>OY796676.1:40200807-41400807 GCA_963680715.1 Tetragnatha montana | reverse complement strand
GTGAATTAGTCTCAACACATGGCAAGAAGCGTCAAACATGGAAATATGCCAACACCCCGGCCAGCTGATACAGACAGAACGGAAAGCGAAGACTGGAACCTAAAAACCACCACTTAAAACCCAAATCCCGCATTAATTTAGGCAAAATTTACGAGCGCTGCGCCGGGCCGTACCATGCCAAGATACATCATTGGAACATGACACACAAATATGCGATAAGAACAGCGAATCCATCACTATAACGATGTCGGGAACAAAAATACCATCCCGACACTTTTTTTCTGCTCTCTGTGAACTCCCGAAAGCCGAACTGGGGAAGAAAACAGCGATAAATAATTCCGTTTGAAATCCACGGACGGCTTTCTAAAGTTACTAGAAGACTTGCCACGAGCCCGAGTGATTTAATGTTTCTATTTCTGTGTGAGTTTTGGAAAATAATATTGACGTCGGCGGCACTTGTTAAAAATTCTCGAAGCCGTTAATAAGAGACAATGGCCGTCCCGTTTGTGTTTTAATCCTTCATTGCTCGGAGTGTCACACGAGGGTGTTATGTACGGCGCTGGAAATAGCGGGACACGGCGAGCATTTAGCCGAGAGATAAATAAACAGACGCGGAAGGAGGGTGACGTGTCGTTATGAAGACGTTTCCGGCTCGTAAGTTTGTTTGGAACAAAAGGGACTCGATTTGTCTTCGTTTGCAGGGGCGGCGGGTGCACCTGCAGTGTGACGAACTTCCGTGGGATTTACGAGAACCATGTAGACTAATGCTTCATATAGGAAGAGAAAATTAAGTTCTATTACAGTGTCATGGCAATGGGAGAATCTATGGAAGGACGACAACCAGGCTAAAGTGATCGATGGAGCTCATATCATCTGAAATCATCATTCAGTTAATCACGGACTTAAGAACAATAAGGTTGTTGGTCTAAAAAGTTGACTGCGAAGTATCAACTATAAAGGACTCTAGCTTCCAGAACTCTGAAGTCCTTTCCAATCAGTACTTCGCAATGAAAGCAAAAAAAAGTTACTTAGGAGCCATTTATTGGTGCCCTAGTTATTTAAATCTTAGAAAGCATTGAGCTTATTTTCAGAGAGCACTATTTTGTTTCAGATGACTAAGAGCAAGGAGACGATTAGCTATTCTGACAATCCCTCCAATCCACAAATCTCCCCTAGAAACAAAACTTGATTGGAGTGGAAACTTTTAAAAAAATACCAGTCCACACAAAACAATACACGATTTAATCGCGAAATATCTCCTACGCAATCAAACAAAAGTGGTAACTTCCCTCTCATTGCAATTAATGAACAGTTCCATTCGGTGATAGGGGATGATAGAGTCTACACTACACCACAGGGTCTCTCCAAAGATTCCAACGGTCCTGATTAGAGCACAGCCTCCACGCCAATCAACCACCCCCAACAATAGACCCCTCCGAAATTAGCCATCTCTCCCCTTCGACGAAAATTAGCCCTACGCCTCTCATCAACCCTGATTATCGAGAAGTGAGGGGGGGGGGCTGACTCCCCATTCACCAAGGAAAGGATGCATTAATTATCCGACTCGGAGGACACAACCAAAAAAATAATTGCCCCGGACTTATTTGCATGAGGAGATGTCTTGCCAGGATCCTTCTAATCAGTCCCTTCTTTTTTCCCCTTTCCCAGCACTAATGTCCACCCTCGAAGCACCTAAAGCCACTGGCAGAAGAAATGGTGCAAGCCTCTTTTTATGGAGTAATTCGTTGTTATTATTATTCCCCCAACACGTACAAGTAATCCATTACAATAAACCCAGGATCTCTTCAATCAGGGGGGGGGGGCAGAGGAGTTAAGAACAATCCCTCTCTTTTCGGATTGAAGGGGGGCGGTTTAATTTCATTAAGGAGAGAGGGGCGTTTTGTAAGAAAAAAGGGGTGTAATACGTGTTGGGCATGAATCTATCTGAAAAGGGGTGTATCACTTCATCAATGTATGGAGGAAGTTTTTTAAAGTTCTTGTAGGGATATTGGGACAAATTAGAGCGCACAGATCTGGAGTAGTGTGAGAGGGTTTTTTTTTGTACAGGGAGGGTGGTAATAAGGTTTTCGAAGGGGGTGTTAGAGTGCATCGGGAGGATGAAAAATTGAATAAAAGAGAAAAAATAATCGAGTTTACGAATATTGTTATGGTAATCACTTCTTGAATTCTCTTGTTTTTGAATATGAAATGGGTTCACATATATGAGAACTTGAGCTAAGTTCTGGAGAGAAAACTTCGTTCTGTAGTGAATTATTCAGTTTGTCTTTTTTTGTCGATTGTACAGTAAAATGTTTGGCTGTTTCAACAAGAGGAATTTTTACAGTTACAAAACTTCCCAAGTACTTTTGATTAGCAAGAGCCCTCACAAGTATATTCTAAATAAATACCGTTTGCAAAAAATTATCTCAAGAACCACAAATTAGAATAAGCTAGATAATAAACCGATATGAATTACTTAGTTGCAATTTATTAGCAACAACTACTGGGATTAGCGGAATATTTCAAAGGACAATAAGGAGACATACGTTAGGTTTAATCCCTTGCCAGACATCGAAATACTACACCAACGAAACAGGAGGTAAGGTCCAATGGAAACAGGGGACGCAAAACTCTCGCTTAACACGCAAAATTCCGCTCAAAACAAAGAAATCGCACACGACACAACGTTGCAGGAAGCAGTTGCCTAATCCCATAAAGGCGGTTACACCATCACGGTATTTTACACAAGACTTGCGCAACAAATCGCGGTACTAGTAGTAGGGTAGGCGGGATCGATTCTGAGTTCTCGATAGTTAAGTATTCGATACCCAAGTATCCGTTCTGTTCATTACAGCAACGTAAAACTACGCGGGTCATAGTCTCTCTAAAGTGCTGATGCCACCGACTCCCACTTAATCAAAGCGCGATCCTCTCTCTGAGCAGGAGGATCAGAGAGGATTTCGAGCGAAGAATGCATAACCGATCTATTGATCAGGAGGCGCTCCATTAGATTAATTAAAATTAATCATTATTCATGGAGAAGGAAACACAGGCGGCTTCCGCGATTTTTAACGTTTTCGGAGAGTCAGCCGGCACTGCATTTTAATTAGGAGGGTAAAAATGGAGCCTCATCGTAATTTACGAAGGGAGAAGATTTAACAAGACTCGCGAAATTTTGAGAGGGGTGCAAAAAAATTAATTAGAGGCCATGTGATATTCAATAGCACCGCTGAGATGTTAGTTAGGGTTGAGGCGGGTTCGGCGAACAGGCTTTTGAAAACAGATGCTGTTGTGGGAGGATTTGGGCCAAGCAGAGTGCATAGGTTAATGAGAGATATTGTTAATCAGGTACACATCTTACATGGGTTCATCTAGAAATCGCGTCACAAAATTTCATGGGAACCCCAAGGAGTAAATTATATTACACGCGCAGTTTATGTTAACTGTTTGCATTTAAGAGTTGTTAATATATTGAAGACAACGTGAGGCCCATTTAACTAAAAGAACTAATTGATGGTCGTTACGTAAAAACCGCCCTTTTCCAACGTACTTTTTACTAAACTTTAATAAAGTAAAGTTAAAATTTCATAAAACTTTAACAACTCCATTAAACCTCTTACCAAAATTTCAGAAAATGTTTCTTCATTTAATTAACGGTAGAAATCCAACGTCAAAGTAAATCAAACACACCTAGAAAAACCAAAATAAAGAATATTTTCTCTTTACTTGATGACTGTTCAATAATACCCTCAAATTATCCCTCTCAATCTCCAGTCTTTACCACAACCTAAGCATGGGCAAAAGACGGGTCAGAAAATTAAATACCACCCCTGAAAGAGGATCCACCTCTCCTATTCAAAGAGATGACAGTCCAGATCCTCAGCAGGCAATCCCTTAAACCAACACAAAAAACATTTAACCAAAAAGTTACAACATTCAATATTTGATAACCGATTACAACAAGAGTTAATAGCATTACCCTTCAAAAGCAGTCAAGACTTGTTTTTCAAAGGTCGATCGCTTGCCAAAAGCACATCGTGGGCCGCGTATGAATTCCGATATTCCATTTTTTTATGCCGAGAGAAAACCTGTTCTTGGGATGGGGGAAATCGGTACGGGCCATAATTTGACACTTGATTGACATCAATTACATGTAAACGAGTGATGTTTTTTTGAAGAGTGAAACGCGATGAAGATGAAAGTCAGGTGGAATAAGAAGGAAAGTGAACTTACCTCCTCTCCGTCCCCCAGTCGCGAGGACGATGTGGCTCAGTGAGACGAAGCAGATAATCCTACACGCCCACTCCATGATCATCTGGAATAAAGAACGAAAGGGATGAGTGAAAATTGATCGGACAAAACAGATCAGCATTTTACTTTTATTCACAACTTTTATCAAACCAGTTTTATTATTTTTGTGACAGGCTTCTAGGAGTATACTCGACATTGCTCAAGGCCTGATTCTATACACAATATATATGATCATACATAAAAAAGATATTTCAGAACTATGGCGTAAAGTAAATAAAAGCCCTTATATAAGCCGATCTCCTCTTCAAAACTATGAACCAGTCAAACATAATCAACGCAATGACCCTAGAGAAACTGTTACTGTAAAATATCTTTACATTTTAAGGCTAAATTTTTTAGGTCTTTCTCCGAAATGTAGAGTTTTATTCGAAATAAATACTTACCGCCCCCACACTGTTATTAGATTTTTAGTTGCACCAATTACATAATGAAAATATACAAGTTCAAAACTAGTTCCCGAGTTTCAGGTAGAAATAAACAGACTAAAACGACTGTAGTTCAATTTAATATACGTTTCTACCCCTACAACCAAAAAATCCTCCTATTCCATACTTTCTTTTAACCATACCAAGCCTTCAGGGAAACCTTTATCTCCCAAGTAATACACATACAGGATCTTCTCCCCAAACCAACATGTGAATTACGAGTTTTGCAAAAATACCAAAAATCGATTTCTGTAACCCGGCGGTATAAAATTCCCCGGGGGTTAGAAAAAGCTTACCAATAACACGATCGCTTTATTATTTATTCCTATGCCAAAAAAAGGCCTCATGTACTAGGCCTGGCATCACGCACTCTAGTCCCAACGTGTTTGTAAGTATTTCTGATTGGTAAGTTTAACCCTCTGGATATATTCCTAAGAGGGTTTCCTTCGAACTGCGCTGGACGGAGAAAAACTAATACTAATTACATTACGGGTTTCTGCAACCATCCAATACGATATTGAGTGGAGTTAAGTTGTGCCGTTCCTTCTGGAGGGAAAAAATGTAATCGGTGGTATTTCTGTGAGTTGTTAGGGGAAGTATGGTTCTTAGCTACAAAGAAACTGGGTGTTCTTTAGTTTTTATGTGATGTGGAACGCGTTTTCCCTGTTGTAATGAATTCCAGAAATATGTTTGGGCTGAAGAGAAATATAAGCTTTAATAAACTTAATGCAAGAGTATTTTTTAGTTGTTTGAAGAAATATTTACAGGCACCTTTAATTTGGTGTTCCACAATGTTATTATAAGTTATTTTAAGTATCAGTACTTTTATTAGTTAATATTTATTTGGAAAATATTTCATTAGATGCAATGAAACGTAGCTAAGGGTTCATTCCTCTATTTTGGGTAAACAAATAAAATAAATGTAGAATGAAATTTAACATCGCATAATAAGTGAAAAAAGATTCGAAAGATAATTGATATCCAAACCTATTAAGGTGTTTAAATTTAAGTTCTGGGATGCTCCAACTCAGTATTATTTCTCTTTTTGAAGAGTTATTCCATAGGCATTTAAAATATGTTCTTATACTACTCGTGTTGACGGAAAATTTCTTTGAAAAATAAAAACACAGATCACAAAAACTAGCCCGGAGGGGGGGGGAGGGAGGGGGGAGACTAAGGAAAACATCTTCCAACTCTGTTATAGAGAAAATTCTAAAAGCGTTCACTGGAAAAGAATTTCCCATTACTTAAGCGTTTCTCTAAGAAATGCCCAAGCATTAAGTGCTCCATAACGATACGATACTCTCAACTGAAAATTTTCTAAATCTGTGCCGGTAAATTAAAAAAGGGGGAAAACACCTAATGAAGTCTCTTCCTGGAGTAAAGGAACGTATTATAATCTACTTTAACGCCAATCTGACAAGTAAAAGCAGGAGTTCCGAAAACAAATCTAAAAAAATTAACAAGAAACAATAAGCGAGATATAACCCAAGAAAAATGATATACGGCAGTGGGAGTCCCGGCACAACTAAAAAAAATCATCCCCGGTCTTTTTTTAAACTATTTTTTCGCACTCAGCAGGCATCTCACTCCTCAACTCTTCTCACTCTTGGGCAAGTTTCGGAACACTTTATTAAATTTCACTTTCAACTCGCTGACAGCGAAATGAAAAAGCAAAATTCATCAGAGGGGATTCCGGCTTTTCACTTAGTTATTCCCGGACTTTTTATTTAGTTGGGGAAGATGGCAACGGAAATTTCGACAGCGGGGCGAATCGAGAACGGGCGATAGATAAGGGGTCGGCTGGCCCCGTTCGAATTTTCTTAATACCCTACCGTTCGTGTTTTATAAATTGGAAACAATGTCGGGAGATACGAAATTGACTCATAATAAAAACAATACGGAGATAAGCCATCGCGAAAGAAAGGAACACGATGGAGTCTTGTGTTTTATAGGGAAGAAGCTCTCGGGTGCAAAAGTTTCGAAAGAGTTGGTGTGAATAAATACTGCTGATACTCGAAAAGAAAGTTTGACTACATGGAGAGAAACTTTTTAACTTTTAAATTGGGTATGGGTAAATTATGTTCCTTGTTTCTTCATTCTTTCTCGGACAAAAACAAGGAAAGTTTAATAGAAGATAACAAAGAAGCGTTAAACTTCCAAGCGAGGTTTGTGATAGTCAATACGATGGAACAGCTGGAGATAAAGATGAAAAGCAAAATGTAACACTGGAAGAAAAATCAATCAAACAAGTTGAAAACATACGACGGTTTAAAAGGGAGCTAATTTAAGAATAATTCTAAACATTCAAGCATTAATAATGTATTGTTACAATGGTGTTCCAAAACTAAACATCTTTTTGGATACACTAGTTCTAGTTCTTTCTAACATTCTACTTCTGGTTCTTTTAACATTTGAGAAAGAAATACCAAATTTAATACAAATGGAAACTTTAATGACCTAAAAGAACAATTTGGTCTTGATTTAAGTGCAAAAAAAAAATCTAAAGCAATAGTAGAACTAAATTACATAACAAGACACGGGAAAATCATTTATGATTCTGTTAAGTAAAAACAAACAAAACCCTGCAAAACTTTTCCATTACAACAGTCTCAGGTGTTTCCATTATATCCCCTAAAGACAAGAAAACTCAGTATGCAACGAGGCCTTTTAATCTTCAACTCGTGACCGAGAACAATTTATAAATAAATATAAACTTTTTAACACCCTGTACGCCCCAGCAAAAAAAATCTCCAAAACTTTCGACCAACGTCAATAGATACACAACCGAATTTCTAACATCAATATTTGGTATTCTTTTCGTTGACTTGGCCAATGGGGAATTTCTGGTTCCACTTTCTATAAATAGGAGAAATTGGTTAAAGAGGGAGAGACCTCCAGAGATGAGCGTCCTCTGAAAGTTTTTTCTCCACCTTTCGATCCGGTCATGGGGAGAAAAAAACTTCCAGCGATTACTCGCGGAGTCTTCCCCGAGTTGCTGGACGTTTTCCATTTGTTTTGTTTCAAGAGTCTATCGCGTTGTTTTATATGGGAAGGTTCAACTGGGTTTTCTTTGGGATTTCGTTATCTTTTTTTATTATTGCGAGTCGCCGCGTTGTTAATCTCCGAGGTCGCGGAGAAAGTTAATTAAGAAAGAAGAGATGGTTTCTCGAATCATGAGGCCGGAACGGACTGGGAATAGGGGTGTTAGCTGTGGGGAGGATGGGGAATTAAAATAATATTATCGGAGGAGGTTCTGGTATAAGGAAGAAAATCGGGGTTGATTCTTCGAAGATATTACGATTTTTTTTAAGAATAAAATTATCCCATACTTCAAATTGCAAACCTTAGATTTTGCAACAGTTATTTTTCTATGGACTAAAATCCTTTCATATACTTTTGAAATTTTAGTTCCCATAGATTGATGAACTGGAATAACAACGACTGAAAGTTTTCATGGGTTTCAAAAGGTTAACAATCAGATCAAATCCCTTTGATTTATCAAATAAAGTACTTTAATAATTAATCATACAACCATTCAAATAAGTTTTTTTTAACTTCAGAGAAACATGATCTTGAATATCTATCAGCTTAAGTTTTTCTACCAAAAGTGACTGAATATTGCTAAGAGAATCGTCAAATACATCACATCCAAAAAAAAACCCCCCAAGAAAATAAAAACAAAAACCACCGGTAATTACAGCCAGCTATTTAAATAACACTTAAAAAACGCCCACAATCCAATGCCCCTCATCACTCTCAATTCTTGACCTAACATGAGTCAATGAGTGTAAACAAATCCGTCTGTCTTCAGAATTTCCCACATCCAAAAAACGGTACATTTCTTTCTTCTACCTTCCGTAGGTGCCACTTAGCCGTGACGTCACAAAGGCGAGCGATAATTGCCCGCTTAACCTTGTCCCCAGACTACATTCCCTAATGAAGTTTGAAGAGAGCGGAATTAATGGGGTATTGTCTCTCCAAGCTGTGTATGTGCTAAGAATCCCAAGTTTCTTCTCCTCCATGCATACATATGCTCTTAAGGGAAAAATAATACAGAAAAGTCATCGTGTTTTCTTTAGTAAATAAATAGTACATTGGCTTTTAATTTTTCAGACGTAGTCGACAACTGAATTAAAAGATCTATACGATTTCTAAACAGGGCCGGAAACTCGAGAAATATTTTCCTTTAACTCACACACACACACATCTTTATTATTGTTAGAAATAACAAACAGTTTAAAAATAAAATATAGTTTTCTCCAAGAATCCTTCAAATTTGTGGAAACCATGACTGTTTGAATTGACTTGTAATAAGTGAAGTGTTCATTTTCGAAGAAATTTAAGCATGGTAATACGCCAAAAGAATCGAGAGAAAGCTTTTACCAATAACACTTTTAGCAAATTCTAAGCAAATTTTCCATATTATATCAATACTACAATACGTAGCTAAAATGTAGAGATCAGTTAAATCTTCTATGTTGCTAATCCCATAGTAGGCCTCCTAATATCCCTTGTATTTTTCCCCCGATACCACTCCAACACCATCTGCTGGATATTCAAAGCTCGACAAGCAACAGGCACAACTGAAAATCTTCACATGGCCAGGGTAGCATTGCACAGAGGTAAGGGACCGTGGCAGAGAACATTACGCAAACGTTAACGTTTCTCTAATGACATTCTGTCCCACAAGCGGCAAAGTGGAGGACTGTCGTCCTAGTGTTTTCGTACCTCAAAAGGACTTTTCACGCGGCGACTGAAACAGAGCTTTCATTAATGAAAAGCTTGTAAATCTTTATGAGTATTCTATCTTGTCTTCTTAACATTGATAGCTTTGTTTAAATAAACAGACTGGAGTCGTTTGAAAGAATACTTTGTGACGAAGATGCCAGGGTTATGATTTGTGGGGATGTACTTATTTTGGAGTATAAATTTTTTTTTCCATGACGGATAATAAATCAAATTACAACCATAAGTTATTTAAGATATTACTTTGGAAATAAAAAAGGCGTGGGGGATATCTCAAAAGACAGCTAAACACAGTTCTTATACTTCTGTCACAACCATCTAACTTCTTCCACAATCAAAGAAACAAGTCTGATCAAATTGCAATCAATCAAAGAAAAAGAATAAAAAATTCTACGTTGCGAGGATTTCAATTTTGAATCTTAATAACTAGCATCAAACCAATCCTACAAGGAAATATCCATCCCAAACATACACACAAAAAACACTACAACTACAATTATCACTTTTCAAATCTTGACTTGGGCAAGATGGCAGCGCCCTCTACCCTTAACGACATGCAAATCGAGTACCACCCAAACGCTTGACAGTCATAATTAGCATGTCCAATGATGCTACATATTTATGTGTCCCTCTTTTCCTTTTTCCTTCACGACCTTTTCTATTTAGGTCCTATAGCAGGGTGAGGAGGGGGACTTTCCTCTCGAGATATTATTAGGGTGTAGCTGAGGTCCACTCGGCTCAATTTATATGCAGATTATTATTTTTTTTTCGTTGACTTAAGTTTTCTGCACTAAGGGAGAAAATTGCGTTTTGAATTCAGGAGCGAGTTAAAACGGACTGACGACCTTAGTTGCGTTAGTGTGTCGAAAACAATCTTCACGGTTTATATTTTTGTCTCTCAGCAGATTTTGCTTTGTCCCTTTAAAACAAATTCTCGAGAAAATGCAATTTCAAGTTGGGAATGGCTCGTGAAATACTTAGAGGAAGTGATAAAAACTTAAAAACTAGGCTTAGTGGAGAATGGTAGTATGGTCTTTAGGGTTTTGGGAGGGGTATGCTAATTGGCACGCTGAAGGTGGAGGGACATGCGAATTGGTATTTGATACCTAAAAAGATAATATCTAGAACAAGTATGAAATAAAATTTGTCGCTTTTAAGAAATTTTATTCAACTTATGAAAAAAAAATATCCAATCTTATTATAATAAAAAAAGTTTAGATGAGAAAGCATAGTTCTCTTGAATAAGTTTTGTAAGCAGGTGTGCTGTTTTTTTTATCAATCAAGAGAAAATTTACAAAATGAACAGGTTTAAAATTACTAAACATAATCATCCAATTTAGTTTTAGTGATAGTGTTTCACCCATAGAAAATTAATTATTATTCGCTCTCAAACCTTTAAAGTTATCATTTAAAGACAATCAGAAGGAACTTTTCATCTAAATTTAAAGGAGATTAAAATAATTTGAGGGATAAATTGATTACGTGCAGTATAACTCATCTCACTATATTCGCTAAACTCCAGCTATTATTCCTTCCCAGAACAATACATCAACGTAATGGTTACGAAAGGCGTTTAGAAATATCTCCACCAACTCTTTTAAAAAGCAAAAATTAAAAAAAACATGGAAGGCAATCAAAGAGAAATAAACATAAGATATGCCTCCTGCGCCACGTTAGGGTTAAAAAATAGTTTGTGGATCAGTGTGAACTCGCGCATATGGCGTGAAGGATCTGAAGCGAAGTGAAGAAGATAGTAAAACGAAAACCTGACGTTTTGTCAGTCACGCTGAAGAAAGGGGTGGTTTAAATTTCAGTCTCACACACGCGAAATCGCTAGGTTACTAATCGCCACACGAAAGAAACTGACCACCATTTATTTGCATATAAGGACAGAAAAGAAAGGTTTGTCTACGGATTTTCTCACGCTAAAGATACATCTTAATGCTATACGAGGGGGTTTGAAGTTTTAAGTGCAACATTAAACAAAACCTTAATGGGGGTTCCAGTGGCTATCAAACCGTCTGTTGTCCGGCCAAGAACAAAGACATAAACACTAAGTGACAATAAAAGGCGAATAAAACGTCAAATAGGCACCCATTAAAAACAAATACGACAAGACTGGATTTCTTTCTTTTGATTCAGCAAGATCGTTAACTTGATGCAATAAGATTGGGAGAACAAATCTGTCAGCTGCCATGAACAGGAATATCAAACAGAGGAAAACCTCCCTCAACTGCCACTTACGTTAAAAAATGGAAGGTACAATATATTTAAAAACAACAAGCATATTTATCCATTCAAGACTGGTAAAAAATGAAGACAAGTAGAGGGAACCCAAGGGTTTTTGGGCCCAATTTAAACACAATGCTCAACAAAATCCCAATAGAATACACACACAACTAAAGAGAACAAGTGTTAAATAAACTCATCATTTACAAATACAATGGGTCTTTAGCGAACATCGAGGATGAACAAACGAAATAAAAATTTCCCGCACTACGAAATTCAATGTGATAATGGGCAAAAAGCAAAACTAGAAACTGCTATTCTGATGTCGAACTAGATACGGCTATTAAACACAATGGGTGCTACTTAAATCACCGTTAAATGGAAATAGACGAACAAAGAAATAGTTTTTGGAGAATTTGATTCCACATCAAAATGAGATTAAGCGAACTCCAAACCATTGAGAAGTGATTAAACGAGACATTTAATTAGATATGGCTAGACTTTAAAGGACTGCAAATGACATTCAACAAAATTGTATTTTCAACGGTTATGTAATGTGAATTATTCAATTTTCTTTAATTACGAGCAGTCTTTGTGAGGCAAATAGCTAGTCCATTTAGTACGAAATCGGAAACTGACATAATTAATATTTCAAGACAAATAGGGAGAGTCTTAATGGAAAACTACGTTTGAAATTAATTTTCATTAACTGTGGAGGAATAGCATTTGAATTAGGTATAAAAATAATTTTCATCAGTCATTTCATTCATATTGAAAATTTCTAATAATCCAATTTAAATATTTTTTTTTAAACCTTCTAAACTGAAATACTTGATTATTATAAAAAGGTCAAACATCCTCTAAAATTGAGTAGACAAATCTCCTAAGCAGAAGAGATCCAGTCAACAAATTTCTTCATTAAGTTATGGCAGTCCAATATTTAATTTACAGGTTAGATTCAAAGCATCAGGATATTTTAAAACTAATGAACTAATAACATTTTTTATCAGTTAATAACTACAGAATTCGAACGAAACGAGTCCAAAGAATGTTGTCCAGATCAAACAATGACGAAAGACACTCACAATGCTGCATGAACAAACATAAAAGGACGATCAACGAACTGGCACAACAAGAGCTGTTTACATCGGGCATTGATGGTGCCATTCGTTCAGTCTAAATTCAGCCTCTTCATATGCATATTATTCATTTCCCTTCAAACGGTAGAGAGCGAGAGCTTTCTCAGCTGTTTCCAAACCCAACAACAGCCAGCCATAGAACCTCAACTGACAAGACACCTTTGAGACATTTACCTTAAGGTTTTTGTACCTTTATGGGTGGCAGCAGCTTTTGTGTCAACAGTGTAAGTGACGTGAGATGACAAGGGGGCCAAAATCTCGTCTTTTCTCCAGGGATACGTGATCGAGCAGGAATTGGAGGGATCAGGGGAGCTTAATCCGAACAGAAGTCAAAAATAAGAAGCTTCCCTCATAGTCCTGGATGTTTGCTTGCATCAAAAAAAGCCATCGCTTTAAGCGCAGTGTTCACGTAACTACTGAAATCCGGGAGGTTCGATACAAAAATGTCAAAGGTTGGGACAAGATTTCGGAACCCTGGCGACCTTCAGCTTGTGTGGGCCATAGTTTGGACAATTGTGATTGACAGACAGTGAAAATTTTTTTGGGGGAAAAAGAAGTAAAAATAGGGGTAAAAGAAAGTTTTAATGATGGAAAAGTCATACAATATCAAGTTATATGCATCAATCAGATTTAGTATCAATTGGTTTTATTATTTACCTTAGCTTAACTAGATATCAAAATAACTCTTTAAATAAATTATTATAAATTTAACAATTTTTGGAAGCCATATTATATATTTTATATATTGAATGTAACTAGCAATTTTTTAGCAAGAATATACGATACCTTAATGATCACTTAAAAGGAGTTAAAGCTTCTAGTATTGGTCAAAGAAAAGCCGATAATAACAACCGAAAATTTAGCATTAAGGCGAAAATGTCTGCAAAACCCAGATTGGTCCAAATAGTCACGAACAACTCATATTCATTGCCCCATGTGATGTTGATACATACCTTTAAACGGGTTTAGCAAATTAGCAGTTTTGAAATACGAAACATGGGTCAATTCGACCAGTACAATAGACCTATGATACGGTAGTAAATGTCTTCTACGAGTAATTAAGAGCCATAATCATAAATGATATTAGGATACAATTGGTATTAAACGACCCAGTTGTTCCCTGAGAACCACGTAACCTTGGCAACTAAGTAGCGGAACATAATATGGCAGAGAAAAACGTTAATTTTAACAATTACAATCCCTGGATATTACCCCAAGGAATAATTGTACAAAAAAAAAAATAATAGGAGAATTAACAACGCATAAAAGCAACACAATGGGCTATAAAATAGCTAAGAGTTAAGTTGATTACTTTACATTTTACTTTCATTCTAAATATGGGTTTCGGTATTAATAAAGTTACAGGAGATCAACAGTTTGTGAACGCCCTGAAGATTCGGAATCCATCTATGAGCTAACTCCCAAGTAAAATCTGCGGCAATCACTATTACCCGTTAGACAAAGACCAATGTGAAAGAGGAAATGATAAGTGCGATGGACGACATTATTTGTATCGCGTTTCAACAACTGACGAGAGATTTGTGATCATTCGAAATAATGACTTGGTGCCACCCACCATATTAGAGTCCACTCTTTGAGAGGAGCGGTCATCCCAAATGACACATAATGGACAGGTAAATACTTTAAAATGTCTCCGAAGCAATTAAAAAGAACGTTACAGGTACAACAGGTAACATCATAAAATGAAATACATAGAAATTGAAGTTGACCATTTTAGAAGCAAATTCATGGTAGGAGTACCAAGACCTCGACATTTACTTTTTTTGGTCTGCGACGCGTGTTGAATCCTCAGAATTGAGTACACGAAAATTAATATTATTTTAAAGGCTGCAGAAAGAAAAAGCCTAAGCTAAATCTTCATAACTCGAAAGAGCGCCCCAGGCTTTGTGCCCCGTCCCCGACCCAAAGAGTCCCCAGGAGGAGAGACTGGCAAAGAACTTTTATTGGAAAGGAAAAGCGTCGCAGCAGAGATCCAGACGGAAAAGTCCGCGAAACAAGACTCATTTTCTCCGGAGGTAATAGAGTCCGGGTGGTCTGCGGAATGATAACGCTGCGGACTTTAATAACTATAACAACCGGCTCCAATGGAGATAGTTAATGAACAAAGAGACGCCAGAGGCCCTTCTTTCGGAAGAGCCACAAAGGTGCTTTAATTAACTCCCCTGGGTATATATTGGCTACAAGAGATAGATGGATGGATGGGGAGGAGTGATTGAGAAATAAGATCAGGTGATGGAATAAGGGAGGTTGGAATTATTTGTGTTGAAATTTCGGGGTTGAGATTGTTTGAAATATTTACTTACATTTAGAGCTGGAATGATGAATGGAAAGATAACTGAGATGGGTGGTTTGTTTCGAGTTGAAACTGGATTAAATTAGGTTCTCATTATAGGTTCAGACCAAATAGATGCATACTTCCACTCATGCATGATAAATATTGAAATGTCGGCACCGATACGAAGGATTCACTGCACGCAGGGTTCCAGCCCAGAGTAACTGTAGATAGCAGCTCAAAAGCTACTTCAAATGTGCAATTCTGGGCTTAAAATCTAACAAAAAAAGTACTAGAGCCCTAATATTCTCCATCACATGTATCATCGTAACAAATTGAAAATATCAGTTTAAAATAAATTCTTTCCAAGGCAAATGACGAAAAAGGTCAATACTTGTACGGTTTTATATAATCCCTTTTTTGATATTGAGCCATTTGACATATCAAATACTCCCCTCTCAATAAGTGCATAGAATACATTGAGATCCTTAAAAGTATTGGAACCTTAAATTCCCATAATACTGTCGGATATAAAACGATCGATACTTAAAAATGCCCAATACCCAAGAGGTCGATTTCCCCACATCACTAAAGTACCAGAAGACATTATAGGAAACAAGCTCCATAAAACAAAGAAAAAAAATACAATTGCTAGGTTCAGGAGGTAATCACTCCTCTCCCGGATGTCCACCACCACCACACCTTTCCCAATCCAATCCAATTAATTAAAACCCGTGTTTCACACCAGAGACCGCCCTCGCACATCTGCGATGAAAACCGCACCGACATGACATTAGCGCCCCCCTCCGAAATCGATAAAAACATCCATCACCCACATAAAAACAGCGACAATCCCTCTGGACACCATCCATGACTCACAAGTGTGGGCCAGGTGGCTGAAAAATATGTCCGGCATATACCGGACCGTCGTTGCATATGCATGGGTATGGGTATGACCACACCTGCGGGTAAGAGCAATTACTACTGGAGTTGGGGTAATGGAATATTATGCAATAACGTCTTCTTGAGGTGGGCCCTCGCGTTTCGTTTGCAATAGACGGACACGGAATAGGGGTGATTGAGTAATTATCTTTTTACGTTTGAGTGATTGGGGGCCTTTTGAGGGTTGGTGAGGACTCAATTAGAGGTAAATGTCGCGGATGTTTGTCTGGGAGTTCTGGGAGAGTTTAGATGTCACATGGATGCAAGGAATATATAAGGAAATCGTTATTTCAAATAAAATCACCGACTCGTCTATATTATTCTTGCACATTTTACCATTGTTACTAACAGTGAAAGTAATAAATTTTGGTTTATATGTTCTTGATGGTTCCAAATACAAGGATTTTTAAATATAATGAATGTTACGAAGATTTTCAAGAACTTTTAACTTAACAAAATTTTAACCATAATACCTTTTCCCTCTTTTTAAAGATCTTACATTTGGGAGCGCAATATCAGATAACACCTCCCAAAATTTATCAGATAACACCACCAAAAAATTGGGTATAAGGAAACTTTGTTTAATTTCGAGTTAGGACTTTTGTTCATGGATATAAAGAAACATTGGATTTTATTACTTAACACTGAAAGGACGCCGGAAAAGACACAAATTTAAATAAATACGTGTTTTGAGCAAAATATGAATGCAGAATCCTTAATCTCAACGTCAATTAATCAGAAACACTTTAAGAATGATATATATTGCCCAAATGTTTCTCTCCAATGGTCTTTCACTCTCTAACAAATGCCTAAAGAGTGATTTCTCCCCCACAGAAGGTTCAAACAATACGACCAAATCATTTCACCCAGAGAGCAACCCACAATCTATAACAGACGCTCAACCCATCGATTTATCTATGCCCAGCAGAGAGAAAAAGGGACCTAAGTAGGCCCATGGCTGCGTCACAAGAGGAGGCATTAGACACGCATTAAGAGAGACCCGCTTATGCACCACCCACCAGGAGGGACCAGGGGCCCCCTAGACCAGCAGTTCTCAAATTGGGTGCCGCGGCACCCTGGGGTGCCGCGAGCCTATGCCAGGGGTGCCGCGCCAATAATCAAAAAGTTGTCAAAATTTTAAATAATCCTACTTTTTTTTCATGTTCTGTCGTTTTTCCTTCTATTCAAAAAATAGTGCTAGGAACGCCAAATATCTTTTATGCAGCATGCTTTTATGATTCTATGTTTAAAGTACTATGTAAAATTAAATCTTTATTCCTCCCTTCCTTTTTTTCAAAATTTCATTTAGTTTTCCTTTCAGAATATGTTCTATTTTAGGAGTTTTATTAGTTGTTAGGACCTTTTTTTAAAAAAAACTGTGGTATATCCTTAAAGTAATTTTTAGCTAATTCAAAAAATGATAATAAATACATAATTCTCTTTTATTTATTTTTTTTAAATTTTATATCTATGTATAAAGAGTTTTTATAACTTTCATCCTTTAATAAATTGAAACATTTTAGATGAAAATCAGAATTGGAAAAAAAGGATGATTATAATATACCCTTTGATATAATTAATTAGTAATTTAATTAGCTTAAGGATAACAAGAAACATGCTAACATGAGGCTGGTTTCGAATTTAAATAGTATAATATTACCTATTTTAAAATTAAGTTCTTTGCAGATTTTTTTTTCAATTATGTTCTGCTTACAAATACTGTCAGAAATTGCATTTTAATTTAATAAAAATACAATAATATTAATTAAAACCTTAAAAATAAGGCTAAATTTGAATATTTATACATACATGTGATAATAAATTATTTTTTTAAAACTGTGCCCCGTAAATCTTTATGGTTGCATTTCTTTCAATTTTATGTTCTTAATAGTCTAATATTGGGCAGCCTCAATATTTTACCGAAGTCGGCCCTTATGGATACTCCTATTATAAGACGAAATAAATCCATTTTTTTTATATCGATGCTCCGGTTTAGAGTACTCATAGTTCCAAGTAGTTTTAAGAAAATACGTTTAGGTGAGTATTTGACCATTGACTTAAAAATCTAGTATAGATTCTACCCATCCTTCAATAAAACATTTTAGGGGTGCCTCGAAATTTTTTTAGCCTGCCAAGGGTGCCGCGGTGAAAACAAATTGAGAACCCCTGCCCTAGACACAAGAGGGGCGCCCTTGTGGAATGAAAATGCCCCGTGACCCCGCGCTTCGAGAGGACACCTTGGAGAGGATGAATGGGATGCCTTGATTCGGGGTGGATGTCTGGAACATGGGATTTCGTGGTGGAATGGAATGCGAGGGCTGCGATCGTTGGAGGTATGTGTGTGGGGGAGATGGTATCTAAAGATGGGTTTTGAAGATGTGAGCTGATTATGTTGTTAGGTGATGTTCTGGCTCGATGAAAACCCGCATCTTCAAAGTTCATTAAAATATCAGTCTCTCACTTAGTTCAATGAAACAGGAGATTTCAAAAAGATACAAGATCTGATGTAAGGAGATTTGTACTATCGATGATCTAAAGTTATAGTTGGTTAAAAGTTAGTTTGGTGCATTGTACAGCTTGTTTTTTTTTTCGGAAGGCGGTTAGTGTAACCCTAAACGTATGTACCTTCGACAACACAAAATTTAGTCACCTTTCGAGGAAAGACAAGCTTTTTGAGATAATGCATAATTGACCAGTACTGAAGAAATCTTTTGATGTTATTATGAAAATTACGGGAGTAATGTGGCTGAAATATTTGGAAAATACTGGAGTAATTCTATCAAAAGGAAAGAATTTCAGGAACATTCGGTACATCAAATCACTACAACCACCCTAATGCTTCTCTGGGGGGCCTCCAGCCCCACGTACAAACGAATGACCAAGTCAATCTCCACACCCCAGAAAGAAAGCATAAGCAGTGACTAACACAAGACCCAGAAAAGCGTAATAAGCAGCGCAAAAACGTCATTTGGCCCAAACCTTAAGTCGCACCGCGGGGGGCAATAAAAACGCACTTAGTGCACAGATTCAGCCCAAAAAACTGAACGTAATGCCCTTGTCCCGCTGTCTTTTTCCGGGGGTCCCTCCCACTCACTCAGATGACGTCACCTCCCCCTCGGATAATAACCGAGGGGAGAGGATCAGGGGTTCACGGTTCAGAGATTCCAAGCGGTTTGGGCAAGCTGGATGGACGTTTATCGCCCTCTAATAGATTCGTGGCCATGCGTGATCTAATAAGGTCTGAAATCGGCTTGGGTCGCAGCGAGTTGTGTTTGGGGAAGTGGATAAAACATTGAAAACACACATGGGATACTACTAGTTCACTATGGAGTGATCAAGCTTTACCAGATAAGTTACCGAAGTCTGGCTTGATATAATTTTTAAACCAATATTGCAAGACTTGGTTAAATTTTGTGGACAAAAACTATTTAGCTAAAGTACTGTCGATCTGCTTGTAATGTAATATTGAAAGCTATAAAAATCTTATTTGAAAAGCAGTGGATTCAAGGCAGTATACCAGACAAAATTGCATGACAAAAGGACATGGAACAAATACCGATATAGGTCTCAGAAATGAGGCTATAATGTTTGAACTGACTTACTATAGGGTAGCTGAAGCTCAGATAAAAATGTAAATGTTTGTGGTGCATCCTTGAGAGCTCTACTGATTTGAAATGAAAGGTCTGGTAAAAAAGTTAATGTAATTAAAATGTAACCAATTTTTTTCTTAAGTATTTAAAATGTGCTTTTACATGTAAAGGACCCAATGGCACAAAAGGTTTCGTAGGGAAACACCCTGAAAGCGGCTGCACAAAAAGGCATATTGACACACACGCACCTCCCTTCACCCCCGTTGTCACCCCGGATGCACCCCAAACACGCACATGACGTCAACCCCCTCCTCCGATTGAAGGGGTGTCCCGGTTGGTTCACGCACCGGTTCCTCCCCAAGGTTTCGGTTCCCTCTAATTATACGTCCCAGAAAAGAAGCCCCGAAACAGAACTGTTTAATTGGGAAGGGAGTCCACCCACACCGCGATGATGGGAAATGGAAAGTTTCAGGGATAATTGGCGGGAGAAGCCACAAATAAAGTCAGAGGAAATGAGCAATATAGGCTGAAAGGGACGGCTTTTAGGCTAATGGCCTAGGTAGGCCTTTGTGGCGGAGGTCAGAGGACAAAGGCGAACAGCCTCTAATGCGTGTAAGCCGCATTGTAATATGGTTGCCTTTCATTTGAATGCGAATCTGTTCTTGAAGAGGGATGGTTAGGCGCTAACCAACCGCGCTGTGTAATAGCAAGATTAGGCACTGACGCGTAATTGTGTGGGGGGCGGTAATTTGATGGGACGGTTTCGCTTTTCATTTGAGGGGTTCCATTAGGAAATGAAGAATGCGGAGGTAGTCGGGTTGTGTTACTTCGGAGGGTTAGGGTGGATGAAAGCAAATGGGATTTCGGAGCGCGATTTCAGCCGGTAATATTGATGAAAGAGCGCCGAGAATAGAATGACAGAGTGAAACTGACCGTTGAATGAAAGCGACGAACTTTGAACAAAACGTACAAAAGCACACAGTTGCGCAAAGTCTTCAGATACATTTTTAAACCATACAAAAATGCTAAAATGCATTTCTACAAAAGGAATTCTTTTCTTATGTACACGAAAAAGACAGTAGAGAGAATGGAGTAAAAAAGCAAAGAAAGTTAGTGGGGCTGATGTTACAATGGACGAGTCAGGTTATGTACCATGGAAGTGGAAGGGAAAAATTTGGGAGAGAAGGATATAATCCAAAATAAATTTCCATTATTTTTTATTCATAAATAATAAGATTATTGATAAAGATTCTTGAGAAATATAAGAACAGAATTAGTTAGCAGTAAAAACATAAAAATTTGGTAAAAAAAGCACTTAATTGGAAAACGGTAGTCTAAAAAACGATTTGCTGAAAAAAGATTTCGTTATAAAAGTTTATTTGTCAAATCTAGTACAACCACTATCAAGAAAATCATCGTTATTCTGGACAGATTTCTACACTGATGATAAAAAAATCCTACGAAAAAACCCCAAGAAAAGGCAGAGATTCGTTAAGCTGATAGAAAAATCCAAATAACGCTGACTTGGAACAAAGAAAACTAACCCTAAACGGGGTTTCGCAACAAATAACCTTCATTAAGACAGTCCGAGAATCAATACCAGAAGAAGGGACACAAGAAAATGGGAAAGATTACACACGAGAGAATGGCAACACGGTTAGTCCTTCATTGTAAAAAAATAATAAAGGGGCACACACACATAAATCTGCTGCAAAAATCTGTTTATCTTTTACAAATAATCATTTTCTCCCTATCACTTAGCAGTGAAGTCCGTACGCTTCATTGGTACAGAAGAATAGGAGACATTGCGGAAAAGGGGGACGACTTGATTAAATATCGGGTTCTTTTTTGTCTTGGGTGAGGTTCCTTCCTTTTTTTCATTGTTCTCTTTAGCATTATTATCATTCTTTTTAGGGGCTTTTGTTGAGCCAGCAGATTTGTTACACAAATTTATTATCAGAGTCCGGTTCTTTTTAAAAAGTTGGATTCAATTTTTCATAACCTAGCGAGTTGGAGCAAAGAATACCCAATAGGAGGCAGAGTACAGAAAAAAATGCTTATTAATAGGAACCCGATAATGTTGGGGGGATACTGTTTCATTAAAAATGTGATTACGTTCGAGGAAAATCCTAAAAAAAATAAATTACGCCAGCGAGTACTGGTCCTTTTTACGATATCAAAATGTTTGCAGATTAATTATTCAAGACAGGAGAGAATGATGAAGTAGCCGCAAATATTGGAGACGCAGCAACATTATGATGTATTACTACAATCAAAGCTTTGAAAGATGCTAAACTAACACATTTTAACATAGTTCTCGTTAATCGTGAGCGTGACTACAGTTTTTAAAGATCAGATTTGCCTTCACAGTTAACTTAAAATTATTCTGTTAAGCTTGGTTGTAAAATGACAAGGAGAAAAAGAACAAAGATTAATTAGTAAGGAGACAGATTGCTCCATAAAATAATTAATCCATATTATTGTACATATTAAACTATACAGGTACAAAACAGTTTAATTATTAAACGGGAGACGCGATGGTGTAATAATGGTTGCGTTTACAGTAGTTACTGAGAGGATTTTCTATAGTCAGTCAATCACTAGCTCGTTTGGGTCCCCTCCACACATAATTTTATTTGTGGTAATGATATCTTGATAAATACACCCCTTTTTTATTTTGTCTTGTAAATTAAGATCCTAAAATCTTCTCGTACAAAACAATTATACCTCCATAAAAATCCGTGTTTTAAAAAAAGAAGCATGCGTCAGGTGGCTGTCACGAGCACATTTGCAATTACCGCAGTAATTTCCAGAGATAAAAAAATTTAATTCGAAAAAACGATTATAACTCGTGCTGAAGCGCCCTACACACCCCATGATGGAATAATTTTCGTTCCAGATTCATTCCGGGAACGTTCTCCTCTACCCCTTTCGCGTGACCCATTATGTTTATTCGAAGGGATATTCTCTCTGAAGAATCTTTTTGTTCTAAACAGAAGGAATTTTCGCGTTTGGGGGAGATTGAGACGCGTTTAAGCGACACACGATTTGGGTGTAGATGGGAAAAAGAAAGGACGGTGGAATTAATAGAGGTGTGGGGGCGCTCTCCCATTTGGAACGCCAATTATACCGTGTATATATAAAGAGCTTTTTTACTTCATTTGCATTTGCGGAATTGGCAACAGTGTGGCGAGATGGCCGGATATCGTCTGGTGCTCGTTTATTGCGATTGTTTCCGAGAGGGGGAGGGAGCAGAAATGCCAGTCATTACTGTTTAAATGGAGGCGAATGCGGCAGAGATTATTGGGCAGTTTATGTTTAAAAAGGTTTATAACCCTTTACCATAATCGCTGCGGTAAATTGGAATGGTTAAGGAGGTTCTTTTTTTTTTTTAAATAAGAATACTATTACTTTCTTGAAGAAGCGAGCGTATAATAGGGCGGTCAACAATCTACAGGGAATTTGAAGGCTGAAACTAAGAAGAATAGAAAACGGAAGGTTTAAAAATACTCTCCCTAGGAGGAAGTTAGAACCTTAGCTGACGAATCATTATTATGAACTTTAATGACAGTTAAAAAATACTAACAGTAAAGGTTATAAACCAGATAACTTGTAAATAACTAACAACATAATTACGTTACGGTCAATTAACAGAGAAAATGTTTCAACTACACTTAATTTTTACTGAAACAGAGACTAAAGATGATGATTTTGGATCACTAAAGGTTAAAAGCAAAATTAATTTGAACCAGAGTCAGGAGAAAAATATACTTTAGTTGTGAAACCATAATAAACAATAAGCAATATTTGGTAGAAGAAGCATAAGACGACGTAATAAATATCTATGCAACCATTACTTAAAATGAAGTTAAATTTATCTATCGGAGCGGACTCAGCAGGTACTAAAGCACGTGAAAAAGTATTTCTAAAAAGAACGGAGTTCATCTACTTCAAAAATCAAATGCGGAAGAGCACGGACTCAACAAACAAAGCAAAACACACAAACGATCAAACGATACAAAACAAATCAACCCACACCAAAAAAGACAAACACAAAATCCACTCCAAAAACCACCCCCTAACCAAAACGAACCGCTAACAACACAAAAAAAGAAGTCTTACCCTTCCAGCACAGAATCGGGCAGCCGAAATCGTGCAATGGCGGTAAGAGCCCTTCCACAGCCCAAAACAAACAAGTTATGGAGGCTAAGATGGCATCAGGAAAAATCGCACGGGCGCATCGTTCCCAACGCTACTACGATCCCTCTCTTTCCAATGCGAAATTAGAATAGATCCCGCAGATATTAGGGACGGAAGAGCGGGATCGCCGTCACGCGAGATGAGTTGTTCTTGTTCTTCTGATGCAGGATTGGTTGGGATGGAGTGTGTTTCTCTGTTGTGTTGGGCTGATGGATTTATCTTGTTAAAGGTAGGGCGAGTTTCGATGATTTTGGAAGAGGAAATTGGAAATTCTATTGATGAGTTGTGTATGGGATTGTAAAAAAGAAGGGTTCAAACATTTCCGGCTGGTTGTGCAAGTAAATTGGTGTAGTGATATTAAATATGAAACAAACGTCATCTAGGATAATTTTAGATACTTAGAATTGTTTGTTAAATGAATTGCCATTTACATCAGTCTAGAAAAATGAAAATTTAATAAGCAAAATTTAGATGAAAAAAGCATAATGAGGTATAAAATTCAAGCGAGCAAATTATTTCTAAAAAAATACCATATTTAAGAATTATGTATCAAAAAATCTCGGATAACACTTTTTGCTACTTAAAAATGTTTTTTCACACCCTCTTAAGAAGATTGCCATCCACTATTTTATTCGTGGATCAAATGTCAATTTAATTGTAGACTAGGTAATCTATTTTTGAATGGTTTTAGAAAACTTATAAAACATTATTTCCAAATATTTTCCCAAAAAAGTCTCACCATTACTATACATCGATGTAAACAAACTAACCAAATAATGAGTAAATTCGAAATTGGGACAAGCAAAGCAATTGGATTGAGACCAATAACTTAGCATCGCTTTTATGACAACAAAAATGCATCGAAATTCATGAGGGAATTTTAAGATTAACCTTGAAGTACAATAATCCATTTCCGCAACAGAAACAAGCTCACTGGGACAAAACAGAGTGGTAATCTCCGCGGGAAATCATTTTAGGGATTTCTTTCATTTACTCACCATGAACCTTCAATTTTCTCACCTTATCAGGTTATCCACGGTCTAATACAGATACTTTTTGAGAGATTTATCGTAGCATCTTCCCAACTATCCCAGTCGTCAAATTAAGTTATTAGCAACAGATGTAAAATAGTGTTAAGCTTTTTTTATTGAGCAATTTTTTATTACAGCTTTTATGTGAGAGAGTATTAAAGTTTAACCTTTAAAATTTTTTCACCCAGGAGATTTGAAAGATTCAAGATTTTTCAAGAATAGCAACTTAATACGAAGAGAAAATTGGTCTTTTTTATTCTTGGGATAAACCTAGACATAGAATTTATGAAGAAAATAAGCTCAAAAAATTTAAATCGTTAAAAACACTGAAGAGGATGCAGTTTTCGGCACAGTTACGAGGTAATTTTTTTTATTCTTCGAGTGAACCGATAACTTAACTCATAACACATGAATTAAATGAGTTCAAAAAAGAATTCGTTAAAAAAAAAGTGGTCAGAGTGATATGTTTTTGGTACAGTAACGAGGTATGTCCAACGCTCCACAGATGGCGCTGCCAGCTCGAATCTCGCCTCATCTCCAGATTCTTTGGGAAAAGGGAGAGAGCAGGGTGACAAAACGAATGAGCTTGTCGCCTGTCAAAGTCAGGGCTTGTTCCTTCCCTGCCAAGGGCGGCTAAATAAATAGGAAGCAGCTGCTTTTTCCGTCAAGTTATGAATTCCATGATTTCTCTCTCTCGCCAAGGGAATATGGATGTCCCCCAAATTAAGGACTATTCTCTCCCGTTTATCTGGATAGAGAGAGGCGGCTTACTAGAAAGGTGGTTTTTGCGGCAAAAAATCCCGTTTTTTGATGTTTACGAGGGGTGGGAGGACGGAATCCTGAGGAACAGGAAATAAATGTCGGATTCCCATGCGGCTCTTTTAAAAGGGCGAGTCTGGTTTGTTGACAGTATGATCAAGAGCGAAGTGTGGTGTATATGGCTTCCGTGTGTTGTCGGTTGGGGTTTTGTTTCGACGGATGAAAGGGTACCGACGAGGGAGGTTTTTTAAGGGTGAGGTAGGTTGATTTAAAACTAACTCTTCCGGCGAAAATGGCTCCATAAAATCATTCTCGGGCTATGTTATGTCTCATCAGCCGTGAATAATGGGCATAATATTACGAAGAAGCTTGTGGAATTGTGTGTGTGGAAAGTTTGCTTAAAGTAAATATTGATAATCAGCAATGGAATTGCTAAATTTAAGTAGAATGCAAGCGGAATGTTTCAAAATGAATTAACTATAAAAATACATGTACTGATGGAGTATTATTAATTTATGTTTGGCAAAACTAGGAAAATTTTTTCTTGAAAAATGCCTTTTATATCAAGGTTTGTGGAATTGTGTATGTGGAAGTTTGCTTTAAGTAAATATTTATAAACAGCAATGGAATTCCTACATTTAAGAATGCAAGCGGAATGTTTCAAAATGAATCAACTATAAAAATACATGCAATGATGGAGTATTATTAATTTATGTTTGGCAACACTGGAAACGAAAATTTCGTCTTTTTAAAATTACTTTATTAGATTAAGAGTACTTATTGAAAATGGAAATAACGCTGTTTGTCTATAGAAAACGAATAAATGGAAAACATTCCATATCCCTCCGAATTTTTTGAGGGTACGCCACTGCTCGCAATTTAATCCCGAAAATTGCTAGCTCTTTTTAAATTTTAAAGATTTTCCATAGGTAGAAAACACATACGTATATAGCCTAAGAACGAATTTGGTATTAAAGAAAAAAATAAGAGCTTTTACAGTTTCTCTTCACTCCTTCGCTAGCTCAAGATTGAGAATTCTCTCTCCAGCACACACGCGCGGCCATGAACCAACAAGTGGCGACCTCCCAAGCCACAACCTCCATTGTTGTTGTCTCCATCAAAAGTTTAACGAACGCGCTCAAAAATTCAGAAGAGAAAAAAAAGGACGAGGAAAACTCCAGAGGGCCAAAAGATCAAGCCGGCACGTCGGAACCCGAGATCAAATTAAGCGGCGAAATTTGTCAGAAATCAATCCATAACCGGCCCCTCTCCGCAGCATCGGCGTACCCTCCCCAATGGTTCTTTCCATGCTTTTAACGATGCCATAATTCATGTCCGGCAGCAAGAGAAAGGTGGATCCTCATCGGAGAAGAAAAAAAAGAACAAAGCATAGTGGAAAACTTTCCTTCAAGGACACGAAAGGGACTTTATCACGTTCTTTCGGGCTCTTGTTTATGGTCGCATTTAGAGATGGAGAGAATATTATAACCTTTGTTATTCTTTAATTTTCCGATGGTATTAAATTCTTTTTCAAAATAATCAGGTGGTTGAGTTTTATATGCGACGCCGGTTTTATTGTCGCGACGAAATGCGGTTTGGTGCTCCGGTAGGGTATTGTTGTGGTTTTTATGTTGAGGGTCGGAATGCAGCTGAAGAAAGGTTTAGGAGCACTTCTCGCGAGGGGTGTTATTTCTGGAGTTGGAAGAAAGGAAGGCATTACGGAGGTGGAATATATATCTTTGGTAAGGCCATGCTATGAAATAAAGAGTGCCGTAAATTACAAGAGCTCGAATGTTTTCGACTATTCTTTGTAGGGCAGAAAATATATATGAGGAATTTACCTATCAATCTTACTATTCAAGTGACATGGTTCACGACTGGGAATCCCAAAAATAAAATTGATTTAAAGTTTTGAAGTATTGGTTGCTTTGGATCCAAATTTAAGTGGAGATTTGTTACAGTAACTTCTAAATATAAGGGATTTGATGTAAAAATTGTGAGATTTTACATTTATTCCTAACTAATAAGTAAATACAAAATTTGTGCAATTAAGGACTTCAACTGATTTCCTTATCAATAGCATTGTATTTCCACCTAATACCGAAATAGAAGAACCTTTATTTAGTTTACACGCAGATCATAACAATCACAATCTAAGAGTTTAAAGAATTAACAAACAATTCCTCTCACAAAAATTCAACAGCTAATTCATCATTTCCTTCAAAAAATCGATACTTTCGCAATACCTAGATCGATCCACCCACCTTTCATCGCAGCCGTAAAACCTTCAAAACGCCATTACAGAAGGGCGCAAAAGGGCAGTTAGTTAGCCCCGGTAATTGAGAGGGCATAAAGCCCTGCGCCCTCGCTCACATAGGGCGCCCGTCGTAATTGCGGGGCTGCCGAGCAGAAAGGAGCCATCGGGGCTGACGCGTCAGATGATGCGATTTGCCGGGGCTTGCGGACACCAGGTGTTGGAATGTTTTAGTGGACATGGCGTTGATTGGAAATGTAGTGTGATATTGGGGCAGGCGGGAGGGAGAAAGACTTGCTGGGGCAGCCGGTATGCGTATTCCCAAAAGTGCCCCCGAGTTAGGACCGCTTGGCGATGCGCCGGAGGAGAGGGGAATAACCTATGGGAATAACTCGCCATTCTGGGAAACTTTGGCGCAAATCCGTAGAGCTCAGAAAGCGGGAAGCGTAAACAAATAATCTGTCCACCGATTTTCATTACGCAGGTTTGAGTTAGTTTAAAAGTGTTCCTCTTGATATATAGCTTCTAAATACAGTTATAATATTTATAATATTACTTTATAATTTATTCATTTTTATAATGTCCACGTTGAAGAGCGGTTAAAAATTTTCTGGTAATTTTGCTCATATTGCGTAAAAAGAAATTTATGATACAGTCAATAATTTGTTCAAACAGACTTGTGTGTACATAGTGCTACGTTTTGCTCTTTAGCAAGTAATTGTTCAAATGGACTTTGCAGAACTTTATAAACAATCATTCAATTAATTTAATTTTAGTTTTTAATTAATTTAGTACTAAATCATTATAATGTTTTTACTAAACAAACATTACATATTATAATTATTTAGTTCTAATAGTTGTTAAATATTTTAAAAAACAATAGTTTAAATTTTGAGTTGGTTTTGTTAATTTTTGTTTTCTTTCCTTTCTTTATTTTTAAGTCATATTTATAGTTCAAGGAATGAATGAATGGCGTAAAGTTCATAAGCTTAATTTATAAATTTAAATTTGGTAGTTACTACATTAAAACCTTTTCCCAAATACTTGGTGTCTGATTTTACTAATTTGCAATATGGTCAATGAGCTTAGTACATAAATACCAAATAATAAAGTTAAATATTTGTTCAATAAAATTTATTTTAAATTCTAAAGCACAGCCCTAAAAATGTAGTGAAAGTTGTTTGTAATTAAATACTGTGAGTGTGAGGACCCTGAACCCTGAAAGAATATTGTTATAAGCAAGTCATTGTTATACTGAAAAATACTATGAAATTGTATTATAAGCTTATACAATAAAGAATCTTTATGTTTTCATTTTATATTATCTCTTATTTATTTGTGAGAAAACTAGTAAATTGGCATCCTTTAATTAATTAATACTCTTTAAATAGAAACTTTGTGATTTTAATCCTTTCCTTTGACAGAATTCAAGCACTACATAAGAAAAATTAGCCATTATTATAGATAGGTGGAGCCACATGAGTCCACACTTACTAGATTTGTTTACAAACACACTCCGACCACTCTCCTCCCGCACATCGCCAAGCGGCCCTAACTCGGGGGCACTTTTGGGAATACGCAGCCGGCGTAACAGCGTCCAATAAACCTTCGAGTATTTTTTGCTTTCCTCGTCATAATAAATTCAACTGACTAATATAACGAGTAATTTAATTATGTCAATTGTTCTAAACTTAGTTATTTTGTTTTAAATTTGTTATGATTAATCACTCCTTAAATGGCCTTCAGGGTTTTCTTTATTCTATTGAAAAGTAAGACTAACATTAAAACTCTACATGATGAAGTCAAGAATGATAGTATGTAGTTCTCTGGTGTTTCTCAATGCATACTTTTCTCCTTGTGATTAATTATAGAAAAGCCCGCAATTTTTTCCTATCAACTTCAACTTGACAAAGATCAGACACAAAACTAAGAACGGCAATGGAAGAGGCTTAGATCAATACAATAAAGATTAAATTATCAGTGTGAACATCAAGCACATCATTCAACTTAACGTAGGCAGAACACCCAAGTCGTTCTCCATCAAAGAGCCGATCCCACTCATGTTCATTAAGATTCCGCAATTCAACGGATACCGCATTTAAAACAAGGTAACTGATGAAGATCCAATGGCATCACTCACCCTGTGTGTCCCGTCCTAAATCAACGACACCCGAATCACTGCAACCTTCGCGATAAAAAAATGACTCGTTATGAATATAGAGCTCTTTAATTTCCATCCGAGGAAATAAATTAATTCTGGTACAAACCACGGCAAGATAAGACGGCGCAAAAAAACAGAAGGAAACCCTATAAAAACTGATAATTTCCTTACTACAAAATGAATAATTCAGCATCGGATGTCCGAAGCCCGTTTTAAGAATTCCCGTCAAGGCCCGGGGAATGAGCTTTAACAAATCCTTGGAATAAATCTGGGCCGAAAACGAAAAGAATGAGCAGCGGTGATAAAAAATGAACGTATCTCCTAAAAAAAGTGATATCTTCCTAGATAGAGGGGTATTTTTAAAGTTTAAAATAATAACGAGGAAAAGTAGTAGATAGATGGATGTAGTAAGCAGTGGGTTTGGGGAGGATAAATATATTGGATTAAGAATTATGTTCGATATCGATTTTCCGGAGACGAATCGAACGTGCTAGCAGTGATAGCAGCAGGCTCAAGAAAAAATATAGGATTTCCCACAAAAAAAATATAGGACATCAAAATTAAATCAATCATACCTTTTATTGGAACGACAAAATTTTAATATGCATTAAATACACAAGCCTTTTATAATAAAACCAAATTAATGAGAAGTTTTGATAAAAGCACTATTTAAAATAGTTTAAGAGAGTATTTATGAAAAATTCAATATTTTAAATATTTGGCCAAAAGGAAATTACTTTTAAAAATGCTCAAAATCCTTTCACAAATTTGACAAATGGTAAATAAATTACAGCAGACTCAAAAATTTAGATTATAAAACTATTAAAACCATGCAATGGTAACAAAACAATGCACTATGCAATGGTCTGTCCCCAGAGGAAACCAAGATTCTTTCAGGAGCTTTTATTATTGGAAAAAATGGGGGGAACCTTTTTAGTAAGTAAAAAAATAAAGGTTATGTAATTGTTTAAAGAGGAACAAATAAATGCGACTTTGAAAAATGTGAATAGTTTAGGGATGCACAACCTTTTTGGGAGGAGGGCCACTCTCATTGTTGATTGAGACATGGAGGGCCACAAAAGTTACAGTAAAAATTACAGTAGAGCTAATAGCAAATTACGTATCGCTGTTAAAAAACTAAGTAATTTCAGAAAAATAATTAATCAAAACATATAAATAAAAGTTTCTTAATGGTTAAGTTTACTAAGGATGAATAATATTGTGAATAGTTTAAAAAATAAAAAAAATTTAAAAGTAATGATCAAACCATTAAAAATACTAAAGAATGTTTGTCACAAGAATATTTGTGTAAGAAACAAATTATTGTTGCATATAATCTAGTAGCAACAAAAGAGAAGTAACAGAAATTTTAATATTTTTAAAATACAAACTACATCCCACCAATATATTCAGTGTTAAAATATGTTCTACCAAAAGGGGGGTCTAGGGGTCTTCCCTAGAAAATTTTTGGAAATAACTAACTCTAAAAAACAGGGTATTAACTAGTTTTGATACACCTAGTCCAAATTTTGGGCATACATTTTTAGGTAAGTTTTGCCTTTTGATGTAACTTTGTAAAGAAAAAAGTTGTGAATAAAATAACAGAGTTTCAAATACAAAAGGGAGTCTTCCCTCAGAAAAAGTTTGGAAATTTAAGCTTCCATTTCCGATGCCATTTAATTTTAACTTGACCTCTTTTTATCAACTCTTGAAACTTCAAAAATTTTTTAAGGGGGGGCAAGGCCTTTGAAAAACAAGAAGTCAACTTCAACTAGGCGCGGAAAAAACGGAACGCGGAAAATTGCTATTTTTCGACTTTTCCGGAGAATGTGATCCTGAACACCGGACTTGTTGACTTCTGACCACTGTAAAGTTGGTTTTTCTACATCGCAATAGCAACGCAAGAAGAAGCCAACTTCAACTTAGCGCCCGCGGCCGATCGAGAAAGAAGCCGCGGGAGGAACGGAACTCCGCACGCAAAACGAAACTTACACGAAAAATAGCGATTTTCCGAATTTTTCCACGATAATTAGTCTTTTTTCTTGGAAATAAAAACTATTTCTCGATTTTTAAGAAAGAAGTTTAGGCAGTTTAAGTTTTTGGTTTTGTGAAATGGAAAAAATATAGGACAAATGGCCGTTTTTGAAAATATAGGACAAATATAGGACATTTTTTCGGATTTTCCCAAAAATATAGGAAATATAGGAATTATAGGACAACTGCGATCACTGTGCTAGGGATGGGCCTCGGGACGGATTCCTTTTCTTTTGCCTGTTCCGAAAGGAGACGAAATTGAAAAAGTTTTTTTGGGGGGAAAACGGGGTCCCTGGGAACACGGGATCCAATCGTGGACGGATTTCTAACTCGGGGGAAATGCGGTGCAGGCAAAACCTCAAGAAATGGAGAAAAAAAAAGAATGCGGTTTAGTAAAGATTCACATAGAAAGATTATTCCTTATTTTGCTCGTCAACTATGGTAACTAAACAAGGATAATGCATGCAAATTTTTTGATCAGTCAGCACTTAAACCGACTTGATTGACTGGAATTAAATTTAAGAAAATTTAAATTTGAACCCTTAAAATAAAAGTAAATTAGAGAGAAATGAATAAAAATGAAGATAATATACCATTTACCTATCTCCACCAATTTCTGAGAAAAGATGCATTTAAGAAAAGCAGAGATCTTTACTTGGGAACTCACTTAATTCCAATTCCTTGGAACTTAGCTCATTAAAAACGAGGTTCGTAGGGCAAAGATAAGAACTTTCAACATCTGATTAAGGAGGGGGAGGAATCACTTCGAAAATTCCAATTAGAACAAACGAAATGAGGAGAAATCAAGTGAGGCTGGCCTGGCCTCCCACGACGGTGGAGGATGATGATTCAACAAGGATCGTTCCGGAAATAGACTCTAATAAAAAAGAATACACAAATGGCGGTAAAAGTACAAAGAAGGCTGCCAACACAAGAGAGATCACCTTAACAATACCAGGAAATAACGCCGAAATTGATTTATGAGAGTAATGAATCATTAAAGAATGAATGGACAAATGCGGCAGAATTGAATGTTCTTCCAGAGCCCTAAATAGAATGGATTTTATTTGTGTGCTTTACAGCTAAGCTTTATTTAGAAAAAAAAATGTCGCATTTATCTAAGTAACTCAACAGATACACATCTATTATTAAATTCAAACCCACACCAATTACTAATAAATGACAAAGCCTGACTCAACACCCCAAAGAAAAACTGAAATCAAACCATAGAGATAGGAGGGTCAAACCAGATCCTTTTCCACAAGAAATATTAATTAGCGAATGCGTTAATAAATAGAAATCTCGTTAACCTTATAATCGAATTTCATCACGGAAGACCCCAGAGATGTCGCAACGTAAAAGGTGTGATGCCCACTAGAGAGACTATCAAAAATTCAGCCTAGAAATTGATTTACGACCATAATGAATCATCCCTAGAAATAATATCATCAATGCACATAACATAATTGTTCTCTCCGACGCGTCGCAATTGGATTTTTGCTCCAGACAGAGAGAAACCGCCAAATTGCCGCTTAATTAACCGGCCAACTTTCACCTAAGTCCACATTCAAAGGAGCGAATATATAATTTTCAATGGAAAGCGGATTGCTGAATTGAATTTTGAAGCTCTTTTCCGCAAAGTTAGTTGCTGATGCACTTTGACGAGGTGGAAACTCGGCAGCAATTTTTAGGAGTGGGGGGGGAAGCAATGAAGAACACATTAAGCTTACGAAAGGGATGCTCTTTTCTGGGAATGGGACGCCATTAGTAGGTTCAGAAGTGCTCCGGCGTTTTCTCTCGTTTCTGGAGCTTTATATGATGCAGTTAATTATGACGGTAGGGAAATTTGGTTTGAGTGGCGGGTTTTGATTTTTTTTAAAAATGAAACTTGGAATTGGAAACTTGAACTGTTTGGATTGCTGCATTAAGAGAAATAGTATCGAATCAATTCGAAGCAGCTAAAGCTATCCTTGTTTAATTCGTGTGTAATTCGCCTTTTGACGGCGCGACAAAAGCAGTTAAGGTTAAGTATTTAAATAAAATTTAACCACATATTTATTTCCCTCTTTTTAACAACTATGTCTTTTCTATACGTTTATGAGGGAAATTCTTCACACTCATGCATTACCATGAATGCTTACAGTTGTCAACATTAGACTCCGCAAAGAACAAGCTCCAATAATCAAGTTCACAACAATTAGTTACACTCCAGCTTAATGCCTTTCCACTCGTTAGATGGATAATCATCGGATAGTACATCCCATCGTGTCCGACAATCATAAATGATCAAAGTCGACTAACAGGGCAGTAAACACAGGCGTGTCCCTTGAATGCACGTTAATGCCCCGAAATAACGTTATCCGATGCAAGCGGCCCTCCCAGTTCGTTCGTTATTAATCCCCACTAAAGCCGAATATTTTATTCAGTTCGTTTGAGAGAAATGTAGCGCGAGCGATTGCAGAGAAGCCAAAATCCGCGAGCGACTGATTTCCGAAAGTGTTAACATGCATAATATATGCGGTGTGGGAAGAACAGCGGTGTAAGTCACCGCTTTGTGACGAATTGCTAAATAGGTAATGCAACTCAATTCAGGATTCAAAAGCACCAGCACACAGAATTGTTAACACCAGTGTAGCAAGTAAAATCTAACGAAATTTACATGCAAAAAAGTTAAAAGGGCATTTTATAGTTTCTCATATTGTCAAATATACTTTTAGTGTTTTTTGTAACACTTAATGAGGTATCACCATACCATTATAACGGCCGTATTCACCACTAAACCAAGGTTAACCAGGAATCAAAATTTCTAATTGGTAGTTCAAAAAGGGTAACAAGTTTTAATCCAATCAGTGTTGTCGGAAACGCTTGATTCCAGGTTAACCTTAGGTCAAGTTAATAAACCCGTAAGAAGCTTAACCAAAGAGGGGATGTCGGAATTAACACATCCCAAATTATAAGTAATAATAGTAATCATACACTATTAAGATTATTAGGTATACAGGTAATTTTAAATAATTGGGGATATTCAGCTTGGTTCAATGATGTTAATACACCTAAAGAAAACTAGTTAACTATTAAGTTAACTCCATTGCTCTGATCTTTTAAATACACATCCACGAATACCTCTCACAAAGCAGTTTTAATATCAGTATCAAAAGGGGAGGGAAGGCGGCAAAAGGGGATCCTTGAGGGATTTAGGGGAGTAAATCGTCTGCAACAGGGAGGGGGTGGTGGTAACGAAGCAGCTCCGAATCAATGCACGAAACACCAATTTTTGCGTAATGGGGCGGAGACTGGAGATTAGATAGATTGGGTTAGGAAGGAAGTGTTGCAAATAAATTGATTATTTAATGCTATCACGGTAATTAAAACGCGATACGCGGGCTTATTCTTTGATGAGCTTAATCGGAAAGTAATTAGTAACGTTTAGATAAGAGTTTATATTAGTGAGGCGTAAATATAATGATGGACGCATAAATTCAGGCGCGATTGGTTGGTTGTATTATTAAGGGATGGGTTGTATTAAATCGATACTTCTACGGTATCAGTACATAGGTATCGAGTACTTAAAAGGTATCAAACGCACAAGTATTGAGTAATTTTATGTATCTAACGGTATTTATCTATTTAGTTTAGGTATTTAATACCTAAAATTAAAAGTGTTGATTTTACAGATAGAGGTATTTGAATTAATTAACCAGAACCACAAAAAACGCAAGTTAGAAGTAGACGCTATTTTCAATTTTCGTCTGTGTCCCGTTAAATCGATTCGGAATTCTCAACTCGAAGAAACCCGCACCTTCGATTCAAACAAAGGGCGACTTTCAATCGGGGATTCGAGAAAAGTTCGCCATATCGAATTTTCAGCAAAACAAGGGGGGGGTCGCGACTCAATTTATTCCGATCCCGACCCAGGGCGTGTTCCGTTCGAGAGCAACCCCGCAATTTACTTTCGAACAAACCCCCCGTCGCAACAGCAGCAGACGATAAACTACGGAAAAGAAAAGAACAGTTTCCAGCAAAAAAAGAGCGCGGAACAATCGCCGAAAAGAAAGAGAGAAAGCGAAAAAACTCAACTCGTCTCTGTCTCGTCCCCACCAAAACGCATTCCGGACGACACTCTGTAATTTTATTCCGAAAAGAACAAAGCGTTCGAGAAAAAAACTGGAAAACATCGAACTATTAGCCCCCAAAACCTCCTCTATACGGCGAAGCCTTCGAGGTAATAATATCTATCATTTGAAAGATGTCACTAATAGAACTGATGGGTCCGTCTTCTCTCTCTGTTCGATCCATCGAATGCGGGGAAGAGTGGGGTGAGGGAGGGGAGGTAATGAATTCGATTCCAAAGGAGGAAATCCACTCGTTTTTTGAGGGCCCTTTAGAATTTTTTATTTCTAATCAGATTGTGAGAGGAGAGAGGGAGATGTCGGATTGGCTTTTTGGTCGGAGATATATTATAGTTTCTTTTTATGTCAGTGAATTGAATAGAGTATTGGTGAGAAGAGTTGGAGGGAAATAACTATGGTTTTAATTTTCGTGTGATGGAGTCTGTGTAGTGCGTGAAATTAATTTCTAATGACGGCCAGCCTGGATAGGGTTCTGATGGGACACTCGTGAGAAACAGGAGTAATTCATGTGCTACAATAAATTTTCTGATTATTGGTGTTTTGTTATGTTAAAAAGTAGTTGAATATTTGAGAGGAGCTGTGTAGAATTTGGAAAGCCGATTAATTACGCATTTTTTCATAGATTCGACACGAAATTATTTTATAGATAACCCCTCAACTCAACATTATCAACATGTTTTCAAATGCAACAATTAGTTTAACTGCCACTACTCTGATGGATGACTGGGGCTCCCACCCAAATCGCTTACGCATTTAAAAGTCAACAATTGCATAATTAAACCCGTAACTCGTGATCATAAAACCATTTAATCTTTTCTCGCCTTCAGAAAGAGCGAAATCAACTCCTAATCGATTACTTTCGATGACCCAGTTAATGGCGTACTATTCAGTTCGCACGAAATGACACATGGTAATGTCCGATTCAATGCTGGCTGAAGAAAGCATATTACAGCCGGATGGAAGTTGAAGTAAAAGTGAGAATTGAGCATCAATCAACTTACACACCTTTACGTTGCTCGGAGGGAAAATTTTAAATTACCTTTGTAGGCCGAATTCGTCGAGTTTAATAGTGATGCATTGCTCCAAATACGGCTAATGGAGTCTTTTGCGACCTGTAAAACAGCTGTGAGATAATACTCTAAAATGAATTGAAAAACGATGTTGCATCACAATTTTACTCAGAATTTTGAAATCGGTTTTGGGATAGGGGTAATCAAATGGACTGAGACAGTAATTTAAATCATCTAAATATCAATTAATAGGTGACGCGAAAATGGGTTGGAAGTTCAGAGGTTAGAAATCGAATGATTCGAAAAATATAATTATATACTATAATAGGAAATAATAGTTACAAGTTAAAAGGAGGTTTAAAATTTATCAAGCAGAACAAACCTAGCAAAGGGGCATCCATAAAAGTAGATTAGTTTAAAAAAATCTTAATGGACACGAAAATTTATAAAACTTGTAGTAATAAGGTTCAACAAATACCGTTTAGACAGACACCTGCATTATTTTATTGTTATCGATAAAGGTAGTGAAATGGGCTGAAACAGTAATTTAAATATTAAAAAAATCTAGCTACGACGTGAAAACTGGTTTGAAATCCGATGTCAAAAATATAATTATAGTACAGGTAATGTTAGTTCGAAGTAAATAGGATTTTTAACCATATATTTTAAGTAAAACAACCCCAATTAAAAGTGCTGTAATTAAAAAAAAATAATAAACAAAAAAGCTTTATAAAACTTCAGATTCAGCACTATACCTTTTAAATACTTCGATTAAATATACGAGTAATTATAGATATCGATAGTTGTCAAATACCATTTTATTTATATACGACTGCAAGCAGATGGATATCTTTTCTTAAGTATTATTAGACAGAAGTTGACTTAGCCCAGTGTCGCTCTCAGCCGGCGAGGCGTTTCAATCGCCGCCACGCCTAGCCGTTCACGTGACTGCAGACAGGTGAAATCTGGAAATCTTGGGGGATGGACTGTCAAACCAGCTGCGGATGGTCCCGGGGCTGTCGCACGATTTATCTGTCCAAGAAAGCTTCCGAGGGAGGGAGAGAGTAGACTTTTTCATTGTTTTGTGTCGTTAGAAAAGGTCCAAGACAGATAGTCCCTTTTTATTTGTTATGGATAATATTTTTGAGCAAGCTTATTTAAACACAAAATACTTCAAACGAAAATATAAATCGTAGTTATGTGATTGGAAAAACTTATTTTTAAATTCAAAACTTTTATGAATAGATTCATGGAGTGAACCAATTAAACCAAGTAAATATGTAAAATGTACATGTAAGCTTGAGAAGGGAATCCTATTTTTTAAAAATTGTGAAAACTGAAAACTACAAAAATTTGTGCAATAATTTACCAAGATCATTCAACAAATTCAATGATAAAGTTAAATATTCTGTAGCAAAGAAATACAATGATAAAAGTATTTCAAGTAACATCTCAGAATTTTACCATCGAACACAAAACAAATATCGTCCGAGTTCCAAAATAAATTCGTATCCCTGCTCGTTCAAGGGCTATAAGACACCGAACCAAATCTCCAGAATAAATCCAATCTAACCTCACCCGACAAACACAAACCTCGGCAGAGCAAACAACAAACATAACAAACCAACCTTCTGAGAAAAAAATCCAGCCACAGAAACCATTTCTCCCTACGCCAATCACACGCAATCCAAATATTGAATTAAACACAACCAGGGTTTACAAAAAAAAATCGCTATCGCAAGCGCCCGCAAAATCGATTCCGGAATTTTCCAATCTACAACGTTAAAATGGAGGAGGAGAGATAAAAAAGACCCAATATCGTCTTCGGGTCTTTGAAAATTTGATGAAGCGACAGAGCACTATTTCGGAGGGTCTTCTTGGCTTCGTACTGCGACCGCATCGCATTAAGTAATGAAATCCGGAACCGCGCTGTTAAGAGACAGGGATCAGATTTTATAGGGACCGTGCGGATCAGGAATCGGGTTTTACGCTCGGATTTGAGGAGCATGGTCGTAAAAGAGGACCCGGATCGAAAATGAATTTTAAATCAGCCTCCTTCGGTTGTGGGGGTTTGAGAAACAGGTAACTAGATTTTAGGCCAGGAATCAAGGGGTCTTCAAAAGAGTAAAGTTTTTAGAGCTTTTAGCAACAAAAGTTCTTGTAAATCTTTAAATCAGAAAAGTAAAATATCAAATAAAAAACAACCTAATTCTAATTAGAGACCCTAATTCTAATGAGAGATAAATCGATATACGTTTAGGGATCGAATACATTCATGTATCAAGTAATCAAGTACTATAATTGATGTTATCAATTAGGTTGATTACTATCAAACAGTATTTGGAACTTTGAAATTCAATAATAAATATCAATATCAATATTCAATGTAAAACTATCGCTTTATCCTATTCATATAACTAATTGTACCATTCGATATTGATATTACCAAAAGGAGAGAAGGTATTAGAAGCATTAACAACATTTTGAAACAAGAATAGTTAAGCTGTTTTCCTACTTAAATTTATGAACTACCTGAATCGATTAAAGATTTTCAATTTGCAACTAAAACTTTATGCCCGAAAGTTGTTGGAATAAGGCCACTCAAGCCTTGTTTTAAGCTGTTATCTTTTAAGGGCTTCACTGTCCACTTTGTGCTCCACGCCTACATTTTCCACGTCACTTTGAATGCACGGTTTCGACAAATCTTGGAAATGCCAGAACGAAAAATGTTCGTGACATTTTAAGCAAGTACGAAACAAATTGATTTCTTTATAAACAGGTGAAGCATGTTTAAAAATGGCAGAAATATTTCTGGACACGGGATTTATTTGTTTATAAGGACGTTTCTTGTTACGGAATAGACAGCTTTCCCAAAAACAAACAAGATGGCTCCAGATAGAGAAAACATGCAGTATTTGAACAGAATGGAATGCTTCTATTTTTGTAAAATTTCTAGCATTCTATTCCATTTGTAAGAAATTGTTATCTACTTTAAAATATCTCAAAGGTTGTTTTCAGCTCGATTTTATACAATGGATGGTAGTTTTAGCACTAAGATTGAAATCACAGATAAATATTTGGCAATAAAGTTATATAATTCAAAGTTTGAACAAATCTCGTTATATTTTTATTTAGAAAAAACTTACTATTTTCACTGGAAAAACTCCAGCTTCCAAATTCTTTAAAAGACTAAAACAGGATTTTCACCTTTTTTACTCACCTAAAAAGAGAAGAAGAAACCAGTTACAACAACAGCAAATTCAGTTTATTACACACATACATAAAAAAAGAGAAAATTACAAAATGAAGCAGACAACCAAACAACACAACCTCGGCCAAGAAACTACCAGACGAAACATCGTTACAGGCTCCAAGATTCACACTTTAAATTTTTGGCAAGGAAACTTAATTAAAACTCAAGAGTGAAGGAAGAGGGCGAAAAAACTTCTCCCAGGAAGCGAATAAATTGTGTTTCCACGCGCAAGCACGGCGTTAAAGGGCTGCCGGGGCGCACACACAAATGGGCGCGGACCCTACTCGCCCCATTAGGGCAAAAACTGGGGCGAGAACACCATACTGCAGCCCGTAATAACACGGTGCAGACGTGTAATTTAAAACTGCGCAGGTCCTTTTGCGAAGTGGCTCATCGTACTGTTGTAGTAGCTGGGAAGTCAAAAAGTGGAAAAAATGGGGAAATGGTTTGTGCTCTACGCCGTAATATTGTTATTTTTTTCTTCTTTTTCATAAAAAGTCGGCTGCGAAATAGACTAATTATGATATTCGCAGGGTCTTTTCCGTGACGTGGGGGAGGGGACGGAGCGATTGTGAAGTGGAAGGGGGTCGCGCACTCGGCAACTTGCAAACGATTATTAAGCATTTTTGCTGCGGAATGGCCCAGTGAGAAGGAGACGAGAATAGTGGGGTAATCTCTTGGGCTGCGAGTAATTTTTAAACAGGAGCTAACGGCTTTTTGTGAAGGAACGGCGAGAAGGCATCTAAGGTTGACTTGTTCCGTCGACACATAAAATTGAAACAAGGTTAGCCAACAGAGCATATAAATCAAATGCAATGAGTAGTAAAGTACATAATACGGTAAAATACATTGTTTCTAATATTGCAACAAAAATTCTTATTTAAAACGCAGCAGAAAGAAAGCATTTGAAACTGTTTCCTGACGCAAAATTTTCACATGATAAATACTTAGGTTTTAGAGTTTAGAAGTAATTTTTACTGGCATTAAAAAATATCCTTTAAAATGAGTACAATTTCAGCTATTCTTTAGTGTATAAATAAGCTACAAGCCTGACTTCTACCCTATTACTTTACTATTACTATTAAAAATAATATTTAGACGTTCTTTCAAAAAGCAAAATGCAATATGGAACACCGAAGAAAGGAAGCTCACCTCAAAAAGATTTTAAAAATGTTTTATTTAGATTTAAAAGGGGGGTATCAAATTTATATCGGAAATATCCATCGAATAGTAAAAGGTGCAAAAGGGTTTCATAACCTTAGTGCTCTTATCCATTCGAGTTTCTTAACACTGAACGACACCTAAAAAGGTTAGCGGGGGAATAATTGATCGTGGAGGAGGAACCTGGCAACGATATAAAAAGGGCTAGTAATCGAAACGGACGCTGACCATAACCATTAGATATCGCTCAATAAGAATTTTCTTCCTTCTTCTAGAGTTGTTTTTTAATCATTATGTTCTTCCCCTTTCTTTCGTTACGAAATAAATAACAAAAGAAAAAGTAGGAGCTGTAACAAAAAGAAGGAAATAAGGTTTTTGATGAATTGCAGGGAAGGCGACATAAAAAGTGAACCTTCGCCATTTTATTAAAAAAGGAACAATATTCTTTTCCCGCCTCTTTCATTATTGTACCTTTTTTAATCATTACTACAAAGCTTGTATTTTTGCTATTAGAAACTATAAGAACTTCGATTCGTTTTTTTTTTCTACCGCCATCATGAATGGGTATTATTTTCTCCAGGGGATAAAAATATTTTCCCAGTTCTTTAGCGAGTGGTGATATTGTTTTCGAAAGAAAAAAGGGAGGAAACTAATAGGACACGAGACGGCAGCAACATTTTAATCAAGGTGTAAAATATCAATAACAAATCCGAAAAAGACTTCAATTCGATCTCAAGTTTTCATTTTGCAGATTTTTTTTTCAACCGAAAGCTATCTATATGAAAAATTTCATTTGCTGGCAGTGTTCTAGAGCCTAGTTTATTTCGGATGATTTCAAGAAAGTTATATCAACGGCAGAAGAAAATGGCATTCTTTCATGGAATTAAAAACATCCCAGAGCACCAAAGCAAAGTGCATCATATCGCCTAAAAGATGCACATTGCGAAAGGATTCAACTCTGACAACGAGAAGAGGACCACAGGTTATTCTATTAAACTTGATATAGATGGAAAAATAAGCAGTACAACAAGGGACAAATTTGATTTTTTTTTCCAATTTTATGGTTGGATGTCATTTATTTAATATTGGTTTGTTTGACCACGGCTTACTATTAGATACTTATACAGGCTAGCCGAGTTTTAAACAATGAAAACCATTTGACAACTTTCCCCGCTTGGAGCGCTACAAGACCTACCTATAACCCACCGCCTTCAACACTGTGAATATGCTTTGCCAGTTTGTCCAATAATGCCATCTGGATTTGCAATGATTTCCGTACTCGGCTAGCCTGTATAAGTATCTAGTAAGCCGTGGTTTGATAAGAGTTTTATGGCGCTAGGCGCTAGGCCTAAATCAGAGCATAATGGAATATTTAGGCCTGAATGGTTTGGAATTTCTTCAAACACTACAGTTACTTTCACCAAGACTTGAGATGCTCATTTCGAGGATACATCCCAACTAAATTCGGGCGTTTATGGTATTCAGCAAAATTGTAGTAACCGTTTGAGTCAATGACATCTCTGGCAGAAGTGATAGGTAAGTATCAACGCATTCAATATTCTCATATGACAATAGAACATGCATAAATCCACAGTCCATGCCAGCAGAGTGGAACTAAGGGGGCTCTCCCGACCTTATGACGCCAATGGGCAAACAAACCTCCCCCCACCCACACAAAAAAACGCCAACAACCCGAAAAAAACCGGGGGCATGGCAACTGACATGCAAACACGGCCACTTGCCAACAACTCAACTCAACCCTGCTCACGCGAGCCCGGGTCATTTGTTTTGCGCATAATTAGAGAGATTAATATCGCCGGCTAATGACGAAAAGAGGGACTCAATTATCCCCGACGGTCATTGCTCGCATTCTTTCTTTTTTATTTCTGCCAGGTGGGAGGAGCTGTTAATAGTTAAAAGGACGGTCCGTCAATGCCTGTGTGTGAGAATGTGTTCTCGTAATAGCTCTTTTGTGGTTAAATGGAAGGGGGCACGGAACGGTTTTGTGAGGAAGGTGCAGTGGGTGGCATATAATGTATTCCGAATATTGTCCGAAAGGGTTGTTGTGGTTTGGGTTCGATTAGCGATTGTTTGTTTGTCGTTAAGAGGATTATGCGAATAAATACAAAGCGGGATTTTGTTAATGGTTGTCGTATTTACATTGGGAAGTTATTAAGAGTACACATGAAGGGAGGGTTTGGAATTGGCTACTGGGTGAAAGGGATACTTTCTGCGGAGTGCACTCACAAAACGAGAATGTTTGATGACGACAGGAAGAGATTCCACTATTACAAGACTATAATTGTCAGTTCCCATTAGGCTCCACAAATGCAAACAAAGATTTAAGAACTTAATGAAAACGCTAGGTATTTAAGAGTTAGAATGGGAAAATACGAGGGAAAATCATGCTTGGTCAATGGAATTTCACCGATTTTTCTAAATAAGCCGTTTAATTTTAGCAGTAACAAAAAAAGTAATAAGGAACCAAGCCATTTAAACACTTTTAGCTCATTAACATTAGCACCTCCTGATACTTGTCGTTTACCACACAATGATTTACAATTTCTCAAAATTTTCCTGAAAATGTACTCGCTATTGCCACCGATTCAAGACCAATATAAGAGTTTAATTACTTCCGTATCAGACTTGGATCCGTCCGGAAACCCCTCTTTTTTCCCAAAAAATTTTTTCCGGGAAGACGGCCAACGCTCCCACTTTTCCAGAATTGTGCAATGGTTCATTAATCACTCAAACGGGAAACCTCACTCTTAGAAGGGGTAGAACAACTCAACCCGCACCGCCCTTATCTATGCGGGGCGGGAGAAAGCCAGATAACGATAAAAATATAATTAAAAATAACCCCCCTTTTCCCCAAACTTTCTATCGGGATAAGAGAGAAAGACGATTAATTATTACCAAACCGAAATTCAGATAATCACGAAATCTCATTATCTCCACACACACACTTCTTGCTTCGACCACCCCTTTTCCGTTCTTTTTTTTTCATTGCCACCCTCATTCGAAAATTCGATAATTTGTCCTTTTCGAATAGGAAGGGAATGAAAATAAATAATCAAATGCCGAGATAAAGGAAGATCTAAAAGGCGTGAATAAAAAAAACATAAATAATTGAGATGCTATCTCGTAGAGACGTGTGTAAGAAGCATTATAATAAATTCCTAGCATTTCTTTGATGCAATAATTATAAATAAGAGGCGAAGGAGAAAAAAAAACTTCCAGAGAAAAGAATCGTTTGCCCTCCTCTTCTTTTCAAGAAAAATCCCCGAAATTACTGATGGCGCGACCCTAATAACAGAAACAATACCTCCCCCCATCTCTCCAGACGATAATAACAAAACCTCCGAGTGAAGAAAAATAATAATAATACGGCATATGGAAGGGAAAAGAACGGGATTTGTGGGGGGAAACAAAAAAATTAAAAAGCAGAAGGGGGGATTTGGTGGCAACGCACGTGCGAAAACAATACTCCCCCCAACCCCAGTGAAGCACAGGAGAGCCTCAACCCCAATTCGAGTGTTGCCATTGTCTGATAATAAAAATTGGGAGATTTTCTTCAATGTGGAAACCCGACTTATGAAAGACTTCCAGTTGCATCTTCTCCTCCCCTTTATAGGGCTTTTATTACTCTTCTATCCCTCCCCCCACCCAGCGATAATAATGAGGAAGAAAGGAAAGTATGAAATCCCCCCCCCCCTTCCTTCTTCATCATCGGGAGAGGTGGGAAAATAATGAATAATCATAATGAATTTTTGAGGGTTCCTTGAGAGAAGGGGATATTCGAAAAGGGGGTGGTGGTCGGAGAGAGGATGTAGCGCAGTAGGGCATCGTTATTAAAGGCCGGCGCGTGGGCAATTTTCGCGATTGGATTTGGTGGGTGTTCCGAACTCGAGTTTTTTGGTGGAGGGGTGTTTTTCGGAAGTTCGGAACCCAAATAATGACGGGTCTTGTTTAGAGGGCTGCTCGTAATTGGGTAGGGGAGGAAGGGAAGATAGCAGGTTAGAAAAAGCCAGTTGGATGAGTCCAGCATGAGAAAACTAGCCACCACTCTCTCATACGATTGTTCTTGCGCGGAGAATGCATTTACATCAGGTTCACCAGTAGTTAAGTTTCATGTTTCGATGTATGAAGTTTAAAACTTTTTAACTGAACCAACACCCAAGTTAGGCCAAAGACTACCATTCAGAGAGCAAAAACATTATTCCGATAATACCGAAACAAATAACATTTAATCCTGAATTCGGGAAAATTTTCCTCGACTACACTGAATTCCGAACTAGAAAAGAAATGAGCGGCGGGGAAAAAGTCTGGTCCCAAAGTCTAACTGCTCTTTTTATATATACGACGAGCCTCGTAACAATTCAGTAGCTCCGACTTAAATACCGTTGTCGCAGCAAAAGGGAGGGAGGGAGACACAGGAGAGCTCCCACAAAATAAAAGAGAGAAAACTTAATGTCTCCAACGTAATAACAGTTTCCTTTCCTCTTCCACTAAAGGTTCCAAATCGCAATAAAACTTTAAAGCCGAAACTTCGACGCAGCAAGGAAAAAAAATCCCCTACAGACCGCATCGAGAATTACTCCTCACCAAAAAAGGGTGCAAAAATTAAACAAAAAAAAAAACCCTATTTCCCGACTAAAATTCACTCTTCCACGAAGCCCACCACCCCCAAGGGGTTCCGAACCATATATTAAGCCCCTGGGCTACTGTAACACTTTGCACTAATAAAAACACCCCAAATGGTGTTCGAGGGAGCCTTGGGAAATCTAGCGTACCCACACAAGATGCATGTATTAGAACCAAGTGCTCGGTTGGGTTTTCGTGTTGTTTCCATTCCATTTTTTTTTCTTCGAATGTTCTTTGGGAGAGAAGACACAGAAGGGAGAGACTTGTTTCTGGAAGAGTAATTACGGTGGAGCTGACCTCTTGGAGACCTTCCGAATGGATCACTCGACTCAAATTAATGAAGGGACGGCGGAGGGACCCTCCCCATATTGGGAAAAATGCGAGCTGTCGAGAAGGGAAGCTTCTGTGGGGATTTGCAGCCGTCCCCAGGGTGGGATGGTACTGAGATGGATAATGCTTTCTTCAAAGTGGCACTTAAAACATTCAATGATAATGTTTCTATTACGTTTGCGGTGCCCTTTGCGCAAACGGTTAACATATTCAAGTTGTTTCGTGAGATCGATTATCAACCTGGAACAGCCAGTTCTCAGCATCTTAACATGCATTTTAAGAGTCAAGTTTCAACAAAAAAAAAGCTTAGTATAGTTCTTTACCTTTGTGGATAAAGGAACATTTCACACTACGGTGGAAATAAAACGAATAAATGCAGTAACTTAAATATTTAAATTAAAAATTCAAAGAGTTAGTAGAATTATTATTCTATTAATAAGTTAAAGCTCTTATTTCGCAATAAGCAACTTCTTTTAGGAGCAATACTTCGAAAAGATTTTTTGCTGAGGTACACTACATTTAAAAACTGTAGAGGCATACAAAATAAAGGACGAATAATACATGCATGATTCAAAATCCGAAAAAGTCGGGGAGCAGACTATAAAACTAAAGGGTTCTCCCTTATTGAAAATTCAGGGAGAGTTCGTTTACAAAGAATCGCAGTATTAAGGTCTATTCAAAAAAGGCCTTTCGCATCCTCTTCTCCCAATTGAAAATTCACAATTTAGACCAATCAAAAAAGGGGGTTCCGCCATATCCTCCAATCAAATTCCCCTAATTTCGGTTCACCCACCGATCCAATGGAGCTTCGGACTGATGAAATGGTACCGATAGAACCGAATCTCATCAGTGCCTCGCAATTCAGGAGACTTTTTTTGCCCGATGTTTCTTTTCCAGGGTTTGTTAGGAGTCCGAAAAGGGAAGGGTATATCGTGTAATTGCGGGTTCGCTCAACGATTTTTTTTCTTTCTATTTCTGACGGGGGTTAGAGCATTGTTCGACTGATGAACGTCCATTCATTCTAAATCAGATAAGAACCGTTGGACCGGCTGTATTTGCTGTAAGTGAAAGAGGGTAGGGTTGGGCAAACGAACAAATGAATCGAATTCGATGAGGATCTGCGATGGAAGAAACTAAATGCGCCTACTCCATTTGAATATTGTAATATCAGTAGATGTAAGGTGGGTTTTTTGTATAATTATGGGTGGTTACTAGAGAGAAGGTGAATTATTTTTTAAGTTTTTCACTCTGACAGAGTTCTTTATAACTTTTTAAATATTAACTCAATGCCTAAAAATCTTACCAATTATGCCAACTTTTCAAACACAATATTTCGTAGAGTTAAACAATACTTTTTTGTTAATTTTAGCAATCCCCATCCACATCCCGTGTTCATTGACCACCTGTATTGACCCTTTTGAACACCACATCGATAACTTCAGGAATACATCTCTGCTCTAGAAGATCAGTTATATTAAAACCTATTTGTGTTATTGAAATACATTTCACAGTTACTTTGAGAATCCTGAGTTTTACAAATAGATAGCAAATGCACCTGACTACATTATGGAATGATTGAGGAAATTCCTAAGGTACATGAGCTCTAAGAAAACCAAATCGCTGGAATATTTTAATAAGGAGAAATTCAGGTTCAGTAAGAACGAAGGAAGTAATTGCTCAGTTCATTGACATCATGATGGGGTAGAAAGAACAATTCAGCAAGCCTTTATGAAAAGCTCGGTTGGTTTTAAACGACTATGCAGCACCAAACAATCTATGAAATGAGCTAAGCATAACTCTGGTCCATCAGGATATTGCCTGTTAGCCAAACCAGCCACTTTGCGTGCCTAGATATAGGCATAACCAGATCAGTGGCACCCTTTAGAAAAAAAAAAGTGCACCTGCGAACCGTGACATCCATTCATTCTCCCAAATCACAAGGGCTCACTCACTCCCCACAAGACGATGACGGATAAATTAATGCCACTCACACGCACACGCATTTTGGGAGCGAGTCCAACTACGGGTAATGCCTTGTCACAGAGGGCCTACTATAAATATTTCAATTAACAAAGGGCTGCCAACATTTTCGATTTCGCGGTGCTTCCCTTTGAAGGGGGTTCGGCGATGCACCGTGACAAACACTCTTTTTTGTTGACGAGGAGTTGGAGACAATGGGTGATGAGGAGGAAGCGAAGTGAAGAGGGTTGGCATGATGGAATTCGGAAGGAGAGGCAACCAATGAAGATGGGGGAGAGGCAAAGGACGAGTTGAGTTAAGAGGATACTGATTGTGGCAATACAGGGATTCTGAGAGAATTGGTTGAATAACAATCTTAAAGAGTAAGTGGGTTATTTTGGCTTCAATGTTAGTTTAAAAAAAGCCTTTTCAACAAAAAACCATTGCTAAAAATCTATCACAAATAATGTCATTTACCTTAGAAGGATTGAGAGTACACTACTGGATGATTAGTACCTTTATGATTCCGACGAATGCATAGCAAACACATTATTTTGAAAATTTCTACTTACTTTCCCCTATGTACTCCCAACAGATTTTCCATTGTTACAACAGATTCACAGATAAACAAGTAGGACCATTATTTGCATAGTGCATCAATTGTTAGGTTTATATTCTAAAACAAATGTACTAAAGTAATCAAGAGAATATCTTCAAAATCTTTAGTATAGATGCTTTTTGAGGGAGCCCTTGGAGGTTAGCTTTGTATAGACTGAAAAGATTGGGGACAAGGCTTTCCAGGCACCTAAAATATGTCTACTAGTTTTCAGTACTATGTGGTGATGTTTTGCTTTAAAAATATGATTTTTCTATAAGACACCCAATATTAGAATTCCACTAAGAGGTAGGTACCCTAGAGAAAGAAAGAAGTAATTCTATTTCAAAATTTTGCTTCCAGAGCGAACATTGAAAGATTTCTTAAAAGCTTTTCGTGAACAATGGCTCATTCAGGCAGGAGTCCCACAAAAACTAACTGAATTCCCAACTTCTAAAAGAAACGACGCCGATGCCACATTTTGAAGTAGAGCTCAGATACTCTATCTACTCTTATGAGAAGGCAAGTTTCCATACAAAACAAAGGAGTAGAATTTCAAATCGAACTAAGGAAGAAAAATATTTTCTATGGGAGCTCAAAAAAATTCCTGGATCCATTTTTCAAAAGAAGACATGAATATGATGTATATGTTTCTGGATCAGAACCAGCGGCAGAACGAACTAGTAGTGCATTCCTTATCGTTCAAAAAAAATTTTTCGTAAAAAAACACCAAAAGGGAAGAAAACAAAAATATTCCAGAAAAGCATCTTCTGTGAACTTTTTTCCAATTTAGCAAAGAAGGAATGTATAAATAAATAAAGCATAATACGGTATTCCTGTTACACAGGGATAAGGAATGATGAAAAGAAATATTCCCCTCAAAAAATAACACAAACCTAGGAGGTGAAATCGAATTTTTACCCTTTCCACAATGCACAGGGTATAAAAGATACGTCTCTGAAAATTTGCAGACTCTTCTCGGAGGGAAACGAAGTGAAGTGGGGTATTCCAAATGTTTTTCTTCCGCCTCCTTTAGGAACTTTTTTTTTATCTTTGCCCTGGAGAACGGGACCTCAGCAACTCGACTTTGTCAGTCGGCGAAGACTTCGCTTGATATTGTAAAATAAATGTGAGACAATAGTGACGGGCAAATACGGGGAATTTTTCAACTGAAACCAAACAGCTATCGGGGATTTTACGGATTCTAAAAGAACTGATTTTGAAACGGGGTGATATAAGCGATCAAGGTAATTTTCAGGCAAAAAATGACGAATATAAAGTGGATAAGTAGTGATAGTTGGAAGAAAGAGGAATTCTCTCACTATTATTTTTATTATAACACTGCACATTTATAGCTGTACATTTAAAGATCCCCTCCGTGCCCTCTATTTATCTCCTGATTGGTCCCTTGGTTTGATTGTGCTTTTACGGCGCAAGAACCAAATTAGGTCATATAATTGGTCCCTTGGAATGATGACCAGTCTGAACGGTACAAATAGTTTCAATGTAGCAACAACTACAACTCAGAAGCGACATCATCCAAGAATAGTCAGAACATCCGTAGAGGACATCAATTATATCTGTACCAACCACCAAGAAAACAAATAACCATCTTTGTTTTCCGGAAGGTAAGAGGTTTTAAAATTCCTGGATGAAAAAACACATTGGCTATCAAATACCTTGCAAAATGTCCATCAGACTTTCCACAGCTCCTGTTACTTCAACCAACCAACATCCCGCAGATCTCCACAGCCACAAAATACGACCCCTCATCAATCCACACTTCACAAAAAGCACTCTCAAAAAAAGAACCCCATCTCTTTCCACAAACGATATTTAGTACCCCTCGAACTGATGAATTTATCGGCGGCGGGCACTCTCCCACTTTATAACACGTTTATGCAATCCGCATCCATCTCTATTTATGCGGCAGCCCCATCTACGGACGTGATGCATGCCCGCAGACAAATGGGGCTGATATTTCATCGAAGATGGTGATGAGGGTGGAGGGCGTTTTGTTGGTGGGTTTTTCTCAGGGCTTGTGTGTGAATGCGCATTCTGAGCGGAATGGCTTCGTAGGGGTTTGAGTTATGGCTCGCTTAGAGGGGCTTAAGTGTGTGTGAGATGGAGCGAGTGAATATAAATTTCTCTTATTAAGAGGTTTTGAAGTTTTATTTTGCAACATAAATGCTATAATTTTCAGTTCTCAACTAAAGGATGTTAATGTGGCAAATCATATAATATCATCTGGAGTAACTTCTATCTACATCAAACGTACGCTGCCAACCCTTCCGATTTTCCGTATATCTCATTAAATGGTTCCGAATTCAAAAAAGAAAACCGGTAAATAGCTGAAATTATGAGCAATTTAATATCAGATTATTTTTGAAACAAGACTTGAAAATCGAAAGAAGTACGGAAAATCAGATTGTTTGGCTAAAGACTGTCAAAATGTGAGGCAGGATATGAAATTTCAGTAAAAAAGATGCGCAAATGAACATGAAGTTAAACACTAGCTATACGAATGGGCTAGATCAGTTATAAAAGATGATATTCGAGACAGGAGCATTAAATCCGAATGGTTTGGATGAAAGGGTGCAGCCTTAAAACAGGAGGAAATTCTTAAATATCCTATGATGCTCACCGCAACTCTCCAGTACCATTAAATCCAAGCAAAGGTATTCAATTCCTTAAAAACGAAAAATCCACCAAATCGGAGCGAAATAATTAGCAATCTATCTGCATAAAGTGGTCTATTACTCGATTTGTTTCTCAATCATGGATATGGCCCGGTGCAAATGCGGGTATTGCGGGAAGCCTTAATGAGTTTCAAATAAACGATTCGATGGATTTCCGTTGATGCGCCGCCCGCATCGTCGATCCATCCCGTGATTAACTAGTCTCGAGGTGGGTGATCCATCAAAGAGAGGACAACGGGGAGCTCCTTGAAGAAAGTTGTCCGATTTCTTGGGTGGGGATGCTGTTTGTGCAAGCTGGTGTATTTGGTTCATGATGAAGTGTATCCAACTGGATCCATTCTGTGACACATTCAAAGTGAAATGGTTAGAGAAACTGGAAATGAAAAAGGAGATAGGGTTGGATTTTTATGGTACAAGGCCCTTTTGCAAAAGGAAGAACTGTTTCTATTTTTGTTAAGTTCATCCAAGTACTAGACAACTTCCCAACGTGTGAATTTGCCAATGTGGGAATTGTCAGACCAGCTACTCAAGAAAAATCCGTGCGAGATAAAAAAAAAACTGCTTATAAGTGATAATTATAGATATCAGTGTACAAACAAGGGTAAATAATGTATAAAACAAACGCTCTATTGAGTCGTAATAAATAATCAAATAATATTCGTGCATGCGTAATAAAATCAGTTAAAAAGCCATTTAAAAAATGTTTCAAGAAAAATGTATCAAAGATAAGTGTTCTTCGAATTAAAAAAAAGGGTAATGAACCACTGGTACATTGTTTCAATACCGTGAAGAAAATATAGAGTTCAATTAAAACTCTTCAAGTGTCTATAATTAGATTTTTAAGCGTAGAATATCATCAGGGCGAAGATTAGTCCACAGAACAAAGAACGACTCACCGTATGAATCCTCCATTTGCATTATAATCCAATCAGTACCCCCATAAGCGATTCCCAGTCATCCCATCCTTAATCAACCACCAGAATGAATATCGTCTCTCACCTTATAAATATGTTAATTGAAGACTACTTCCCGAACGAACCACTTCGATTTCACTCCAAAGAGATTAAGCTCAAGTTCGAAATGCCCTTTCGCGTGTTCCGGTCTTGTTTTTAAATGTACCCCAGTACCTGTACAACACCCTTAATTACCCCTTTCTGTGAGGAGTGATAGTGTCCGCGTCGTGGCGCGACAAGTGATAATCTCGCGACAACTTTGTCCAGTGTTCCGGTGAGTAATGGCCAGGTTGGTCGGTACGTGTCGAGCCTTTTCACGCGAGATTGTTTAGCAAATGAACGAGTCTGGTGGTAGTTAGGTTGTTAATTGATCGACTTTGCAGCTAGATTCGCATTAGCGCGCTGAACTCAACAGTCTGGAAAGTTACAACGTCGAGGAAGTTTTATTATGTGATAAAATTAAGAGAGGGAAAGTGAAAGAAAATATTTGGAATCTTATGACAGACTGCTGGGAATCGCAAACAACGAAAGAAAATTTGAGAGCGAATTTATCATCAGTGATACGTAATTTTCATAAATCATTAAGTTCAGGGTAATTAAATTAACCCAATTTTCTAATTTTTACTGTATGCATCGATGAATAAGAGCAGGTCCTTTCCCTATTGATATAACATACTAATATTTCTTGAATACAATTTAACCCACACCTTGAAGGAACGGATTCAATCATTCAATTTAAGACTTCTAGTACTAGTTAAATTGATGGATGACCTGTTCTCCACCATCTGCAGAATAAAAAAAAGGTTCCACAAGAACATCTACCGAGAGAAATTCTTGCAAACCGAGACCAGTAGCCAGGTGAGGTAACTGCACATGTGCAAAACATACCATCGCACACATCAACCCGTATACTTACCAAATAGACAACTACAGACAAACACGAATGGATCTGCTCCAATAAGACATATAATATCAACTTGGAAGTCATTTGTACGTCCATCAATAGACAAATGGAGTCGTCAATTACACACATCCCTAATAAACCCGAAACACAGATCCAGCTATACAACTGTCATTACAAAGCAAGCTCGCACACCTGTGACACAAGCCACCACCAGAAGACTCCTCCCCGACGACAACTTATCCACACATTCACTCTCGGTCATTAGAGAGAGCATCAGCGAAATTATTAGGCAGCCAATTTCGGGTCGTTATGTACCAAAGACTATTGCGCTCATTTGACTTCATTTGTCAGTGTAATTGGCCTCTCGCATACCGGCCGGATGCATTAGTTTTAATTTGGCAAATTGCGCCCCTTTTTTACGCAGAAGAATGTTTCCGCAGTGACGTAACCAACCGGGCTTGATTGAAGATGCCCAGCGAAAAGTTTTCCCCCTTTTCCGTGGGCAGAATCAATTTCACTTTAGTCTCATTCGGAGAGTTTAGGTTAATCAAAGGTAAAAGCTTTTAGTATTAGTCCAGGTAACTAGATGATGGTTTACCTGAGGTTTGAGGGAGACAGAATAAACGATGAGATACTGTTAAGGAATCAATTATATTGTTATTAGGATTCTATCTATTGAGTAACCTCACAAATATCCGAAAAGTTATGAAAACTGCCTGAACTATTAGTTGCTAATGGGTTTTAATTCCTGCTGATAATTAGGGGATATTAAATATTTTTTGTGTTCATGTTCCATGTTCAACAGGCTTTTGCAATGAGTTGTACGGGATTTTCTATGGAGAAAATTTACCAGGACCCACTCTTGACCATCGATCGATTTTCCAAACAACCCAAGAACAGTAAATTAAATTTTACAAAAAATAAAACCCATCTCTAATTTGTTGCAAATATATTACAAAATCCATCAAAACAGGCACGCTCCCTATGTAAAAAACTGAGAAGATTAAGGAACCAGTACAATCAGTCTCTGAGCCATCCCATTTTCGAGACAGGCCAAAACTCAATCCACTGACCACCCACCAAGTCAGAAGAAGAAAAAGGCGGCAGCAGCAGGAAAACAACAACGCAACCCCAACCTTGAACCCTCACGTCGAAAACCGTCATTTGGATGAAGAACGAAAATTAAGGCATAACATTACAGAAGCCAACTAACCTGGGTCACGATCCGCGCATGAAATTTAAAATTTTAATCGTGATTAGAAACGGAGAAACCGGACCAACAAAGCCGTATTAGAATTTCATCCTGTGTTTCTTATGAGGGTTCAATGATGAATTGGAGAATAATGGAAAATGTAAAGGCCTTGGAAGAGGTTTATGAATTTTAATAGGTCAATGCCTGGGTGTGTTGTTATGGCTGTGATTAGAAGGATGTGAATAAATTTGTTTTGGATTGACAGAATTGGGTATTTAAGAAATCAAGAATGTAGACAAGTTGGTGAGGATAGACCTTCCCCTTTGAGAAAAGTAGGATGTTGGTTTAGAGAAGGACAACAAGATGAATAAAAAGGTCCATAGTTCACATAAAATGGATATATGGGTTCGCCCGGTGATTTTTTTTTAATAGTAAGGGGTTGATTATTAATTGCAAAAACTAATTGGAGATATTCTTGAAAATTATAGCTAACAAAAGCCTCATGCAGTAAAATCATTATAAACAATTTGTCAGTATAATTTTTCTAAGAAGGAAGCTAACCTTGTTTTTGTTGTGTAGTTGGTTCTCATTCTCCAGGTCAAGAAAATGGAATGAAAAAATCTTTCAATAGATAATATACTAATATTATTGTGGAGTTGTGATTGCGATATTATAAGAAATACTCTGAAAAATTATACATGTGAGCTTTTCCCCTTAGCAATCGCATTACTTATTAACTATGCAATGCCACTCCTTCTAAACGGCGTTTTCCTTTCAAAAATCAGAAATATTCAATTTTATGTATAATTAAATTTGATCAAATGATTTTAAAATTACATCTAACTTATAAAAACAAGACAAGCAGTCAATGAGAGGATTAGATCGGAAAATAAAAGGCCAAAGATAATTAAAAACAAAGGTATATTCATAAGAAAATCTTCTCCAAAAACAAATTACAGACAACAATCCATCTAAAAACATGTCTCACTGAATATGTATGGAAATGGTCAACCACCTTCAAGAAAACATACGCAATACCCAACAAAAACCGGACCTCCATTCCCTTTGTCTCTCCCACAGTAATTTATCGCAGTCTTCCGGGGAAACAAACCACAGAGCGGCGCAATCGGAGCAAAATATTTCATTTTCGGTCTCGTTCCACAATAAATTACACTTAACCAGGGAAAGGAGAAAAGAGAATATATTTATTCCAACTGATTCTTTTTCTGGGAGGGCCGCGATTGATTGGGAAAGGCGGGGGCGCAGTCAAAATATTTGCCGGACGTCGCGAGAGACGGAATGGAAGATTTTCTTGAGAAAAGGGAGAACTTCAGATGGAATATATATTTATGCGGCGAACGCCCCGGGACGTGTTGCGAAGTTCGGTGGTGGAAGCTTTTGGGGTGGATTTCCCTGGTGATGATTCGATGGAGTTGGGTAAATACTAATGTCAAACAGAGAGGTTCTGGGGGGTAATGGGTTTCATTGCTCTTTAGAATCGAGAGCGTTAGAATTAATGGCATTCAAATGTGAGCGAAGTGTGTTTTTATCATTTTAGGTATGTTTAAGAGCACAGAATATCTTACTTAGATTACCAGACTTATTTAAGATAAAAGGAAAAGAGCTATTAAATTTTCGTAGAAATGGAACAACGACCCAGTATACGACACTTCGATAACGTTTTCTATGAAAACCAATCAAGTTAATACCTCTCTTTAGATAATAATCAAGCTTGTTTACCGCTAAAAGCAAGTTAATTTCAAATAACAGACCAAAATTCTGTTTAAATACAAACAGATGTCATCCGTATAAGTGCATCAATCAGAAATAATTATAAACCTAAGTCACAACTACAAACCTAAAATAATAATCAGTTTTACTTTACAAATTACATAATTTATTTCGAATCTTTAACAATATTTCTTCCAGCGACACACTCAAAACTTGCACACTTCAGCAATTTTTTCCCAATATACTATCACCGCGCTTTACGTTTAACAGGATACATGCTTATTAAGCACATGTTAAACAACCTAACATAATGGGGGAAACAAGTTTTCATTCCATCCACTGGGAACAAAGAGACGCATCTCACGAAGAAGCGTACCACACTTCAATGACACAGGGCATTACGCATATATGACAACGACCAATTAGTCACAGCAGTCATCAACAGAGAATCGCTAATACCCTTTTATTGTGCTCTTTTCGCATCAGCCGTTTGCTCTTTATTCATTGGTCATGTGACTCACCCCCATGGGGGAAATCAAGCGACGAAAGGGGACGGTTTGACAGCGATACGCAAGCGCAGATACATCAACGAAGTACTTATCACATTTTTTTAGCCATAACATGTTGTTACTTATGCTCAAAAAATCTGACATTATGTTGGATTAGCTCCACTAGGTTCTTGATCACCAAAAAATAGTCATAACATTGAAATACTCTATTTACTAAAACATAAATTACATCAGCTTGTTGATTAATTTTCTCTGAAACGTCTGTAAAAAATAAAAAAAAAAATGCTTCAACTAAATACAAATTTATATGATACTCAAGTATCCGTACATAAGATTATTTTTCGAACGAAACTTATTTTAAGCTAGTTAGCAACATAGTTTTCAATTAGTGAAACAAGTTGTAGTTAAAAGCAATAAAATTTAATAATGAAACTTATTTTGCACTAATACCAAACTATTAGGGATCGACCGATGGCATTTTTTTGGCCGATGGGCCGATGCCGATTGTTTGAAAAATTCCATCGGCAGGCCGATGGTTCTTAAATGGCCGATTGCCGATGCCGATGGCCGATGTTAAAGGCCGATGGCAAGAATTCATTAAATAATTTGAAACTTTTACTTTTCGTCAGAAAAGGTAAAATCTGTCTTACAACCGGAAATATTTTTTTTTTGCTTCTGAAATGGAATAGGGTGTTTTTTTTACTTTGAATCTGAATTATGTTTTTATTTTTATACATATGAATGTTCCAATGAACTAAAAATTATCACCTCTGAAGAAAAATTTATAAAAATGCATTTTTATATCATAAATATAAATAATTAATTTTTATCTGAATACTAATCTTTAAGGGTGTGTGGCAATTAAAAGTCCAATGCAATTGAAAAGTAACTGACTTCGAGGCCATAACAAGACTTTTGTTTCGGGGGAGGGGTGATTCAACATTTTTTCTGAGGTACCTCCTTACGAGCACTTTAATACGTTATGATGACTTATACATATAGAATTTAAATTTTGGTGAACTAAATTGCAAAAGTTTTGGAAACAATGTGAATCTAAAGTAAAATTTGGGGGGTCTGGGTGGTTCCCCCCAGAAAAATTTTGCCCTCAAAATAGAGTGTCAGCTAATTTTTAGACCCTTTACAACCAAAAAGTAACTGCTCATTGTAAGCGGCATAATTTTCAAGGAGAAACTTAATATAGTATAATAATCGGTGAAATTTTGCTGCAGAAAAATTTTGGAATTTCGTCCCTAAAAGTGGTGTTATAACTCCATTCTTAGACCCTTTAGGTTATATCAAAGAAGACCTCTCCTTCTAAGTCACAAAATTTTCATGGAAAAACCGTAAATTATGGATTTTAAAATTTTGAGGGGAGGTTTGGGTCCTCCCCCAGAAAAGTTTTGAAATTTTTACCCTTAAAAGTAGGGTTTTGTGACTCATTTTGAGACCCCTTGGGTTACACGCAGAGAGGATCGCCCCATGGTAAGTTGCTCATTTCCAAGGGGGTTGATAAGGGCGTTGAATCCCTAACCCCCCTTGACTTGCTTCATTGGGAAGGCTTGCTTAAGAATCGCGGGCAAAATCTAAAAAGCTTTATAAAAAACGCCCGTTAATCTCATAATATGGACTAAAATTGGGTAATTCAATTGGATAGTTACCTTCAAAATTCAAAGACTGGGAAAATATTAGTTTCTGATGGCCAAAATTATCCGTTTTACAACATACAGGTCCAATTTCTATAGCTAAATTTGGAGCAAATTCGAGCTTATATTTTTCGGTTTTTTACCAAAAACATCGGCCAAACATCGGCATTTAGATGTTTTTTTCGGCCGATGGGCCGATTGTTTCACAAGTTAACATCGGCCGCCGATGCCAAGGCCGATGGCTATTTTTTTAAACAATCGGCGCCGATGCATCGGCCAAACCGATGCATCGGTCGATCCCTACAAACTATATCCTTTTTTCTCCAGCGCGTTTCAAGATTCTACATGCGGAAGTTCATTAAAAAAAGCTGAAGTAAATAATATACTCTTTTAGTACCTTACATTCACGTTCATATAGAATAATTTTAGTCTCCATATTTCTATCCAGTCGTCCGAGGACAGAAGAGGAATGAACATACCTAAGTCAACCGACTGAGGCTGTTCTTGGGGACACAGCAGCAATTTACCATAATTTTTCCGCATAGAATGCACAGTAGTTACATCGATTTTTTCCTCCGTTCTACGGTAGGTTTTCCAGGCATCCCGGAGCGCGGTGTTTCGTATTATTTTCGGGACAGAAACCTGTAATTTATTCCACGGCGGCAATGATGGAAGCCGAAATGGAAATGCGTTTTTTTTGGACTCCCCTGTTTTTTCCGCGATGCAGTTGATAGGGAGGGAGGGTTTTTTCTTTTCTTTTTTTTTTAGAGTTTATTTCTTGGAGGGAATGTAACGCCTTTTGTTTCTTACCTAAGAAACTTTCGAGAATTGTTTTTGTTAGGAATTTTGTGATATAAAAGCTTTGTCAAAAGAATGTTTAGAAAACGTTTAATTAGCTATTGATTTGACAGGTAACAGCCGTGAAAATACTTTAAGAGGCATACACTTATGGATAAACGAGGTCCTGGCATTTGCGAATTTTGCAAAAATGTAATTTATTTCTCTTGATGGACACCCCAATTTAACAACGTCTACGAGTCGTACATAAGTGATTTCAATAGGAATTGCATAAAAACACTTCCTCTAGCAACAAACTTTAAATTGAAAGACAGCCATACGTTCAACCCAATTCAATTACACGCACCGAAGCCCGAATGAATACGAAACACCCTCAACCACCAAGCTTTGGTCACTCTCCCGACTAAGAAAAAAAAACAGGTTAAAGAGGATCTTGTTTTTCACAACCCCACTACCCTCTCCTACTAATGCATATAGAAAAAAAACCACCGCAACCGTTTTCCCAATAATTCTCCTTTGTCCGAAGAGAGCAAACGCACACACACATAAATATTCATAGTGGAACGTGCAATTACTGTGTCGCTATTATGAATCCGAACAGCGAAATTACCAACCACCTTCGTCGGCAGCGCCCATTACATGTTATTTCCGAAAGCCCGCGGACCGTGAAGCCATTCCCATCCATCCAGACAGAAGAATAACAGGTGGTCGTATGCATGGAAAAAGTAGGGCAGAAGTCGGTTGCTTTGACCATAACCAAAAATAGGGACTCGAAGATATCACATAATAACTTGAATGTATTACTACATCGCAATTGTTGCCGTCTCCTGTCTCTTGGAAAAGTAGTTTCCCAAGGTGATCCGGATAAGAAAAAAGACGATGATATGTGGGGTGGTCACCAGGTCGACCTACATCGATGAATTGTGGGGTAATCATAGCAATCGTTATACGTATTAGCATTTTCTTTTGTTGGGATATTTTTATCCCTTCATATTTACAACTTGGTTTGGTTTTAAATTGGGAGATAACTGAAAATCACATGATTGATAATGACAGCATCTCATCTGCACACGCAGAAATCTCCTTCATAGCATGCATTGCCATAGTTTGAAAAACTAATGCTATATTTCAGCAGTTAGCAGATAATTCCATTCATCGATTCAAGACAATTTGCCTAATAATTGTCCCTCGCAATGATGTCCTTTCAAGGAATGTTTAAGCACCCCCATCAAAGACTAATTTCCATTTTCAACTGTCAAAGCCTCTTAGGAGCAATCTTATTCCCTAAGAATCGTAAGTTTTTCAGAGAAAACCATTTTAAGAGCTTAAATGAATCCAGATTCAAGGAGTATAAAAATATGGAATACATCTCATATTAAAGCGAGACACCCAGCAAGCTACCTTAGAAATATTTAAGTGTAAATACGTTTTATAAACCTTATGAGCCCTGTTTTAAAAAGTACACAACATTGGAAGATATATTTATATTTACTCCAAATGAACCTCTCATAGGGACAGCATGCCTTTCCCTCGATTTTTTATCGAATGTAAGAGCAAAATTTTAACTATTTAACCAAATAAATAATAGTGATTGGTAAATAAAAACATGTTTTGGAACATGGAAATGGATTTAAAATCGCTAACCAACCACTAAGAACTAAAATTTCTTGTAATGATCACGCCTATACTGAATTACTATTTTAAACTGCAGACTACCTAATAAATGCCTGCTAACCCACTGAGACCGCACGTCCGTCATTACACAGCTTTCCATTTCGATCTCCAATGATAAAGGATCAGAGGTGATCAACGCCTCTCACGTTCTCGCTCGCACAACAATGATCCATTTTCTCTTCCGTTTATTAATATTTAAACACCCTGGACATCGGCGATAGAATGAGGTCACCTCGAAGGACAAGTCCCCGTCGAGAGCGTTCTACTGGAGGATAGAGAGAGGCATTGTGTCTTAACCATCACGGTTTACTAGTAAAGACATAAAAGCTGGTAGTTTTCTGTATTACGTGAGACGGAACTATTAGTTTGTGGGAAAAACGCGTGGTAGGAGGCAGCTGGGATGGACCCGAAATTGCGGGGTTGGGTGGAAGTTAATAACTGGATGTTTGTTATTAATTTCGGTGATGGTAGAGAAAGGTTTATGTCTTTTGAGGTTTTAATATTGGTTCATGTGGGTGGTGAAGGGAAGAAATTTGAAGTTGATATTAGATTTTGGTTCAAGCCGGTGTTCCTAGATAGAAACATTTTATGGAGGGAAATGCTATCAAGACGTGTGATTATCTTATCTGTTGGATGGTTGGTTAGTTTAATTTTTAGGGGCGGGAAGATCCGGCCTATCTTATGATTAAACATTATCGTTATGCCAGTTAAGTTCGGCAATAACATACCGTAATTTCTACCTCAAATAGGTTGAATGTTAGGAAGCGAAGACAAATTTGTAACTTGTACTACATGTTTATAAAAATAAAAAGAGTTAGTTGAATTTTATCGTGAGAATTTTCATATGGTGTTTCTAAAAATATAACGCAACTATATATGGAAACTCAAACATTAGAAAACACTCTTCAATCTTTCGTTTCAAAATGCCTCGTATTACTGAGTCAGTTTTTCAAATCTCAATTAAGTTGTAATACAATGTTTAACTCAAAAAAGTTCAATTCAGGCATGCCTAAAAGCACAAATTTACGAAGAAACATTCGTGTTTTACAACAAAGTAGCTCAACTAAAAAAAACCGACCATTGTTCAAAATCACATCTCCGTTATAATCACTTTTAAGAAGTCGGACTGCACTAAAACTATTGGAGCGCATATAATGGACAATGGGAAGGACAATTTTCCCCACAGAAGACCCAGAATTCGGAAGGCCCCATTATCCCCAGAATATAAAGACATTTCTGGGATCCCGTAACTACAAAATAAGTGCAACTACCGCCATTATCAACATTCTGGGCTCACGAGAGCGAATGAAAGTAAAGAGAGAAAGAGTAAAAACTGGAGCTGCGTGATCTTTGGCTTAAACAATGGTGGATACACAGTTCCAGGTCCTTAATCTGTATGCTTCCTCGACGAGTGATTCTCATTGTGCCGGGGTTTATCGGGTTAGCAGATAGAATTTAAATTCAGACAATGGAGCAGAAAATTTTGGGAGGAAGGGAGTTGTTACTTTCGTGTTTCTTGTGGGTGGGAATTAAATTGGAAACAACCGCATGTCCAAGTAAAGTTAGCCGTAGTTGATAGGAATTATGCATTCGTAAGACTTTTTTTTTTGTAAACTACTGCGTTTATGTTGCATTTGAATCATTCAAAGCTATGTGTGCTTTTTCACCATTAAAATATCTGACACATAGAAACTATTTTACCCGGTTAATATTGAAGTCGTAATTAGTTTTAAAAATTATTATTTAATTGCACTAAAATTATTTAAAAACCCTTAGATTTGGTAAATTTGAAAAGAACATTTGTTTGGCTTTAAAGCCTTATATGCAAGAAAAGAGAAAACATTTAAAAAAAAATGTGTGGAAAGGAAGAAGAAATAAATGGACAATAATAGTAAAGTACCAAAGGACGTCATAAAGTTAATTTGAAATAAGTAAATTTAGATTTAATTGAGTGTACATTAGGCATGTTCAAAATTAGTAAGCAAAAGGAAGGATTTCGAAAAACTTTCGAGCCATAAAAGAGTGATATATCCTTGCGTAGATCCAAGATTCTCCAACTCAATGAATGAATGTTGATTCACCCACAAGGCAGCATAATTTTATTTATGAAGCACATTTGCGATCATCGGAAAAAAAGAAACGTTCATTCAAATACAATCACTTACAAGGGCAATAACTTTTCCGGGGCAATTAAGCAATCCCATTAAAAAAAAAGCCGACGCGAGTTCGAACATCACCGAAATTAGCTCGGTCCGAAATTAAATAATCACGACGACGAACAGACAAGACAGATCGCGCTAATTAAAAGCACCCAATCTCACGCGACACCGCCGATCCACACCCACGGCATCGCTCAAAACGGCGCAGGGGACAACTCCCAGATGATAGGAAGAGCAGTTCTTGTTCTCAATCACATTTTCTCTCTCTCTTTGAACACAGTGGTGGGAAAAAAACTGAGTGGAAAAGCCAAGAATATATAAAAGAAAGGCGAGCGATTAATTTCGAGACTTTTATCACTGGCGGAGGAATCGGATGCAATTAATAACGGAATATTACGTTCGGAGAGAGCGCGAGAGGGAATTGCGGTTGATGACTTTAGCGGTCGAGAGGGTTTTTGTCGGTAGTCGCAAAAAATTTCAAAACTCAGAAAATTTTTTCGTCAAATTTAAGCATGTTTGGAATAGTTCAGTGATTAATTGGCGAGTTTAAAAAATTCAGTAAAATGTCATTATTATTTACCGAAGCATTATTTATTATTATTTCTATAATGGGTCCTACGAAATTGGAATGTGGTGTAGTAGACTAGTTTCCATCTCATTCATTATCCAGTTTTTTGAACAGGTACACTACAAATACTACACTACCACCAATAAAATATCCTACTGCTATTGATGAAGAATAGAACTGAAAACTCACAATAATCAAAGATATGAAAAAATAAACCATAGAAACTTTGCCCTAGTAAAAAGAATTCGCAAAACTGATTTGTGTTCCAGATCAATTATTCAAATCTTGATTTTTTTGTCTTTGCATAACTAATTAACATGCACTATAAGAGAATGCTTTGAAGTTGCCGAAAGATACGATCTCCGAAAGGATATCTTCAAAATCCCGCAACTGCCATTGACCGCAACTGCCACGACCGCAACAACCAGCGCCAGAGAGCTGGTTATCTCTGGGTGGTAGGTTCAAAAAGGCGCAGGTATTTCAAGAGCTGTCATTTCTGGCGATATGTATTTCGCAAAATGGCGGGACGGTTTTCTCGAAAAGGTCGCCACTGACATGATCGAAGGGAGGCAGATAACGAATCGAGCGAGTGTATCAGGGTTGTATCAGTTCGAAACCCCACCCAATTCGGCCGATTGACAAATGGGAGGCCTAATTACCAGAATTGGAAAGAGAAAAAGAGTTTGTGTAAAGGGCGCTACCTCTTAATGAATATCCTTAGGACTTGCAGGGTTTGAATGCACTCGAATCCATTTATCTGTCTGTCCAGCCAATTCGTGGATAGTACACTCGCTTACGAAGTGAATGGTTATTCATTAAAGGCCATAATTCAAAAGACATATTTATAGGGTAATATTATTGAACTTAAACAAATTCAAACAAAAGCAAAGGGTTATTTCGAAAGGATAATGAAATTCCACTCTGTACCACAAAGAGACCATTACGATCAGTATAAACACAAAAGCTTCCCTACAATAAAGCGAATGATGATAAAACCAATAAACTGAAAGGCCATCATCATAAAAGCAAACACGACAACTAAAATCTTAATAATAGGTAAAGGATATTATTATGTAATCAATTGAGATTGAAAAAAAAATCACAAAAACATCCAGAAATACTGATAAAAGGATTCGAGTGAATAAGAATCTTTTGACGATATTTAAGTAATACATAAAACAATATTTAATGCGTTAGAAGCACTTTTTCCATGAATAATATGAACTAAAGCTAACATAGGTTTGTTTAGATGCAAAAATTAATCCTACTGTCAATTTCAAGCATAGATGACATTACCAACCTCATATTTTTGATACTTTAAATACCGCTAACAAGAGTTTCAATAATCTAAAATTTTCGAATTTAAAAGCACGCCACATCTGACATCTTATTTTAACATCTACCTCAACCTCACATCCTCATCCTTCTTTATCACCGGAGAAACAATTCCATCCTTCCTCCTAGATCCCTATGTCACCCACCATCATCACACCAGGATGTAGTATTCACAGCCCGACAAGATCCAGTTTTCCCGAGCCCGGAATAAAGAATTCAGGAGCTATCCGGCCAAGGTACTGAGTCATACATATATATGGGCGTTAGATATAAATCCCCCTACCCACCATATAGATGTATATAAACTACTCTTGGGCTACGTATACAACGTGCCCACACATAAAAAGAGGATTTCTTGACGGACATGCGGTAAACACATGAGGGAGGGTGTGACGCCTGGGAACGGTTTTCTCTGCATTTATTTATCCCTCGCGAACAGCTGTGAAATCTATGAATTTGTTATGTGTCCGGACGCCCGCTTGATATGAGTTTTTATTCATTGGACAGTCTGTAGGACCACGGCTTACTAGATACTTATACATGCTAGCCGAGTTTTAAACAATGAAAACCATTTGACAACTTTTCCCGCTTGGAGCGCTACAAGACCTACCTATATCACCCACCGCCTTCAACACTGTGAATATGCTTTGCCAGTTTGTCCAATAATGCCATCTGGATTTGCAATTATTTCCGTACTCGGCTAGCCTGTATAAGTATCTAGTAAGTCGTGGTAGGACCATACTAATGCAATCGACGAGTTGAATAAGGTTGACAATTCCCACTAACACATGTAGAATTAAGTGACTTGTAAAACAGAGGTTTTTTTCTCACTAAACTCAACTTAACTACCTAACGCCCAGCCTGTTTCCGGAAAATCTAAACTACACCCCAAAATATACCTTCCTAAAAATACAACCACAATCTCGGCGGCCAAACACTAGACTCCCATAAAATCAAAGACAATCACCCAAATCAACTGAGGCGACAATTAAATACCCGACAGGCTGCAAAGACGGATCTTTTTTTCGTTCCATCCACCACCCCCTTGCCGGGAGAAAAACAATTCCCAAGGTTCGATCCCCTGATTTGTTCCAAATGTAAAAAACATTTTTCCTTGAAAGCACAATCGTGTCTTGCACTGCTAGTCCCAATACGGGATGTCACATGCTTTTACGTTAGCCGGCTGCGTTTTTCATACTCTTCTCTACTTTCTTATCCATTTCTTCTTTTCAGGTTTTAGTGCTGGAGTGTTGTGCTTGCTTTGCCTTTCTTTTTTCCACAGGGTTATTTCATTAAAACTATTTTTGGAGAGCTATTTATACGGCCTTTACCTTTTACCTTTTAAAACGGTTCGAGTCCCAAAAAGGGTTGGGTATGAAGAGTACGGATTTTTATTGGAACAGGTTGTCGTTTGTTTATTCCCAATTGAGCACAAAACGCCAAGTATTGTTTTTTGCTTATTTGTATTAGAGTGTATTTTGTTACCAAAGATGATAGAGTGGGGATATTTAACTCTGAAAAAAGTTTATAAAAGAATGAGTACATTGAAAACAGGGCAATCTTTAGCATTTCCTTAGCCAATAAACTAATAGATATCAAATACCAGTATACAGCAATCTTATACAAAAATATAATTATGTATTAAATCTATTTTCGCACCTTAACTGCTCAAATATAGCTAGATATTCATTTTATTTGTTGCTTTTAGTTGAAAGTATCAATTTTTCAATAACTAATTAAATATGGGAAGGGAATTAAGTACACTAAGCAATTGTTAGTTCACAAAGTTACTACATTTAGACGCTTATTAGACACTTATAATACTCCAAAAAAGGGATATTCTGTACAACATTTGATACAATTACGTCATGTCTATGCGGTTTATTCAAAATACAAGCATCTAACAGTTAAATGCGACAGAACGGCAGAGCTGAACTACATTTCTCATCGCTGTTTATTCAGCGGTTTCGTTCTTTTCAAGCCGCAAGACCTTTTTCTCCCTCTTTTCTCCAGAACACACACTATTTTCGAGCGGTTCTTACATACACCACCCCGCGATCACGTGACACCTCCCACCCCACTCCCCCACTTTTCACAAAATTTCTCGAACTTGATGTGGGCCTTTTTTTTTCTCATATCCACCCTCTCTTTTCTATTTCACATTCTTTTTTTCCTCACCTTCCCTATCCCTAGGTTAAATAAACCAAGTTAAACAGAGGTTGGCTTTCCTTACAACCATCCTCAAAAGATAAAAAAACACTTCCGAATACACACATAAGCGTGAAAGGAATAAAAAAAATATCCACCCCGTGTTTGTATGCGTGGAAAAGTTTTTTTCCTTCTCCCATACAAGACAGAAATGTGCTAGTTTTATTTTGATAAAGCAAGAAAGAGAGGTAAGTATTAAAAAAGGGGGTAAACCCCGGTGTTTAGATTAGGAGGTATAAAGGGGCGAAAGGGCTTTCATGCTTTTTTCATTTCGCTGAGAGTTACCGACGGTGAAAAATTGCCCTGAAACTTTTTCCCGACGCAAATATCAAATATTCCGCGTTCTATGATGATTAATGCTTTCGAAGTTATGCACCGTGCACACATGAAGTTAAGGGAGGAAGTATAAAACAGACGGAGAAACCGGGAATTATCCATGACCGGGGGTTTTCTAAAGAGAGAAAGTAAACAGGAGTCGCGCGTCTGGTTTGGTTTGTCTGAGGAGAATTTAATTTTATATGTGATGGAAAAGAACTAAGAGAGATTGTGGTAATATTAACGTTCATTGCAATATCTAGTTGTTATATGTTAAGGAAGAGAGTAGGAAGGTTTTTCTGAGCTAGTCAAGAATACTAAATGTTGGGGGAAAGAGTTCTGTTAATTTGAGTGTATGGATAAACATACACAAGAGAGCTCGATTTAATACATTAGTTAGAATTCCACTTTAATAACTGTTCAGGATAAATGAAGGTTTTCTAAGTTTTTCGATGTAAATTTTGTTACATTATATGACCATTAGAATGACTAATGAAAATTATAAATAAATAGGACAACATACACGAATGTATTATCCTCGAAAGAGCGTACTTAGCTTAGTATTTTTAGTGACAAATGAAAGAAAACAAGCCGGAGCAATTCAGTATATTTCAATGGCTTTGGATGGAGCTATAAATAGGAACTGGCCATAACTAGATTTGGTAAAACTCAATTAAGACAGACGTCAGCCTATTACAAAGACCACAACGCCATTTCCGTAATTACCAACACACGGCCCTCGGAAATCACAAAACACTCCACGGGTCCAATCAAGCAAAATAAATACGAACGCGCAAAAAAACACCCCAACATCGAAACAATCAATAACCACACCAACACTCACAATTTCCTCTCAACCAAGCAAGCACACAGCAAAAGAGAGTCCCGTTCTTCAGCCAGGGATAACAATTAATAGCCTTATCTCCCCGCCTAAACACATCCACGGCAATAATTAAAAGCTTTATTTGCGAAACGGGAAAGAAACGGGGCCTCGCGCCTGAAAGCAAGGGCCCCCGCGTGAACCAATTACGGGGCGCACCGATTAACGGCCGGGGCAAAAACTTGGGGCCACTTCTAATTAGTCCCTAACAATGCCTTCCTGTAGGGGGCGCGGGGATAGATAATTGATGTTGTTCTCCCCTAGAGAAAGGTGGGAGTTTTGTTGTGAGGTGATTGGGGCGAGTTTTTTTTATGGGAGTCTTCATTGTGTGCTATTGGAAAATGATGTAATAAAATTTGAATGTGTCACTTGTTGACGTTGGTTGGTTGGAGTCAGGGGAATGTGTAGGTTCGTTAGGGGGGATGGGAGCAAGAACTTGTTAGGTTTCTATGGCTGGGGTAATTTGTGAGGCAAAATGTACGGCCATTATTAAGTTTTTCGTGTTTCAAATAAAAGCTATTGCGTTTTACAAGTAAAAATTGCTTACAACCTTGTTTCAAACTTAAAGAATTTGAATCTTAAAAATTCGGGAAAAAAGAATAAATATCTACAGGGTTGGTTAGGGCTACTATTTGATGATAATGATATGAGAAGTGTTTGACATTGACTCACCAATGAGACTATGTTTTCTCCTCCAAAAGAAGAAAGTAGTATCAAATAAAGTTTATTCTAAAGTAAAAAAAATGAAAGTGACTTTAATAATTTAGAAGCAAAATGAATTAAGGCCTACCAAACATTTCTTACATCTAAAATTTAGATCCATCACGGAATCTACAGGTGTAGAGGATATTTATGTTGAGATCGCCCCTCTTCGCTTCTCAAAACACACCCCCAGAATGATACCGAGCTTTCAATTGATCCTTGAAAAACTGGTTCCAATAATGATATTGCTGATGTGGACACAAAAGCGTTAGAGCAACAGCCATTTTGAAAATGAAGAAAAGCGTATTTCTCTTCAATTTCCAAAAACGCATTCCTAATACTACGGCGGAGCCCATTTAATCGGGAGTACAACTACCAACTCTACCAACAGATGGCACTGCAATAGCTTTTTGGGATCTCTCCTTATGTTTACGAAGATGGGCGTGCGTGACTGAAACCCTATAAATTCGCAAACTATGGAGAACACACAAATAAAGAATTCTAATAAGAGATAAAAAGTATGCACTTCTAAAGAGCTAATTTTTTAAGGCAAACAATCAACAAACAGCCCAGCGTTATTTACTTTATTGCTCAACATTAATGTCTAAACGACAAATTACTGGACAATTGTTTAAAGACGCCCATTCAAAAAGTAAAACTTTAATAAAAACGGAAAATTCGATAATTTTTTATTTAGTAATAGAATGTATTGAAAATTCAGTTTTTCCACTTCTAACATCATGGTAATAAATCACAAATACGAGTTTCACTGGATTTTTATAGACTCATAGATCACTAAAGCACAAACCGTGTTTCTGAATAAACATGAATGTGTTCAATACAGATTTACGTAGAAGCAAAAGAAAAATATTCAACGTGTCTGCGCTTAATCGATTCAAAAACAATTCAGGCCATTTAAAAGTCGTTAAACGCAAGTGCTGAGTATAAAAATCGCAGAAGATTTCACCCTTCGCCGAAAGAACACATTTCATTATATATTAGCATTCAAAGAAAAAGACCAAATTAGAATAAAATATTTACTCCTCTCCCATCGTATTGCCCTTCCTCATCTTCTCATCGGATGATTCGGAACTATTGCCATGCTATTTATCTTAATCGCTGCCGACAATGATTGATCTGCAGACGATTAAGCATTTCGAACTCAGGGGGAAAAATAATTTTCGAGCAATCTCTCCCCTACCTCTCCGTTAGATGATTTATAACATAATAGCTCCATAAGACCATACAAAAAGCATCATATAATCATTTATTTCAAAGCTCCGTTTTAAGAATCAGAACGGCTTCGCTTTTTTCTTGTTTCATGATGGAACAGAAAACAATAAGGATAATGTTTACAGTACTAGGTAAAGCGGGAACAGTTTTTGCTGTCTTTGTTTTCATTTCACTAACTTAGTTATTATTTTCTTCCCCTGTTATTTTTTCATCGAGTTCACTCGGACTTTGATGAATGCAGGCAATATCGAAAAGGCATTGATATTTTCCCGCCAAAATATTACATCGCTGAAAGAAATGGAACTGAGGAGGAGCATTTCTCCCCTTTTTTCGCGCGGCAAGACTAAATTACAGTTTTGGTGACTGGGAAATAAATTAATGTTTGCTCTCCGAGGAGAAAGAAGTGTTGAATAGGGCATTTGTGAAAGGGAAACAATAGAATTTTATGCAATAACATAAAGAAACTTCTTTATTCCATTGTTCAGGTGCTTATCCTGTCGCGATCTGCCGAAAAATATGTACTTTGTGGTCATTAGCTTAAGAATTTCAAATAGTTCCGGTTCTTAAAAAAAAAACATATACATTGTTTAACTAGAATTATTTCTCCACATTATTAATAGCTTTTAGAGAAACAGGCGTGGTTTGGTTCAGGTAGCCATAAGCTTAGAAATGTACACAGATGCGAAAATTGATGACCAGTCCTACGAGATATAAATCGCCTGACATTAAAAGGAATACATAAGAAAGAGGTCAAAGACGAAAATGTTTCGCATTGTTTCGAAATAAATTACGATCAAAAGATAGTCTAATGATTTGCATTACATTAAAAAGTCAAATGTTATGAACTGATGAAGTCAAATCTTGTAAATACATAGAATTTAGAGCAATTTCTATCCATCAAACAATGCATATTTGCCATTCATTAGTATTATATTCAACGAATGATTTAAAACTATATTTAAACAGGCAAATTTGTTATTTTTTTTTTATTTTTTGAATCTTTCAATATTTCTAATAACAACCAAATCGTAAGGAAATAATAATTTTGTTTATTTGTTCAGTTTTGAAGGCATTTTAGAAGCTGTACTTATTTTGAGCAATTAAGACTAACTTGGCATGTTTGTACCAGAAAACTTGGCTTTTTTCTTGCCGGTAGAGTAATACAACAAAAACTGAACCACTCAAACTGAGTTAATGCTACAGCTTCGAAAAGATGACATGGGGAAGTGGACACATAACAAACTACGACCCACCAGACTCCATATTTTCATTTTCTATCCGCCCCTTCCCATAATCCTCTCCCGAGTGACCGCTTGAAATTCAATGAGGCCCAGCGCGACAGAACCCATCCCTTTTCCTACCCCGAACATTTTTCTGTTCTTTTCCTTTTCGGCATGAAACTTAAGCCTCCTTTCGGGAAAAGAGTTATAGCCCAGCGACGTTTTTCTTCCATTATAATGTCCCAAGAACATCGTCCTGGTCTTAAGGCCTAGGAGGACACATACCAGTACGGAAACGATCTTAAGCTGTGGTCTTTGTAAAAAGGGATTTATCGGTATTTCGTGGATTATCATTACAAGGGATTCTTTTGCGAGTACTCTTTTTTTTTCGTCAAATGAGAGAATTCGGGACGTTCCTATTTGCATATTCGAGAAGGGGGATGTTGGAACAGGGGAGGGGATGGAGATTTCATTCCATTTCAATTGTAATTTTTGTCGGAAAGTGGGGATGAGTCAGAGTTTACCATCGGAATTACGTCTCGTGACGTCCTTAATTGAGAATATTCTTTTTCTTCCGAAGAGTGGGATTCGAATGCAAATTTAGGAGGAATAGAAATTGGATAAATGGAATGTAAAGTGGATAAAAACATTATAGTTGTATCGGATAACTTAATAGAATTTTGAAAACAGCTTAAAAGATAAGTACACTTGTGATAGTAACACTATTGGGAACTACGGGCGTTTGAAAAAATTCTATGTTTTTTAGTGTATTAATACCGAATATAATTTTGAAAAATAATAAATCGGTAAGACCTTTAGGTCCATACTAGTTTTATGATACAGCTATGAACTAAACACTAACGTTTATGTGTGGGTAGTTTATTTTAAATACTTCGCTGTTTTTAAAAATTGGAGATCCTAATTCCTATAGAAATCCAAAAGCAATATTTAAGTAATATTTAAATACAATAATTTAGTTTTAGGGATAACACATTAAGATGAATTTAATACTGATAATAATTTGGAAATTAATTTATCTAATAGTGATAATAAACACACAAGTTCAATTTCATACTGTCAGTATATGAAATTTTCTACGACTGTCCACCTCTTTCTCACGAATAAGGAAGTGTTACGGGAAAAACTTCTAGAAGCAGTTTTAACCTTAATTTTAATCGTTAGATGACAAATCCTGCGAAACATTCACCATCGAACAAATCCTCGACAGACATTTCCGATACAACATGGCATCAAATCCGATCGGCCTCGATATCCGTGTGAATAACATCCAACAACCCGGCTAAATAAAGCAATCGGTTCACGGTTCAAATCGCAGGGAACCGATAGCAAACTACTGCTGCCAACATGATCGGCGGCGATCGACAGTTGGTAAGCGGAAGGGTAGGGAGAGCGCATGCCGTGATAGGCCTTCATCAGAGCGGGGTAGGAAGAGCGAGCACGAGCGGTCCATTAGTCCCGTGCGCGGTAAATACGGGGTCGGGTATAATGGAGGGGGTAGAGTAGGTATGCAAGCTGTGGTGCAGGGATTAAGTTCCGTTGAACAGATTTCAAGCGTGGAATCGACGTGTTTGTTCTGTGGAGTTACTTTGCTTTGAAGTCTTAAAAGGGCCGGACATGTGTAATGGAAATTCATTTTAAGAGAAACGGATTTATTGACATTTGTCTACAATTTTGTGGAACGAAATAGAAGTTGAAAAGAATTAATATTGATTTCGAGTGGCAGTTTTAAAATATTTTGAGGAAGTAATAAACTAGGAATTTATTTTACTTTTTTTACTCATAACTAAAACAACATTTTCAATTAAGCAGTAGTTTATTAAATTCAGCGACTGGGATCATACCTAGGATAGATAACAAGAATAGCCGCATAGCATTAAAGGTTAAAGACCATTCCCTTTATAATATTCATTTTCCGACTAAAGATCGAGATAAAAAACTAGAGATCCTATATAAAGGTAAAAAGGGTCTCTAAAAAAACCTTTGCAACACATAAAGTTGTACAGAAGTTTTAAATGTACACTGCAGGGTTCAATCACTAAAAATTTGAGCATAACATTCTACTCTTGTATAGCCTTTTATAAATTAGGCAAGTTTCTCATGCAGTTTTTAAAAGCAAAAAACTTGGGCAAACGAATTTATTCTACTCTTCAGTTTCAAAATATCGAAATGGTTTAATGGAGTCTAACACAATAAATTTTCCGCCATTAGCACCTAAAAACACCCTTATTAACAAGCTTACTCCCCTTTTATAAAGCAATAGTATTTTTTCCAATCCATAATAATACCGTCCATTATTTTTAACACAGTCCGGCACACGGACGCAATGCAGAGGCGTGACAGTGTCCGGCCAGAATTAATCCGGGCCGATAAATCAGACCGGAGTCATGGGGAAAATGCTAATCTTATCAGTTGCTAATGAATCCGGCAATCCGGGACTATCTCACCTTGATGCGAAAGAGCCAATGCGATAATAATTGATTCCGCTCGGACGCACCGGGATGGAATGCCCGACGGAGATAAATATTGGCCGGACGTTTCAAAGGGCAGCACGGATAGAAGCCTGCAGAATTTATCCGTTCCCTTTGATGGAGGTTTTATATAGCTTACAACTAGATGGACGTATTTTGGGTGCTAAGGTTTAAAAATGTTTACTAATAGTAATAAGGATAGTTGAAGAGTTAAAAACGCCCCATCTTAGTGTAAATAAGTATTTTCAAACTCATGAGCAGGGGGCGTACTAAAATTTACGAGGAAATGGTGTGAAGTTTGGGAACTTACATCGTTATTTTAATTATCAGTTTGAAGTACTTACTTAAATTTATTTGTAATTTTTTTTTAAATTATGAAATCTTTCAGGCCTTAATTTAAGGAAAGTATCAAGATCTAACGGGAGTTTTTCATAAGCTTGCTTTTAGGTTGCAAAACGAGCTATTTCTTTTGGTTAAATTAATCTAAAGCAGATTGATCTACATAAATCCTGATGAATTTTTCACAAAAACTTTTTTAACTGATCACATCCGGCTTGAATCGAATAATATTTGTACAATTCTTCGCATTATTCTCGTAAGAGTAAATTTTGAATTAACCCATGCAAAATTGCCACTGAAACTTCCAAAAATCTTCCCTTTTTAAAACGCCTGCAGCAGAACACAAGCCTTCGGCTCTGCCTGCACTGCACCCAAAAGGCTAGAAACCCGAACCGGCCGAGGTATGAAAATGTATTAAATATGAGCCTATGCAAAGTGCTTCTTTCCTAGAAATAGGAGAGCGGGATATATCCGCCACATCATGCATAGTGGAAATTACTTTGGAGCTGAAAGTTTGGGTTACGATACGTACGAACTGGAGACGAAAATATTTTATAGGGTCCTTTAATGGAAGATGATTCTTTTTATGTGAAGTGAGGGAAAAGTGTAGTAGAAATGGGTAGCATGGGGATTTAAACCAATTTTACAAGGCGATTGCAATTAAGGAGTAAAATCTCGCTTTTTAGTAGTATATGTATTTTGACTGTGTGAATGCTATATGGTTTTTTGGATGAAAGCGTGTCTCAAAATACTAATTAAATTAAAAAGAATGTAAAATTTGCGAAGTAGCGCAGCCGAACGCCGTAGCTGAAGTGATGTTTTCCCAAGCAATTCATATAGGTCCCTATCTACTGCACAAATATTATTTTGACGAAGTCACAAACATTAACTATTAACTACATACGTACCAACTTTCAGGAAAGTTTATATTATGCGACCTCCATACCCTGTATAAAATCAGGTTCCACTTGCACTGGTTTAAGTTAAACAGTTATGTTAATTGAATGTTGGGGGATCAAGCAAGCAAAGATTGATAGATCTGAAACACCTCATTAACGTTCAGAAAGGTAGTTCATTGATAGTGATTCTACATCCTGTGTTGTAGTCTATCAATCACGAATCCAACTGATTAATTATTTATCAGTACGATTTCGATAACATGCATCCTGGGAAAGTTTCTCATACCGTATGCTTTTCCGGAACTCCAGCTAGTGACCGGAAATTTTCGAGTTTACAAAAGATAGATAGCACACAGGAACACATTTCTTTAAATATTTATTTAGAAAATGCTATCTGTGAGAGATCATTATTGAAAGGAAATAGACACTACAAACTTGAGAGAAATTCCAGTTTCTTGTGTATTTATCAGTGGATTTAGTTAGATTGAAATACTTCAAACATTTTCTCAATGACATGACATTTGAGTCTTACTTAATATATTACTAATTATTTAATCAATGAATGCAACTAAAAATGACTGAATGCTCAAAATTTGTAAGAATTGTGTGATTGCTTACTAAGGCAACTTCTGAACTCGAATAATTCATTCTGGAATAAACTTTTTCCAAATAAATAAGTCACAGAGGAATATTAGTTATCGCATCAATTAATAGCTTGAGGTGTGGTTAAGTCTTTAATTCAAACTTAACCATCTGATAATTTTTAAATTTTCGGGAAAGATTGTATAATTGATTTTAGGTCTGGTTTAGCAAGTAAAAAAGTTCTCAAATTTTTACATCCATTTAACATTTTTAGAAACAGAACGCAATCTAAATTTGTAACAGAGGATTTTCGTCCCATCAACCCAAACAGAAGATGTATACGCGACATGTACTATCATGAATATTTCTTTTAATTGCCTCCCAGATATATATATATCTGGTTTATTATTAGTTTTATAATATTAGTTTTTTATTGTGGGAATGCAAGCAATATTGCTTGCATTCCCACAATAAAAAACTAAACACACACGATGACCACACACCACTTTTCTATTGAAATCAGTCTCATCTCTGGCTATCTTCCTCCGACATCCCGCCGCCACTCCGAACTAATTGCAAACGATAGCGGCCGAGATCGGCTTTCGAACGAGGCATGCCCTCGGAGATCCCATTGCCAAGCAAACGATACCGAAAAAGCCCAACAAGCCGACCCCTCCAACTCCGCCCACGGAAAAACATTCCTTGAACCACTTGGGTGGTCAAGAAGCCACCACAACAAGAGAGATCAGACTGCCCCCAATAAAACCCCAACAAAGGCCCCCTTGGAAGAAGGAGCGAAAATGAATAAATTAAGCCGTAAAACAGGACAGGTTGGCCCGGGGGCCCGACTGGACTTGTCCTTTCTAGTCCTTTCCAACCCTCCCTTCCACTTTCGAAACGGGTTTCGGGGTCCTCCTTGGAAATTAGAGGGCGGTTTGGGTAGGAAGAACAGTTCGAAGTGTGCACTATCCGTCGTGTATGGCAGATATGGCGTATCGGAGGTAATAAATATAATGCGTTGGGTTTGGATTTTTGGTTGAGCAACTGTGATAATGGATGCTGTATGGATAGTTAAGGTTTAAAATGACGCTGAGATAAGACAAAATAGCGTCTTAATCGGAGTGGGTATTTTTTTTATCAAAAAATTCGACAAGTTTTCCTCTTTTTGTGCTAGGGGAATTTTGAGAGCTTAGGAGAAGGATATTTTTAGAAGAAAAGAGAATTTTAGTACTGACGGACGTAGAGCATTTCGCAAAAGAAACGAATGAACTATGGTTAAACCTATAACTGCGAATAAAAAGCAAGAAGGTTACTAATTTTATTGCAAAAATTTTCATTATAAAGACGGATTAAAACGAACATTATTGAATATTTCCATTTATCTGACTTATTCAAGCAGTGATAAGCCGGATAGAATTGTAAAAACATCATTAATAACAAATGAATTTTCAGCTTTAAAAGGAGACCAAACATCTAAATATACGAATTTATTTCAATAAAGGATTTGACTCTCTTACGGAGAAAGTTACTCAATTCTTAAAGAACTAAATAAAGTATATTGTTGTAAGTATATATTGTATAAAATATTTCCATAAAACAGGTACGTTATACGTTGATAGTAAACTACTTATACAAGGCCATCATCCACTTCATTTTTAAATAAAAATTTTAACTTTAGTCCTGATGATTATAAAAGTGTTTTTGTAACTCAGAGAAATGCTTTGAATAGCAATAATCAGGAGAATCTCTGCTCTAAAAAGTTGCTTCCGAAGTCGTGAGTCGGAAAACACATTCCTCGGTGATTGGGTTGCCTCAATGCATCTTGATGACGGATTTTAAGGTTAAATAAAGCCTCGTGCGAAGAATTAAAATTACTCCGCGTTTTTCAACTTTCAGGCGGATTGTGAAAAATAATGAACAAACTTAAGTCTAGTAGGTATTTTAAGGAGATTCTAAACATGAAAATTGACTCAGCTCAGATAGTATAGAAATTTTAATAGAGTGTTATAAATTTACCAAGAACAAATATAGTAAATGTTTTATGCATAAATTTTAAAATTTACAGAAATCGAAAAATATCACAGAACTTAGTACATTTAATTCCACTTATTCAAATTATTTTAAGAGATACGAGATAAAAGCCCAACTTTAATTTTCTTGTGAAGATCATACAATATCTTTAAATTTTAGTCAAGGAAATCCCAACATCCTGTAAAGCAATTTATTATAAAATAATTGAAAGCAAAAACTCACCTTTATTCGATGGCTGTAGAATAAATTAGTCCAAAAACACAAGCTTGTACGTATATGCAGGGGAATATCACAAAAACACAGCGGTGACACCGTCCAGAAGAGTTTTAAGAAACATCCATTGGCGAACAAGTACAAATAATTCTAATCACACTTAGCTTGATATAATAAATAAGATCCTTGAAAAAATTCACATCAATTCTGCTCACTACACAAAAGCACTGATTCTACAGAGTAAAAAGTACGATCTGCGATACCGAACACCTATGCGACATGTGGAATTCTCAAAGAACGCAACATGAATGGAAAGTCGAAAAATTCAACTAGCACAAATCCTTCCACATCTTCGAATCTATTACAACAATATAAGTTCGGCGATAAAATCCTCGGAAGTAGAAAAACACGATTCCGAATCAGACGAACTTTAATCCAAGACGCGGTTGCCAGCGGCAATCTCCAAACTTTGGGATAATTGTAATACTTATTCCAAAAATCGTCCGCGCTAGTGATAAATCCATAATTCGAATATCGTAATTAATCCTAATAAATCCAGAAAAGCGACGGCAGCACAGCAAGGCGAGGTGGATGACTTCGCTCAGCTAGCAGAGCAGCCTCTCTCCGTCCGTCGAATTTGTTTTTGTTGTTGTTTGGCGGTCGTATGCTGCTACGGCTGTGATCGCACCTCCTTTTGCTTCGAGGCACGTCGGCGCTCTGAGGTGAGATCGGCCGAGGAGCGGACCCAGCGAGAGGGGGAGAGTGCCGGTTCGCGCTGCGAGGGCCGATGACGTCACGAGGAGGGCCTGCACGGGTCGCCGCCAAGCGGTCGGGGAGGGGAACTGCTCCTTTGGGGAGAGGATTTCGAGGAATGTTCTGCTTTGGAGAGCCGATCCGCTGGTGGTTGGAGAGAAACAAGTCGAGAACTCGGTTTTTGGGGTACGTGATGAGGGTTGCGGACGTCTGAAAAAAAAAACTATGTGATTTTATAGGATGCGAATAAGGAAAATTATTTCGAATTCTAGAAATTCCAATTAATTAATGTTTAGTTATTAAATTAGTTTTTAGACCAAACCAAAGAAGTAATTCAATATAATGTCATTTCAATATTTTCGTTGATGTTTTTCCTTTTATATTTATCTTTATGATGCGATATCCTGAAGATGTTAGGGATGTGGTTTCCATAAATTTTATTCATTATCCAAAAATATAAAAAAGCTTGAATTTTTTTCAATGGGTATTATGCATCCCAATATTCTCCTTAATAAATTGTCCATTCTCTAAAAATATTATACTTATTTTTGAAATAACCAATACGCCAGTATTGGGAGCATTTTTGGGAAGCATTTTTTTTTCCAAAAAATAATTAAAAGCCATGTTGGAAAAAAGACTCTAAAATCTTATTTATCGATACAAAAAATAAATACATAAACTTTCATTATTAGATGATGTTTTTGTTTAATTTGGGTTATGGAATCAATATCCCCCCTTTCTATACTTTATTTACTTGGACTAAATTTGTACTGCGTATTAATGAAATAAACTGAGATGAGATGAGATAGTTTCTTTGGGACATTTACCTGCTGTTGAGAAGCTGCTTCCTCCTCTTGTTCCTTAAAACATTACAGATGGAATAAAAGTTGTAGTTTAAGTTTCTTCAACTTAGATGAAATATCATATTAACATTTAAGGAAATTGATATTTTGACCAAAATTAAATGATGTGAATAAGTGAAATAAATTTACTTTTCCCGTCCATTTTATAAAAATTTTATTCTGTAAATCAAGAGTTTAAAATCAAGAACTGAGCATGCCCAGATATTTAAGTAAGCCGCAACCCTATTTTGTTAACTTTTATAAGTGTACCTTCGAAAATTTTAACCTTTCCATAAAAGGAGCCTTTTAAACATTTAAAACATTAACAAAAAACATTTAATTTAAAAAAAAAAAATAAATTGTTTCTATAAATTATATTTTAGTGCGCTTTTTTTTATCAAAACAAAACTTTTTTATCAAACAAAGTAATAGACGACATTAGTGTGACGTCACTTGCTTGTTTGGAAACGTTGATTCTATCCGTGATTGGTTCCGTGATTGGAGGTAAATCCGTACCAATCCGTACGGAACCAATCACGGATGGAATCTACGTTTCCAAACAAGCAAGTGACGTTTTGACTAATGTCGTCTATTTTATCTCTTTCTCCAATTCCAGTTCAGCTGTTCTCTTTTATTACTTTTGACAATCTAACAAACAAAATCTAGTCCTAGTGTGTAGAATTAATCTCTGTTTTTATTATGAACTTTTTTTTTCTTTTTTTTTTTACAAAAGACTCAAGAGAACTACTCAGTCCAACAAAAGCAGTTTATATATAAGTAATAAGTTCAAAACAGTCTGCAATTCCTCGTAATGTCAATCAAAATAGGTTTTTCTTTAACATAATAACTTCCAACAACAGTGTATATTTCTAATAACCTGTGCTCGCATCCTTTCTCTCAATAATTACATAAATTGAATTAAAGCTATTTCGTTTAAATGTGGTCGTACAAAAAAAGGAAATACACATCCACATTAAACTCATCAAATAAAAATTTACTTAGATGGACGACATCCAATATCTGTTATTTCTGAGTCTATTACTCAATAATTATCGTCTTACGGATCCCCCTAACAACAGATATTAAACTATTCCATTCTACTACATCAGGATCGGTGTCTCTGCCTAATGACATACTAAGTCGGCATATCCTCGGATTCTTTCATCCTGTTCTTCTTTCCATCACACCGAAAAACCCAATCAAGCAATAAATTATTATTCCTAAAGGTGATGCCTCCCATTCAATGCTAATCTACTGTTCTGGTAGGCTTAGGTGGAACGTCACGCAATTCTAGAATTAATAGCACGCTGTCAATCCTGGAAAAAGCTCACTTCTCTGGAAAACAAAAAAGGAGTATTAAGTGATTCCGAGACTTGGATAAATATTTAAACGGAAAAATAAGAGGTCCAGTTTGTGTAATGGTGCCAGTCTGCCCTCAGGATTCGAAATGATCTCCAGATCACTCGGAATACAAGAAGTCATTTCGTATTCAGACTATCTAGTAATTTGAGTGATGACGAAGTCATGGGGGATTGAAATGAAAGCTGTAATTTAAAAACATGTAGTGATCGATGTTTGATGTTAAAATTTAGACCTGACCGTGACTCCTTCAAGTATGAGTGAAAGGTTTCGAATTACCTGCAAATTGATATAGTTTTTGTCTGGGTGCTGTTTGAATTTTGCATGTTCCACTTCCAAGAACTATATTATTAAATACATATAATAATAACAATAATAAGGGTGGTTATGTAATCCCAGAACAGTTTTGTCAGATTGCATAGCTGACAATAACTAACCACAACCGACGAATCAAGAGTGGCGAATATTTTTCGTTAAATTATTTTCGAAAAATACTTGTTATGCCGTTAACGCTAAAAGCCTTTTTATCTTTCCTTAAACAATATATTACCCCCAAATGCTGATTAACAAAGTTTTATTGGGGTCATTTAGTAATTTCTTCGAAATCTACTATCCCCTAAAACAGTTTGCTCGAAGTCATCTGTTCTCCCTTGCAAATTTTAAGTCAAGGTTCTATTTTAGGATAACTTCAGGCAACCTTCACGATCCTTTGGCGTGCTAAAACGCCATATTTACGAACTTCCCTGCTTCCCTCACAAAATTCTCCAGCTCCTTCAAAGTTACAAAACATTTCTTGCATCCACCAGTTTGAGGACATGGAAGTTATACTCGGGAACCCCATAGAAGTGCTTGGCCAGTAACTATAACTTTTCTGTGATATTTCTCCATTTTAACTCATGTGTAGCTTGATCTGTGTGAACTTCTTAACGTTAGTTAGACTGCTGGAGGAGCCTTTTGACTAACAACCTTCCACAAAGAGGGAATATCGCATTTCTCTCGTCATAGAAAGTTCCTTGAATGTACTAGTTAAGGTTTTATCGTCTTAGCCTAGAAAATTCTATAATATTCCTAAGCATAATAGTATGGGATTCAGATATAAATAAGCCAATAATTTAATGGGGGTTTTATTTTGCAGACCAATTCCCAGTTGACAGTTATGAAACTATTTCTTTTTTCGTGGATATTGTGAACAAGAAAAGGTATAGTAACTATACCTTTTCTAAAATAAACTCTACTATAGCTTATTTTTTTCCTCTCATGAAATAAAAAGTGTTATTTAGAGTTTTTAGTACCTAAGTATCAGAAGATCTTAGAACAATTTTTCATAATTACCTATAATATATCCTTCAAGACATAGAAAAAATTCAAGCAATTTTTTCAAATTTCTCCATTTAAATGAAAAATTCGTACTTAGAGAGTGTAATTTAGGTTTTCTCTAATTATTTTCGTAATAATAATTATCAATATGTTAACATCAAATTTTTAACAGAAAAGGACGGTTTCAAACTCAATGACTAAACGGTTGAAATTTTAACTCGCTGTTTACCCACGTAAAAGGCGAACGGTGTATTGAAATAGGCCAACGATTGCTTGCATAAGCAGTTAACAGAGCCCCTGCCTTCGGTGGAGGCAGATATGTTTGCATTAAGCGCAGCTCCTGCTTAAGACGGGAGGGGGCTCTTTAAAACGTGAGTGAGTAAGGACTTTAAATTAATTATCAGTTCTAATTAAATTCACTCGCTCGATGTGTGCTTGATTACGCAAGAATTTGAATATAAATCATGGACTGAAAATGAATTAGTTGAGAGAGGAATGGAGAAGTTTTGACAGAGCATTCTAAAAGGGGTTGAGGGGTCGACGAAAGGGGGCAGAATATTAAAGTCGAACTCATTCGCAATTCTCTTCACAGTTGTCGATCTCTCCGTATAAGAGACTGAGACAAAGACAGTTGAATGCACTGGGGTGTTTATTAGAACCTTCTTGTTCACACAGGTTATGGGAGGTGAATGGTGGGGAAAATATTAAAATTAATAAGTTTTTATAAATGCTTTAAATTTTGAAATTCGTTTTTTTTCTCTATTCTTTGGAAACGGTTTGTAAATTACATCTACCAATGTTACTTGAATGAGAGTTCAAATTATTTGGCTTTTAGATTTATATTTTATTCAAATCAAGTTCACACGACGGGAAGGTTATGTAGTATGACGTATAATATAACTAAAAGAGGTATAAACTGTATCTGAAGAAACATAAAATTAGGAAATAAGAGTGGTTTAGTAATCAGTATAGTTTTCTATTCTAGTATTTTAATAATATTCAAAAAGTCCTCACTCTTCTTAAATTTAAGATTCACTTTCTACACCTTTTAACACACTGTCCAATTTTGAAAGTGGATTTTTCACAATTTACCCAATTGTTTTAGATGAATCCTGTTGAAGATGGAATGAATTTTGAAACCATTCAACCAGTTTCAGTTTCACTAAACAGTAGTAAATACACAGCTGTGTTTATTGCTCTATTATCCCTTGAAATCGAATGTTATTGTTTGGTCATTGAACCGTGACTTTTATAGTCGCAGCCAAAGCGGTCGCAGCATCGCTTCCCACTACATACATTACCTCATAAATACTCTTCTCCCTACGGAGCCCAATGGAACCTTCGCTAAATATACCGACATCAGAGCCAAGTACACTTATCACTCTCCCAGAACAAACACCGTCACACCTATAGACCGACCGAAAGGACCTCTCCCCCTCAAAAAAAAAAGATTTTGATTTCCTGCCCTCTTGGCAATATAGAGCCCACACTCTATTCACCTACCCAAAATATATTCACTCTCTTCACAAAGCAGTGGTCGCATCTAATGAGACCATAAACCACGACGATGCGCACAACGCGGAGTGGCGTGGAAGATTCGAATCATTGTTGGGAATTTTCGGCGTGTCCACCCGCGTTTCCGCTCCATCTCGTCCTTCTTTTCGAATATATATATTTCTTGTGTTGGATTCCGTGGTATTGTTGAGGAGACGGAGCACCCCGGTGGGGTAGAGAGATTTGTAGCAGGGGTGTTCTCTTTTTTTTATTGTGGGGGAGAGGAGCGGGGTCTCTCTCTTGGCGTAAACACGATCGCGCAGGTGTTGGGTCTTGACTTGAGAGGGTAGGTATGTAGTGCGTGTTGGTTTTTGATATGGAGATGTTCTCCAAGCATCTGGGGAAGTTTGGGGAGAGGACCTGCACTAAATCAAGGGTCCCTTAGACCCACCAAAGGAATAAATTTCGATCCGGTATTGTTGTATCAGTTAGGGGAAAGACCTCCATCAAACGTTTAATGATCATGTGTTGCGTTAAGTACCGGAAAAGAAGTGGGGCGAGTCCCTATCTATCTTTTAAAAATATCAAAGAAAAGGTGAAATTTTCTTAAAAGCCATGATATCGATGTTATTAAAAATATTTGCATCAAAAAGTAATATTCATGGGATAGGGTTATGCAATCCGCAATTCCTAGCGGTGCTAGAATGTTTATCTTTTGGCTTCCTTGTTTCACCTCAGCAAAGCCCCAAACCCCATAAATTTAACCAAGAATTAAAAAAGTATTCCAAAACAAATGATTCACTAATTTTGTAAATCTCCTTGTTTTTTTTTAGAACTAAGAGACTCTGGATGGTCTCATCTTACTAACAAGTCAGAGTTCATAAATTTTTGTGATATCCTTTCAAAAATTCTGTATATTCTCCTCCTATACTCAATGTAAACATTTCCTTAATTTTATTCAACAGCATAAATTTTCAGCTGCTAGCAACTATTCGTTTCTCAAAGAACAGTAGCAGTGTAAAAAATAATCCCTAAAGAATTTTTCACTAATTATTGCTTAAATGGCTTAAATCAACCATCGATACTTCTTCAAATGCATGAGAAATATCTCAACCCTCCTTCAATCAGAAAGGGGAGTTTCATTAAAACTCCTCGATCATTGACCTACAATAAATCTGAATTTACAAGCATCCGAATAAGAAGCTTAGTCTCAGACATAAATTATTCTTTTCAACGAATGCATTCAATTGAAATCAGTTCACTAATTATAAGACACCGTCATTCGCATCAGGACGAATCATTAGACACTTTCCCACCCTTTCAAAGTGAACTCATACATTCGGATAAATTTCAGATAGAATTAAAACTTGATTAAGAGCCAACCAGCCATATGTGCTTATATGGATGCAACACGGTCATGACAAGGAATCATACGAGCCATTCTGGAGAGTTCTCATGGTCCCAATATCTAGGAACTAGCGCTTTAAATTTGTCGTGAGCATTGTTTGTTAATTTCTGTGTTCTCTGTCACCTATATCCTTGTTAATGTAGTACGAGATATTAGGCCTTATGAGAGTGTATAAGCTCAAGGAAGTGTTAACATGAAGCTATAGTGATTCATATGAATCATTACAATGGAGTAAAGAAAATAATTTAATAGTCTTTATGGAATAATTCTGTGAATAACGGAATTATTTATTAATTTCTCTTTGTTAGAGAAAAATGCTCTCACACAATAATATACAGTATATAAAAATTCTTGGGATTTACATTTCGATATCATAATATCTGAAATGCAACGCGTTTGTTCAATTTAATAAAAAAAAACTTAAGTAAATAAAACTAACAATTAACATTTATCTACCATAAATATTTTCTATTTACAAAATCAGGCAATGTAAGTTAATTCTTTTTTATTCACTCAATTATTCAGGAGGAAACATCTGAAACAATTTAAGTTGAACAAAAATTAAAAATGAAATGAAACCAAGCGCGTTTTGTGATATTTTAAACATAAAAAAGGGCTATTTGTAATTAAAGTTAATTTTGTTTATGTTTCAGCTGTAATAAAGGAGATAAACATTAAAAGTGCAAAATTTATACTAGATTATCGAGGTAAAGCCTGACTCTTTTTTTCACGTTATATTTGTTTATGCTTGTTGCAGTCAAGGGAATTCGCTTATGTATGTCGATTACATTAGATTCTTTCGCATAAAATTCCACCAATGAACTCCCATCTAAAACTTCTCTATATCGCTTCATACTATCTGGAACATCCCTCTTTTCTCACGGTTTTATCCGAATGAGTAATACCCCCCGCGTAGCACCACCACGCATACCAGCAGCAACCGACCACTTGGAAAAGATGAAAAACCACTTCCGATCGATCATAACTCCGTACCTCTCTCAGGTGACCACACGGCAGCCGAAAACAGTCGCAATTCAATGAATCGAACACTGCGGAATGCAACATGAAGATGGATCGTGGATATCTCGTGTAAGAAGTCTCTTACAGCGAAATCTGACCGGCTCTTGTGCAAGTGTGGTGGTACAAGACGGATCATCAGGTAGATTAGAAGAAGGGGTGACTTGCAGGTGTGAGGGTCTATTGTCATGGGGGTGTATGACAAATGGAGAGAGAGAGAGAGTGTGTCAACCCTTTCGGTACAACACTCTGTGGGTGGTATGGTCTTCCTGTAGCTCCTGTAGAATGGTTGTTACTTTGAAAGGGACTCTTTTCTCTTGTTTTTAAAATATTCCAAAATTCAAATCGTCATTAAATCAGTTTTTAAGTTAAAATTATCGTCACTTAAAAACAGTGGTTTTAAATAAATAATTTTTGATCAGAATGAAGAAAGCAATTTTACCTGTATTATTAAAATTAATTCGAGTTTATTCCTCAATCACTTTCTTTTCTTTTAAGAACAATTGCTACAAAGGGAAGTTATTATTAATTTGGTGCACGCATGAATAATTTTTATACTTCTTTTCTATGCAATTTTCAAACATAACTTCTATAACAAAGTTAGGACTTGATTATCGTGAGCCTTATTAGAAAAAAAATTATCATAGAAATGAGATTGTTTATTTTAGGAATAACATTTGATGCTCAAGAAACTTGGTATCACAGCTACACACGATATTAGCCGATATTGTCAAACATTATTAAATTAACAACATAATTTTAATTGATATCACAGTATTTTTGGTTAATATCATGTAAGGACACTCACAGAGAGGACTGGACTTGGCTTCAGATCGCTTGAGTGTACCTGTCGAGTCACCACACCCCGACATCATAAAAGGACCGAGGGTCATAAAAAAGGGGGAGAGGCCGGAAAGGCATTCCTGTGGAGTCATCCGAATCCTGTCGCGCAACCTCTCTTACCTACACACGGTATTAAACAAGTAGAGTTACTCAATGATTTCTGTGTAAATGAATGCACTAAATGCTGAAAGGGCAAAAACGAATATTACTGAATACTCAATTAAATTTTAATTTGAAGAAAAAATATGAGTTATGTTTTCCTCCTGATTTCGATACTTTTGGTCTCTGTGAAAGAGGTAGCACTTTTTGAATTTCCTGAGGATTAAATTCCTTGACATACGGATAAACAGGTAAGATTTTTCCATATTTTATATTCAGAACGCTGCCGAATTCGGTCAACTGATAGGGATTATTAGAGGATGTAAAACCACCATATTTAGTACCTCAGAATTGCGATGATGCGACCATAAGTTCTATGACAATACTTCCACCCCTTGAGGAATACTATTACCCTATGAATTTGTTGCCCATACCTTGTTCAGAAAGGAGATAGAATAGAGAGCATATACCCCTTAGATACTTCCACTGGCTACTGGTAGCCTAATTGAAAAGCAACAATTTGGCTAATTTTATTTTAAGTATTGAATCTTGGAATCACAGTATCACATGGAATCAGTATATGGAATCAGTATCAGTATGGAATCAGTATCACATCTACAACTTCCAGCTTCCAACACACGACCCAAACGACATGGGGTGGAGGGGTGGACCCTACCGCACGTGTCCGAACAATAAACACACTAACGCGGAAGATATCCCATAAAGGAACCGCTTCCAGAATAAAAAGACATCGTATCAAGCCCCTCCCAAACCCTTTCCTCGGTAGCAGACCTCCTCTCTCGCCGACAAGTAATTACTTCAAATTCCGAAACTCACGTGTGTTCTTTTGGCAGCCCCTTCAGGAGACATCCACGCGAATGGATGCTGGATTCTTCAACCCTTTCACCACGAATGGGATAAGAATCATTTAAGATCTCGACGCAATCGGGCCGTAATGGTCCCAGACCGGTTTCTGAGGGTCCTAATCCTTCGATTGTTGGAGAGTAGTATAGAGAGCTTTTGTGAGAGGTCCGACCAGAAATTCGGTTGACGAGATTTAATCCCCCGGGCGGGGTAAATAAGGGCATTGTGAAAGTGGGTTGGCGGGCGCTTTGTTGCCAGAGATGTGAATGAAGAGATTTGTCGACGGCGGCAGGATTGTTGTGGTGGTTTGTGTCGCATATCGACGACGCTACGGTTTGTTGCATTCTTGACGGCCCAAGACGGGATATTGTCAGCTTCCTGTTTGGCTTCATATTTGAAGAAAAGGTTTCAAAAAATGTCTCTCACAAATTGTATTCATAAGTTTGAGACAGCTAGATAAAAAAAAGGTTCACATTTCTTCTGCAAACGGTAGCGTTATCATAAAAACCCGGATGGTTAGAAAGGGAAAGGATATTTTCGTTTTAATGAACGAAAATATGATTTTTAGATAATACCTGTACTTGCTACGGATAATCCCTGTACTTGCTGGCTTGTCCAATTGAAAGCTCATTTTTTAAATAAATAATTTCGTAATTTTATAAATAATTAGACATTGCTACAACTAATAGATATGTGAGTTTGAACCAGTGGCGGATCCAGGAGGTGGCACTCTGGAAAGTGCCCCCCTTGGACCCAAAATATCACACATAAGTACGAAAAAAAGTCCCAAAAAGTACTAAATATGAGGTAAAACTCTACTTTTACAGGTCAAATTTCCAAAATATTTACTGGGGGAGGACCCCCATACCCCCAGGGGTACCAAAAGGGGATCTTGAGTGATACATTTTAGAAAATTCCCAAACTTTTGACATATTTCTCAAAAGATAAAGGTGATGGTCTGAAAAAGTGCCCCCCCCTTGGAGCCGTGCTGGATCCTCGCCTGGTTTGAACATTCCACAGATTTATCCATGTCTTTATACCCCCCACAAAAAAGAGCTTTTTCAAGTGAATCATTCCATGTCAAATCAACAAGGAACTCAACATGACCCTCTTGGATTTTAATGAAACTCTCAAGATCTCTCTTATGACAAGTTCTTTCTTATGATATAAATGGGAAAAGGCTTTTATAGCACTCCACTTTTCTGAGTAATATTTTTAATATCTTTTTAAAGTTGAAACATAAATTCAATTTTTGCTTCTTTAATCTTACGTCGTAATTCCAGTTCTATTTGGCCGACAAAAATGTTTCACCCCACGTTTTAAAGATAATTTTTCGAGGTTTAAAGTAAAAAACGCACAGAAAAAAATTTCATGAAAATATTTTTAATATTCGAAAAAATATTGGCAAGTGAAAATAGAACTTTTTCTGGCCTAAAAGGAGAAAGAGTTCGTAAATTTGCAAATTTCCCAGTATTATCAAGTAGGCTTTGCGTTTTCTAGCTTATAAAAGAGACATTTAAAATTAAAAAAAAATCAAAGAAACTTGCAAATTTGCAAGCTTTTCTTTTTTGGCTTAAAAAATTGCTATTTTCACTATCCAATAACATCTTCGAATACTGAAGATATTTTCGTGGTATTGTTTCCCTGCGTTTTTTATGATACTACCAACAACATTCTCATTAAAGTTTTTGTTCCATTCCCTTTAGATTTTTAATTATTTTTCTAACTTTCTTATTTCGCCGCTCGGGGAGCTGTAAGTCACCTTTAAATTAAACCCTGTAAAATTATCTTTAAAACGAGGGGTGATACATTTTCTCGTGCCAATAAAACTGCAGTTATGTAAGATTAAAGAGGCAAAATCTTCGAATTTTTAAAACAATTTTGGTACTTATATATTAGCCCGTTGACCAAACATCATCCTTAAGCTAAAGCATTGTAAAAGCCCGTTAACTGTGCCACTTACTATGACGGTCGCTGAACGACTAGAAAATTGTACCTTTAGCTAAAAGGTGGAAATTTCCACTCCAATGTGATACGGTTAAGATGAAAGAAGACAGAGTACAAAAAGAAAACACTCTCCAAAATCCACAAGCTCACCAAATGGAAATTGATTCGGCCCTTCAATCTGTAAACCACTCCTTTTATAACCTCCTCCATAAATCTCATGAAAAAGTTCCTTTTAGCTTTAACTATTGTTAACATACCCACGGCACGCCTATGCCCATACCCATGAAATTGCCCGATGGCTTCAAGACACAGACGGCGGCAAACCGCGTCAATAGCCTCACCGATCTCGAAAATTACCTCACCAAATCACCTCCCAGAATTTACCGCCACATTCAATCCAAAAACCTCCATCGTCACCTCGAGCCACAGACCTCCTGCCACGGACCACCAACTTACCTGAAAAGCCATCCATCGGTTTTGCTGTGTATAAATCAGGAATCGCCAACTTTCCTGGAGGGATCTGTGATTCGCAGGTGGTGCTGGGTTTTGATTGCGACTCATCGCCTGAAGAGGGGTGTTCTTTACGAGATCGACCCCTCCTCACGCGCTGGGGGAGGAGAACACGAGACGAGGAGAGCAATTTGTGGTAATTGATTCTCGGCGGGGTCTTGAAAGGGGATATGGCGCGGGTTTTTCTGCAACGAGGTGGTCTTTTTGTTTTGTTTGGAGGGGGAGATTGCAAGATCCAATCTAGACGCAATTACCCCCAAGGCTGTAGGTCCTTGTGCGATTCTCTAGAGCCCCATGCCTGTTTCAAGAACACTTAAAATTAATATCGTATTCCTTTTAGTTATAGTTGGATTGTTCGATTTGTACACAAAGTACACAAGATTGCAGCCAGAAAGCTCCAATGCTTCCATCTAAAGTCATTGGTTGGCAGAGTTGTCGAGACCGAGAGGAAGATACTCTTTAAAATTATGTTAATATTATTCAATGGCGTAGCAGGAAAAAAATATTTCGGAGAGGTAGTGATAGTTTTAATGGTTTTCTATAATAAAAAAATTTTTAATAGTTTTGGGGAGGATGATATATCCTCAATTCAAAAATGCATTCAAAATTCATTGAATTGAATGAATTTAAAAATTTAAGATGTCTGTTTTACTACATTTCCAAATAGGCTTAATATTTTTTTTCATTCAAATGCTTTGATTTTGCAAAATATACTTTTGAAACGAAAAATATTTATTCTTTGGTCCGGCATGTATTAAAATATAAAATACCCACTAAAGGCAACCAAAATTACTTAATTGTTCCAGTATTTAGAATGAATTAATTTCAGTATGAATAATGCTACGATTCGGTCTAAACACGTTTAGAATATTAGGATAAATTACCCTTGATGAATGAATTGAGTTTCTTCGCATCGTAGGCAAAAAATTCAGACAGAAATACTTGTTTTTAAGAAATAATTACTTCATAATATTTTCCTTTATTAACTTACTATCAATTAATCTACTGCGTTTCAGCGTTAAAATTCAAAATTATAGAATGATTTATATTAAAACTCGAATTTTCAATTCTCCTGAAGAGTTAATTTAATCTTGAGCATTATTTGGGCGGATACTCCTCATCTCTAACCACATGACTTCAAATGAATTACTCAAATGCTGATAAATTTCCCATGATACCTTTGAAGCTAAAATTAAAAAAATTAAACCAATTATATTTGTTATTGAAATAGAGTATAAACTACTATACGATTAACTTGATCTGAGATCGTTAAGAAAAGTGTTTATAACGAGATAGATAACTAGAAAATTACACTGACGTAGTCAAACAGTTGAAAACTCAATTACTCTCAGAAATGGTTCCCAATATCCTATTGTGGGAAATTTTTGATTTTCTTTTTATCTAATTTTGATAAAAAAATTTTCAATTATCATATCATGGGTTGAGTAGGGGCTCTGTTACTCTGTGAATTGATTTGTGTGAATGTTTTTGTTTTAAAATATAAATGTTTTTCATCTCTTATTTTAGTCTCTTTAATGTGATTATCATTCCTTATTTCAAAATTGCTTAGTAATATTAGTTTCTGGTCTTTTCTATAGAGTATTTTCATCTTCTCACGTATAATTTCAATCAATTTAAATAAGGAAATTTAAAAGGAAAAGAGAGATTGTCTGCTCGTTCTTATACTGAGGTCATTCTGTGTCAAATCAACAAAAATTTTCAACCTGGCCCTCTCGGATTTTAACGAAACTTTCAGGAATTGTTTTTCCCTAAAATTTAAATAGGAAAGAGCCTTATTATTTTCTTGGTAATTATTTAATAAAAAATTGTTTTTCACGTATTAGCCTGTCGACCGTCAGTTTCAGCGGTAGAATTTTTTGGTTACCTATTGGTTACCTATACATTTTCGGATTTAGCAGCACGGTCGACGGGCTTAATACGCGAAAGTACCAAACATATCAATTACAGAAAAAAGCGATAATTAACTTTCTCATGTGATTTTTTTCTTTTAAAAAAAAAATCCAATTGTAAGATTTGAAAAGAAAATATAATTTCTCTTTGTCATACACAATCGGGTAGAATATAAGTCAAGACACTTTCTGATTACATGATAAAAGTATCGAAAGATTTGGCAGCTACGTTTTAAGTAACGTTAAGCTATATACTATACTCTTAATTCCATGAACTTTCTTATTGCCTCTCCCCTATAGTATGCTAGTATACCAGCTAACTCTTGATCAAGTCTAAAATCTTTTAGTTTATTTATTTTTAACAGATCCATGTCCATTGCCCATGTGTAAAACTCACGTAGTTGATGCTTGACTTAAATACTGCAAGCTGTTCTAGGAAATAGCTTGTAATTAAATAAAAGAACAGTAAATCGCTTTTCCTTACCCTCTATTTTCACAGCTTCGTTTCTGCTATAGAGATAGTTGTTTGATTCTGAATAATTAAAGCCGCGCAGTGAATTTCGGATGACTTTTCCTGTTAATTTGTACTAGTTAGTTTAATTATTCCTATAGGTTTAATTCACCCGTTTCCCCGGAAAACTCTTATCGAAACAAATAATTAGGAAAAGTAATTGAATACGTTGCCAGGTAGCGGCTCTGAAAACGAAGCTAATTTTTTTTTTCTGAAAAGGAAAATAATTTTTTTGCGCTTTGTGTGTTTTATTGGTTTAAAGCGATCGATTTGTCTTTACTTAATTTGATTACCGGAAAAAAGCGTTGAAGTTTTTCAGTTATTTCCTTTCATTTTATCACCTTGCTGTAAATTAATATTTAAACATGTGGGTTTTCTGTTTTTAGAGCTATTTAGAAAATTGGATTGGGTCTGTTTCAAAGTCAGTGGAAAGAAAAACTGGGAAATGGGATTCAATATATTTGAGGTATAATTTTCGTACCCACTGATTTTATCTAAAACGTTTTCCCTGCTTTTATCTTTGGTAAAGTGTTTTTTAAAGTGTTGGCTTAATGTTTTTCTGCCTTTCGGATGGGATACTAAATTTTATAGTTTGCTTGAGACAGATTATTATAATTTTGCAACCAATATTGAGTTGTGTTCAGTTTGAAAGAGGAAAGAATGAGTAAATCAAAGTAAAGAATGAGCGAAACATTTTGCATTTATATTTTATAAAAAATGTAATAATGGATCGTTTTCAAAGTCTAGTTAAATTTAGTTTGTAGTTCTAAACAATCATTAGAAATTGAGACATGAAGCAGACACATTATTTTAGGTTTCAAAAGGTATATAATGTGAATCTGCTTTGAATAATATAAATAATCGAAGAATTTGCTAAAGGATTTAGCATATTTCTGTAGATGCTTCTTTGACGAAAGCATTTCTTAAATACAATTTACAAGACACCTTGGAAAGGCGTCAATGTTACATCGATAACATAATTAAAAAAAAAACCATGCAGATGTGGAAAAAAGAGGAAAAAAACCGTGAAGGAAAGAAGGAGGAAGAGAGAAAGAAAGATAGAAACTGCTACTGTTCATTCACTACCATCTAAATCAGGCTTGCACACACAACATACGACCTGAGGATTGCTTGGGCCCACTGACCCTCTTTTTGCGATTCGACAAGTCTGGAATGATTTTAAAAGAAAATTCAAGTATAATAGTTAATTTTTGTAAGATTTTAAAAAAGAATCCGCCAATGTAAAATGTTGAACTTTTTATTTAAAAAATTTCAAAAGTTTAATAAATAAAACCTAATCGTCAAAAATATTTCAATGTAAATCCTGAAGTATGTTTTAAACACTGATTATACGTAATCCTTTTACACTTTAATTCAATTATTTTTAATTTTTCTGAATGTTATGAAAAAACAATAGAAAATTTAAACTGATCTTTTGGACCGATGAAATCAACTCAGATCTATTTTTTGGCCCGCAATGCAAGTGAAGTTGTGCAAATCTGATCTAAATCGCTACCGAGAATGAAAGTTTTCCAGTTAAGGCTTCTCTCTTCAACACCTCTCATTCAAACAGAACCTTATGCAAGATTCCTTTGTCTCAAGATGTCTACAACACAGAAATAGGGGGAGATAAAACCCCCCAAGTCGGTACCCTCAAAGAAACCCAGCATTACGCATGCGCATCTGGAAGAACCCTCTGATGGAAAAAGAGAAAAGGGTACCATTGTATTTATGTCTGGCCCCATATATCTATATGTTACGGGTATCGTTTTTCTGGGCTCATATATTTATACATCCGAGTCCGAATGTTGAAGATCCTTTATGCATGAAACCGACATAAGAACAAAGAGAGGCGGAACTATTTCTAAAACCCTTCTTTTTTTAAAGGATCTGGGGATAGGGATGCAGGTTTTTGTGCATCATGTGCATTTTTCTGTCGAGTTGCGCATTTTTTAAGGAAGTTCACGTGCATACATTGTAAGGATCTGGTCAACAAATGATACTGATTCAATAGGAAGGAATGGAGGGTTCGTATGCGCAGTCAGGTTTTTGAGAGGTTGCTGATCAACTCATCTCCTCTTCGTCATTTTCGGAGGATTAAAATGATACATCTCAAACTTTCATTTTTTTTCGTACAATTCCGTTATCTACCCCGTTCAAAACTGCCAAACTCAAGAATCAGATTTTTATTGTTGTTATAAATATGACTGTTTTATTTTAAACTGCTAAGGTTTGAAATTTTCGGGGATATAGAGCATTTTCAATCACTTGACTCGGCCTAACAACGGCCTTAGCAACGTTGTTTTTGTCCTCCAAGTGACGTCATGTGCGAATGCTCTATTTCTAATCTTGGGCATTTAAAACTGCTTGGGGATTTTAAGCGTGATAAATAACGGAAAAGAACCATATTTTTTATTACAAACAAATTATAAGAACACAAAACATCGACGGTGAAAATTCAATGCTATTACAAACTGTACTAAATTTATAATTAAACAGCGCTGATTAAGCAAAGTAAAAACTGTATGTAACCTAGCTAAACCTTTTGAAAATGGCACCTTCTACAGTGAATAGACTTAGACATATAGACAAAGATAGTCGTCTTAACATTTAGCCATAAAATATTATATTAAATTCTCTGACATTTTTTTTCCTTTGTCAGACTTTTAAAGGCGCAGATCCAGTTATGTTCAAAAGCTGCAGTTCACAAGCGGAGATTAAGATTGAAGTGATTTACTCTACTATCTTAGCTTAATCTTTAAAACTAGTTTCATGCAAATTGCTTCTATGCAAGACCATCTTAATTCTTTGGAACTAGTCTCAGGCAAATTGCCTAATAAAAGCAACACGTGAAAGACGGTAATTCTTTCAGAACTACTAAAAAGGTACACTGAAAATTCTCCAGAAAGCCTCTATTATACCATTGTACCGAATATGAGATTATTAATATTTCGTAGAAAGTTTAGTATAGGAAACCTTTAATAGATAATGCATACAGAATGCTTATAGGTTTTCCTTAAGAATTCGTCTAGACGTATTCATAAGGTAAAAGCTATATCCGTTTATGGAACATTTTTTAAGATGTTCCACTAAAGTGTGAGTTATTGAAACTGGAACAGGGATGAATTATGAACGCCGTGTAAAATGTAAAGAATACGATAAAAATTAACTAGGATTATGGATGCGGATCCAGACGGAATTTAATTTAGTATTAACGTGTTTCAAAAGAATCGTGATCTTATTTTTCAATTGAGATGTAAGGAAAATCCTGACAGAAAATTGGTTTTTAAAAGTTTTCAAAACGTTTACTTAAGGAGAAAAAATATATAAAAATGAATTTTCGAGTATTAGAAGCTTATTAATCAGTTTGTATTAGAAAATAGCATTAGTATAAATTAATTATGAAAATGTACATATTTAAATTACACAAATGTCACGTTCAACTAAAGTTAATAAAAAACAAAAATTTTAAAGAACTAAAAGGGCATTAACTAATGAATGAATTTTTGTTATGCATGCATCCTAAATGCCCCTTTTAGTCTTTGGTCTTCTTACGACTTTTTATTATCCGAGTTAACCTATAAATCTACTGATTTATTTGAACCAGAATGCAACTAAACAACATTACAAGGGTTAGATAATTTTTCGTTGATCTTCTTTTCCATACAATTGGTTTCTTCTTATTTTGTCCCTCTTTTCCATTTTGATTATCTCTTTCACGTTATATTTTTCTTTTCCTCATTCACTATTTTCTCTCTAATAATTAACTTTCTTTCTTACTCTTTCGTTCCTTCTTATATCCCTCTCAATGATGTATTTTCTTTTTAATTTTGAACTATGATGCAAGAAAACATTAACGATGCAAGCAAGGGGTATTAAAAAAATTGCCCTTTTTTAGAAAAAAGCTGGTGGCCTGCAGCATGTTATGCACGTTTGATTTAGTTGTAACTTTAAAATCTTTACAGTGTAACAATGCAATCACCATTAATATCTATTAGCAGACCCTGATAAAAAGGCCATGCTAGAGACCATTTGGGGTAAAAGCTGTCCCTGATGGGTCTGTTAACATAATATACCATTAGGAAAAGTAGAATATCCTGAAAAATTAGAGGGTCAGAGCCCTACATACCCCCTCTTTAAGGCCTTCCCTTAGGCTGATTCCGCCCCTACGAGCATTGCATTTCATTCTATTGGAATCACTCAACAGATCCATTCCCCAGTACAATGAAAAGAGGAGGCTAATTGCATTAGACGAGGGACATTTCCCCCCTCAAAACTGTACAATGACAAATCCTCAATTAGACACAACCCTCCAAACACAACATCCCGTCATCCAATCATCGATTTCGTCAGCAGCCCCTGCGAAAAGAGTTGAAAGCCCCGCAGAATTAACCGCAGCCCTCCGATTTCCTGACCTCGGATGTGATAGATACGGCCGCCATATGGAGGGGACATAGCGGGTGTTGACGTAGGGATTCAAGAAGCCGGGATTTGTTGCGTCAAACATGGGATTAGGGGGGAGGTCTCGGGGAGAGATAGCTCGATGACAGGATGGTGTAACTTGTCGCCAGATATGGAAAAGTTACATATGAAAGTCGGCTGTGTGGTCTCAGTGGTAGTGGATATCCTGTAAAGCCAAGGGAAGTCTTTCATCCGAATCTCGGGACTGTTGCAGTTGAGGAAGACAGATCTCGGAAGCTTGTTTCTAAAAACTCCCCCTCCTCTCAAAAAAGTTTGAAAAACTACTATGTTTTTCGATTTTTGAGTAACTGCTTGTTAGATTAGGTTTGATGTAGTTAAGAGATCACTGTGGTAGCTAGTCAGCGTTTGGTGGGCTGTAACAAATTCTCAAAAGGGAATAGAGGCACTTATTGCAGCAACGGGTTATATCGTTGCTGTATATATACGTTGCTACTGCAAGTGCCTCAATTTTTTAAAAAATGTAAAGTCTAGAACTAATAAAAGACGATGCAGGTTTTTGTGGCAATAAACTAAATGTGCTATGCTATATGACTAAATTTAACTCATTGGCGTAACAAGTCCATGAGGGTCAAAGCATACGGTGCAAGGTACAAAGTCCAGTTAGGTGGTCAGTCTATCTAACTCGAGACCCTATTATTTAGTTCCCCAGCATGATTGGTTCTTAGTTTATCGACCCACTGAATGTATGAAAGGCAAATTGAATTTACCTTGCCCAGATGCCCAGCTCGAAGTTTGTACCACGAACCTGTGGCGATGGCGTGGGAACGAAAAAGTCTACTAACAATAAACAATTACTATCCCACCGGGACGTCTCTTAATGGTGACGATGTTGATAGATGTGTTCCTTTTAAAAAGTCAGGATTCTGGTCGTCGGGATTAACACAAGCGTAAAGTTGGTTAATTGGGGAAAAACATTTCCTCCCGCATGATGATAAAACGAAATTTTTACAAACTTTAAATGAGCTTGATTATTTGCTAATAACCCGCACAAAATATAAGGAAAGCTCCAAAAAAGATTGATTAAGGTTTTAGAAGAGAGATTCATAGCCATATTCAAGTCCAAAAGCGTCGGTGTTAATCAGCAGCTAAAGAAAGAAAAACTAATTAGTTTTTCGCTGATTGGATTGGTGGAATCTTTCTACGACCGAGGATTTAACACCGACGCTGATGGCTGTAAATATGGCTATAAAGAGTAGGTACTTACAATGGAATATTATTTAACTGCTACTGGTTACCTTAGGTAGGGGACATTTTCGATTGCACATTTTTATAGAAATTTTAAAGAAATATCACCTGAAATACCGTAACTACCATGGCCATGTCACTAAAATTCCAACGCTATCACACTACTGCAGCATTCGAACTGGTGCTGTTCTACAACGTAATAATTGCTAAGCAGTTCTAATTCTTTCATTATGATACACAATATGTAACTCCTGTCAATAAAAATAAGAACTCCATGAAAACTGCTTAAGAGCCAGAAGCACTTTCCTGGAAGTAGGTTTAGGTATAAATCCCACTCGTAGGTGATTTGGCCCCCGCCGAGGTGTTGATGTACGATAGCAAGATCTCCGATTTGTTGCGTCAAGCGTCGGATTTATTAGATAGATCCCCTCTCTGCTTGGATACGTAAACAACAGATTTTTCAGACGCACAGCGAAAAAAAAATACAGTGGGGATGATCTCTGGAGAAGACAGGATTTTAGTCCAAGCAATAACAGGTAAAAAATTGTGGGAATGACCACAATAACAACATACTAAAAATCGGACACCATCGATCTGAGTGTAATTAATTTTTTTTTTAATTTAAAAAAAAAAATGGCCCATAAAAATTTTAAAAATAAAAGTACCACTAATTCAGATTTATGATACTTGTTTACGGGCTATTTTTCATTGCTAAATATGAAAATTCCCATCAAATTGAAATTTTTAAAAATATGAAAAATTAATTAAAAAAATCTGGTAATAAAAAATTTAAAACTACGTTAAAAACCAGAAAATAACTTCAATAATTATTTTGTCAAATGAAACGGCCCCTTACTAATATAACGTCCAAATAAATAATAAACTTTTTTTTATCTAAGAACTTGGAAATACTATGACGTTTTTCTTTAAAGCTCATTATACTCGTATATATTAACGCTGTTTCACTTTCACTGTTCATCCCACTCCTGTGAATCGCTAGTTTGCATAGAAAAGTGAAGGAGTAGGTAAAGAGTGAAATGCCCCAATTCACTCTTTTTTTAACTTTGGATGATTCCTTCAAAATGAAGATCATAAATGAAAAGTCTGAATGCGTCTTTACCTAGGAGTATACCTCTATCATTCTTTGAAAACTCAAAAAAAATATAGCTTTTTTACAACCAGGTACAAGGTACAATTAGAAGTCAAACTTAAAAATATAAGTTTTACTTATACAATCGGAAATCATTGGATGTGACTAAATAAATATAGGGACGCTAATATAGTTAAAGATTTTCCCTTAGTAAACAACACGTTAGCGCGCTTATTTTTAAAAAGTATGTTGATGAGTACAAAATATTGTTTAGTGATAAAGTTTTTTTTTTATCACGTTAAGAAACTTGGATCTTCAGGAACTTCAATATTTAGATCATTATCAGTAATTAGACAAGGCATTAGCTCGGAACTAATAGTTAAACTTTTCCTTCTTTAGTTACTTTTAATTACTTTTGACTCTAATAGTTGAACTTTTTACTTCAATCACTTAATTTAACTGGCTCTCTAACTACTCTTACTGATTCCAGTAATTGCTAACGACATAAAAACGTCGCTTTAAATTCAAGTTGATGTTTTTCTGCTATAGGAAGGGAAAGAATGAAAATATCTAAGACATTTTTTAGTTATTTTAGTTCTACACTTAACTGGATTATAAACTATTTTAAGGGGTTGAAAAATAAACTTTTAGAAAGAATATTGGTGTTATAAATAGATGTCTCAAACTTTTTTCAACATTTTCTTTTAATTTTTAAAATACATCCCAGATTAATCCTAGCTACATATTATAAAAACTCAAATTTTTATGAATCTCTTTTAGCATTAAAGGTTTTCATGGGTCAGCAAGTGGCACTATGTATCTTTATGCTTAGAGACTACTCCTTCATTCAGTTTTTATTATAAATCCTAAAGATTAAGAGTTCTAAATGACTAAAGTAGTTTTTTGAGTTTCTGAGATCTTTCGCCAAAATGTAATAACCTAGTAGTGTATCACAGGTTTTAGTTTAGCAACGTTGAACTTTAATAAAAAAAATCACTTAGCGACTTTTACAAGAGAGCTAAGGGGCACTCTAGCCTACGATACATTGTAGAAATATCAAAAAGCTGTAAAGCTGATCGATATACCAGTTGCACCACATGGAATGGAGAGAGAAATAAGAAATATGTAATGAACACCTCTGAACAGTTTTATAAGACAAAAGACAAGGATACAAGTTGTTCGTTAAGATCAACTGCATTTGTATAGGCAAACCTTCAGGAATGTGGATTGATTGGATTTCTCCTAATGTTAAACCCTTTCAGTTCTAAACGCACCATACCCCCCCCCACGATTCCGAGTAAACGCCGAGCATTTACCTTCACAGTTGGTCGGTCGTGGCTCGAGCTGTCGGGCTAATCGGGTAAATACAGTCGTCCGTCGCTTCTGTGGAAAACTGTCCAACAAAGAAGGCACCTCTCATGCATGCGCGGGCACAGGTCACTTGGCACTAAAGACCATGTCAATGCGATGTTTAGTGGAGCGATGAGTCGGGTATCGCGACCTTTCATAGATATTTGAGGTAGCCAAAGTCACCACTAAATAAATTAAAGCATCATTTACTAGTAGCCCGTCAGCGCTTCACTGTGTACTTGTACTTGAAAACCGTAAATTCTGAGAAGCTGTTACCCAGACACTCAGAAGAATCTCTGTAAGTATGTATTTTCTTTTTGCATATTTTAAGATCCAGATGTTGGAAAAAACGTGTTTTCAATCATGTTAAATAAACTGACGAATTAAAAAGGTTTTTCCACAAACTTTTACATGGAAATAAGATACAATTTAAATCAAAATCTAGTCAAACATTCACCATTAACTCGATCTAAGGTTAACCTGGAATCAAGCTTTTTCGTCGACAACTCTGATTAGCTTAAAACTTGTTTCCCTTTTCAACTACCAATTAGAAGTTTTGATTCCAGGTTAACCTTAATGGTGAACACGGCCGTTAGCATTTCAACAGTTGAGAAATTACAGTTCATAAGGTCACAAATCCTTCCTTCCTCCTATTTATGAATGTCCTCTTATAATTCGCACCAACAAAAAATGGAATGACCCTGACGGTTTCAACTACCCTCCATTGTAATACACTGTTTGTATGTATATAATGAACATTGTCAAAGTCATTTAAAAAATTCCAGGCTCATTCATAGCACTTAAAATTAGCTTAAAAGCCTTCATCAAACCATCGCCTTCTCTCTCCAATTACAGAAACTCATCTGACCCACGGTTCAAGTCCATCATCCTTATTCAGTTGACTCAGGTCCGCATCAGCAGCGATGACTTTTCTCCACTTCAGTGACTCCTCTCTCTCTCTTCGCTCAAACTATCCTCTGATGGATGGATCTCCTCAAAATGAAATAATCCAGCGGCAATCCATAACCAGAAATGTCCCAGGTCCTCCCTTTTTACAAGGAAGTGTCAATTCCTTACTCCATATCTGTCTTGTTTTACAACGCCGGAATGGACTGCCACTGTGGGTTCGGTGGAGTGTGAAGGCTGCAATTATTGGTGTCAGTCTTTCAGAAGACAGGGATTTTGGTGGTTCCAACGTCTAATGATATTCGTCTTTTTGGATATGCATCACTTGAAGATGCGATGACCTGATGGACTTCTTGTGATTGATTCGACTGCTATTTTTAGTTTTATGTGAAGTGAAGTATAATTCTTTTGGGGGGGGGGATTAATTATATGAAGACCACCTGTAGTTAGCTTCATTAGAGGACCTGGTGATGTCAAGACTTATTTCAAGGTTCCTCTTCCATAAAAAAGTTGATTAAAACCAAGAGGGATTATCGACGGCTATCGAAGAAAATAACACCGACACTCATTAGAAGTTATTTTGGCTGTATCATATTTCTTCTCTTGGTTATTTTCGTTTTTTAAGTAATTTAGGACCTACTACCCAACCTCAAAAATCAAGTTTCGTAAGTTCTAAGGAATCAACATGTTTAACCAATTCTTTTCAGGTTTAAGTTTTGTTTTTTGAAAAGTCTTTGAAAGGTGTTTGGTTCCATTTTACACCTTTTTCAATAAATCAACTCAAATTATATTAAGAAAATTATTATAAGGTTGTTTCTTATCTCTCTGTATTGGTGTTCGTGGGAAGTAGGTCGTTGGAAGTCGCTTTAATTTTAAATGAGAAGGGCAAAAAATGTCAACACTGAGTTCAGATCTGAGTACAGAGCTAAGAAGTTTTTATAACTAGTAATTTAAAAAAATAATTCTTAGTTAATGATTATAATTTTAAAAATAAAAAAAAAGGTTTGCTTTGATAAAATTTCTTTTGGCTTTGTAATTAATCTATTTACGGCCACCCTAATATGCGTGTAGCTGTAGGCAACCTTAAGTTGGGATTTGGCTTAATACACATTTGTGAATTCAAGTTGTTTTATAATATTAGTAGTGTTTCTAGCATCTATAAATAACAAACGAACAAAACCAAGATGTTTCTTTGTGTGCATTTCCTCCCGAACATCTGGCAGAGTTTCTGATGAACAATACCCCAAAATTTTACAAATTTTTCTTTTTCAACATTTCTTTCCGAATTTTCACAGCTGATATAACTTCAGACGATTCGAAACACGAACGAGTTTACACCCCAACTCTCCCACTTCCTCCACTTTTTTTCAATAAGCACCGTAATTTGCTTCACTTCAATCTCGCCATGATGGATGAGGGCCGAAAAAAACCTCTTGCAATCCCCAGAGGAAGACCAACTTTCCTCGAATCAAACATGAAAAAACGTCCATCCAGCAGCAGGACCGAAACCCCTCCACTCCGCATTAATAGAGACATTGGCACGAGACCTACCGGTCGGCCGATTGACGGATGACCCTGCGTTCATTAGCCTGTAATTACGGGCAGATGTTTTTGCACGGACCTGTAGCGTATATTATGCCATTACGGGACTTCTGTTTTCGTGTACGATTCGGAGCTGCACGTCAATCAGTCAGTTTGTTGCGGTTCTGAAATGGTAAACAACGGAGACCAGCTGGTTGATACTTTCTTTCTTAGTTATTGGTTTGTGAGGGAGGATTGGGTTAACGTTACGCATTAGTTACGCTAGGGGTTATTTGTTAGGGACCATGAACTCCCTCCTAATTATAATCTGGGGTCGGGTGACAGGAACACCCAAGATGGCGCTCCCTTGTTGAGGGTATGTGGAAGGAAATTGGGGATTAGAGAAGATTGGCTTGGTATTGAGATATATCGACTGGATTGATAAGATAAACGACCCCCCAGGATCTACAGCGAATTTGCAAACTATATTCAAAGAAACATACTGTCCTGGACCAGTGAACAATTTCAAACAGGAATTATTTCCAGTGTATTAAAATGAGTAAAATTCTTTTAACCTTATCAGTTCTGGTCACTCCAAATTTTCTATAGGATTTATTGGAAATTCCACCTGGTCTAGGATTGAAAGGGTTTCTATTGCTTGATTGGGTGTTGTCTAAAAACTTTCAATATATTTACTAGATGTGGTTCAGTCGGGCTTCTTGACATGATGCGAATCTTTTGAGTATGATGGAGGAATGAGTATTATGGTTTCGTTCAAGACGAAATCCTAATGAAACCGAATATGATTCCAAGTTTGAAGCTTTTATTTGAACGAATAAAAATAGTCTAAAAATTCTGAAATAAATACCCTTTGAAGAATCGGTCTACTAGCTGATGTAGTTAAAAGCCTATATGATTAAAAACCAGGCTTTCTTACATGTTTTCTATCTCTAAATCAGTACGCCTAAGGTTTCTTAAAGTGGATAGAACAAAAATAGATTACAACCAAAGGACTTGGAGTTAAATCAGACACTGCACGAAAAACCGAGCGTATAATGAAAAACAATACCCGATGCCCTAACTCGCCGAGGTTCAAAGGAATAATATTTCAACTTTCCTCAATGAGTAAATCCCAGCCGGATTCGTGATCCTCATGATTCCCCGCAAACCCCATTAAACTCTGGAAAGATTATTGATGAACCCTGAATCAATGAGTTTTCCGAAAGTGACCTCTCCGACACCTCTGCACACCGGGGTCTTCCTCCCTAATTAAATGAGAGATCCAGGCAGGACACACACACAGTCGCTGTAATTACGTTCATACATCTCTCTCGACGATTAGCCGTGGTACAGCAGAGGTGGGCATATCAATTGATTTTTGCGCTTTGATCATGTGGGTCTTCTTGAGTGTTATGTGAAGTTTCACACCTGGTTCACACCTGGGTTGGATGTAATGAATACGCCGGGTGAGGATGATTTAGAGGGGTGGCTTAATTTGGTTTTGAGGGGGGGGGGAATGAGAGATTGTAGGAGGTCTTATTGTTTGGTGTAAAAATCTGAGTTAGTTACTCATCTTTACCAATTTAAATAGATTTTTATATTTCATTGCTAGGCGAGAAAGTACTGTTTTAACGTATTGCCCTTTGATAAATATATGTGAAACCCTTTTTTTCGTCACAAATTTGGGTCTCTTAATACTATTATTTATTGGGAGATATTGACTAATTCTTGTTTTTTTTTAAACTGCTGTTTAAGAAGATCTTCAAAGCGATAATGAATGATGATTAAATTTTTCTTTTTAATTAATTTATTAAAAAAGCGATCTCCGTGTGCCATACTAATTTAACAATTCCGTACTATTGATTAACCTATGAGATATTTGAATATTATCAAAGAAAAATTATGTGTTAAAAATCTCAACTAAACTATTTTAAGAATGGACATATAAAATGTACACTTATAATTGCGTTTATAGAATTATTTAGATAAGATATTAAACATGATTTCAGCAAGACTGCAATATTTAATTTGAAGGTAACGAAACTAAGAGATTAAAACCGATATTAAGCAAATAAGTACTATTAGAAAACTAAAACAAAAGGGAACCTAGACCTTTATGTATTGGTAGTTGTATTTGATCAATATTATCCTCTATGATTATCCTTTTATTTGCTCTTTTTCTTTTCCCCAAGCATAAAAGAGTAAAAATTAAGCGTATGAACTCCCCAGCAGGAATTGGTTATTTCCATAGTAAATATGCTCAAACCGTATCCGATGAAATATTTTGTCTACGTCGTCAACTTTTCTTGTCTGTCCTATTTATATGATGAGACGAATGATGTTAAAGAGTTGTTCTGAGGTGATGAAGTTTTAGACTTAGACAGACTGTGATTTAGTGTAGGTAGCTTAATTGTTTTCAGACTGAATGATTTTTAGTGACGGTTATACAACGGTTTCAGAGTAAATTAATCGCTTTAGCTCCATTTTTGAAACACGATTCTTGAAATTGGGGATAATATATTCTTGGAACTAGCTCCCCTTTGCTTATAGACGTAATAGTTGATTGAAAAATTACCCCAACAAAGCTCAAGTTAGTAATTGATTTTAAACACTTTATTAAAATAATTAGCTTTCAAAAATGTTAAAAGGTATTCATTAATATCTGTCGTCCCCATTCATATCTGTTTCGATTGTTCTAGTTTCCATCGGAGTGCTAAATGGGATCATTAACCCCCTGGCTGTAGAACGAAGTTTTGCTTTGTTTCTGGGATTTTAAGAGCTCTTAAGTAATGTTTCCGGAAGCGCTCTTAGGTCGGAATCTTTTCCTGAGTCTTTTATTTAACTTTTTTTGTTGTTTCGTGAAGCAGGCAAAAGGCAGTTTAATATAGATTTTCTATATAGTAATTGCATTGTGTGTAGGGATAGGTAGGTTAAAATATGAATTTGTAGCATTTAAATGTGTAGGCAAATTTTGTGAGAACAAACTATCATTTTTATTTTAAATTAAACCATAAGTACTATTGACCTCTTTTCAAATATTGAAACTGTTTACAATATTAATAAGTCGTAACAATATTTTATCGTTATAAATAGGTTTCACTGTATTTTTTTTTAATTTCATTAATTTGAATTATGTAGAGAGATAACTATATTAATGATGTTGTAGTCAGCCAAGGTCAAATCAACACTTCTTTGGAAATAGGAGTAAAGTTATCAATAAAACCACTGCATGTATCTTCGTAAATATGATAGGGAATCACATCACAATATTGTTATAATTTTGCAATAATTACTTAAAGATGAATTATACGAGTAAATATTTTTTTAAAGTTTAAGACTGGAAAACTGTTCTCATTTAACATTTGGAGTAGGGATGTTTTAACACACATCACATTTATCAACCAGAAGAACCAAAATAATTTAATAAATAATACTTCTCAACCGACTTGCATGTTCGTGCATGAAACAATGTCAAACATATTACTGTTTAATCTTGGAAGAATTTGTGATAGTCAGCTATACTGAAATTTTAAGATTCAAAGAACGCCTTTACCCCACTCCCACTTCCTTCTGCAATAAAAGTCCACCTTCAACAGTCAGCTGGCAAGTAGGGAACCCTCTTGCTCACTGATTCATCTAATTCACTACAAATCGCCCGCAACAACCCACACCTCCCTTTCATCGCAAACCCTATAGTTTCCCGAGTAACCAAACCATGGCCTGACCCAAACCTCCCACCAAAACAACAAGGACTACATGGACCAACCTACCGAAAAAGACAGGTGGAGCAAAGCACTGCTGGGGCCCCGTTGTTGTTCTGTGGGTGGCCAGGTCTTGCAGATAGATTGACGAATTTAACCCATCCTACCCCTTTGTATGTATGCACCGTTGCGGGGCAAACAGCCCTTTTGGGGCAGATTTGGGCGTTGCGGAGTCATCTGTATCCTTTTGGACAGCGGGCAGGTTAATTGAACGGCTGGGGTTGTAATGGATTGTTTTCGGAGGGGTTTTAAGGGGGGTTTGGAGTCAGGGATTTGTGGGGAGAGAGGGGGTTACCTGGGGGGGGAAGAGGCCGACTATCCATGGAGACAGATTGGAAATACACTGTAAATACAAGAGGTGTGAGTTGATACCATTTGTGAGCCAAGTCTGTCAATGAAAGGGAAGTTGTTGCAAGGGGAAAAATTTCATGGCTTTTACAATCATCAGCCAATGTCTTGGACTTGGACCCAAAATTTTCAACAAAAGGGGTAAAAGAGGAAAATTAAAGGTTGCTAAGTTAAAGGCAGAGGGAAAAGATATCTTCTATCTCAAAACCTTGCTGAGTTGTATTTACTTACTATTCATATTTCTTTCCTTACGAATTAATTTTACGTACCTACCTCAGAGTATTTTTCAAATCCAAAGTGTCCTTAGTTAACATTTAAATTTTTTTTTAGGTGGTTGACCAACTGACCATAGAAGATGCCACTCTTAAAGGGGAGGGGATTTAGCAACTTGTGGGAAAAGGAAGAAGGTGAGTTCAAGAACTTTGATATAAACAGATTTGAAATGAACAAAAAACCAAGCAGCCCAATTTTGTTCTTATATGTAACTTATTCAGAGGTAGGTATAAATGATAATATAATATTCGAACAAAATGGGAGTTCACTTTGATATTATAAATTGGGTTACACTTTAGCATGCAGAAAATTTTGTGTTCCCGGTTCTTGTCAACCTTCTGCTAGACATATTGTTGGTAGGAGAACGTGACATGTGACAAAAAAGGAGGGAGGGATATGGGGAAATGGGAAACTTAGTGACATAGGGGAAGGACGGATGTAAAAATATAGAGAAAAGTGGTCCCTTTAATGGTCCCTTATGCATTTTAATCTTTAGTCATGGAATCTCCTTACGCTAAAGTGTTTCATTTTCCGATGTTGACAGCTACGCGTGCTCTTCTACTTCATTGCACTCTTGATATCTCGAATTTTAACGCATAATAGAACACCCAAAAACTTGGTAACTCGATGGAATATGTTCCATTTGACATCTTACGTTACAGTTTCGACCTGTTCTACCTCGAAACTCTCCATTTGACTTCGAGATACCGAGGTAAACACTGCATAAATCTCCCCTGCATATCATTCAAAAAGCAAACATAACACGACTTATCTTAAACCTTCTTAATTCCCTGTTTCTCCTTCCACTCTTGCGACACCTTACCTGCCCCCCAGTCCTCCAGGTGGCTCATCTCTTCAGCCGATCTGCTGAAGATACCTCCGTCCGCCTGTCACACGGGAAGGTGACAGGGACTGATAGCGTCTCGACATGCAGCAAAAACAGGGACTTTCTCAGCCCCATTTCTTTCTTTCTGTGATTTGTTTCCATCACATCAGAAGAACATGTTCTAGCTGGAGTTTTTTTTTCTGAGGTGGATTCTTTTCTTTTATGAAACAAGTTTTATATCAACACTCGTATTGGGGGAAGAATCTGATAAAGTTAGTCAGTTTTTGATGGAAGTGTTGTAATTGGGATGATTTAGCTTGTCGATGTCGAGAAATATTTTTCCTTACAGAAAGTTCTAATAGTTCAATTGAAAAAATTACTTAAATCGGACACAGTCTTATAAATTATTGCATTTATTTTCTTCATTAAATTTGAAGTTATCCTAATCAGAAAAATATTTAGTTTCTTAATCTAACCGTGTCTTTAGAAAAGTTGTAAAAGCAGAAATTTTCAAAGAAATGCTCCACTATTTTAATATCCGACACTTTTTTCGTCTTTTGTATCACCATAAACTAAACATAAAAAAATAATAAAATAAAATAATAAAACTTAGGAAACTCATCAATACAACTCTAGTTGCATTACTCTGTTTTTAGTTAAAACTTAATTTCACTTTGCATAATTAAAGCATTTTTTTATGAACATTGAACAATCATTCGTGTATTCATAGTCCATACAGATAGAGATATTAAATATACTTTTAATTTTATTCTAAAATTCTATATCTATTTGTTTTTTATATGATTTACAATTATCATTGCCCAATATGCAGATTAAAGAATTTAACGCGTCAGATAAATTTTCTCATTTATTTATTAAGCACCCACAGGACGAATATAGTTAATGTAAATGCCATTATTAATAAACTATTTCTTCTAGTTTATTTTAACTATTCTCCACAGTATAAGTTATCAAGACTCAGCAGAAAACCAAACTAAATCCCAAATACCTAATCTAAGCAACGCCGAAGTCCACTAATTGTCACTTAATTGGTGGTTAATAACGATTCAGCAAAGATCGATCCTTCAATAACTACAACGCCTAAAAATAACTACGATAATTACCTTCGCTTCTACTGAATAAATCTAGAATATTTCTATATGCGGGAGCAGTCAACATAAATGGGGAAAATAATAAAAAGGGGTGAAACTCAAGCTAAGCTAGTGTTGTATTTGTTTGCTCTTAACTAAAAAGAAAATATTCACACATTTATTTATTTAAAGGTTCTCTCACAGAAGGTTGGTTCTATTGCTTTGATCTGCAGGAAAGCTTTTGTGAAGGAAAGGTATATCACGCACCAGTGAAGTTTTAACTTTCGTTTGAACTTTAATTGGAGAGGTGTACACATATTCTCTTCTTATGGAGAGGTTATTCTGAAAAGAGAGGAAAGAAAAAGCAGGGCCTCTCTCTTGGACTGGTAGTCTGGAGTGGAGTGTGTTAGTTAGGAGGATAGGACTCGGTGCTTCTGAGAATTATAAAGGAGTTATGGAAATGGGGGAATTTTCTAAGAATGTGTATTTTTGCAGGGTGACTCAGTTTTTGAAATGAAGTTGGTGCAGAATGCAGTAGTTTTGAAAAATCTAAGAAGGTTTGGTTCTTAAGCTGTCTGGAGTCTTTTGAGTTTGCTTCACTGAGTTAGGTGAGTTGGAATATTTTATGGTTATGTGTTTGTATTGAGTTAGTTTTCCAATATGTAATTTAATCTTCTATTTTGAGTTTAAATTCGAAAAAAGTCTACATGCATCTGTAGAGAGCTTTAAGTTTTAAGTCATAAAAATTTTATTTTGGTAAAACCATATAGGATAATCGAGTTTTATATGCGATTTGCATGTGCAGAATAAGTCGGTTCTCCCTTTAGATTAAAGCAATTCAGTTCAGAACTTAATTAACTTTTAATGTTATTAATGTTGTAGAAATTCTTATTTTTAGTCTATCGAAATTATAAGATAAATGATTCTGTTATCCGGCTTTAAGTAATCCAGACAGGGTTCCAACATTTTTTTCCATTAAAAATTTGTACGTCAAAAACAATTCTAGAACTCTCGGTATTGAAATTTTTTTGGTAGTTCTTGTTTGGAATTCCCAGGGAATTCCCATAGGCGTTGTTGCTCTCCATTCCTCATCTAAACCGGTTGATGAACAATAAATTTGGAAAAACCTCGTTAAGAATCTACAAAAAACACAAAGGGACCATATACCCTCGAGGTAACCACATGGAAGGCTTAAATAAACAGATCCACAAATAAAGGCATCGCAATGATTTATGACCATTCCTAAATTTAAGCCCTCAGTAGACGCTTCTTTTGACAGCAAAAGACGTTTTGTCCCTTGGCAGTCAACATCAAAATAAAATTCCAGAGTTGGTTATAGGAGCCGAAAACCCCAAATACCGTTCCCTTAACCAAACATCTTCACCACTCTCAAATTACAGGAATTAATACCCCGCTAAATTAATAACCCCCTCCCCAACAAAAACACCCCAACCCCCTCGAGACGAATGAAAACAGCCGAAGAATCCGTTTCGCCAACACACAAAGGGACAGACAAGATGAATCGGCTATAATGATGATAATCAGCCAGCGGCCGAACCCAGCTGTACCTTCCGAGTACAAACACTAGTTTATATAGCAGTTGCGGCGGTATTATTATTAGTACTATTACTTTGCTGACCACTGTCCGATCTGCGCTTTTATCCGCACCGGCCGAGAGAAAGAAAAAAACGCCGATCGCAATCTGGGCACCTACCAGGATGGATCACTATTGGGGGATGGTGCCCTATTTGTTTTCCCTTGCCATTACTTACCCTTTTCGGCAGCACTGCCCGATGGCATTGTTTTACGATGTTTTGCCCGGTTTTTACGAGTGCCTGACAAATGGGGCCTTGTCCCGCCTTTTTTTGCTAAGCATCAGCAGGATCTTTTTCTGAGCAGATCTTCGGGTAGTTTATGCGGGGAAGGATACCTGTGAGTGTTTTTTTTTATTTGTGTTTTTCTCGGGTTGTGTGAATGTATGCAGAGTTTCTTCTTTTTTGTGCGTAGTTTTATGAGTAAGGTGTGTCGTCGTAAGTGAGGCGTAAAATCAGGAATGTTGACTTTCGGGGATAATTTCTGGTCCTCCTGGACGCGAAATTGGGAGCAATTATGTGAGAAAAGCCCGGTTTCTGGAGAAAGCTGTTGTTTTTGGAGGTTTTACGACTTGTTTTCAGCTAGGAATGTATTTTTGGAAAGGTTTTAAAGAGGAATTGTAAAATGTTTCAACGGTGCGATGAATAGTTTTGACATGACCATGCACATATAAGAACATCTATGATTACATGATCTTGAATATTATTATACTGGTGTTTGATTTGACTGTTAATTCTAGCTTTGTTTGTTAAATGTAAACATCTTCCATACTCGAATATTCTTCATTACATTGATTCAGGGACAGTCAACGAATCCCGAGATGGAACTTCTAGAAAGTATGGACTTTTTTTTTTATCATAAAGCTACATAAAGAGAAAAGGGAATCAATCCAAAACAGTTGCTCGTTATACCCCGGTTTCGCTCGGATTAAGCGAACTTCATTTCGGTATAGCTGCTTCAGGAAAACGAGTCAAAAACGTACGTCAACCATTAAACGTTGTGTATGATATTATTTTAGTTAAAGTATCCCTTAACTAAAATAACAATTGATTGTGAGCAAAATGAAAACAGCCACGGCCCACGCTTGACTTCTCTGTTCGGTTCGGAATAAATTGGACCATTCGCTTTAACACCTCGTTTAGTTGGTTTACACGTTTTGGTGCTTGGTTGACACGTCTTTTCAAAGCTACATCTGACCCTTATTATAATGCTACACATTTCCTTTTGATTTTTATCTATTCACTAAAATCAAGTTCTTATTACATCCTAACTCTTTATTTAACTATGTCTTCAAACTTCGAAGATCATGAAGTAAAAGACTGTCCATCAGCATACCAACATTATCGATAGATGATGATGCTACCGATTCAAATCCCACTTTCGATTAAGCCCTGCAATAACGACATGCAAATTCTTCACCCACCGCAAAAACCTCCACACCATCCATCATTTCAGGCTCATTTGGTTTCGCCTCGGAACCAAAAGCGACAACCGTGAAATCCACGTCCAGCACCACTGGACACAGCCCCCCAAAACAAGGAAAGATTCAGCCTACCTCCCCCAGGGGTCTTCCTACCTAATCCCATCTTCCACCCCCGCTTGCTCCAGGGGGGGGGCGAATGTCGATACTCATTATGCTCATTAATTCTTGAACTCCTTTGATTTTGCGGACCGGTGGACTAGGAGGGGGGGTGGTCATCGGGAGGGGAAGTCTCTGGAGGGAGATTTTTTCTGGGGGTGGGTGGTGATCCGCTCCACGTTTCGTTCTGGAACGGTGCGTGGGTTCGAGGTGGGAATGTGCGATTGGGATGTGAGGAAGGTGGTGGTTTGGATCCTCAGGGAGTATCTGGAGTTTTTCTTTTCTTCCTGTTTTGCGTCGGGGATAAACTTCATTTTTTTTGCTGGGAGGCTGGGAGTTAGATCAGTCTTTCAGGGTATATGCTCAACAAGTACTACATTTTTGGTTATTTTATCTTGTTTCAAATTATATGCAGTGCTAACTGCACCCCTGCAGTGACCCCCCTAAAAGTTTAATCTATCGAAATATTCAAGATAAAAAAAAATAATTAAACAGGAAATTCAAAGGGCCAAAAGGAACCTTTAAATTATCCCCGAGTTTGAATTAAAGACGTTCGGATTATTTAAGTTTCCCTATAACTCTCTTTTCTCTGGGATCCGTTCATTTGCCCTCGACTTCCTTCCCTTGTATCGCATTGGCGATGATGATGTCGGGCAAACGTACCTGTCGGGCAACTGATTGTCGGGATTTCGAACCAGACCCCTTTTCTCTTACCAATCTCTCTCAACCCATCTTTGAATGACTTTATTTCAAAACTAGCTGATATGCCCGCCGTAGTTCGGGGGAAAAAATGCTAACCAAACTGTGTGTTAAAATAAATAAGTATTTTCTTCACTATATTCCTTTCCGAGGCGTCATTTAGGTGCAACTGCCTTCCTGCTAGAATTCCTTTTTGATGCCATACTACTTCCTTAAGATGTAAAAAACCCTTTTTAAATACAACCTGTTTAGATTTAATATGTGAAATCCCCATCCCCGTTTTTAAAGAGTAATTTTTCAAAATAGAAAAAGTCAGGGGACCCTTCTGAACCCCCCTTATTTTTCTTTTTAATGCCCTTAGCTCCCTCCATCCATTTCTGCAATTCGTATAAATGTATAATTGATACAAATCTCTCCGCCTTCGCTTCACAATAAAGGTTATTATTGAACACCAATTTCTATAGATAAAACTTATTTCCGTCTCATCTAGCTAAATTTCTCTCTATATTAAAAAAAAGTAACAGTCGCCGCCGCCGCCGCCGCTGTTTCAGAAAATCTTCACTTTGACAATTTTGAATTGTCACTATGCAAAAACTATGGAACGGAAATTACTGAAATTTTGACCATTTGTAGACAAGTGTATGAGGGTCCTTTTCGTTCCAATAGCTAATTAATGAGATAATTAGTTCTGGAATTATTTAATGTCAAAGTCGAAAATTATTTTTTTCTGCTGCGAGTTCGCCCCCAGCAAAATCTATTCGCAGCAGAAATATGATTTTTTGCAGCCGCATTCTCTTAGATGTGAAGTTTTGCACCTCGTCGCCCTTTTTTCGAATTTCGAATTAGTTTTGGAGTAATTAAGTTTTAAAGTTTCGAAATTTTTGACGGGTTTTCGGTTTTTTCGTTATAAAAGAAAAACTAATCACAGTAGAACTATGATATTTTAAACACATACAATTATTTTTTAAAAAAATATTGGCGTTTTGTTTTTCAAAAAATTCTAATTAGTTTTAGAGTTATTAAGATTCAAAGTTTTAATTTTTTCTTCTCTTTCTGTTGCCGTTCACTAGAGAAACAGGCGAGTTTTATGATGAGTCTAATTTCTTTTATTTTCAACAATATTTTTTCTACAAAATGGTTGATGATTATTAGTAGACTTGCTGGATATTTCTTAACATTTCTATTAAATTATTGATAAGCTAAAAAAGGAATGTATTTCAGCAACATTTTTGTTGTTAATTTAGGGGAATGATACGAATTAAATGATTTATAAGCAAGAGAGGTATTTTCGGTATTACAAGAGGCTTAATTAAGTCGAGAAGAGTGTTAGGCTGGATTGTTGAGATGAACAGCGAGCTCTGCTCGCTAAGATCGTGAAGCGATCTGAAAAGAACTGCGAAGCAGTTACGGGGGTTGGTGAGCGATAGCGAGCAGGGGGCAGGCCCCCTAGTTAAATAAAAAATAATTCAATACACATACTTTTTAAGATGTTAAACAAAACCTTAACAAACTGTTTAGAATTAAAGTGTTTATAACCATTTTTTAATAGTGAGAATTTTTTTGAAATCAGGGGGAGACCCCCTGAACCCCCCTTTCTCATTCATTGAAAGAAATTTCAAACATGAAATAAAAGTAAACATTATTTGAATCGACACCAAAATGCCTCTGATAAAATGTTGTTTAATTTGAACTTTGCTAGAAATACTTAAATTTGATTAAATAGAAAAAATAATAAAATTTTTCAGTGGAACGGTTTTTGGTTATCATAAAAAAATTATTTCTTTATCAGATTTTTTAAAAAATTCACCTGTTATAAAACATTTTTCAATAAATATTTCCAACAATAGAGGTTTTGCATCACCTGGAAGGAGCAATAACCGTAATAAATTTAATATTGATGGCTAGCATAAGAATTTAGAAAAGGGGCAAAAAAGGATCCTTGGAATGCTTTGATTCTGATAATTCTTTTTTGCAAACCTTCCTGGTTGTGTGCGGACCAACATGCTAAAATTTCATTACAATCACATTAATAATGTGGGTGCTAGAATCCAAAAACTAAAAACTTGAGCGAATATTCAAACCCCCGTGCACCCCCTCTAGAATGGAATATCAAAAAATCCAGAAATTACTTTCTTTGAAATACTCTCAAGAAGGTATTACCAACAGTTCACTTCGTTATATTGATTTCTCGGTATTGTTTTCTTTGAAAACGTAAAACTTTGCTTATGCTCAGCAAAAACGGGGTTTTGGAATTTTCAGACCTCTTAAAATTCGAATATCCAAAATCTGAAAAATGCCTTTCTAGATATTGTTGCTAGGTACCTTCCTGCGAAATAACGAAGATCTGGGGTCATTTTGGACGCCGCTGGGCTCAAAAACGTCGAAAACGCTCCAAACCCCCCTGTGGGTCAGAAAAAAGATATTTTGAAAAATCCCTTCTTAGTGCGCGTATACACCATAAGGTCTTTGACCCTACCAAGTTTCGAGTCTTTAGCCCCGGTAGATTTTGCTGTGCGTTGCTGAGTGAGTGAGTGAGTGGTAAAGCTCTTTTATTATTATTTGATAAAAGATGAACTATAACATGTTACTTAAACCATTTTACCAAAATCTAATGAAAAAATTTAGGTGAAGTTCCATCTATTCAAATGTTACACAAAACTACATATTAGAACTCGGATAACTAATGAAATTCCAAATACACTGAAGAAAAGCTCTCTCAGACTCCTGCCACTGACTTCAACAAGCCCCACCATTCTCTTTGGTACGGGTTGTACAAATAAATGGTGTCCGGCCTCCCTCTAATAGGTGATGCATGTCGCCTTGACGACGGCGTCATCCCTTTTCGGAGCCGCGACATGGAAAGGGACTAATGAGAAACAGACCAGACGAAAGCGGAGACCAGTATGTCTACCATTTGCCGCAGACTTGTCTCACAAAATACATCTCAATACAAGCACCTAAAGAGCAGAAAGGTGTAGGTAGGCCCGAAATGGGAATTATCAAGGAGATTTAATGCATGCTTTGTAAATTCATCGAAGTTTTGACGTCTCTATTTAGGATTTACGAGGACTATAAGTCTCTTATGTCTGGGAATATTGTATTTATTTTTGGATCCTATAGGTTACTTTGAAAAGATCCCCTTTCACTTATATTTCTACGCTTCTAAATAATAGTAATAACAGATCTACATATATGTTTTAAAGTCTTTCTATGAAATGGGAATTGAAATTTCATTTTTGTGAGAAAATGTTTTACTCGTTACTCTTACATTACTTATTTAAAAAGCATGGTTATTTTAAAATATCAAAATAAATCCTTTGCACGACAATTAGTTCATGGTCTCTTCACCAAACCAATCATAATAAAACCAAGCTTATAATATATTTTAATATCGTCTAAATACAATATGAACCAACGAAATCATTTCATAAACTCCCCATTTTAATATCCTTTAAAAATCAAATTGAATCGACATCTAATGGATGGCTAGGACTGTCATCTTTTGCCCTTGACGCAATGTAGATGGTCTTCTCATGGATACATTATCATCATCAAACTGAATCCCTGAAAAAAAAAATAGAAACAGAAAATCTTTGGAATCATATTTCAAGGCACCCATACATCATCAAATCCAACCAACAGAAATCAAACAAAACTATTTTTTTTCCACAGCCTCGAATGATTAATGTCCACAATCAGTCCCCAAATCCCCCATTGCTACCATCCCATTAAAACCGTACAAACTCCCAGCGATCCAACCGACCGATTACGTGCACTTGAATATTCACGAGTTTGTACAAGACCATCGAGCGTTTGAAATCTGCTCTCTCAAATCCAACACCGCACCTCTCTGTGTCTCAATAGGCTTAGCAATGTACCTCCACAATAACCAAGCTTATCGCTCTCATCAACTGAATTCAATAGCGAGTAATTTGGGGGTGGCTTGCGGATAAAAAAACCCCCTCAGACACCTGACACTGACTCTTTCCATTAACTCCCCTACTGTGGTGTGACGTAATTAAAAGGGACCCCTCCTCCCCCTATTGATACGCCCCCCTCACGCTTAATTTCCAAACCAATTAAACTCCTCTGCAATCAGCGATTGCGATCATCAATGGTGTATCATCGATTGGCGTCGATGAAAGATGAGTCAAGGGGAGAGCAAACCCAGAGAGGGAGGTTGTGTTGGGTGCTGGCTTTTAATATAGGGGCTGGAAACTGAGACGAAGGTCCTGTATCACATGTGTAGCAAATAAGGGGGGGGGGGAGAATCGGTAAAACAACTTTATCAAATTTTACTAAAGCGAGGAAACATTTTTCTAGGATTTTCAAAAAGAGGTTGGATGCGATCTGATCGAATCTGTTCCAATATTAATTGAAAATTCATACAGCACAATAACAGAATGATCGGTAGTAATGAGACACAACACTTGTATTTTCAATTTATGTGTGTGTGTGGGTGAATATATTTAAGTTCAAGTTTATCCAAACATTTATTTTGAATTTTTTTCTGAGAGGTTATTTTCTACAATTATAAAGTACTACCTAAATTTAACAGTTTCGAGTGTTTATTCACAAAAAATACGCGAAATTTATCTTGATTTAACTATAGGTAGTAAAAAATGTTTTCAACGAACTATTTAAAAGAAAAGAGTCAAATTTAAAAAAAAATAATAATAATACATTTTAAAATTACAGTTTATTTTGCTCTACAACACTAACACTACATAGTAACAAAATTCATTCTTAACAGACAACGTAATTCTGCGTCTGCGAGTTTTTTAAAAAGTCCTTAAGTCTTTTAGACTTAGACCTTAGAGGATAAAAACAATTTATTGTAGGAATTTTATTACAAATCTTTTAGAAATTTTTAAAAATTGACTTTGTGGGGTGCATGAATTGTACTTTCAATCAATGATGACTGCTTTGCACCTTACTTTTAATTGATATTTAACTTGTTACTGTAATACTGTTAGTACGAAAATACCCCTAATGCGTTCTGACTCAACTTTTTCGCTATATCTGAAAATAACTAATTATATTATTTTGTGCTATTCGAAGCACGTAAATCGTTTTCATAATGGTTTTACTATCTAACGTTAACTAACGATTCGGCGCCATAAAACAATAGCCAAACGAACCAAACTTAACTAACGATTCGAAATGGTTCCCGTTTGTTTCTTTTTAAACTAGTATTCATTTTTCTATTTTCTCTCCTCCGACGGTAACTCCCCTCACAAAAAGCTTCGGTGGGAGTCACTGCCAGTCATTCGGCCCACCCCTCAAAGAGGAAATGAAAGAGCCCGTCTGCGCTTCCCCCCAGACAGGGGGAGTTTCTTTGGGGGGTCGAAAGGTCGAAGGGGAAAGAAGCAGATAGAATGTATCTGCCTTGTTTTTCTGAGCATAATGTATTTGTTTTCCAAAAAAGCAATGCCCAAGGTACAATTAAGTGGTCTCCAGTGGCTGTAATTTAAAGATTCTAAATGCATTGCTGTCTGTGCTCTAAAAAAATATTTCAGAGGTATATTGTTCCTTCGGAATAATAACAGGAGCTTAGAACCACATTTCTTCTTTTTTCCTCAAAAAGAAGTCTTTACTAGGTATATGATTAAGGGGTAAAGTATACCTCTTCTTTTGTGTTTAAGTGGTTAAGAAAACACCGTGTTTTGTTAAACGTTTAATTATGTCTTTAACAAAATGCGATAACAAATGAGAGCATTCGGCTGTTGTAAACTAACCAGTCCAGACTTGTTTGCTCATCATAATATTGTGTTTGAATGCAAAAAAAAACCCTTTCCGAGTAAAAACACATAAATCCTTCAAAAGAAGAGGTACTTGACCTTGACCCGTGGGAAAAACGCGGAATTCGAAATTCGCCCACTGTGGGGTTAACTTTGGAAACCTTAATAATATTCCTCCTCGAAAATGCATGAGATTTGGAGAAGAAATATAGAAGGCGAGACGTCTCAGAATTTCTGAAGAGTTTTGAAAAGATTTCGGAAGATGTTATGTTAATCCCTTTAGCTTTAAAAAATCCCCCCCCCCTGTGTAGGCTTTGAAAGTTAGTTCAAGGAATACATTATTCAAAGCTATATGTGGTTTATAAAATAAAACTTAAAAGTGTAAAGCAATAAGTTCACAAAACTAAGTTAAATGCCAATATGAATATTTTATTACAATACTTCGAGAAATTTTTCTCCCCAATTTCATTTTTAATGAATTATAAAAATTATTACTCTATAAATTGATAATGAGCTGATAAATATGGTGAAAAGGTTTTCGGCTGCTTTTCTTGTCTTGCAGTTTGATTGAATAGCTTTTGACTCAGGATAGAGGATTGCATAATGACTAAATGCTAATTTTTGGGACAGAAAGCTTTGTTGTTGTGTATCTATTTATAGCTGTGTACACGGTTGTTCTAATAACCTTTAGATGTGTGACGAAATAGCAAGTTTTCGATGCAAACAAAGGTTATTGATTGAAGTTAGTGTATATTATGCATTTTGTAAGTATATTAGTTATGTGCCTTGCGTGACAGACGTAATCTTCTTAGTATTCATATTCAAACCTCAAACCCATGTTGGAGGTTTATTTTTAAATACATATTTTTATCTTTTTGTAAATGGTACAAAATAAAGATAGAAAATGTATTCTTCATTTAAAAATAGCATGTTATTGCAGAAAAACAACAATTTTTTTTCGGTTTATGCAAAAATGTGATAGATAGTACCAACTTTATGGTTGGGTAACAGAATAAAACCAGAAAGACTCATTACATAATACAAGCATTGAGACTTAATCACATTAAATTTTGTACTTTTGTACGTGGAATCTGGTTTAATTTTATATTTTTCTCCGCGGGATAGTTATAAATTTACATCCTGAATTTGGCTTTTCCTGCTACATGAGTGTCCTGCAGCAAAACAACATTTACGGATGGTATGGTTTTTTCGGGACAGCAAATGTTGGTCTTGGTTTGAATAAAAAGATTAACCCTATAATATCACAAATATTTTTTGGTAGTCAATCAATGTTTCAGTAGTAATTTGTCCATTTAACTTTATTACTTAATTAATTAAATCCAGAAAGATTTGAGTGCAGCGTAAATCATGTTTAAAACCTAAATTATAATTTCACAACGAATAAATCTTATTTTCAATTTATTGCTGCAAGTATATATCAGTTTTTCTTGAAGACAAGTTAAAATTTGTTGTCGAGCACCTCCACTGTGTAACGCATATCCTAAAACCAAACTTTTTTTTTTGACTAATTTAAAAAAACAAAATTAACTTCGAAGCAGAAATATAAATCCCACAGTAAGTCTTCCCTCTCCCACATCATCGCATTACATAATCTCCCCTCAATTTCACTAAGCACCAAACCTAAGTTGATCAAAAATGTAAATACCCTCAATTTATCTGGCGACATTATGCGTCGGCGCCATATGGACAACCGTAGATCCAACAAAAAGCTCTTTTTTATGCGTGTGCTCTTGCACTTTTTAGGCATTAGGCAAAGAAATTTAATCATTTCTTTTCTCCTCCATTATGAAAAAAAAAATATGGATTCAATGAGGAGATGGAGTATAGACAATACTTCATTGAATATGAATGTTTTTAAGTGTCCCTTGGAGGGTTTCTTTCATAAAGAGGCAAGTAGAGGTGAAGTTAGCTTTTTTTTCTGGTGCTGGAACGAATGGTTTATAAAAGTTTCGAAGCTTGTTGGGAAAAATCTTACACCCTTGGGTCTTGAAATCTGCATATTGGGTAAAAATAAGCTAGACATTTTGCTGGTTTTATTCTTTCTTGCAAAATTATTTCCTCTACTTAATTTATTGTTTTAGTTTTCATCAGACCCTTAGTAAATGAATTGTTCATAAAAGTAGAAAGAGTGTGGATTAAGTGCGTAGAAAAACTAAATAAGAACAGGAAACGCAAGACTTGTGTGATGATGGGTTTGTGTGCCGTCCATTGCTATTAACATGTTTCATAGCATGTTGTTCTAAAGCAGGGATGGCCAACCCAAATGATCTTGAGGGCCACTTTGGAAAACCACAATACTCCGCGGGCCGCATGTAAAACTTTAAGGTATGAGCTGCTCAGAATGACAGTGACATAAGTTGAAAAGTATAAAATGGGTATTTAGATTAGGGAGTTTAGAAATTAAACAGGTGCCGGTTAAAAAACATTCTGAATTACTCGAAACTAAGTTAGGTGGATACGCACTACTGTCATTTTAATAATCTCTCAAGTCTGAAGAGGAAGTCCCAAAACAAAAATTTTTTGCCTGTGAAAAATAAAAGCAAAATTAATTGATACTTTATTTCTTCGTCTAAATTACTACATTTATGAATGCAAGCATGGTGTGATATAGTATTAGTAATTAAGATATTGAATATGTATTGATGAGATCAGTGGCTTATGTAAAAATTTATTTCGGGTGGGGCCCAATATTACTCCTCAGCCTCTCTCACGCATTTTTAATAGGTGCAATGTAACTTTTTAATAAATTTTTAAGTAGAATTTGCGTCCTAAACAACTAAATGTTAGAAACGTTGTGAGAAAGGTACATACTACAAGTACCAAAGGGGGTCTGGGGGTCCTCCCCCAAAACATTTTTGGAAATTTGACTCAAAAAAACAAGATTTTAACTAGTTTTGACATTTGAGGTGGGCAATATTGGGGCATTTTTGCAACTAAACATTGTTCTTAAAGGAAAATTATAGCTCGAAAAAAAAGAGTAAAGTTTTTTTTAAACTTACGAAAATTCTCGCGGGCCGCAAAATTATATAAAGCGGGCCGCGGGTTGGTCATGCCTGTTCTAAAGTAAAAATACTTAAGCATTTGAACTACATATAGGAAAACCTTTATTAACGTATAGTATAACCAACAGACTCAAACTCTATTTTATAATTCTAAGCATCCTCTTTGCAATGTTTATGGCCTAAATACTTAATACTCTCAAAAAGGATTATTATATGAAGCATTTTAAACTCATGAAAATCCAGCAATACATAAACGCCTTGAAACTACTTTCCTTATTAAGAATTAAGACTTCTACATCAATTTCTTATTTCTTAACCAAATACTCGAATGTTGTTTTCCTCAGAATTTTTTATTTATCAACCCTTCTATTTGTTTCGTACATACTGGGTGTTTCATAAGTTCCTTTCACGGCTTTTATTTAGAAATAACGTCTCGTAGGGTCATGGAAGTAAGGTCTACCCCTAGGTCTACCCCTAGGCATAGAGAATCCATTCAGATGATTTACAGCGCTCCCAACGGCGAAGTAAGAATGTTTAAAAAATTAATTAAAAAAACAAAACAAAAGGAGATACAACAAAATCTTCAGTGATAAAATTGTTTGCAATACCAGTAAAAAATCGCAGAAAAAAGTTCATGAAAATATTGAATAAGTCAAGGAAATATTTGTATGTGAAAATAGCACTTTTTCATGCCTCAAAAAAGAAAAGTTCGCAAACGTGCAAGTTTTTTAGTGGTATTATGTAGTTATGTGTTTTTTAGTTAAATTAAGACAAAATTTAAACAAAAATTAAAAGAACCTGCAAATTTGCAAATTTTTACTTTTTTTAAGGCCTGAAAAAGTGCTATTTTCACATGCTAATATTTCCTCGAATATTCACGATATTTTCATAAAATTTTTTCAGCGAGTTTTTCATAAGATTAGCAACAATACTCTCATTGAGGTTTTTGCTCTATCCCCTTCAGTTTTTTAATTAATTTTTTTAACTTTTTTATTTCACCGTTAGGGACGCTGTAAATCCGACCAATGGATTCTCCATGGTCACTTACCTAAGGGTATAGATAGACCTTACTTCCATGAACCTAGGAGACGTTGTTTCCAAATACATAAAAGCCGTGAAAGGGACTTTTGAAACACACATTGTATTATTGATCAAATGGAGAAATACATAGTTACATTCACATCACCAATTTAAGTACCTTGCGATTATTTAACACCATCCAAAATGAAAAATCCACCCATCCCATCTTCCGGTTCACTCCACACAAATATTATACCAAATTGCATCAAAGCTCCATGTGCTCTACAGGGTTTCCGCGTGACAGCTCCGGGTGACATAAATCATGGGATGCGATGGACACAGACGGACGGAGCGTGGGGTGGCACGCGGGAATGGACACCCCTCTGCAGTGGACAGGAGAAGATGTGGGAGGGATAATGGAGGAGAGATGATTTTTTAGGGGGTGATAAGAAGGGGAAGTGTTTTATGGGGTATAGTAGTCGGGAATATGTTTTGTGTCTAGATATAAGACGAAGGTGGAGAGGGTAAGAACATTTAGTGCGGGCACGAAAAATTGTTCAGAAATTGATTTATGCTTTTAAAAATGAAATGTGAAATATGGATTGTTTTTTATAATTAACAATTGCTCATTTGCGTAAACAATAAACGATTGCAGCAACAGCAATATACTATAAACAGTTGCTTTGCATAAATTTCCTTTCCTGAGGGTATGGAATTTAAAAAATATCTGCCATAAGAGTTAATATGAATTTTTTTATTTGAAATTTGTGAAAAAAAATTTTTTTTGTAAAACTATATAACTTTAAAATTTTACCTAGATTTCAAAGCTCAACTAATTGATTTTGGTATATTTTTTGCTGAGAGATCAAGTATCCTCAGTCTCCCCTATTATAATATCATTTAACTTTCAGATTAGAGGAAAAATTATGTATTCGTGTTTCATGTTAAAAATTAATGATTCTAGAAATATTTTAAATTAAAAATAAGAATTAATATCAGTGAAAATAAAATAGAGATAGTTTATCATCTTCGTAAACACTTAATGTATACAACCAGTGCTAATCAATAGGAATTATGAAGAAAACAACAAATTTATCATGTTTTTAACCAAAATCTTCCTCAGCAGAGATTAAATCAATCCCACTCAACCAAATCATAGTAAACATACAAGTCAATTAAGGATTTTTCAAACAAACAGGGAATTAACGCGAGAATCAAGTCAATATTTTGAAATGGCAGTGCTTTGGCATAGCCCCCACGCAATACAAGACTGCTTCCAGTATTCAATTTAAGTGAATTCCTCTGCCAGTGTAAACAGCTTTAAGAGCCTCTGTAATACCTTTAAGAGCATTCCGGTGCAGTCAGGACAACCTGCTATTTAAGGTCGCCTCCTGTAAGAGTCCATTGATTCCTCTTTGATCGTGACCAGTAGCTAATCAGTATTTATTAGCGTCTGCGACCGGGGTCCGCCTTTAAAGTGGTGGTATTGGATTAGGGGCTAAATATAGAATTCTTTGAACCTCGTGGAAGTTTTGGCTGTTTAATGGAATGGGTGGGAATGGAGCTGGTGAGGGAATGTTTGGTTCTTCATGAGGGAATGTTTGGTGACTTCCGGATTGTTTCCGGACTTCCGGAATGTTTGGTGACTGAGGAAGTGTTTGGTTCACTTCTTCTGGTGAGGGAATGTTTGGTTCTCTGGTTGTGTGTTGGGGAATTAGTTTGGTAGAAAATTCGGAATATTATTTGTCGGGTAATGAGTTGGAGTTCTGGTCATCAGAGTTTCAAATATATTGAACACGCTGAATTAAATTGAAAGGGTAGTACACCTTACCTTCCAGTTTTAGTGCTAAGGCTTAATATGTATATATTTAGTAGTGTTTATTTCACTTTTTCTACCAGTTAACTGACCCATTTAGTGACCGACGTAAAGAAAATATCAATTAATTCATAGGGTATTTTTTCCTATCAAATAAGCTAAAATACAACAGCACAGAAAATAATACATTACAGAAAAACCTTGGTGTTTAACTTTTTTTAAAGTATAAAACTTTTCCAACGATTCTCACCATCGTGAGTTTAAACAATTTAAATAGTGATTAAATTAGAATCTGTAGAAAATTACGAATTTATATAATGTCTTCTTCATAGCAAAGCATATCCAGTTATTTATATCTTCTAAAAATGTTTGAAGGAAGAGAATGTATAACTGGTGTTAAAATAAATACTATATTATCAGTAAAATAAACTACTATTTACATCAAATAAAATTAGCCTAGCTAGTTCTCTCTCTTACAAATAATGCTTGCCAGTCAAACTTGATGGATGACATCAGAATGTAGTATTATAATAAATAGTCCAGAAGAAAATAATAAAGACTTGAATATGATAGACTTGAAGAATAAAATATAATAGATAACTTTAAGTTTAATAGGAATTTAGAATAGAAATAAGTTATTATTGAATAAAAAATAAAAGAATTGAATCAAAATAAAAGAATAATTATAATTTTAGGAATAATTATAATTTAATTTTGAATAATTAAAATTAGTGGAACTCCAGTTCAGTTTATAAAGTTGTACGTTCTAAACAGGGTTGGCAAATATCATGATATTTATATAAATATCAAAATATCGGATATTTTTTATATATATCGGAAATATATCAAGATTTTGATATATATCCGATATTTTCAGATTTAAAGTAGAAAAATACTGTTCTTTAGAAGTAAATACTAGTCTGAACCAAAATATTACTACTAAGGAATATTTTTAATTAAATCTTAATTACCCAGAGTATAATTTCTGATAATTAGAAGAAAATATCAATGTAACAAGAATTATATGCATGTATATTATAATTCCATTTCTGCTTCTAAGAAAATATTTTTACTTATGAAATTTTAAATAATTTTTAATAATGTTATAAATAATTAATATAAATTGGAACAATTTATTCATTCATGATTTGAAAGATACTATTAGTTTATTTAAATTATCTTTCATTTTTAAATGATGATTCTAGCAATCATTACAAAACAGATAAAACATTATGGTAATTTTCTTTTAAAATAAAAGGATAGAAATAATAGATTTGAAAATACAAACTTTTAAGCTTTGACATTGTTAAATGCAATGTGCCTAAGAAAAAGAAATCAAAACTGCTTTTAAAATACATTACTTCCTACGCTAACTTGTATAGTATGTTGCTAAGATCTGATCAGGTTTCATGAAATAAGATAGTTTAACTTAATGGTTTTAAGATTTTTTAGGTATTTTATTATAATTACAATGTTAAAATTTTTTCACAACTTAATTAACCTGTTAACAAAGTACTCAAAAATGAATTTTGGGAGATTTTAGCTTGAAAATTGTTGATTTTGTTATAGACTGATATATATCATGATATTTATCCAATAAATATCCTGATATATATCGTGATACATATCATGATATATATCAAGTGATATATATCGGCCAACCCTGGTTCTAAATAAATAAATAAATAATTTAAATGAATTAAATAAATCTTAACGAATTAATTTAGTCACAGATTCTGCATCTTCTTTAAGAACATAAAAATTCTCCACACAGGCATAAATGTTAATCATATAATATAATCCCCCCGGTCAGTTGGCTGATGGCTTCTAGTCGCAAGGAATTCTTCTCTCCTACTCATCACCTCTAAAGAAATGTTTACAAGCACTATGACAAAAATCCCTCCACAACGACCCTCACACAAGCTCCAAACGCGACTCAAATATGAACCAACCGCCCCCCACACGACGACAGACGACATCTCAACGGACCCCTCGTCCCTCAAAAAATACAGAGACCCTCTGATCGCACCACAATAAACAAATCTGATACACAAAAAAAGAGAGACAACGCGTTTCTCTCCATCCCACCCCCTATAAATCCCTCGCGCGATGCACCCCCGCTGGGATTAAGGGGGCAGCCCCTCTGCGACTTGGCGAAATCGGTAGATTTTTATCGCATCATCCATTTAAAAGGGATGGCATTACAACAATGTTTGCGGTGCCCGGATTACATCGTATCGGGTACGGGGGCTCACTTTTATAAGTATAAAGTGTAGCCTTGGATAGAGTGTATCCCCTGGTATACAGGGGAGACTTTAAAAGCATCGATCTTTATCAAGAACTCCCCCCTCCCGAGTTTTTCAGTGCACATCAATCCCCGTGCTTTGTGTTAACAAAGCTTTATTTGTATTTAAACTTCTCCAGGGAAAAGGCGTATTGTTTTCTGGTGGGTTGGGTGTATTTTTTTTATCATAGCGATGAGTCGTTGTGACAAAGTGGGAAGGAGTAGTTATTATTTCTGTCCATCGACGTATGGGTGATGTAATACATCAAGGAGGGTGATCTATGGTGCTTAAGAGTTTATCGTAGTTCGATGTGTGTCTTGTCGGTGGGCTAATCGCTCAGAGGGGTGTCATGGTGTACGGTATCGTGTATCAAAAGGGTCAGGATGAGGGAAATTGAATTAATGGTTATCTTGGCGCACCCCATATTTACGAAATAAAGGGTCATATTAGTTACTATTTGCTGAATAAATATTTGTTTCATTCCATTTCAATCTATAATTATCTTGATACAACTTTTGGTATTTGGATTGGAAATAAATCAAGTATCAACTCAAAATCTGAATTAAAATATAAGTAATGTTTTAACTTTTTCCTCCTGTTCACAAGTATTCAAACTAGTTTTACTCATTTTGCTGATGAGAAAATTTTACTTTCAAAAACAAAATGTAGTGATGTTTTGAAATTTCTCTTTTTTTTCCCTAAATTCATGATTTTTTTTCTATTTTGCTTGTCCCCACGCAGAGATGGTTATTTTCTTTAAATTGTGTTTTAAATTGATAGTAGTATTACTAATTTTTTTAAAATCTCTCAGTCCTCAGTACGGCTTCTTCGATTATACTCAACAGCAACGTTTCCTGACTCTATGACGTCACTAACAAACAAAGAAGTTCCCTGTGTGGTGTCTGAATTTTAAGTGAAATGAAGAACGATTACACAAACAATTTAAAAATATGATTTTCTTGTTAAACCCTTGTACTATATACACTCAACAAACTTTCTGTTTACACAGTTTCTGCTTAACAGTCGCGTAGTGACGTCATAGTGTCAGGAAACGTTGCTGTCGAGTATAGTTATATACTCCCTTTAACAAAAACAATATTTTATATTATCAAATTCCTGAAACTATTTCTTTCAACATGCATAAAAACAAGTTGTTAAACATTGACGCGAGTCACAAATTATAACTTCTACTGTATCAAAAAGAATAGATTGAATCTCACTCAAGAAATAAACCAAGGTTTTTCGTTAACATCATCCAATCATAATATTTTCTCAAACTTTAAATCCCTGCAAGCTCCGAAACTTGCAACTTCAATACTTCAGAACAAATCACACTCCATTACACCCAAGTTTGAACCCCAAAATTAATTTCCCGGTCCTAAAACTCCCCGTCACATTTCATCCTATAATTCACTTTACGCAGAGAGAATATCGGGCTAGCAAATTTACTCTTCCGAGCAACAGCAAACCGGGTGTTGCCAAACTGCGTAACTAAACTTCGCTTCACAAACAATCTAGTTTCCCAGGGAAACAAACATTCAGTTTTAAACGAAAGGCCCAAAAATATTGGCTGTTAAAATCCAAGACTATCTCCAAAACCTCTCCTTCCGCCAAAGGCTTGGAGAAGGGGGGGAGAACTGTTTGTCCAGAATTAATACCAACTCAGGAAAATTTTCCGCATATTCGAATCGGGAAGGGACGTTATTAGAACTTAATATTCTTTGCCGTCGCCAATTACAGTTATGTAGTACGCTTTGTGGTGGAGGGGAGTTGTAATAACATTCCTTTGTTAACCACGTGAGGAATGTTGTTTCGATATCTGTCGTTGTTGCTCTGATGAAGGATTAAGTTGGAAAGTTGTTCAAGTCACTGGTAGCCATCATAATGTTATTGGGCAGCTTATTTCTGAGGAGTATGTTATACACGGAATATTGTATTTTCTTATGGAGTTATTAAAGTATTTTATTGTAAAGATTATGTATTTCTGGGTTGGAGGTTAATAAGAATTTCCTTATCTCTAATAATACTATTTTCGAAGATATACAAAAATAAAGAGAAGAACTAAGCCTCAATCATAACTGTTTGCATTTTCTGATGTAGTGGAAGTCTTAATTGCATCTTTTCTTGCAGTTCTATGTTGGAAAGTTTGTTGTAAAATTATTTTATGTACATTTTTCTCCTGAAGGATATTATTTCAAAGCAACTGTCAAGTTTAAGACATCTATGTAAAAGCAAATTTAAATATTATTTTTATTTAAAAAAAATCCAAGTTACTACATTGTATGTGATTGTAATACTTCTCAAATAAGTGATTAACTGTGAATAATAATTTTATTTAGTTCGGGAAGAGATAAATTTAAAATAACTGCTTAAAACTAAATTAAAATTGAATTTTAAACAGTAGTTGTTAAATTTAAATTATAATTACCTTAACAGAGGAGAGTTATATGTTAAGAATTGTATATTGTATGAATAGTCTATTGTAATAACTCCTCTTTTATTATCCTTACGTTAAATTAAGTTATAAGTGTATTATCAGTTGTATTTTAATTAGTATTAATGTTGTTAACAACCTGAGCAAAATTATTTATGACTTTATAGGATCTCTCAAGCTTTACTCTGCATCATAATAACGTGATATGTTTAGCAACATCGTAACATTGATTTTAAATTGGTAAAATATTTGCTCCTTTTTCGTAAAAGATCATTATGAGACGCTCATTGATTTTATGGATTCACTAAAGCCAAACACTAACGAACTCTTTAAAAACGAACTATTTTAATCTACTCGCAACTGCTCAACTGAATTTACTTTTACCATTATTAAACCATTAGTATAGTCAAGAGAACGCACTTCATTATTTCACCGATAAACGAACAAAAATCCCGTTCAACTATCGGACACCCTTAATTCCCTTTCATCAGCTTTTTCATCACGATCGGAAAACTTTTATCGACAAAACCACCTAACAAAAAAAAACCTCCTCTAATTAAATTAACGCTTAAGGAGAACATTCCAATTACTAACTACACCGAAATCCCCATAACTTCCCGTCTAGTCAGCTAAATAGAACAACAGACAAACGCCAGACGACTCAAGAAAAAAAATCTAAATTAATCCGGGAATTTTTTAATTACTTTTAATCAACCCGGACTCCAATCTCTCTCAATTTTCGCTGATTTCATACCTAACATATTATTATAGGCTCGAAAAAAAATTATCCCGTGTCCCGGGGAAAAAAAAATGTTCGCTGGCTTTTTCAATCAAGCCCGTTTTGATGCACGCTCGGTTTTGCATAGTCAGCCGTCGAAAAGCATGAAAAACAACACAGGAGGCCAGGATAATGAGGGGCTTAAAAAATAAGAGGAACAAAGGGAGGGTCGACCTTTTTTGCATAGACGCCCGGACTGGCAAGGGGTGATCTGATTTTCTTTATCTTCGTCACGTTCCTACGGATTAGACATGTCCCTTCCTTTATTCCTCCCCTTTTTTGTCATTGCACTCCCTACCTTTGAGGATTCCAGGAGTGCACTGGAGATTTCTTGGGCCAGCTTCTTAAAGACGGAATGAATTTTTTCCCGTCCCCGACCGTCTTCCTCCCATTCTTCCCGTCCCCTTCTTTTTCATTCCGTTACATTCTTAGATGATCTTGTACGCAAAACTGCCCCCTTCTCGGAATTCGTGAAATTGCATTACCATATAGAAAAGCGCGGTGTAAGACCCCCTCTTTCTGGTGCGGGGGTGAAGTCTTTGTTTTTTTGTCCCGCGTGTGATCCTTTTTTTATTCCCCAGGAAAAAGATATTCTTTCCGTGTCCTCTTCTTCAGTCCTTTAATTTCGATATGGGATCTTTTGGCGGGAATCCCGTCTTGGATGGAATCTTGAGTAAATGGAATGTTTATTTTTTGTTCTTTTTCTCTTCTCCTGGAGAAAGAAAAGATGTTCTCATTTTCAACATTGCATGGGGGATGGTGGTAAACGAAAACCGATTGCCCAATGATCATCGAGTTCGCATCCAATCTGGGTAGGGAGATCTGATTTCGAATGATTTTAATGAGTTTTTCTTCCATTTCGGGTATTGGTAACAGTTTTACTCTCTTCTTCTCTGTATCCCTATCTTTTGGAAAGAGAAATGTATATGGATGCATTGAGATTGATTGCTTTGAATAAAATTCCTGATTTGCTGATGGAAACAATATTGAAAAGGCATATGGAATACCCAATTCTTTTAGAAATTCAACTTCAACAAGAAGTTTGATGTTCTTCTGAAGATCACAAAATAACTGATCTAAAATATTATTTTGAAAAGGTCTGCTGATATCTATTAAATACTAAGGTAAAGATCTAAATTATCACATCACATATAGCATTATAATAGCCTCAAACAATCTACCAATTCGCATCTACATAACAAATCACATCTAATATCATAAGTAGTACTTATCGATAGTTAAAACGAGTATTATTGTATCAGTTCCAGAATTTTTCAAAAAATTTAATTTCCTAGTTTTAAGGGATTAAATTTATATCTGTTCAGTGTTGAGTGAAATAGATTTGTTATAAGAAATCGATTTCAACTGAAAAAAATATTTTCAAGTTGGCATTTTTGATATTAATGAAAGTTTTAAAAATTACAATTAAAACCATAAATTAGAAGAATTTTCTACCGAGTAAAGCCAAATAAGAGTTTTGAATTCTGTCATGGCGAAGTTAATATATTAAAAGAAAATTATTTACTTGTTAAAGCAGAGAAAGTTTTAATCAAGATTATTGATTTGAATATTTCGAAATATGCAAATCATGAGCTAATATTTATGAACCGATAAAGTTACGCTGCATTATGCAGGATTAAGCAGCTTGTTGGTAAATGGAGAAAATAATTAAAGTAATTCGTATTACAATAATTTACCTTTAAAAGCAAATTAACCGACAAACTACATAGACATCTCGGCAGACTAACACTGTAATCAGACTGTACAGCAGACGGGTGTAATTTTTAAAGCAAGTTTAAGACTTTTACAGCAGATGGTATAATTTAAATTGTCGAACCCGAGAAGTTCCTAACTGAAATAAATAATAGTCATAAAATCTTTAAACTTGTTCACAATATTTGAAATAATCTTTTTTGTCCTTACTATAATAAATGTTTTGTACCTAAATTAAATAAGATAATCAGACATTTCATAATTATTGCAGTTAACTCCTGACTTTTACCGAATTTTATGAAAGAGCTTTTACGTCATTATCATTTCAATGTTTCAATGTTCAATGTACTACTAATTTGTTTATCCCCCTTTTTTTCAGGCGGATAAATTATGGCTCTAAATAACTATATTGGGGTAAGTAGTTTGAAGTAATTTAAAAATTAGTATTCTACTACATCTTCCCATATAGTGTTCCTAAAATAAAACATGTAAGCAGTTGAAAGCATTACTATTAGCGAATTTAAAATAGAAGGAAATACAGATTTGACTTAGAGGTAAAAATTAAAGCAATCAAAGCCAAACACATCTATTAGTTACGTTAGAATTTACGTTATTACGTTAGAATCTTGAAAACATAAATTTACTATTAATGTTTAATCAGCCACAAAAAATCTGCTAAACATTTTTTGTACCATCTCTATTTTTATAGTCTTATTTTAGAAGTAAAAAAGATATTGTAATATTTAAATTTTACAAAAATAAAGAAACTAATTAGTATTGATGAATTTATAAATATTATTTTATCAGCATTACAATATAAAACTGGAATGTAGTATTAGTCACAAAAATTTCACAATGAAATGTAGTATTAACAGTGGTAGCTTTTTTAATAAAAAAAATATGACTATTCAACACTTTTCATAGTTACAGAACAGAAAATATAACAGTTTACTATAGGCATTTCATAGTCCCTATAATATTTCTGAATAGAACTTATTTAAAGCTAGCAAATATATATATATATGTATAGAAATAAATAGCAACATGGAATTTTTTCCATTCAAATAAATATCCTTTTTAAGATATCTAAATCGTAAATAAACCTTCCCCATCGTCTATATCTCAAATAGTTGTCTACATATTGTAATGCAAAAATATTTAATATAATACAATCCAAGCCATTTTCAACTCACTAGAAATTTATTCCCCCTTTGATACCCCATCCTAATAATCTCCCTAGACCACCAACTTCAAGGAAAAGACGCGTCGGTCACACAGCCTCAAACGCCTCTTTATGTATGAATGATATCCAATAATAAGTTTTCGCTCCTCTTCAGAAAAGAAGAAGAAAAAGTGCGCGTGGAATGTATGGAAAGCGCGCTCACCCCTTTTCCTGGATGACGTATCGCCCCCATGGGAAGTCGTTTATCACCCCCGCGTCCATCATCGGTTGCGGAGGAAATTGGCAGGGATGCGCGGAATCGAATGCGGGGGTGTCTGAGGTTGGTTTTGGGGGGGGGGGGGTCGAGTTGTCTTCGGGGAGGGTTTTTTTGTTTGAGGGTTTTTATGGAAGGCGTTTTTAATTTTTATAAGGAAGGTGACTTTTGGAAAGTGTTTTGATATAAATTATATTTTTTTGGGGATGGATGGGGAGGGGATGTTTGGTATGGCTGGGCTGTGTTGCAATGTTGTCGGTTGCGGTGTAGTGTTTGTGGTGCGACAAACTTTTTTGAAAATTAAATTCTTATAGCCGTTGGGAACCGTTCAAATATTACACAAGCAATTAAGCGGCGAGGGCACCTATTTTTAATGCTTATGTTTAAGACGTTAAAAATACTTAAAAAAAATATTTCGTAGCTTAAAAAGAATTAATAGAAAAATTAAGTTTGGTGAAAGGAAAGTTAACTTGTAAAAAAATTTAAAGTTTCCAACGGCTAACAAAATTTGACCAATGACCACACAAGAAAAATAAGCTAGGATAGGACGATTCTTTAAATAAAATGAACAAGTTTTTAGATAAAGGTTTTGTTTACCAAAAATGGAACTATGTGGACCAGAAATATACTTACGTAATATTTGAAGTGCTCCTTATATGGAAACTAAATTTAATTGTTAAGGAACATAAACCATTAATTTTTGGATTATTATAGAGAAATCTTTATTTTGTGTTCTTACATATTAAACTGTGTACATTTCATGGCTTAAAACATCGGTATTTTTATAATAACTTCTTTAATGCGTTTATTTGATTCTATCTGTGTTCTTTAAGTACTTGAAATTAGAGTAGATTAAATAAATCCCTTTGACAATTAAAAGCATCTTTTTACACTTTGTCCACCATTACGGGGCAAATGAATTTGTCTGTATCACAAAGGAGGAAAAATATCGTTATTCCCTGTTTTATAATCGAAAATGTTGGTAAACATTCTAAATCAAATAAAACACATGAAATTTGTGTTGATACGCGTAATAGGAAATTAACACCTATTAACTTTCTCAACTTTCAGTTAAGTCAGGAAATTAACATTCCGTTTTTACATAATTATAAACTTTAAACGGTTGAATATAAAAAATTGAAACTGTTTGTAACATTTTAATACTTAAAAAGGAATATATTTCATGCATTTTTAAGCAGGCAAAATTCTAAAGAATTTATAAGGCATTATTTAGCTTTTAAACCTGTTTAATTATAATATATTAAAAGAATCTATATTAATATACGTGATTCAAATCTAAATAAAACCACAGATTCGCTTTCAGTATTGTATTTCATGTTCATCGTACTTTTAAAGATACAAATCGATTTTAAAATTTTCTTATAAAAGATCAAAGCATGAACTAATAAACACTAAAAAGCAAAAAGTGGTATCTTGTGTAAAAAACCCCCCTCAAACAAGTAGACTAACTTTTATCTTGTGTTTAACATCACATCAAAATATCAATACAAAAACTATCTTTATTTTATGTCCAACATAAATAATCCAAGACATTAACTCTATTCCTCAAAGCTTTTTTTTCATCAATACATTTTGCCTTTGGCTATAAAAGTTTTTATTAAAACAAAAATAAATAATTTCATTACCTTCAGTTAGTCTCCGTGATTATATTTCTAATTTGTTATCCTGTCTTATGAGTAAGAAAAATAAACTAAGATGTCTCTAGTTGAGATAACAAGTATTAAACTAGAGCCAGTGTCATTATTTTTCATTAGGTATTAATCAAATACATTTGTTAATCATGAAATGGAGGAAAAAATCCACTCACACCAGATTATTAAATTAGATAATTAAGTTAATTCTACACACTAAAATGTGTTTTAAGGGAAAAACGACTAATAGAACTAATTTAATAGTTGGGAAAAACGACTAAGCAATGAAAGCTTTTAGCACAAAATTGGGGGGGGGGGGGAATAGAGTAACGTGCAATTTTTTTATACATATTTTGAGACATATAAGGGTTATAATGAATTAAAATAATTTGAGGTGTTTTGTTCAGATGACGGTTCTTATATTACAAATAAAGTGAAATTTCATAAATTATCATCAATATGCTACGTGATCAGTGGCAAACATTGATAAAATATACTAATATCAAGACAAGTAAATTTAAAACAAAAAAACTGTGAAATATACGAAAAAGGGGTAACTTAACCATTATTCAAACAAATTAATGAAAAATCAAGACTAAGCTATGACATTTGCTACCTGAAAGTTTATATAGATCAATAACATAACTTGAAATTGTTTGTTTAAACATTTTAAACTGAATTTCTGATATAAAGGGGGGAAATATGAATTTTTAACCAAAACGACCATTTCCATTAAAGCAGAAAAGACGGATAAAATAAAGTATTTAGAAAAATTAATTTATAATCATGAAATATCAGATAAATTAACGCTCACTTTTATGAGAAAGACATTTCATATGCAACTTGATATGCAGAAATCTAAAAATGGGTGCTAAATAAGAATACATTATTAACAAAAACAATACTATATTTTATTTACTGTAAACCTTTATGTCCCTCATTCCACTGTTTCTCTTCGATTCATCTTCTGAAAAAAAGTATCTAAATGGTGACTGTTGACACTTTTAAGAAGAGACGAAATACAACACTAAATATGAGGCCAAGGAAAGAGAGACCGAGAGAAAATATATCCGAAAGAGAGAAAAAAAGAGAGGTGAAGTGAGAGATCCAATAGCACAGGGCCAAGGAAATATTGGCGAAAGTAGTTGTCTGTCTGTTCTCCCTGAGCTACAAATAAGAGATAGGGACACGAAATAAAAAAAAAGTGCGGATAAAATAAAATGGAGAGGGGACGAAGCAGAAGAATGGAAAAAAGGAAGAAACACGACTAACGAAAGATAGCACAGAAAGCAGCAAGGGGACAAAGAAAAGGCAAGTTTGGATATATATCTGTATAAAAGGGAGTTCTTCTCTTTGAGATGGAGTGAGTGAGGGTTGGAGACATAAGTGAGCCAGTAGGGGAAAATGGTAATAAATGGCGGGAAAAAAATCCATGGGAGTGCATTCCATGTTTCTTTTCCTTCCTGGGTTGCTCGGATGTGTGGACGCCAATGACCATCGCCAAAGTGGAGGCCAATGGTCCGGTGTAAGTAGCTAAGCTGGTGCTTTTCTTTTAGGGTTGGGTCACTTGGGGAGTGGTATTCATTTAAATAGGCTGATAAGGTCTACATGGGAATGGAGTTTTTGGAGAAATTGTCTGGAGGATGTTAATCAGCGTTCGAAATTGGGGTGGTTTGCTGGTCCGGGACAACTAAAAAACGGCTCGGACCAGTGTGTGTGTGATGAAAAAATATCACACCCTCCAGTTCTAGCGGTAAAAAAAGTGCGTTTGATGATTGCATTTGGTGAAGCAAGTACATATTTTTGACAGAACCCGAAATGTGGCGATATGGGATAGGGGTATGGATAGGGGAGCCCCCGGCGAAAGATAAAAATATTATTGAATATGTATTGATTTTTAACATTACTATTTGGTACTCACATTCAATGTAATAGTTAATTTTTAATAATATTTAAACCGGTCCTTTTTAATTTGTCGGACCAGTTATTTTGGTTACGGACCAGTAAGATTGGCAAAGCACTGGTCGGCAGGACCAGCGGTTGTTTCTCCCAATTTCTAACGCTGATGTCAATGCATTCTTATTTGGAAGAGAGCTCATATTGAAGTAAATTCTTGTGTAAAAATTTATCTGTTTCCTCAGATTGGGTAAATTTTCTTCAGGCGTGCACTTGAGCAATGCAGGGAAAACTATTTAACCTTAGGTAGGAGGAAACGTCTGTGTCAACGGCCCGTTCGCTTCTTCCCAATTTCTTAAAATCCCTTCTGATGTTTTAAGAATTATCTTGCCGATCTGTACAGCAATCCGTCGTGTCGTGACCAATATCTCGCTGGATTGGCGTGTTGCAACAGATCCGCATATGTGGAAACTGTGTCCACTATGTGTGAAGAGCGTCCATAAAATACAAACCATCGTTTTTGTTCACTATTCCACTACTATTGATATACTACAATAACCTACTAATATTGATATTCTGTTGTTGTCTATCCCCTTGATTGACAGCAACAGTTGGGTCTTCTGAAAACCTAAGATTGCCACAGGAGTGGCTATTAATGTACTACATAACTACATATTACTACCGATGTACTACAATGTAGTACCTCAATATTAGTATGTAGTAGTACCACATACAAATGTAGGTGCATAGAGAGTAAAGGTCTTTTCAAAGCAAATTTATCACTGAAAGTACTTCAGCTACAGAGAGAGCACCATAGAGATTACATCAATCCTCTGAACTTCCAAACTCACCAACGAAATCTCTAGCATAAAACTCGGGCATTCCAACTCCCCGTCCCTCTTTGACATTCATTCCTCCATCACACGTGAACCAACCACCCCCATTCTGATGCGAGGGAGAAGAATGGAAATCCAGCACAGGCGATCTAATCTGGGTCCAGTGTCACGTTCAGAAAGGCCCATAACGTCCCCTTATCGCAGCCGGCCATTTTGAGGAATCTCGGGATTTTCCCGCCCTTCCTGTAACATTAGCGGCCCTAAATACTCCCAATCAATTCACCTCAAGTGCTCTGGCTGCTGTTCGATAGCGGAATCTACCTTTTTTCTGATGGGAGTTGGTGTTCTACTATTTGGGTAATCGGAGTCTGTTGAGGTTTTTTTTTTCCTTTATCGAGGTTGGGCACTCTGCTAATAACGGTTACTTTTGTGAGATGGGGCATGGTGGTCTAGAATACCAAGCTTTGGGACATTATTGTTGATTGAAAAGTGTGGGTGAAATTGTAGAGTTCGTTATTCAGTAAGAGTTCTGTGAAGTACGTTATTTTTTAAAACTAATAGTTGATAAGTTCCATTACGATTGTAATTCTTTCTGGGCGGTGTAGAACTCAATATTCTCCTACCTGGCGTAGATATTTTTGGGTATAGTTTTAGCTATTAATAAGCATGGTTAAACAAACGATGCTTAAGCAATCAAAGTTCTTCAAGAGGCTTAAGTCTTCAAGAGGTAGATAAAAGGTTTGCAAAATATAAAGGAGACTTATTCATGGATGGATACGGATAGGGATATAATGCAGCTTCCAGCTTGTTTTGACGACTGAAGCATCGTGTTAGGATGGCTTTTAGCTCCCTTGCTTTCAGACCTGTAAGAGCCTTGGAGGAGTTTTGCCAGGAGTAAAAACTTCTAAAATACTTAAATATCATGGAAATTTGGTTCAGGGATTGGAAACAACAACAATAAACAACGACAGGTTTACAGGTTTCATACATCCTTAAAAGATCCGTAATTTTCTTCCTGAACTGATCGATGTGTATGGTTGTTGGTCGATGTTGCCAGACATTTTTGGAATATAGAACACTCTTAGCGTTTACTTTATAAGAAAAACATAACATTAATAAGCAATCAAACGTTCTATGTGCGCATGTGAATGAACTTTAAAGTCTCCAGATTTTTTTAAGCAAATAATCAAATGTTCATACAGCAAAAGAAGCACTAGAGGGTCTGACAATTGTAACACATCACATCATGTAATTAGTGCCAACCTAACTTCAACCCTCTCAACTTTCCCCGAAACTGACCATACCGACAGTTACACGCAAATTACCTCAACCCTCCTGCAAAAAAATATCTTGAACATTTGAGTTGACCCACAACATTGCAAAGCTACCTTCTCCTTATAATAAATACGGAGAACCCAATCCAACAAGCCAATTAATCTCCCTGATGCGCAAAGAGAACCCGATATTCCTTGAAAGAGAGAGAATACCAAATGCCCGGCGTATTAATAAGTGGAAATGTGGCACCTCTCGAGGCCCCGAGGTGCCTCATCCATCAAGTGGTGCGCTAATCATGGCTAATAACGGACTAATCACCGGGCGCAGATTGATATCGATCGATTGCGAGGGCCCCTCTCTGTCTTGTCTTTTTTGAGGGTTATTTATTCGGTGTCATTTGGATTGGGAGGTCCTTCTTGGGGACGCTTGCGCAAGAGCTACTCTTCTGAGGAGAGTTGGAAGCTAATTGCACTGCTTGAATTTATATTAGAAATAGGCCATGGAAAACTGTTTCATTTGTTGTGTTCAGGCTTTTACTTTTTTTGTAAAAATGAAAAGGGAAGAAACAATTTTTAGATTTTTGGCACTGAATTCAAAAGGACAAAGGGTTACTATTGAAATCAATTTTTATTTTTATAAGATGAAAGTGATACAGTCAATTGAACGGTATCCTATATTATCCGGTATCCTGTAACGGTATCCTGAATCGGTTTTAAACGGTATCCTGAAATATTCTCAAAAAGCCGCCCAGCAACAAAATAAAAGAAACACTTTTAAGAGAAAGTAACTGATGCATTAGGGAGTGTTTTCCTCAAATTTGTTATATACATATTGTCATTCACATGTCTTCTTCATCCACTTGCTCCCCTCAATAAAGTTCATTCTACACGTCTGAAACTGTTCGAGAATCCATTACAAATGGACATTTCCGTTTTATACAAGTTCCGCTTTGATCAAGTTTTGCTCTAGACTTCCATTTTCATGAGGAAAGTGTAGGAAATTTCTCAAGCCCAAAAATGTATTTTAAATTTTAAAATTGCGAGGATGGTAGAACAGGAGACCTCAATGAGGAATGAGTTGAATGATTGTACTCATCCTCCTTGTTCTCTTGTACAAAATAAATTAATATGGCCAAGTTGCTTTTTGGACACATCATAAAAACGAAGCCTATCAAAAACGGTTTTTGACTGGAGAAACTCAGCTCAGAAGTGCCTAAATTTAGGTTGAAACCTGAGGGTACTCCCAGGGAAAATTTTTGATGTGGAAGGTTTTCAAACTTTATCTTAGATAATTTGATGTTTTCGTCTTGTCACAATTGTCAACAATTTAATTTTTCAATGTTACCGTACTTTTTCCAGCAGAAAGGGATTAATATAGAATCTTTAATTTCCAATCAGAAACAAAAAATGAGTCAGGGCATCTTGGGCTTCTTTTTTTTTGCCCCACAACTCCAAAGGGACGCTCCATCGCCAAGTATTTCCTCCCCAACCTGATGGAAGAAGTCTGTCAACATAGAGTGGATATGTCAGGGCAAAACACAAGCGTTGTCACATGACATATGCGGTACAGTCTTCTCCAGCGTTCGAACCCCCCTCTATAGAACAATGCCTCCTCTGATTCCCACTGCCCAGGAATTCCGGACAACAAAAAATTCTACATCCCAGCCACTCATTCCGAAAGATCTTTTTCTTCGTGTAGTAGTTTGATTTAAACGAGAGTGGAGAATGGCTTGGCGAGATGACTCGTTTGGTTTTTAGTGTTATTTCCTTTTCGTAATGCGTCGTAGTTTTGTTTGGTGTCGTCTTGTTATTTTTTTTTTGGCTGTGGACGGTTTGGAAGGATATGTTTTTGAGGAGAAGAGTTATGTTTGGTTAAAGGGGTAACGAGGGTTTTAAATCTCCGCTTAATGGACTGTAAAGTTTTTGTAGTTGCAATCGACCGGAAGATATATCAACAAATCAGTATTGATTGATGAGGTTTCTTTAAGCAGAGTAAAAGGAAATTTGTCTTCTTTTTCCGGATGAACAAGGAGAAAAATAGTTTCGAATGGGTTCCAATTTTGTCATATTGCACGTCTTTAACCAGTAAGATTTTGTTCATTGTTTGACCGTTAAACCTTTAGTTATCATTTCATAGTAATGCTCTAACAAGAATTTTTAATTAATTTGAAATGTTGCTTTCTTAATGAAATTAACTTAGTATTAAAACGCTATTCTTGATTACAGAATGGTTGTACTTTTTTAATTAAAATTCAATGCATTTTAAAGAAAATTATGTCTTATTAAACATTTCCTTGCAATATATTGTACATTTTTCTATTTAAATGTTCAAATAGCCGATACTTACATTCACCAATTTCATTTTTTTGCAAAAAATATCCATTTTTCTTAGCATTCTTCACTCTTGTATAGGAAATAATTTTATATAATATATTTATATTCTTTGTTTTACAACTTAAAAAAAATATCGTCTTTCAGTTTTTTACATCTGAAGTAGTTTTTATTAATTTACTTCTAAAGCAAAGACTGTTAGAAGAATTAAAAAAATATATTCGTCTAAAATTTTGAATTTATTTGATTTTTCATGTAAAATGCAATCATTTTTGCAAGTTTGGTATGTCTTATATTGTCAAACCTTCTACCTTTCGAGCTAAAAGGTCCCTATCCAGTCAAATAAATCATTCATTGATTACTTTCAAATTAAGTCTTTATTATCTCTCTCGTGAACAACCTAATGAAAATAATACCAATACAAGGCAGATACAAATCTCCAAAAACAAAGAAAAAAACCTCATCCTCTACTATCTCAGCAACAAGGAGCATGTCCGTGAGTTGTCTGTGCAGATAACCTGCACTTCCTGCGGATTAGATTAGGGAGGGATTCTTCAGGGATGATACCAGGGGGTCCCTGGAGGGAGGGGGTCCTTAACGGGATTTTTCTCTCTTGATTCAAGCTGGGATGGAAACATGATCTGGGGAGATGTCTCAGTAGGGCGGAGAATCTAATGGGAGATGTGTTTATCTTTTTATCGCGCTCCTGATGTTTTATGGAGGCGTGCAGGTGATTTGTTTGGGCAGAGAAAAAAACTTTCTTGGGGAGTGCTTTCAGGTGTTGATGTGTCTGAGGCAGGAGGTCGATGGCTAGACGGAGAGACTTCGTATTTTTAATGGCTTGGGTTAATTTGACTTATTTTGCGTGATCAGTGTTGAAGTACTGGTGAATTTTATCAATCTTTTGGTTCAATTCCGTTAACTGTCCTGTTAACACCAAGCTCCTACTGTCACTAAAAATTGCAAACCAACCGAATAAAACATACAATTTTTTTAATGACTATTATACAAATTTGGTGATATTTTGAATATTTGGCGACCACAACAACTTGGTGATATTTAACAGGACAGATAAAGGAATGTAAAGCTGTTTGATACTACACTAGTAGATCTACTAGTGTAGTATCTGTGGTAACCAATTGCAAGCTCAGTAGGTCACGTGTTGGTTCCATGTGAAGTCTCGAACCAGATAGGCGGTTAGAGTCCATTGAACCATTTTAAGTTAATTACTCAGACCAACTTTTCAAGGATAAATGAAGTACCGAATTAGTCCGAGTTTTATGGCTTCTTTTCTGTTTTGTAAAACACTCATGGGGAAACTTTGCCCCCCGATGTGTTTCAGAGTTTCTAACTTTTATAATTTAAGGGACTTTCATGAACAACGAGTTAATCCAAAATGTAAAGCTGTTGGAATGATCTCGTCCATGAAGGCATTGCTGTAAACATGGATATTGTATCAAACCTTACTGTCATGATTTTTTAAATTTATTCGAGGCTATTTTTTTCAATTGTTTGAGCGGGAAGCAGATACTGTGGAGTTTGATAAATATCTGATTGTCCGAAGCAAAGGCGGTTTGGTGTGGTGGGCAAGCTTCTAGGGGGGGCATAACCAAAGACTATTCAGAACCACATAAGAAAGTATTAGCCTCAAGCTAAGAAGGGTATTTGTTCCTCTTGAACACCCTGGTACGCCCATGTGCACCATATCAGCAAGAAATGGGGTGGGATATGAAGGATAAATCAAGAAAACGAACACACAGTTTATCTGAGGGAAAACCCATCATTCCTCGCTCGCGGCCCCACACTGCTTAACGAGTTCGCGAGAAATCGCGAGCGATCGCCGGCATCGTATTCCACCCAGAACGACCCTCCCCCCTTTGACACATCCGTCGACATATTTACGCGTTCCCTTTCTCACCACCATGTGGCGCTCGGTATCGCCTTTCAGCCGACGTAATGGGCGCGATAATTGTCGGAAGGAAAAATGGAACGAAAACAATAATAAAAATATTAAAAAAATCGTTTGCGACGACGACGCACTCGCGAACGAATTTCGAGAATATCGTTTGCGTGTTTCCTGTCGGGGGAGGAGGAGATGAAGACGTTGCGTCACCTTCTTTATCGGAGAGAGAGCTCAGGGTTTTTTCTTGCGGGGGTGGTAGGTAGGTAGAGAAGCCCTTGAGGTTCAAATGGAACGAATCGGGGTGCCTCTTTTTTTTTTCGGAAGTTCTGCGAAGGGTGATTCGAAACATGTGGAAGGCGTATCGAAATGGAGATGCGACATGACACCTGCGGTTGTAAGGGAAATAAGATGAAGCGATAGAGGTTTTGTCGCATATGGCTATTAGTTCCGCAGAGAACAGTCACGGGAAAGTGCATAGAACAAAGAACCATTTTTCCTTTGACTCAATGAACTATAACTTACAAAAAATATAGGCTATTTTTTGCCTTTTGACTTACTTACATACATAAATTAATGTCACAAAGGGAATAGGTTTTAATTACTGCCTATGTTCTAATGACTCTTAATTAATAACACACGTCTTACATGTATATTAATAATATTTTACTTTTTTTACTTGGATGGTAGTTTTTATACCACATCCATTGTAATTTTTCTGTTGTAGAGTATAATTTTAGTCGCAGTAAGTATAAGGCATTTTTAATGTAAGATTCACATTGTAGTATAAGTATTTATAAAAATTAATCAATTAATGAAGTATTTGTTCATTATAGAAATATAGTTCTTAGCACGGACGTAGCACGTAGCTATAGGGAGGGGGTCCAAGGAACTTCATCCAGGGGACACTGAAAGGGTAGCTAAAACAGGGTTTTCTAACTGGCGGGTCGCATGCGGCCCGCCGGGTCATTTTGTGCAGCCCGCGAAGCTCCTTGAAACCCCCCTAAAAATAGCTTTAGAAGACTTTTTAGCATACTAACATTTAAACATTATTGGGGGGAGGAGCCCTGAAAACCCCCTATTACATTAAGGAGTATCTTTAGTCGGTCGTTTTTTATGGAGAAAAAGTAAAAGTTTGAGTTTCGAAAGGGAGGTTGTATACCGTGAAATTCCCCCTGAGCGTAGCAAAGGGTTATAAACTTTTTGACTGGGGGGGGGGCAAAACCTATAAGATCTCAGGACCTAGGGAGCTGTTACTAGACTGTTTCGAAGGGTTTCTGGCCCCCCAAATGTTTCTAACAGTTTTCCCTTTTCGAGTAAAATGTAGGCCAAATGTGAATTTTTGCGGTCAGTACATGCTCTCAAGCAAAAAAGGGGGTCTGGGGGTCCTCCCCCAGAAAATTTGTCTGGACCCCCTAAACCCCCCCCCTTATATACGTCCATGGTTCTTAGAAGGACTTTTCCTTTTAAGCAGCGAATTTTTTAGAACAAGTTTTCTTTATGAACCCATATAGGTTAGATTAAATCTATTGTTTTTTTTTTCGATGTGGTCTTCCTTAACATTAAATTTTACAAATGAAAAACAAAAAGTATTTATGAATGCCGTATCGAAATCGAATGTTTGTATTGTATAGTTTACGTTAAATTCACTACAGTTTTGGAAATTTCTCAACACTGTGTAGGAAAAGGCAGAAGACGTTAAACAGCCCATAATTAGCTAATTACTGTAATTTTAAAAGAATCTTACAGGTTAGGTAAACTTAAATAAACAATTTTTTTTATTTTTGAAATTGAATAATATCGAATATCAGTTTATTCTGACCTAATTCAAATAACCATAGTAAGAATGCAAATAGAAAACAAGTTCAATGACTCTAGACGCAGCATATTCCAAAAACTACAATTTTCAACTAGAAAGAATTCGGCCATGAACGTGCACATTGCACTTTCACTCGCTAGAGAAAGAAATTTCAGCGTAATTAAAATTAATGGATTCCACGAGTTTTCACATTCCATTCTTCCCCTCAAACTCAAAAACAACAAAAGACGGTAGCTAAGCCTAACGCAAACCTGAGGGCAGTTAGTCTGCAACTCAACTCTTACCCACGCGGTCTGTGCTAATACGCGCGTGCTAAATACATTAGAGCAAAATTTAATATTCTGATAAAGAGAAGAAGCAGGGGACAAAAAAAAAATGTCTCACGTGAAGCAAAATAATTAGATTTAAGCTCAAAATAGGGGAGAAAGAATGAGTAGAAAAGTGGGAGGGAAGAAAAAAGGCATATTTGACAATTTCGTTACTGTGCTCAATTTAATTCCTATGCGGGGAGGGATAAAAATCGGTCGCTTTGGAAGAGATGATGGGGAAGAAGGTAAAGGGGAAAAAATTGGGGCGAACCTTATATGAAGAAGATATTTTTCTGTAACCAGATTGAATAGGGATCAATTAAAGGCAACTGGGAGATTTAAGGGGGTTATAAAAAGCAGATTTGTGGTGTTATTGGAAACAGCGTTTGTTTAGAGAAGACGTTTTTGGTTAGGATCTGGTTTGGATAGGATTTGTGCTTTTATCTATCATTTTTTTGTATGTGATGCTAATTTATGTTTTTGGTAACCATTTCTGCAATTCAGAGCTTAAATACGTAAGAAAGTTATTACATGTGTGTTTTAAGTATCTGGTCATTATGGAGATCTTAATTTATTATTGGGAAAATATTTGTGAACTATGCATCACCTCATCGTTAAACTACATCATGACTAATTTCAACCCCGATTAAAACATTAACAGGCTAACAATTTTATTACTATGAGTCATACCAAAAAGAACGCAAAATTAATAAAAGTAAATTATTTAAAATTCGACACCCTTGTTTGACTTCTAGAGTAAAAACTTCTAACAATAGTATACAGAGTGTATCTGCAAAATTTTCAGGTTATTTTCATATCAGTATACGTTTAGTGCAGCAATATTTGAGTTTTGCATTGGTTTACACTTTGCAAGTTTTTAAATCAAAGGTAAGTTGCCCAGAGAAAAGTACAGGAACTTCAAAATGACATTCATGTCGATCGCTCTAGAGGAAAAACATGGGAAGACATTCAAAAAGACTGGCCTAAATTCTGTCAAAAACGTAGAAAGGAAGCGGTGGCTTTCTTCAGAATCAAAACAGGCCACGACTGGCTTGCAGAGCAACTACAAAGACTGGGTTTCCTCAACTCTAAGGACTATCATATCTGTGGAGAGGGCACTCTGAATGCAGCCCATCTTATTTCATGTAAAGGACTAAACAAAGATGCCCAACTGAGGGGCGACCAGTGTCAACTATACTGGGAAGCCAGGACTCATCTCTTTGAACTCCAGCATAATGTTCCTGCTTGAGACTTGGTTCATGTTTTCTCTTGTATTCCTTTATATGTTAACCCAGACTCTTTTTCTGCATGTATTTGCCATTTTCAATGGATTAATATCTATTCCAATAAAGCCATATTTAAAAAAAAAATCAAAGGTGCTAATTTGATTTTGCTACGTATTGGTTTTCCATTAAATTTCAAGCTTTCATTCATAATGAAGATGCTCTGTTTAAAGAGGTCTGATACTTCTCAATTCTCCTCAGTTAGTAAGGAATATTAATTTTATAAGAAAAATGGGCATCTCGACTTACAGTAAGGGATTTAATAACATTGTTGGTCACTGTGAGGTAAAATGCATATTATTCTTTCAATTACACCAAGAATATCACAGTTAAATTAAAACGAGTGCATAACTCCCAAAATCACAACATATACCGAATTCTAATAAACACCCCACGAAATTCCCCGCATTTTCTCACACAGCCTAACACAAACATCTCTCTTCATTAGCAGGAAATTTAGCAACACCAACCTTAAAAAGCACAAAAGAGAGGCAGTGATAAATCACCACGATTAAAAGCAGAGCAATCCGTGCTCACGGAAGCATGCACCAGAAACAACAGAGAAAAGGCCATGCATATTTCAAAAGAAGGGAGTGTATGCATGGAGTGTATGACAAGCATCAGGTGCCTGCGAATTCATTAACTTTCGAATTTGTCGAGGGGAGCTTGACGAAAATTGCACCTGTGTGGTGGGTGACGCTGGAACTGATGCGACAGTTGCTCGGGTTAGCGCCGTGGTAATGCTCTTTCCTTGGAAGAGAGCTGTTAAAAAGTGAGGTTTTTTTTGTGGGTACTCATTAAGTGAGAAGGTAGACAGCTGTTAAGTGTGTGCAAGCAATGAGGGAGCAGCAAAAATAGGTTTGGGGTAGAAAATTATGTTATTATTCATGGCGCTTTGAAAAATCTTTAACTTTTTTTTTATTTAAAAGGTTTTTTTTATCAGAATTAGAAGCATTTCAGTTGGTTAGTTTAAGCTTTATTATCAGATTATTAATGAAACAGATTAAGGAAAATGCGTCGAGTAAGACAATTTTTGAAGTGAAGAGGTAAGTTTAAGTATCTTACAGCAGTCGATGCTTAGAAAAGTTTTGGGAAACCCACTCTAAAGGCCGAGGTACTCTACCCTAGTAGCAACCGAAGAAAGACAAAGCTATATCTGTCAAGTTTACGTAACTGCAACTAGAAGTAAACGAAATTTGGCTATACATGACAAAAATTGAACGAATCTTTAACGTCTGTTCATCTTTGGTGAGAGAGAGGTAAAAGTGACGTAATTTCAAGCAGTTAATTCGTAAATTTGGTTTACCAGATTGCCATACCACAGCAAATTGGATTAATTGGAGTCACTCCGTAAGGCCCCATCTACACGATTTCAGTAGACAAAGACATTTAACCAACGAATATTAAACAAGTTATTTCAAAATAAAGTATTATCATGAATAATGGAATAATAAAGTATAATATTCAATTTATTGACTAATAAGTAGTTTAGAGTTAACATTAACTAGCGCAAACATTAACTAGCGCGCTCACCCCCCTGGTATAGTGTAAATTGGGCTTAAGTCACCATATTAAGTGAACTGGATGGCATAGGTCTAGCTAGTATAAATAAATTCCCCATTAAATCCAATCTAACCTAACGGAAAACACCAAAAAAAAAGCGATGAATACCTAATCCCATATGACAAAGGAGTGGGTAGTGCCAGGATATTATGCAACTGGTAAATAAATAACGCAATACCCGGAGTATTAGATAGACACGAAGTAATAACGTGTTAGGCAAACAATATCAGACATCGTACAATAAAGTAGGTCTTAGTGCCATTACCTATAGAAGCTTCATAAAAATATTAATATCATATTGACGTCTATTCAGGCACATCATAGCATTACACAGGTTTTTTCCCCGATATTCTTTGGAAATGGCATTTCTTGCAATTAAGAAATAACCCTCATTCTCTCGAAAGCCTGCACAAAAACTTCGCATAATTGAAGAGTTGCCTCCGGGTGAAAGGAACTTTCAATATTACAAAAGAGGGCGATTAATTGAGAAGAAATATCCGAGATGAAGGAAGAAAAATCCGCCTGAGATTCCCCACGGGGATTTTCAATCTGCTTTTCTCCCCTTTCATTTGTTTATACCGAGGCTTAAGATTCATCATTCGGCCCTCGCAGCTATTACCAGAATGTGATTGGATAACTTTTGTTTTTCATCTAGTTCTATCGGGTTATTGATGAAACTTTTCTTTCTATGGTAAAATGTCTATCGAATCGAATTTGATTCGGAAAAGAATGGCGGATGGTGGAATTAGTTCAGTTAAATCAAGAAAGTTTAAAGAAACAAACGGCTGATAAATATTTCTACTGCTACTTCTGCTTTGGAGAACAATGGTTCCCAACGCATAAACTTCCATCGTGGACCACGAAGCTTGAAATTGAATCATTTACAGAACACCATTGCATTTTTCTTTAGAACCTTTCATCCTGACCTAATCAAAAGATTTAAGTTCATTTACAAATTCAGTCAATAAGTGTATCACGAGGATCTATCCTGAAAGATGAGAGATGGACGTATAGGATCAAGATTATAAGAAGGATGGAGATGATAATACTAATGAAGACAATTTTGAGGATGAGATGGATAATGAGAATCTAAATGATCAGAAAGATGAAGGGTGTGTAAGGATAGAGAGTGTCAAAGGTACAAAGATGATGAGAGAGATGAAGATGAGAAGGATGGAGATAATGGAAGAATGTAGAAGATCATGAATGGAAGGAATGAAAGGGATGATGAAATCAGTCAATAAGTGAATCACGAGGATTTACATACATCTTGAAAGATGAGATGGAAGGGATCAAGATCATGAGATGGATGGAAATGATTAAAGCGATGGAGAGGATTGTAAGGATGAGCGGGCTGATGACTATGAGATGGATAATGAGAACCTAAAGGATGATGAGATGAAGATGGTAAAGGGGATATAATAGATGAAGAGTATGAGAAGGATAGGGATGAAAAGGATGAGAGATATGAAGAACATGAGAAGGATGGTGATAATGGTAGAAGTGTGTAGAGAAGATCATGAGGATGAAAATAATGCAGGAGGTTATAGGAGTAAAAAAAGAAAATGAAAGTGAGAGTGATAAAGAGGAGGAGAGGGTTAAAGAGGAGAAATGTATTTTGAAGAGGATAAAGATGATTAAAGAGACAATGAGATGAGAGTCCATAAGATTGGAGACCCCATTCATAAGATGGTAAATAGCAATAATGTCCATCTAATAGGGCTTAATCCATTACATCTAATTTAGAGGGGCCTAAGCAGGTTTGAAATAATAATGAATCATAATTCATTCTTTATATTTATACTTGGGTTTAAAAAGCAAAATTGTAATGCTGAGTGATGTATTCTTTCCAAAAGAAGAGCTACTATACCATATAGACGAGTTCACCGGTTTGAAATAGTACATAGGTGGAAGTCTTCGGAAACTTTGCGACGTCACACAAATGAACTTGTGTATAGAATGGGAAATGTATGCCGTTTTGGTAATCTTGCAACAAAAATATTTATAAGAGAAAACGTGGGGCAAACTGGAAAATTACCTGATCATGATTCTCCGGATAACGATGGAAAACATTTTATACTGTTATAAAACAATATACATAAAAAAACGATGTTAAATTTTGTTCCTTGATGCTAATCTAGATATTGTTGAGAAGCTCTTCCTTTCTATACGCTTCCTTAAATCTACCCCTTTAAAGTTTTCCATGTTTTGATCAAAATCATTTGTAGGAGAACAATTTACTATCAGAACTTAATCATGTTTAAAAATAAGTTTCACAAATACATGTCAAGATGGTCCCTTAAAACTTTGGAAGCGTAGTAAATTAAATACAAGCTATCATTGCAATCTCTGAACTAAAACTAGATTGAAACAGCTGATACGCAAAAAGACAAAAATAATACGTTGGAAAATAACTAAAACCAACTCGAGAGAAACAGAGATGATACTCAGTTGCTTCCAAGTATCAAAACAAAACCCGCCGGCTTAAAACGTCGGAACAATCTTTTTCTCCACCAGGTTCTGTCACTTATATTTAGCTGCGTAATCGTTTTTTATCATTATCGTTCTATTCTGTTCTAGATGACAAAGTAGAATGAAACTTGAACGGATTCAACCTGAAGGAGGAAAGAAAATAATAAAAAGGAGGGATGAGCGGAAAAAGAATATCTAAATCAAGTCGCAAAATCGGCTCGCCTTCGTTCAAGCGTAATGCTACAATAACCGCGACACAGGTCTGAAGGTATATTTTTATTTTCCGGTAGCTGGGGCTCCGAAAACCACATCTCAACTCCGCTCATATTGCGTCATGAGAGCTGTCAATCACAAATCCGAAAAGACGGTGGATCCCGCCCACTTTTTTTTTCCAAATGGAAGCCGTAGAAATCTCTGGTTATTCTTTTGAGATTTTTTTAAAGAAACATCGCCTTCTGGCGTTGACGTATAGTAAGTCACCAGTCAGTTTTTGTCGTGGATTTTTAAGAGTTGTTTTTTAAGTCTTCGTTTCTTTCACGGGAAGATTTTTTTTGTATCTTCGTTTTACACAGGTCAAATGCAAGGTAAGGGCTCTTCAATTGTTTCTTTGCGACATGCGTTGTTTTGAGCGCCTTTTAAATTTATGTTTGACGCAACTATGTGAGTGACGGTTCATGCCCTGAAATGCTTGAATGTATGTTCTTTCGTTTATCTTGTTTCAAAACGTCAGGCACAATGGTTTTTATTTCTTTTAACTTTTAATTACGGTTAAACCTTTTTTTATCTAATTTAGTATTAGTTATTTGCTGAATATTATTATTTTTTCTGCAGAGAGGGTTTTTAAAGAAATTTATGTTTTAGCTACCTATTTGAATTGGTCCCAATTCTCTTTCATTTGGTGTGCATCATAACAACCTTTATTCAAAAGTTAAAAATCTGAAAAAAATTTGTTATTGTAAAAAAAGAGTTTTAAAAATAAGTTAGGGCTTATTCCTTGGCTTCTTGGGCTTGTTTTGGGACTTGCAAAAATTTCGATATTTTTTATTTTTTTACATGATTAAATTTGATTTCCAACTTGAAATTCGGTAGAAGTATTTATTTTGAGCCCTAATATTTTTAATAATTTTTTAAAATTGTTTTTTAGATGTTTAAATTTTGAAAACAACTTTTGAAGAAAGGTTTTTATGATGCACATCAAATGACAGCGAATAAAAGTACTAACAAAATGAACCAGATTGCGTGTTTTTAAGTTGTATAGTTGTAGAGTTATAGCTATTTAAAAAATGCAGGAAAAGCAGCTTTACAAGTTTCTTTGATATTAAAAATATTATTACAACCAAAGGAGGACACTTTTAAGACGAAAAATCCTCAGATTTTATTGAATTAAAAATAAATACACTTATAAAGAAGTTTTCATTCGTAAAATTTTAACGATTAAGGATTTCGAGAAATCTTATTACAATAAAATTAATGTGTCTAATTTCTTTCATTGAATTTTCACATGGTGTTGTATCATATGTACTTTGATTGGTTAAATAATAATATGTTTGATTTAATTAAAAAAATGTTTTACCATATGTGGTTGAATCGTAAGTAAAATTTGATTCATAAACGTGTAGTGGAAACTAAAATTAAATAAATTTAATTTGATGGTCTGTTTGAAAGCAAATATGTTAATGAAATAATAAAAGAGAAAGGATACTTTTATTCACACAAATTATATTGACATGACTGTTGGGTTTAATAAAATGTATTGGCTTTCTTAGCTATGTTCAGAAGCAGTCTAAAAAAAATAATTGACATCACAAATAAGAGAAATACTATTGCAAGAAAAGCACTCCACTTAACAAACGAATTAATTAATGCTGCGACGAGCAAACAAAGCACCATATGCTAACGAACTAGCGGGAAAGAAAACATCTGCAATTCCTTTTTGAATCATTGTTTTGAATCCTTTTAGCACAGTGATAATAAGAAAAAAACTGTTTATCACCATTTTGTTAAAAAAAAAAGGAATAGTTTTCAGGAATCTGTTTTCACGGGAAGCAGCAAAACTAGTGCAGAATAAAAGAAACGGGAGTGCTCAAAGTGATCAAATATTTACAAGTAAATGACACGGACACGGCTACTCGAAGTGTGGAAAAAAGCGGAGGAAAGCGTCTCAGCAACTTCAAAGGACATAAAATATCCGATAAAACTCAAATATTTATCCACTTTTATCATCTAACAGCGCTGTTTTTTTTTCTCCACATCCTCAAAGTTACCTCTTCAACTCACTTCACGCATCTATTCACAGCTTGCGAACACCAACTTTTAGCAAACGAGCGCCAATACAAAAGGTAGAAAAGCTGGGGGAAAAAAGAGCAATAAAGAGCCATGGCAAAGAAAATAAAGCCGATAAATAAATAAGGAATAAACACCTGAAAATAGACTCCGAGAATGAAGACAAAAGGATCAGGGATAGTGAGTGGTTTAAGTCGAGATAGGGTGTATTTTCTTCTGTTTAATTATTGTAAACAGTTTGATTTTAGGTTACTTAGAAATTTCCTTCTGTGAATTTTAGCTGACAATTTTTAAACTTGTATTATTACTCAAGTAAAATATTCCTTTGTAAGAATTTATAAATTTAACAGTGGAATATAATTTAAGTTTATTTCCAGATATTCGGGCTGAATTTTTCGAATCAAATTGATATCAATCAAAAGAAAAGTTTCATCCACAGAGTAGTTTCATCATCAAAATATTTAAAATTAGTACGTTAATTCAGGGATTACAGATTAGCTATTCTGCATTGTGAAAATAACAAATGAAATAAAAAGAAATATAATGAAGAAATATTTCATTAAATTGGAAAACAAAGTAAATTTCTTATATTACATAATATACGTATTATAGTTATTATTAAAATATCTTTTCATTAATGGGAAACTTTATTAATAAAGCCAAAGTTTTGAAAGCTTTCTGTGAACAACAATGTAATGTCGTTTCGTAATTAGATTGTTACCTAACTTGAGGTAAAACACAGATCAACAGAATATTACTTTTTAGAAGTGAAAAGCCCCAAAAGAAAATTTGATACTCTTAATTAGTTTTTTAATCAAAATAAAATTAATTTATAAGCTAAAACATAGCAATAAAGAGCAATAAAATATACACAATAAAAAGTAGCAAAATAATGTATTTCATTTAGTTCAAATCAATGATTTGCAATTATTCCTGATTATGCAAAGGAATGATTATAACAACCTTTGCAACTTTGTTTTTTTAACTTTGAAACAATCAATCCTATATAAGCTCCAGAAATATATTCTCAAAACTCGCTCTTTAAATTTGTCATTAAAGTTGTTATAAAATATATTTTGTTAGTGAGGGAGTGAATTGTAATTTGTTTGATTTGATCTGTTTTTTTTTTTGGTCAAAATATGATTTCGAGTTTAAATTTTTTTTGCCTGATATTGAAATTGTTTTAGTAGACATGATCTTATACAAATTAAAAATTAATTATTTATGGAGATTATTCAACTTTATGGAGAAAATTTTTTTTGAAAATTTTCACAGTCGGTTTTAAATTAATATGCTATCAAACCCTATAATTCCTGGGCTAACTAGGCAATGTCGTTTATATTGGCCAATATTTCAGACCGTTTTAACCACAGAGAAATATCCTAACAGAGGGTCCACGAGGCTGTTTTCAAATGCGTTACTGATGTGAGGGCGCCACACTAGAATCTGGAACGTATGCCGGCCGCTTAAATCTCTCGCCAAATTAGAACTCAGCGCATGCGCAAAAAGGTGTTTTCGATCTCCCATAGGCAGCCGGTGAACGATTCAAACTGGATCCAGACGCTAGTGAGTTTAGTGCGATCCCAGCGCCACAATTCTCCCAACCTGTAACAAGATGTCATGATTTTCGATATCCATTATGGCCTATGGCCGTGGACTCTCTGTTCCAGTACTCTGTGGTTTTAACAAAGACCAACACTGAGAGAACGTTATAGGCCGGTGTTTTTGTGCTACTTTATCGTTCAGTGGTGGATGAAAAACACCCTGTATGAGGAAATTCTTTTATCTCATATCATCATATTTCTCACTCACGCTCTTTTCAAATATATTCCAATCTTATTTCCTATGTTTTCTCGCTTTTCAACAGTACCCAACAAGTATCCTCGCCTTACACCACTGTCTCCTGCACAGACACTCGCCAAAAAACAATCAACCCGTCCTACAAGCCCCAGAAATATGTTTTCTCCTCAAAACTCCCTCTCGTACACTTTTATGCATATTGGAAGAGAGAGAGGGCAGATGGAAACATGGATTTCGGATATTCCAAAGTTCCAGCTGTTCCAACGGGGTTCACCGGGATTTCATATTCGATGGGACGGATGAAAACAAATAAATATTTCCGCCCCCCTACTTTTTTACCTTTTCGTTGGAAAGGTGTGTTTTGGGTGAATTTAGATTACTTATTTTCCTTGGGGGACGATAAAGACAGAGAGGGACGAGGCTTTAGATGGGAGGATTGGAATGATTTTCTGTGAAATTCTCGTCTGCGGTATTATTTCCCGGGCGTTGGTCCAGGGGCTTCTTTTTCGCGGAATGGATTTGAATTCTTTTTTTTTTATTATTGTGGCGAGAGAAGGCCGTTTTGATTTTCGGTTTCGTGCTTTAAATAACGATTTGATGGAAACTGTTAGAAAAGAAAGATTAGCTTGATTTTTCTTTTGGCGGTGGAAAAAGGAATACTTGAAGTTTTTGTTTTGTAAGAATGAATGAAAGGGAAAAGATTGTTGCTTGGTTGAAAAAGCCGTAGGATATTTCTAGCGTAATTTTGCCCATTGGTATAGGATTTGAAAAAATTATTATTTGCGAGGTTAAAATAATAAATTTCATACTAATTATTCTGAATATCCACTTATTCTCTTTTTTGACTTTGAAACTTGATTTTACTGCTAGTGTATAATGAAACCTCTTGATATCTGGAAGAACATTATCTTAGTCATTTCATTAGTTATGTTTAAAAAATTTTCTTAAAGAAATTAATTTTTCTGTGACTTTTCAAGGACTTACTAGTTTTTGGTTTTGATGTTCCTTTTTTATTTCAAACTGATTCAATTAGTTGGTCTTGGACTTTTTGTGTGCATTCTTAGTTGAACTTTCAATGGTGTCAGTACCATTTTTATGATTGCGTATTTCTGGTTTCTATATTGTATTCTAACTTTACAAAAAAATTTTTAAGAATTCATGTAAAACTTTTTATAAAGTCATTTTGTAAATAACTATTTACATCATCTGTAAAGTTCTAACATAATTATTTTGATAACTACAATCCGAATGTCAAAATAAATAACTTGAATACTTTCTTTAAAATAATGAAAAGATTAACTACTTACTAATTGTAAACTTTTCAAAAAAGTTTAAAATTTTGTTTTTTAATAATTTTTATAATTTGTAATACATTTAATTGAAAGTTTTGTAAGATTTTTTTGAAGAAAGAAAAAGGATTAAGTTGAGTACTACGTTAAAATAGTAAATTCACTATGTTAAATTAAAATTTTCTTCAAGATAAATACGAATAAAGTAGAACAAAATTAAGAAAACTTTGTCCTCAATTTGTTTTAAAAAATGCAGCAGTTAACTTGTTTAATTTAAAAGCATATGCCCTACTTAAATTTCATTTGAAATCCCAGACAAAACTAATTTTGGTAATTTAAGACAATAGGATTTATTTCGTTACAGTTATTTCAATTTTATATTCCATTCATTGTACTAAAATGAAATTTTCCTTTAACTAGTTCAGTGAATATATGTTAGCTTTCAAATATTATTGGATGAAGAACCATCTCAAGTGAAATGAAAGGTTTTAACGATATGAAACAAATGTCTGGAAACTTTTCAGGAAGTCCCTTTAATGCCTTTTTCTGTCTGGAACTAAAAACTCTGTCATAGTGCATTATCCACATTAAAAGAGGATTAATACGATTTAGTGGAAGTAAAGTGAAAATATTTTAATAGGAATAGTAGAAACTATATATGAGTCAATATGGGTACTACTAGGTCAAGTCTAATGTAATGTTGATTTCATTATATCAATTATTTATTCATTCTCTAGTTTATGTATATCTATGCAATAAGTTTATGTAAGTGTTTTATTAATTCGTTCTTTCTCAACCGTTTTCTTTTCTTGCTGTTTTTAAAATCATATTAAGATTTTAATTTAATCATTAAATCTATGATGTTACTTAAAGCTTTGAAAAAGTATTAATAATTTATAATAAAGGAGATTAATAATTTTACGAATAGGTATTTGTGTGCATTGAAAATATCAAGGAATTCGTTAGTCATAATTAAATAAAATATTCACCGAAATTTACGTTATGAATGCAGTTTTGACTTGAATAGAGTTCATCGTCATTCACATTATTCAATTACGTTTTCCGTATTCAAAATTAGTCATTAGCATTCTTACATTTCAGAAAGTGAATAAAACTGCAGTTGAACTCGCTTAATTGCATTTTCTATCTCAAAACCAACCAGACCTGTCTGAAAATAACTATCGTCACTGACCAAATCACAATAACTATACTATAACTAGTTACAGCACAACACTTTCCCATTCACTCCTGCACAGAGCACGACATACCTTCGCATATAGTAGTAGGTATAGGGATTAAGCGCATGCACCTAATCCCTCCCTGTTGATGATTCATTACGATCAGGGGGGAGCCAAACACGGGCAGTTGCACGTGTTGCTCGGCCGCCGTCTGACACTGTGTCCTCGGCCTGGATTAATTGAGCACTGCCATGGAATAATAGAGCCAGGGAGCCATTAGGAGCTGTGATAGTTTGCGCGGAACTAGTGCAATTAGGGGACATGCTGAGGGAATCTATTGATGTTTTTATGCGATTACTTCATTCGATTTGATTTACTGTAGGATTTAGTTGCTGAGATTGGATTCTGTTTCGATGGAGTTGTTTCACACAAGCTGTTTTAACTATTCTGGTCCTACCGTTCTTCGCTCCTAATGTATATCTTATCTCAGAATACAGTGCAATTGGGATTGGTTCAGAGTTGAAAGATCCCCTAAATATCAAGTTATCCAAAATTTCTGATAGGAAATTCAGTAGACAATAGACCAAGAGAAGTTTTCAAATGTTCCACGACATTAAATTCAAGGCGTTCTAAATATCCGAGTTGCGCAGTATTTGATTTTTTGGGGTAAATTTCGTTATTCCTTTGAATAAAATACTAAATTTATGTATTGAAATTTTATGAATACAAAAAGTCTATCCTAAAGATAATGCCTCTTGCCTCGTATAAAAAAGATCTTTACAGTGGCTTGTTTCATTGAATTTGCGAAAACGAGTGTCATGCATTTCCTTTACATTGAATAAAATGAAGAGGTAAGGTTAGGTCTACTGAATTTTAAAATGCTACTTTTTCCCTCTATATAAAATGAAATAATTTAAAAAATATTCTCGATTTATTTAAATGAAAAAGCACTCCGCTACTTTGAGATTTTTTATTAAATGTTCTTTCGTTTACGTTATTTTAATAGAATTTTCATTATACCTATCAACTAATTTATTAATTAGCTAGTATGTTTCACTTAATCGGGATTTGATGTCTTTTGACCAAGAAATTTTTTTTGAAGAGTAATATTGATATTTTGGAGGGCGACATGTGGTGGTTTAGCCGTTATTTATGGCCAAACAAGAAAAATCTCCGTGTTTCGAGTGGGCTCCAACTTCAATTCTCAATTCTTATTAGCTACATTCTTGATGTCTTTTATTCTTCTCCGCTCCCAGATATCTGCAACACCGAAAAAACCCTTTCACCTTTTATTCACATCCCAATAAAGAACAAAAGCATGGACATTGATCATTGGCCATTGCTGAACACCCTTCCAACGAACGGAAGATCCCCTTTTAGGCACACTCTTTCCCCTCCCCGCATTGTGTCTTTCCGGCACAGCACATACGCACTGCAGCGAAAGCAACCAACATAAATACATTACTGCAGCAAAATAAAAGACACGCATCTCGGTAGTATATCATTCATTGATGGCGATATCCTTTCTCGCTGCTGCAACACGGGCCCTAATGGATTGGTTCTTTTCTTAATTGAATGCAAGGCAGAGAACTGGCCCTCTCTTTATTTTTTACGTGCGTGTGTGTGTTCTCGGGGATGGTGTTGGAATATTATCCGGAGACCGTGACGAGAGTGGAAAGAGAGGTTGCTTGTGTCGTGGTTTGATGGACAATAGACGTGTCAACCAGGCGCCAAGAAATGTTTGGGTAAGAGGCCCTTCTTGATGAAAGACTCTTTAGGGATAGGATTGAATGTGAGTTCTATTCGCAGGAAAGAGTCCATAATATCTTAGGAGTTTGTTTTCTTCAATAACTCTTTGGAAGTGAGAAGTTCGTTAATCGTTTTTGAAAATTGGGATAATTTTTCATGTGTTTAACGTAGTATGATGCTTATAGAGTTGAAAACAGAAGTAAGATACAATGATTAAATTATTGAGACGTAGATAAGTAGAGAAATACTTAAATGGTCTTTAACGTAAAATTTGTATGCTATGTACGAACGCTTTCGAGGTCCTATTTTTAAAAATTTCAATATTAAAAACTTTAATAGGAAGGAAATTGGATTTTATATGGTTCAGTGTAATGAATTGTACACGCTGTAACGTATCGTATACTATTATACTGAACTCTACAGTATTATTGTATTACTAGAAAAGGCTGTCTCTATGAGTTCTCTACATTATAATAAAAGGATCTTTAAACTTTTATTTTTAGAAAAATGTTCGTGAATTTGTTTATCCTATCAATTTATTAATATAATTTGTTATTAATCTAAAACTATATATTATCTTTCTAATACAAGTAATCTTGTTGATTATACAGTTTTAGAAGAATTAAATTACTACAGAATAAAAGTTTTTCAGAGTTTACAGGTATTCATCTAAAAGCCATTTCACAAATTTTTATGGTTTCTGTGAAATATTTAACTTACTTCACAAACTTTTGTTTCTTACTTCCAAAGAAAGATACAGTATCTACAATACACGCATTATTTATTTCTACACAGTTACTACTTCATTTATATAATGGTGCAAAACATTCAAACACTGCTTTTCACATTAAAGCCATCCCAAGCGTGAGTAGTTCCATCAGCAACACATAATAAATCCTGCTGTTCTTCTTCACAACATCAATCCCAAACCTTACTCATACCCCATAAAGTACAATAGAATCACTCCAAAGCCTATCTCTCAACAAAGGAAATGGGTCACAACCGATCATCGGGCATTTTGCCCCAGGTAGTACCTAAGTGTGAGAGGTCAAGGCCCCACTTTGGTGGGTCATTCTTGTGACATCTCCTCACTCTAACTTCACACTACTCACCTGTCTGAGGTCTTTACGACGTCTTTTGGCTTTCAAGCCGACGCATTACCGGATCCATCTAGCCATAATCCTCAGTCGTATGGAGTATTATCTTTCAGCAATAAAGTATTTCAGAGTCTTTTTACTTTTTTTTCATTCTGAAACGGGGATCTTGTGATGTAACTTCTTGAAGAAATTTTATCACTTTGATTTGACATAGTTTTAGCCTGCATGAGTTTATTGTATTAGATTAAGAAACATTTTGACAGAACCACTCTGTCCATGTGCATAATATGCTTTGGAAAAGCTTTCTGTTTATCTCATTTTATCTCATTGATTTTATGAAACATTTTTGAGAACAATTTGACGACAGATTTAACATGGAGTTTGAAAGCTATGGAAACAGAAGGGCACATAGCTTGAGGAGAAATTAGCAAACAAATTAGTAATTTTAGTAGTAGAAGCCTTATAAAACTTCATAATGTGTGTGACCATATTCCCCCCAAATCACTTTTCTGTCATTACCCTTATCAATGAAGTCAAAACATTCACCTTTTCACTAAAACACTAAGGTGATAACTCTGTAAGTTGAAGTGATGTTTCCTAAATATTAGATGAAGATAGTTATTAATCTTTCAATTGTCCTTTTTGGATCATCTTATGAAGTTCCTATGCGAAAAGCGAAAAAGTAGTTTTCCCCATACGAAAAAGTACTAAACTATAGATGCTAAGCTCGGACATTTTTATAATTTTCGAATTATTTTTTTATTATGGGAGGAGTCTAGTGAAAGCCGAAAGTGTTATAAACACTCTCCCTTCACAATTTTATTCTCTTAGCAGAAAAAACGAGGAACACACAGAGCTTCCCAGTGCAACCTGATAACGCTCTTCACACATCCCATCATAACCCCGTAAATCAAAAATATCGTGCCGGTAATTTGGGGAGATATTTTTATGACCTCCCATCACAATCTTTTTTATTTTATTTCGCCGTCATTATTGTTATTTTCTCCGTTGCGAGAGGGTACGGAGTGAGGGTCATTTCGAAGGGTGGGGGGGGGAGAGCATGCCTCTGGAAGAAGGATGGAACAGATTGAGAAGTATTACACAAAGTACGTCATTCGAGGGCGATAATAACGGTAACAAAACTCCCGGATTTAACCTGCCGATCAGCAGAACTGGTATTGGGACATTCATTTGTCCCTTTTTTGGAAAGTTAGTCCTTACGTATTGAAAATTACAGGAGGGTGTTTTATTGGTTATGGACGATAGGGTGCTGATAAGTAAGTAATCGTGACTTATTGAAAGGCGGTGAAAGGGTGAGATATATGGAAAGAAGGGTTTTAGCTGTTTTACCATTGTGTGAGGTATCTCTGTAGGTTTTCTTCAATGTATTTGGGTTTTGTAGAAGCTATAGTGATTCTTGGTTATAAAAGCTATGAATTCGGAGTATATTAGAATTTAGAAAGGTTTTTAAGGGGTTATCCCTTAAAATTCTAGTGAACTCCGTTAACCTCCTGAACTAGCTTTTTAACCAAGTTGAGTGAACGGAGTAGTTTGGGGATATTGGATTTTATACAACTAATTTGTCTTTCCAGTTTATCTGGTCTAGTCTACTTATTATCGGCATGCAATTCATACAAAATTATTTTTAAATAAAATATAAAGTATTAGGCAAAAAATTACTTTGTTAAAAGTCAATGTATTTCAAAGTATACGTGAGAAGGAAATTATGCATAGTTCATTTGTGATACAATTTAATTTGTTGTATTTTTTTTTGTATTGAATTTGCCTCAACAAAAGTTTTACACCAATCCTTTCATGTGGAATTCTTAAAATCGTAGTTTTAAGTATTACTAAAAATCTCTTTTTAGGTACTACAAATATGTCTCATAATACTTGAAATCAAAACTGAAATGCAAACTAATCACGTTATATAAACTCCAAAAATATCTGTAGAGAATTCTAAGAAAAGGTTTGAATGGTAATTTTAAAATAAATCATCTGTAGTTTCCTTCAAGTAATTGTCCTCTAAATAGAATTGCTCCTTAAATAAATTAATTCAGCGAAATTAATGCTATAAATAGTCATAACTACAGAAATATTTTCAAAGGATGGTAAAATAGTGTTTTATCAGAGCTTTAAATGTTTAAAGTATCCAAAATTTTCATTAAAAGAGATATATTTGGTTTTTATTTCACGTCATTTTTAAGATATTTCAATTCGAGAGATTACTTTTGAAACATATCCAATAAGAAAATATATTTAAATCTGCTTTACATTAAGTTAAGATTTATTTAAAAAAACAAACAAGTAACTCTAAAAGTATTACTTAAATTATTACATTCAGCTCCAAGCATTCCGTTTTAATAATATCTTCACAGAAAAGGCCAAAAGTTAAATCGTTTGAAGTGTTTTTCACGAGTGTAAATTCAGATGAATCGCTGGAATAAAAATCGCAACTTAGTTATCCTCATTGCAAAAGAATAACTTGTAACACCATTTTATATCAATTCGAATTTTTTTGCGTTAATGATCATCTTAATCACACATCTTGATACCCAGGAGAGTTAATTAGAATCAATGAGGTTATAGAATAGAGAAAAAAGGGGCTCCAAAATGGAAATGAAGAAGAAAATTATTTTGGAAATTCATTCAAAGCCAAGCGTTTTTTTCTTTCAAATGACATTGATCTTCATTTATGAAAATGATCTTCATTTATTTCTACATTTGAACTATTTTTTGCTTTGTCGCGTATTAACTTCCCCTTTTCAAATTCGTTTAATGAAACTATTACTTTTAAATTATTAGAAAATATCTTTGAGAATAAATGTCTGTAAATTTATTTTAATTCAGTGTTTTGTTCTTTATAATTTCTGCAAAGGCTGTCTTTTGGATATGTTTTTGAAAAGGGAAGTTTTTACACTTTGTACTTAAAGTTCTGAGATTATAATGAAATATCGTGATACATTAATGGTTTTACTCAAGCCCTTTCTCTTAAAAATGAGCATGAAAAGAATTAATTAGACAGAGATTTTGCTAAAAAGTCCAGCTTTGTAATTTTAGATGTGCCGTGTAAGGTTTTTCCCCTTTTCATCTATTATATTCTTGATTTCTTAAATTTTTCTCTTAAATGTTTTCCTTTGTGGTAAAATCAGTTATTTCCAAATTCATAATAAACTGCAATTTGTTTTTCCTTATTGGGATTTAAAAAATATCTCATAGTTCTATACTTATGGAAAATGGACTTGTTAGACTTCTCTCCTTGTGGACAAAATGGATGTATTAAACTGTTTTTGGACATGGTTGACAAAACAACAATACCTATATTATTAAAACTATCTTAAAAGAGAAGAATTAATCAGTAGTAATTTATGTGATAAAAACTGTTTTATAGATGTAAGTTTACGTAGTTTCTATATTTATTTGTTTGATAAACGATATTTAGTATTAGTTAATTTGATTACTTCATTTGTAATGTCACAAATTTAGTCTTTACAATTTTAAAACTTCATCAATTTTAAAATTTCATATTGCGCCCCTTTTTAAAATACAAAATAAGTTTATTTTAGATTTATGGTTTTAAATCAACGAGAGAAAAGTAATCTGACGTGTTTATTGTAGGTACCATATCCATTTCCCCAAAAAATCTTTCCAATCTTCTTTCCAAAAATGTCTTCTTTAAAATTTTATTCCATCAAATCACTGAAAATATACTCTAATGAACTCGAGTTAAAGATTATGATAATCAGCAAAAGGAAAAAAGGAAGAAAAATCAAATCCATGAATAGAGTTTACAGTTAGGATATCGAATGCACTACAGGGATGGAAAATGTTGAGAAGATTAAAATCACCATTTCCAAAGGAACTCATTTTCAGTATCGTCGTTCGTGCTCATAACTGAAGAATAATCCCAAATCTTTCTCTTGAAATGAAATGAATTAATGAGAATATAATGAGGCAACTTAAAGAGACTCAACCTTTAATCGATGCTTGTTTCACCCTAATTTAAATGCATTTGCATTATTTCTTAAATATTATTTGAAACTATTTGTTTAGTTGGTAGATATTGAATATTTAATAAGTTTTTAAACCTTTATATCTTGAAACAGCTCAGCATAAATTAGATTCTCAAAGTTCGTTTTATATTTAGAATTTTGAGGTTTAGCCCGAAGCTGTGTATAGTTATCAATTTTACTCTTTTATATTTCTAAGATTGATTACACGATTTCTTTATTCAAATGACTTTCAATTAGTGTTTCCAGATTGCATATTCGAGGGTATTTTCAAAAGATTTGGAATAACTTCAGATTTTACATAATTGAACCTATTTTTAGAAAATTATACTTGGAAACAAAGTAAGCATTTGTATAGAATTCATGTATCTTTTGAGGCAAAAGGAAACACTTTTTGAATTTTTTTACCTTTTATTTAATTTCGTGGATTCTTATGAAATTTCCTAGAATGGAATTGAATTGCATACTATCAAAATCTTCTTTGTCAAATAGCTAGTTAGTTAAAAATAATTTTATATCCAATCATTTTTAGCTCAAGATTGTATTTTTCCTATTTTGATTTGATATAATCGTTTCAAACTATAGGTACTGTCGTACCGCGAGGAGAAGAGCTTTGAACAGGGTTGCCGTGAGTAGACGAGTTTAAAAGAAGAGGGAAGCTGGTATGAATTGAACGGCAGTATTTGGCTTTTTAAGCGTACATTTGGCGAATGAGAAAACGCGTTTCGCGAATGAAAATAAGATAATCATATTTTATTAAACTGCATTGAAATATAGATTATCTTTGAAATTTCTCGTAATCGAAAATACCTTTAGGCTTGAAACATTTTTGTACTTTTAGTATGCTTTAATATTGCTATTTTGAGTGAATTAGTTATATTTAGTTTTATATAAAATAGCTCATATCACTTAAATTAATAATTTCATAATTTAATCACCATACTCGAAATTTAAATGAAGCTTTAGAAACTTGTAAAGAGACAAAATATAGAAATATTTATTAATTTTTTAAAAATATTTTATAACATTTAAATACAATCTAATGCAATTCATTGTCACTAGAACTGCAGTCACTGTCAGTGTTTGACAAAGATTCGAATCGCTCTCCGACAAATTAATCACTAATTCGTCTATTATATCTTCGATCAACCCATCTTTTTCCAATAATCGCTTCTTATATTTTGTACAGTCGGGCGAATAAAAAAAAAGTTACAGAGACGATTGTGAACGATCGGATGGGGTTAAAAAGATGAAAGATAATTTAAACGCTAATTTTCATGAATTAACATCTACTTTAAAAGAAGGTATGATCAGATCCAATAAAATTAAAGGTAACTACTTGATAGGATAAATGATAAGCGACTTGAGAGTTCAAAAAGAAGGATTAATGAACATGGTAAAAATTATAAAATATCCAAAATAAAATCAGATAAATTGATGTAAATCGCATAACATTATATCAAATTAAAATAGATCAGATTCGGTGAAACATTTAAGATCAGTTGAAAAAGATCAGATCAGTTAAAATAGATCAGATCAGTTGAAAAAGGTCAGATTAGAAATATTTAATCAAATCAGATGTAATGCGAAAGGAAATTCCAAAATTCGTTACTCTAGAATCGAAAGAAGTACACAGCTGAAAGATACCCACTCAGATTTGGCTCGGAACATTTATTTTAGCGCCAAGTGAATTACCACCACCCCCAAAATTCAGTGGAATAATCCGTTTCTATACCAACCGCAGCATCATCGTATGACGTCAAAAGCTCTTCTCCTCGCGGTACGACAGTACTATCTCTTAAAATAATGTACGTAATTTTTACATGTCAGTCAACTAGAATGTAATGCTGTTTTAAAAGCAAAAAAATATATGTAAACTGCCAACAAAACTGCTGTATAAAGGCCCATTCTAATAAAGTACTTTTCTAAAAAAATTCATTAAAGTACTTTTCTAAAAAAATTCATTAAAGTACTTTTCTAAAAAAAACCATTCTAATAAAAGTACTTTTGGTATTGATTTAGTCTGCAGCCATACCACTGTTTAGTTGGTCGGATTTTGGTTGTAGAATTGGTTGATTGATTGCTTAATAAAGTGAAATATCATTGGTAAATTTCTGTGTAGCTATGTAACCAAAACTCAACTAACTAAAAAGGGGTTTGCTGAACATTATGACAATACTGTACTGTTTTAGAACTCAAATTCAGTTTAAAATTGTAACAATTTTTGGCTATATCTGCAATGAGAAAAGGGATAGCTACTTAATAAGATGTAATCACTATCAATTTCATTAAAATTAGCAGTAGTAATTTAAAAAAAAAATACTCGTACTTTGTTTTTGAATTTACTAACTTAATACTATGTTTCTCCATCATTTCCTTTCTTTAGTACGTGCTTCAGTGTAATCTCTTTCTGCTAACTCTTCCCCAGTTTCTGAACTTCGGCCATTTTCAGTACCCAGAAATTTTATTTACGGGCGTAGGTTTTACTGTCGAACAGATTTGCCCACCCCCTTGCCAGATACAAATCTAAAAACTACTAGGCCCCGGGAAGACAACCGACAAATTACGGTTTCTCTCTTGCGAACAACGAAAAAAATCCTTAAAAGTAGGGCCAACGTGCAAGAAAAAACCACCACCATCGCTGTTTTTCATTTACCATCCATATCCCCTTCTGATCTGGACTCGTGGCAGGACTATAAAGATAAAGCAGGGCCCGGACCAATGACCGGAAAAGAGTCGTTATTATTTCGGATCCGGAAACTGGGTTTTCCGGAAACCACAGAGGGCTAGGCGGTGGGGGAAACTTACAGGCGCAAATAATATAGGAGAACAAAAGTGAAAAAAAATTAGTTTATTTTTGGATTGGGATAAATGATTCGGCTGGGCAAATTATTTTATTGCGAAGTGTCTGGCTTTGGGCGGTTTCCGGATGGCAAAAATTGTTCTCCAGTGCGATATAGTTATGATAGTTTCCTAAAATGAAATCAAAAGGTTTTGTCTGTAATAATATAATATTTATGTTTGTCAAAAGTTTAAATCTGTAAAGTTTTTCAATCTGTTTCTTCCGGTAGTATTCTCTTGGGAAGTTGTATTAAACTTTTAAAATTATTTTGATTATTACACAGCTTCTGAAAAAGAGAAAACACGTAGCCATTTTATTATGAAACATTAAAAAAATATACATGTACATTTTCAGGAAATTTATTTTATTTCATTCTAATTCTTATACAAATATACATAAGTATTTTTTGTCTTGAAATTTTATTACTTTTGCAAAATGTTGTTATACATAAATATTTCTACTGTATTGCATTTTCTATAACTAAACAATTACATAAAATAAGTTCGGATATAGTAATATAAGTATCACGATTTCTTGAAAGGCTTCATAAATGCATGAAAAAACACTTGGGAAGTAGTAAATAGCACTGAGAAATATTCTTTAAGCCTATCTTACTCATAACCTACTTAGTGAGATTAGACTGATAAATGAGATGAATTTCCCTACATTCTGAATTACCTAAATTACGGAGGATATTTATGCACCTAACCATAACTGTTTCAATTCAGATGATGCTAGAGTCATTACAACTCATTCAAAATAGATTTAGGTTGTAATAAAGTCTAATTAAAATCTTATGAACTAGACTTTTCCCAGTAATTCATATTCACGGGTAATGTCTTGGTCAAGTCTCAAATCAAATTTCTTACCTGAATGAAAGCAAGAGAAATTCAGTTAAATTAGGACATCAATCTTAACTTCTCCTTAATGACGGTAAACATAAAGAAATTATATTTCAATTTAAAAAGGAGTCATATTTACATGATGTTAGGTGAAATATTTATTAGCTTTTAATGGTAAAAACAATTTTTAGTAGATTAATTTTGTCAGTATAATATTTGAATAATCAGGTATTTTGAGTTTGAAATTAGATTAGTTTGCATTTAACAGGAATCGCATTTTAAAAATTCTAAGATTATTCGTAATAGAGTGGGATAACTTAAGATTGATCCTAGTAACTAATGCAGATACCTTTTATTCTGTTTGATTTTAAAGTTCTTCTTATTATTGAGGTTAATGTTGGGTTGGTAAGGAATAAAGAGGGGAATTGTTTTACACTCATTGTATTCCAGGGTATTGTATTTGTTGGTTAAACTCTTTAAATAATAACACACGTGCTTAAAAACTACAATTCTCCTCAAAAATGTATTCAATATATAGTTATTCTCATAAATTAGATAAGTTTAGTTTTATACCCTTACAAATCAGGTACAACAAGTTGCTGAACAAGAAAATTAACTCAATCAGCCTCTGGAGCCAACGTCCTCATATTACTGAAATTTATTCCAATCCTTAGAGGTAACAGAGCCGCTACACGACATTGTTGCCAAAACAAGAACTTTTCGCGCTTCCCATCAGAATGCAAATTTCCGCCGTTCTGTCCCGATTCTTTTCGTCTGTCACTGTCTCCCTTCCCAAGAAAGACCAGAAGAACAAAGACCTTTCTTTGGAAAGAACGAAAGACGCGAAGAAGAGAAGGAGAAAAAAAATGGCGCAGCGTGAAAACCTTAAAAGAATGCTGATTAAATCAGTCGGGTGAAAGAGAACGGAATCTTTTTGGAACAAGAGAGAGAAAAGGTCGCGTAATTAAATTAGAGTGCAGTGTCTTGGACGAAGCATGGAGTCGAGAGTAAAATATTTTATTATAATTTGTAGTGTGCGCTTCATCGAGATTATTCTCATTAGGTTGAGTAGAAAATCTGTCTCCTATGAGATAAGGCGCCATGTTTTAATTTTTCACGAAATATTTTTCTTGATAAACTTGGGAATTAAGTTCCCCCGTCTGCTGTACTTTCTTGCAATTGTAATTTTATTAACTATTTTAATATTCGTTCGGGGATTAGTTAAGTGAAGTTTAGTTTGATGGTCTTAAAACTTGAGTGATTTTCGTATTGCTTTGCTCCAGTTGTTGTATTGAATACGACCATTGGTGCAAAAAACGCGAGACATAATTTTTTTAGTTAAGTCAAAACTATCTTGTCTTATTCGAATTTAATTGTCTTTTCATGCGAATGATGAAAAAATTATTGAATGTGCTTCGATTTTCGGATTATTCTACAGCTCCAGTTTTATGGAAAAATGTAAGTACTGCATACTAATAATTTAAATTTTTATTCAATGAAATATGAGTGTGGTAATTATAATTTGCATTTCCTAGCACGTAAAATTACATCAGAACGGGGCTGGGAAAATTTAAATGTTTAGGGAGCTGAATGTCTAATTGCAATCTAAATTCACGCTATACCTGTTTCCCATCAAATCTAGTCTTAATAGAAAATATATGTGCAATGCAACGGTTACACTTTAGGATTTGCTAGAGTTCCTACTTATTTTCATTTCAAGACAAGACTCAATAACTAAAGAAATAAATATATTATTATAGTAAAAAACTTTTGTAATTGAATCTTCAGTTTATAAGAGGATATGCCTACTAAGTACAAAATATGGCAAATTGACTTTCTTTTCTTATTCCTAGTGGTGTAATCTAGGCCAATATAAATTTTAATTTTTTAATAAAATTTGTTTTTAATTCAAGTGTATTTACCTTTTAAATCCATTGAATGTTTAACTCCATTTATAATCATTTACTTCATTGATACTGCCTTAATGACTCAGTTTTATAAATAGTTTTCTTTTTTATTTTATTTGTCTTTCTATTCTTCACTTTTGGGCTGAGAACTAAGCAGAAATAATTTACTTGCCGATTTAGCTGGTTTTTAAGATTTTTTCAGCTGAAATTACACAAGTTTAAGAAAGGGAATAAGTTCATCGACTTTTTTCAACTATAAAATATTTTTGAATACAATTATATTTTTAATGATTGTTTTCTCTATTCTTAATACGAATGAATTTCCAGTAAACATTTGGTGGTTATGCAACGAAAATTCCTTTACTTCTTTCTACAGGTTTTTTTTTTTCGATTTCCTCAAAACTGGTTTTTGGACTTATTTTCTTTTTCAAACTGACGATTCAATTGTAATGTGTTTATATTTTCGAAATAATTAAAAAACAACTCAGAGAATATAATGTTTTATCTCATAGTTATTTGCAATCCGATATCTAGAATTACAAACAAATAAACTTAAGAGGGAAACCCGATTTCATAACGCTTATCTCCCCATCTGGAGAATTCCGAATACAGGAACAATACACCCCTACGCAGCCATCCAACGAATTGACGACCTCCGGACCCTACTAAATCGCGGTCACCTTCCATAAATTAACCACCACTAACCCACATTAACCACTCACCCGATCTCCTCGCGAATTCATTATTACACCGGCAGTAAAATCGGAAACGTACGATCGCGGCCGAGACGTCCCGAGTTGGGAGGTCTTCGCATTTGAGGGCCGTAAATTCATATACAAAATACAATATGAGGACGGTGATGATGGAATGTTGGAGGTTTTTTACTCGCGAATTTATTTATTGCGTTGGTGGGGTATTGGATGTGATGGAGAATACCGGCACGTGCGGGTGCGCTTTGTTATTTGTGTGCGTTGAGATTTTTTTGGAGGAAGTTGGTTGTGGATTTGTGCGAAGTGCCCATTGGTTGATGGTTTTGGTCGTGCGTTGTATAGTAATGTAATGTTATATCGGTGATTGAGTTACAGAGGTAGCTTTTTTGAGTTTTTTTTATAAGTTTGATGATGGTGTATGGGGAACAGTAAGGAAAGGTATGAGGTTTGAGATGGAGTAATGGATATGACGTAAATCTGTGCGACTTTTAAATCAAAATTTTGTCGAATGTGGAATGTGGTTTTCTTAACACCTTCAATGAGATTAAATGGGTTAAGTTGCATTTGTCAAAATGGCCCCATCTTTTAAATATAATTTTAATCATACTCTCTTATTAACTTGAATACTTTGCTCTATAGAGTGTGCAACTGCAAACTATCTAAATAAAAATAAGACGATTCTATTAAGATCTTTAACATACATCGGCACAAGCAAATAGTAAAAATTCAGCTTTGAATGGTAATTTAAAGCCTATACACTAATTTATAAATTGCTATTTAAAACGGGAATATTCGTTTGATAGTGTTGCTAAAATAATTTGAAAGTAGAAATTTGGATCAATGTTCACATGATAATCGAACCCCCACTCCACAAAACTTGCCTCAAACTTGTCTCCTCAGCCTAACTAACTGCCTCAGTGAAAGGGCAGGCTAGGCCCCGAAGCAGTATACAAATAATCCATCATACATGTAATTGTCATTGACATCAAATACCACCTACCGTTAACAATAAAGAATGCCCCCAGCTGTAACTCAGTTCACAAGTGTTATTTCTCATACCATAGGTGAATCTCACCATCGCGTAATACAAAAGGCCACCTGAGTGGAAAATTCCATCTCTTCCTGGCAAACCACAAGGTGATGACTTCACCAACAATCCACTCGTTACCTCACTCTCCCAATTCCGCATTCACCACAATTCCCAATAATAAAAAAAAACTCTCTATGAACAGCGTTAACCAGCCGCTGCTGAAAAGGCAAAAAACCGCAACACACTAGGGGAAATTACTCCAAAAAAAGGCACTGACAGACCGGGAATACGTCCCGTAAATTGGCAAACGGAATCTCCTTCCATAATCGTCTCGGAATCCCTGGAATCTCGTGCCCCTGTTCCGACAGGGAGGCTTTACCTGGGCAACCAGAGAGTCACGTGACTGATGAAGACTCGGGGTGAGTTATTCGTTCCTCTCCACCCCCCCCCCTTCTCCCTACCTTCTTGGGACGTCGTCTTGAGAATAAATAACTGCGAAATTTAGTGCTCCAGAACGTGAAATAGAAGGTATAGGGGATGGGTGCTGCATGCCCGGGTCTTCTAGAGACGGAAATGATGGAAGGATGGGTGTCTCATTAAGGCTGAGAAGAACATTGAGATGCTCTTGCTATGTGAATGAGTCGTTATTCCAAATGATAACGCCGAAATGTCTTTATCAGACACTGGGCACTGGGCTTATGTTTTTCACACTTTAAAATCTGTAATGTTTGTTAAAATAAAATACAATGAAGATATTAGTGTGATATGAAATGATATTGTATGCTCGATTTGAAATTAATTTAATTACTTACATTAATAACTGTATAACTTCTAAATAAATGCTATAACGTTATCCATTATCCTGTTTTTCTCTAAGATCTTCTCCTTGAGGTGTAATGTGTTACTTAACACTTATGAGCTCCTTCGAAACCCAACGCATTCACAAGTTCAAGGTTTATTTGGCGATCCCCAGCTAAACAGCCTATTAATAAGCTCAAGTAATATATTTTTTCATGGAAATGAAACTGTCTTAAATTCATTGTTTTTAGTATTTGAAAAAGATTAGCTGACTTCTTTCAGATTCACTGATTGGTATTATTTTCTATTAATTCCTTCAAAGAAACCTATACAATACAATCTATAAAAACCTCTATTTGGCTTGTTAAAGAGCTATTAGAGTAGTGTAGAGTAGAGAGCCAGTTTGATACTTAAAAATGGCTTGGTTTTAGTTCCTTATCTTGACGACTAGTGCCAACTTTTTGTCCTATTTTGATTATATCATATGCATAATTTAATTTAGCCTTACACAAAATAGCTTTACTTTTAAGCATGAAAGTAGAATTATTATCACAATACACAATTAATCACATCTTACTTGTCCTTTAAAAGGACATTCTCCCTCGAAAACTATCCTTAAAAATGATTTTCCCAGGAAAAACCTAATTTTTACATTAAAAACCCATAGCTACAGTCGATTGTGCTAGGTTAAGTTAACGGTCGTATTCTGAGCCTCTGGCAACCTCTAACAAACATTGATTTGCTTGATTTGGTATTCTGACCACCGTTAATCCACTTCAATTAACAAATATTTGTTACTTAACAAATCAGCCAACAAACGAGTGATTTAAGTTGAACTACCAATCAGAATCGAGAATAGAAAAAATGGCGTCCTCTCATCAGTCTATTCCTAGGCCTATGAAAAATCGTGAACATTTCATTTTGAGACTCTGGAAGTATTTTTTCATTGTTAAAGTGTTATCAATAGAGAAAAAATAGTTTTACAATTCTATAACAGTGAATTAACATTTAAAATATTCTTAAATCACATCAATTAAAATCCGCAGAACAGCTATCTTCTAACGTGTAAGTCCGCCCAGATAGAAGAACTATTTCATAACTAAGATCACTAAAAAATACATTCTCCAAAACGATATATTTAAATGTTTTGGAAATCCATATAAACAACTAAGGAAACACTCTCAGATCTTCTTAAAACCTTAAAAGTAATCTAAACTCTTGGCACTACTTTTTCCTTCAATGTTTTTATACTAAAACTTTCTCCCTTAACGTACTCTAATGTAGTATGGTGGTGATGGTATTGGACTACGGACCCGAAGGTTGTGCGATCGGGTCCAGCAAATGATGGTTTTTTTTTAATTCTTTCAGAGCATTGAAATTTTTTTTGTGTGGTAGAAAATTATCTTGGAATTTTACAAATATTTCTAGAGAAATAAGACACAAAAAAATATATTTTTTTATCGTAAACCTTTTTTCTTTCTTAGAATTAAACTACCCTCATCAAAAAATTTGCATCAAAGTATTGAATCAGAATAATAAATTCCAATTAAAAATAAATTTATTGAAAATATTTTCCTTTTTAATTAAATTTATAATGATAGCTAAGCGATCATTATAATCAGTTAACAAAATATAATAAAAGCAAATTAATTTTTTCAGGCTGTTTTAATTTTCTTTCGAAATCTTTCTGATCACCTTTAAATAAATTTCTTGAGATTTCTGATTTTTCAAATGATTTTAAGTGTTGAGTTCTTTTATTATACATATTATTTTTTAAATGTAAAAAGTGAATCCAATAGAGTAAATTTATTCTTTAATTGAAGAACTAATTATTATTTTGAGAATTTGTTTCAATTCAGTAACGTTTTATAAAAGATATGAAATTATTTCTATAATTTAAGACATTTCCATATTGAGATAATAAAAATATTTTATATTTCTTTCTTGTATAGGTACATAGTTTAATATTTAAGAATAATAATTAAGTTTAATATTAAAAGAAAATGTTATTTTTTAAGCTATAAAAGATTATAAAACAATAAAAAATTAATTAATCTTCATTAAAAATCATCGACTTTTAAAGTAATACAGTCAAAAACGCTTTTATTTCCTGCTTTTTCGCGAATTTCTTTCCTATCCTATTCACAACTGAAAGATCTCCACCAATCACGATTGAGCTTTTTTTTATCGCCAACGGTTTTGCTTGTTCGCCAGCTCTGGTGCCACTGACAAACGTAACAAACGTTTGTTAGTTGATCATTGCGCTCAGAATGCCGAATCAAGCAAACATGAATTTAACAAATTTTTGTTGATTTGTTGATCGGGCGATTTATCAGAAAGCACAGAATACGGCAGTAAGACTACTATCAATCAATGGGTTGTTGGCAACTTACTCCGACAAAATGGAACTGGAAACGGTAATAGAATAAAAGGGCAAAGAGGATAAAAATGGGATGGAGATAGGGATAGGGATTTCATACAGAGTATGAGTCCTTAAAGTGTTTTCCCTCTTTAGATCTATGTCTGGGAAATCCAAGTCATCATAAATAACTGTTTATAAAATGAATGAATGAGTCAAGGCTCATTTTCATTTGCTGAATAACAATTTAAAAAGATATTTTTCCCATGGAGTTTTTTTTTACCGTTTTTTATCTTTATTAGTGTATTAATATCTATATTATTTTCTCATAATAATTCTAAAGAAATTAAATCAGTTCACTAACAATATTAATATTTCAAGACTGACACATGGAACAACTCTAGAGATGCCTTATTATAGCTTAGAATATTGGAGTTCGTAACAATAGCTATGGTGGTAACTTCCCATTCATAGTCTAACAAGATTGAAAATGTTGTGCTAAATTAATTTGAAGTATTACTTTGAAGTTTCTTCAGAAATTTAAGTCTCATATATCAGAACGGCTCATTTACGGAATGTTTCAAAGATTTCACAAGCTACATTCGAGGGAACTCCAAACATTGTTGATTCCATATTAGTTTCAAAAATTTAACAGCTAACTATAACCAGAACTCAAACAACTAAACTTCCCTCTCTCTTTATCCGAGCCGCCAATGTAAATTTCCGGAATCGAATTCCAAAAGTACACCCGCCGTTCTTTTTTGAGTCTCCGGAGCCGATTTCGGAAACCGTATATTAAATTTAATCAGAAAACGGCTCGTTCCCAAATTAATTCCCCCACATCCCGGAATTTCCCCGAAAACCTTTTAACAATCTCGCACCTTCTCGTATCGTCAACACTCCCATGCGCGTGTAGTGTATTCGTTGGAGAACCCGCGTTCCCGAAGCATTAGCATATTTTGGCGCCGCGGAACCCATTCGAATGCAAATTCGAGTTTAAACGGAGAGGCTTCGATATTTAATCTAATGAAAAGTAAAACAGCTCGCTTCTCTCTCGATCTTTCGAGTTGAGTTTGGCTGCAAACGGAAAAACAAAATGAGACCTCTTTCATCAGAAACCGTTTAGAATTCTCGATTTTTTTTTTAATGAAGCCGACTTTATTTTTATTTTCCGTATTGTTTGGGGTGTTAAATTGGAATAAGATATCGCGAGATTCGAAATCACGCGATTTTCGGAACTTAATTATACTTAAAATCAACTGTTGCAAAGGAAATATTCGATTCACGTGTTTCTTAGGGGTAAAGGTTTATCGTGTGGGGAATATAAATTGACCCAGGTTTAAAAGATGTTCTTTTTGATCTTGATATAATTGTAGTTTCATTAAACTTTGAATGCAGCTTGAAAAGATTTTGAAATTTGCTAAATGAAAATTTGTTGTAGGATTCTCGTTGTTTTATTAAAAATAAAAAGAATGTTCTCTACTCTACATCGAATTTCTTTTGAATTTCTTTTTTTCCGTGAGTTTCAAGATTTTGTTAGAGAGGTAGAATATACTTTATAAGAATCATTTTGAGGCTTTTTAATTGATCCTAAGAACTTTCTCTGATCCATAGGATAATAATAGCTGTGTATTTCACCATGGCCACCTAAACTAATAAGGCCGTAGAAGCTTGAAATCTGAGTGATGTCATGCCTTCTCTTCCACGTCATCGACGCGTTTAAGACAACAGCGCAACTCCAGTCTGGAATCTTGATCGCCCCACCCTTTACAGCCTGATTGGTCTCCACAACTACGGTGAAAACGTCACTTGAATTAGCCACACCGACACACGTGCCGAATATTTCAGATGGGAGAAAGTTTGATCTGAATTAGGATTGATTTGACTTGGAATTGCTAAGAACTAAGAATTACTCTCCTAATGACAGATGGGGTTAAAGAGCAGAACAATCCTGATCTGAAATTTGCACACAATCCTTGGATTGGACACCTTAGATTGGACCTAAAACCAGCAAAATCTTTCTGTTGATGATAACATTGTAAAACTGATCGAAAAGAGGAAACATCAGTTAATATTTAACCCCCCTCCATAGTAATCGTAAATTTGAAGGCTTAAAATATGTCCGATCATGAGTTTTAAACCAGGCCCGATTTTTACAATTTTATTCAAATTTAATCATTAAACCAGATAATAGTAATCACTGATCAAATATGATCATTAAAATTAAATCTGCATAAAACCATTTTCAGGTCTTAAGGGAAACCTCTTTTTAGTTCTGCAAAACGAAATTACACAACATAAAATTGTTTATAATAGAGCACGGAATCAACTTGAGGTTCGCGATCTCTTATTCACTTTCTCACTTCTGAAATATTCGACACGTGTGTCGGTGTGGCTAATTCAAGTGACGTTTTCACCGTAGTTGTGGAGACCAATCAGGCTGTAAAGGGTGGGGCGATCAAGATTCCAGACTGGAGTTGCGCTGTTGTCTTAAACGCGTCGATGACGTGAAAGAAAAGGCATGACATCACTCAGATTTCAAGCTTCTACGGCCTTATTAGTTTAGGTGGCCATGATTTCACCCCTCCCCTCTAAACTTATTTCATAATTCAAAGTTGAATATTATTATTTTGATGGCTCAGCTCTGGATTGACATTCAATGTTTCTAAGCAATAGGTATGAGGATTAGAACCAGATATAAAAATGTTTCTGTGCAGTTGAAACTGGAATTAGTTTTTATTTTCAATTGATATAGATACTACTATTAGTATCCCTTTCTGTTAGAATAACCGCTTAATGGTCTTACCTAAATCTAGCAAAGAGATTACTTGAATTGATTCTGCGGAACACTTAAATTTTTTTTAGTCTAAAATATCTTAGGAACTGGATAAACCGTGCGTGTGAAATCTATTTCCGTGGTTCCCCCACAAAGCAGTTCGGAATTTCGTCGAAAATTCAATGGTACCGTGGAGAAATCCACCTATCGGAAAAGCATTTGTCCCAGAGAATTCCTTAATAAAAGAATTCAATGTTCCAAGAATTTCCGAGCCCATTTCTCAGAAGCAGCTTCGTTACAGCTAAACCCTCGTCTCGTTAGTTAAGGCAATTCCAAAGGAACAAAAGCTTAATTACCGTTTCGGCTCTGCTCCCGTGAATGCTAAAGATGCATCTGTCAGCAATCCCAAAAAGTAATTGTCCCTTAACTTCGCCATAACTCAGCTCCTACGTCTGTCCCTACCTAACAAATCAAATCCTGTTGAACCATTTGGAAAGGAATAAAAATCAAGAACTTCATTTTGGTTCTAAACTTTCCTCTCGTTTTCTGCCTTCTTTTTTTTGCCCCGCTAACTACCACAGTGGAATACAAAAGAACTTGCGATGGTTCCACGTGAACGGCCGAAGAAGAAGAGAAAAAAAAAATGGCGTCCGAGGAAAAAATTCTAAAAACCCAATAAGAAAATGGTCGGAAGCGTTGGATAGTTTCCTTTGTTTCTTGATTTACAATGTATTCCATCGGTATTCTTCGATGAACTTTTTAGGGGCTCGGTATCAGTGCACCAAGGCTGTCATTGGAGCAAGCGAAGAAAAAATACTCTGGCCATATTGTGAAAGTTGGTATATCTGAATTTTTGTTATGCTTTACGGGTTTCTCGATTCGGTGAGTGGAAAAGTTCGGCCGACGGTTTTTTATCACCCCTTTTCAGGTCATAAATTTTTGGGTGAGAGGGGTTACTATACCCAATTCGGATGGAAAGCAGATACGCTGTGAATCATAATGTCTTTGTTTTGAAAGGCAATTTCAAGTTACCTAGGAACTTTAAATGATCGGGTTAGGTCAGAGGTACAAATGGAGTTTTCCCATTTTTTTTTATATCTAATCTGAGGTTTTCATTGAGAAAAAGCTATTTATTTAAAACAAAAAATGTTTATGAACGAGTCATAATTCAAAATTTAATAAAGATGCAGAATTTGCTTTCAAATTGATGGGTTAACCGGATTTCAGAGTGAGCATGGAATATTCTGAGAAAGAATAAGAGTTTAAAAGCGGTCGGTTCTTGAGATTCAATGAATGCTATGTTCAATAAACAAACTCATTTAAAAATTTAAGGAGGAAATTAAGGAATTTTTATTAATGTAGAATAAAAGATGAAAGACTTTGAAAAACACTGAAAGAAATTCTTCTGTAGTTTAAGTACCTTTTTGAATTAAATGTCTCTCAGAAAAACAAAATAGCCTCGGAGATGGAAGTTTTTAAATACAGCTAACGTACAAGCTCTTTTTAAAATTTTAGTTTGAATAATGATTTAAAAATATATCTATTTTACAACCTCATAAGAAAACCTCTTTGATGAATAAACTCTCCTAAAAAAAATTACCAAACATTTTGGACCTTTACTTTAAACTTATACTATTTTAGTAAATCTAAGTAAGTTAATATATTTTATAAAATAAATGCAAACCTGAATTTTCAAGAGCATAAACAAAAATTTAACTAATTAAAGTAATGCTGTGGAAAAGTATAATTTTTTTTAGTTTTAGTTTCAGTAGAAAAAATAATGAAAACCATGTATTGTACTTTCAGAATTTTAGTATAAGCTGCATCGAAAACACTCATTTAGAGTATTTGAAAAGAAACAACTCTAAATTTTTTATAAAAGGAATGCACGATATTAAAATTTACAGCCATGCAAGTTTTTAGAATAAAAAAAATAGTAATATAAATAAATAATGTAATAGTATCTTTATGCAAGTAAACTCCAAACTTTTTCCAAATATTGGTTATTAATTATTTGTTTGAACTTTGAAAAAAGTGTATAGTTAATATATTTTAAAAATTAAGGTATGATTTGAAATTTAATGTCTTGTGGATATTTATTTTTAGCAATATTAAACTCGCAATAGTTTTAAACTTAGTTTGATGCATGTTTTTTAAGTGATTAGAATTTTACAAAATATGGATTGAATGCCCTGAAATCAATCCTACTTGATGAAAAATAATCTCCAGATTCTAGAAAATTATTCCTTTCACTTTCAAGTACAGTTCTCAAGCGATTAACGGTGAAATTCAATCATAGTGAAATTTCGAAATAGCGGTTTTCAAGAAAAATCGATAGAAACCGAAATCTCTCGAGGTTTAGTTCTAAAATTTCCCATGGAAATTTTTGTTCTGTCTTTTCCTCAAAAACTTCAAGCGTTTATTCACTTCACCGGGCTCCCCCCACCAAAATAAAGTCCGCATTTAGAAGAATCCGATCTACATTGGAACGTTTATCATATTTTCTCGAAACCGCATCCCATTTCAAACGATGTTTTACCCACAAAACCCCTCTAAAAGGGGGCCCTCATTTTATTCCGAAATTCCGCGGGAACGCATTCCAGCGGTCCTTTCTTCCCTTTAAATTCGTGCCGAAGATTTGATTTCTCGTCGTTTGGCAACGGTATTCAGTTTCTCGCGCGCGTTGCCAGATTCCGCCGCGAATAAATTTGTGTTTTGAAGGAAGGGCATTTCCATTCCAAACAGGGTTCTGACGTCCCCCTAGCTGATGCCATGGTGGAAGTGACATCGACAACAGTTCGAGAAGTTCTCTCTCTCTCTCCCTTGTCTATTTTAGTTGTCGATCGGTAAACTGGGTGCGTTCGCAAATAGCAGCTGCTCTGAAGATTGGCTGCTGCTTCGTAGGATGCCCGCCTTTCCCAGACTGGTGAATCTGTCAGCATCAATCACATAGTCTCAACGTTTCGCTTACAAATAGATTTACTTCGAAGAATAAATAAGCTGCAGGCCTCAAATCTTGCTATCTTTTGGAAAAATTTACATTTTGGAAACATTTTCTTGAAAATCTATTGATAATGAAATAGAAAGTCTCTCTCTGTATATGACACATCCTACAAACAGCAAAAGAAGACCTAAACTTAAAATGGAAAAGGAAAAAAAAAAGTTAATACATTTACAGCCATATTCAAAGCCATCAGCGTCAGTGTTAAATCCTCGGTCAAAAAAGAATTCCACCAATCAGAGTCAAAAGAAAGCTACTTCTTCTTTCCTTAGCCGCTAGTTAACCTCGAAGCTGATGGCTATGAATATGGCTGTTATAGCCATAATCACAGCCATCAGCGTCGGTGTTAACTAGCAGCTAAAGAAAGAAAAGTTAGCTTTTCGCTTACTCTGATTGGTGGAATCCTTCTTTGACCAAGGATTTGGATTTAACACCGACGATGATGGCTGTGAATATGGCTGTTAGTTAATTATATTTATGCAATATTGTATAAAATTCAATAATTACATAAAGAATGTAGACTAAGAAAATGTAAATGTAAATTTTTAAATTTTACGACCTAAATATTTATTCTGGAGGCAAAAACACTCTTGTGTCTGTTATCTTATTTGGCGATACTATAACGAAGGATAATACAGAAACTTAAGCTCAAAAATAATTCAGTTGGTGAGAAATAGAACGCTGTGGAGGAAGATTCAGAATAAGAAGGTACTGGCCCACCCTGGGCTGTCTAGTCAAATATGATGATGATAAAATAAGTATAATTCGAGTAAAATAAAGACATGAAAGTGGATGTGTAGAATACAAAGAAACTACACAAAGTATTAAACCTATTTTATATCAGTTTTTATTTCATATCCACAAGCAAAAACGAAATATAGAGTTCAGAAGTTCCAACCCTTCCTCCTACAGCAAGAATAAATAGTAAAAAATAAGCCACACACACCAAAATAAAAATAAAATGAAACAATGTACCTATTTTGTATTAAAACCAAAAGGTGCGTATTTCGAATTGCCTTCAACTGATGTTGTCACTAAGGTTCAAATCATTTCTAAGTGCATTCGGCTTTTCCATCTATTCCTGCTGTCAAGGTCCTCTGATTGTTCCATATCGCGTCTATTCATGTGGTTTAACTCGCGTCACTACACACCGGAGCTGGCAGTAGTTGACAAGTGAGTTTCAATCCAAATTTCTCGAATCGCCCCTTTGGCAAGTTCTATTTTGAGATCGGAGTTTCACCAACACCGTTTGTTTTTCTGTTCTTCTCTTAGCACTAGAAAACATCATAAATTTATTTTAATTCTAAAACCATGTCGTACATACCGACCACATGAAAGAAATTGTAAAGATTTCAATGGTGAATGATACATCCAAGAAATTTTATCGTTTAATTTTTATATCGGAAACAAAGTTAGGGATATTTTTTTTGAAAGATTGATAAAATTTTTAATAATGCTTGAAATGTGTTGAATTTTAATGCCTTATAACCTCTCATGTGTCTGAAAACAGGAAAAACTGTACAGTGGGATATTTCTTAAAAATTTGAAACAAATAGCAAAGCTACTTTTTCAAAGCTCTTAAACCTGAAAAGATATATTTTAGGATGTATTCATTTGAAGTAATGCTAAAAGTAAATGCGGGTTACTAAGATCAGTATTATGACTTTCTTGATTAATAAATTTTTCATTCAGTTATTGCTTGGTATTATTTCATTTGTATAAGGCCATTTTAAAAATATGTAAAAGGTAAGAAAAATTCATTTGTGGGTAAAATCTATCACATTTCTTTAGAAAGATAAGATGAAAGCAAGGTAAAAAATTTTGAACTTCAAATAAATTTTGTGTAAGAAGTAAAGCGTAATAATAATAAATACTTATAAACCAATATACTTACAAATACTTCATTGTAAATAATAATTGATATGAAGAATTATAAAGGAGATTTTTCAGTTTTGTATAAAAAAGAAGGTAGAACAGCCGCTTACTATTTTATGATTTTAAGAAAACTTTAATTTATTGATAAACAAAACTGCTTAAATGATAGAGAAATACTCACATAAGAATATAATCCATAAAAATTAAATTTACTCAATGTCGTAATAAAGGCATCGTTTTTCTTGAACTCAGTAAAATTTAACTCTTCCTCCGCTGTATAAAACTCTATAACTTTGATAACTGCTGTATTTAAAACCGATTGGCCCTCACTCCATATTACCGAACGCGGAATGTTATTAGGGGGGGGGGACTTCAGCACAAATTGGAAGCGCACTTGTTGCTCCCCGTAATTACGCCAACCGATTCCGAAAACTTAGTCGTATTAAACTTAAAATTACATGACACGACCAAACACCGCCTGACGCGCGACGGTTCCTCCCATTAAATATTACGCAGGAGGGGTACGCCGAACATCCATTAGAGCTTCGAATGACATGCTCCGCGCAGACGACATCGGAATTGGAAGTGACACTCGCAAGAAGATGGCGGAGGAGTGTTTATCGTCTGCTTGCCTAATTCGAACGGAAGCCCGAAACTGTTTCGAGGGAGAACTCGTCGTTAATTCGAAAATGGGTTTCAGAGATTATTCTAGAACAATATCGCACCAGTCTTGTTCCATCAACAATGGCAGAAGCGTTCTACATTGTTCCACGCGAGCGCGGGAAAATGGCGACGTTTAAAATTTATGCGTCTGTTTTAAAATTAATTGGTGAATTATTTTCCGTCAATGGAACAAATTGTTCGGAAGAGTTTTAATACAAGGAGGGCCCTGCATATATTTTCTTAAGTTTATTTTAATGACCAGATGCTTTGGAAGTTTGTTGGAGGGAGCAATTATTCTTGCAGATTAGAATCTTGATCCGGGGAAAACGAGATTATAAAAGACGATTTTTGGAATATTTCCTGGAGTTGCTGAAAACGACAGCTGTTGAAGTAGTGTGCCACACCTGCTTTGAATGTATAACTTTTTGAATGTTACCGTGTTCTGTAAAAGAGGTGTATTAATATCCCGAAAGAAATTAAATCGTGGGTTTGGTCATGTACTAATTAATTAGGTTTTACTTCATTCTATTTAAAACATTCTTCATTGGTGTCAAAATCTTATCAACTTATTAAAGTGTTTTTTTATCTATTACAAAATAAAAATCATTCCAATCAACTATGCTTAGCAAAAAATGTTTTTAGAATAAAAAACACAGATATATTATTGTTACTTATACTGTATTAATCTAAATTTATCCATTGAAATTATAAGCGTAATCGATATTTATCGATTCAAAGTTGTACAGATTTTACCCTTTTGATCTCTGTAAAACAAGTTTTTCCTTCAAAGTAATCAGTGTACAGAAAAACAAACTTTACCATGATACTATTCTGGCTGGGTTCGATTTATTTTCGAATTTATTTAGAATGACCCCATTGCAGTTCCTGCCATATTTTGGATAAATTTGTCCATTTGAATCAATTTGATAAATTTTGCAGCCCAGGTGGATGCTGGGTGTCCTTCATCTTTTTTATTTTAATGATACGGATTAATAAAAAGTAATTTAAATCCAATCAATAAAAAATATTTATCTTAAAGTTATAACTAATTTTCAAATTGAATTGATAAGTAGCATAGGAAAAGGAAATGTAGAGTATTCTCACACCGTGTACCTATTTTGTGCTGCCAAAGGTTTTGAATTTATGTCCCTATTCTACAAGTGGAAAATATAACATTCAAATTTGTCCAACTGTATTTGTTTAAGTTCACATAGAGTGCTAATTCAAATTTTTTTAGATTTTATTCATGAAGAAAAACATGTTTCTTTAAAAGTTTAAGTTAAGGAAACTAAAAAAAAAAAATTAAATTCTGCACACTGGCAAAACTTTTCCTTTCACCACACCTTTTTTCGCTTCGTTTGAGTTTAAAACCGGAAAGTTATTTCCAGAGGTCACACCAGAAATGACACAACCATGATTCCTAACACATAAAAGCGGCAATTTTTCCTTTCGCCGCGACAGAAGAAAAATCCGCCCCGAACTTATGTACCCACAGATCACAAAACTTGCCAAACCAACCTTTTCGAAAAGAAAAATGCAAAAGCAGCTTCCTTCGAACATATATATTCGACTCTCCCCCTTACCAAATCTCTTCTTAAGTTTCACATAATGAGAAATAAAACACCCCTGAGGAAAGGGGGATATGTAAAAAAGTGTCGTCGAACAGTTTTGTTCAAGAAAAAAAGAGAAGCGTGCAACCGTTGTCGCCTGCAACCGTGATCAAAAACACCAAAATTGTTGTTTATGACGGCGCCATTTTTTTTCTCTGCCGAGGCGAGGAGAGCTGTAAAGCTCCTGCTTCTTTTCCTTATGAAGCCGCGTTGGGAGATAAATATCTTCTCCTCCATGGAGAGAATTGTAGAAAAAGGAGGTAATGTAGGGTGTGTGTGTATTTTCGAAACGAAAAAAAGTGTACATTTCCCCCCTGTTCGACCAGAAAATGATCTCTTGAAAGACCTTTGATGGTTTTGCTGTGTATCTTTCTGGTGAGTATCTTATGGTCATCCCTCTTTCTCTCTTACGAAAGTTGGTTTTTGGTTGGGAAAACTTCGGAGAAACACCCAGAAAAGCAACTAAGGCAAAGGAGAAGGAATTCTCTTCGGGTTTTTTTTAAAGATTTATTTTGGAATTCATTTTTAAAAGTGGTTTTTGGGGAACTGGAAGTCACCGTTCTATAGTTTTTCCAGACGACTTTTTGTAAACCTCGTATTTCTTGGAAAGAGGTTCTTGTATTGTGTATATACTTTTCCTAAAGGGATACCAAGAAAGCGAACAAAGTTTGAGATTTTGCTGTAGACATTTTTAATGATTCGTTCTTTGACTTTCAAAGAATTACTTTCCAGAAACCGACCAATGCATGAAAATCAGGGCTGTTTAAAAATATTCGATTTTAAAGCACATAGGAGAAATGTTTTATTCACGCGCGCGATTGATTCTATTGGTCTTTTTTATTATATTTCTTTGGTTATTATGTTTTCCCCGAGTCTCTTTGAAAACATTCAAACTATTTAAGATAATTGAATCTAAAAACACAATAATGAGGCAGTTTTGTTTTGGTTAGTTATATTCAGTAAAGTAAAAAAGGTGGTGTGCGTAAATAAAATGTTTTTAGGTTGGAAAAACAAGAAATATGAATTGAACTAATACGTGCATTTTCGTATTAAAGAATCGAGGCTTTTCAAGGTAAAAAAAAAAAACAAAACATGGAGAGTGGTGTAGCTGGTATAATGCAGCAATACTCTGACTGGCGGCTTAGTAAATTGCTGATTTTTTTCGTTTTGAATCATAGATGTTACATTCCAATAAATAACTATAGAAAAATGTATTTTGAGTATTTGACTATTAACATTGAATGAGCAAAAATACTTCCTATAAATTATTCCTTTAGTTTACTAACGAATATTCCTGAATAGAATCGTGCTATAATCATAGCTATAATATAATACCGGCTTGATGGGATAAAAAAAATTCTGAAACATAACTGAAGTCCTATTAATGTAACGTCCCATGGGGGAAATGTAAGGCCTCTAACACCTGCCCCTCACTTTTTAATTCACCTTTAATCAACCGCCTCATAAACTAATTCCGTTCTTGAAAACTAAAATCCATCGATGAATCTCCTTCCTCAAAGGTGGTATTAATTCCATCGGCCCCCTTTGAAATGGGGGGTTTGTCCCCAGGTGGTGGTCTGCCTTAATTAAACCACCTGCATAGGTGGGGTGGAATCGAACACGGGGTGGTCTTGTCGTCCAGGGTGGAGACCCTCCTGGATTCTTTTCGTCAAGAGGTTGATGCAGACGATAGTAGATTTAGGCTCGATTCATAAGGATTAGGCCTTAGGCCTGATGTATTTTCTAACAATTGGGGTTCTATTTTTGTAGAAACAGGTTTCATTCTGAGGAAATTAGATGTAAAAAGATATAATGCTATTAGATATTTGATATTTTATTCAAGAAGAGTGAACTTGTTTTTATTTTAATGTGTGACAATTAAAATTTTTTATGCTCTTATAATTTCCTTCAAAAGTTTAAAAAGCATAATCATAATAGAGCATTTTCAATCACATGACTTTACCTTACAACGGCCTTAGCAACGTTGTTTTTATCCTCCAGTGAAGTCATGTGCGAATGCTTCTATATCCCGCCCCTAACAACGGCCTTAGCAACGTTGTTTTTGTCCTCCAAGTGACGTCATGTGCGAATGCTCTATTGGTAAAATAACTGAATATATCGAAACTTAATACATAGACATATGAAAATAATTCAGAATTCTTCCCATAAAAACTTCTTTTTTAATAAAACCATTTTCATGTTCTCTCCTAATGAATTTTAAATGACGAATAAAATTTAAACTCTTTGCCTTTTTATTTTTACATTTAAATGTTTTTTTTTTAAACTCGAAAAAAAAATCGTATGAGTTTTACCCATTTTAATATAAAATACAATAGGTTTTTCAAAACTAATTGTATTTGAAGTTTGAAAAAATGGAATTAATTTTTAAATAAAAGAAAAATCAATGTTCAATTGTTGCAAACTTTTATCAGTTCATTTATTTAATTGCATTTCAATTTTCCTCCTCTCAAATAGATTTCCTTTTAAATTTGTATTCTTAATAATTACGCGTAACTAAAACAATATTATTCACAGTAGTTCAGTGAAAATTCTTTTATTCCTTAACTCTCAGACGTAGGTTTGTCGAAGTTTTAGAAACACCACTCAATCAAACAGGGGAAAAAAATTATCTTCTATCATTTCACTTCGTTTCGTAAAAGGAACTCGACACAAAATGGAGTGATTTACCACTCGCTCATGATTAATTTCTTGAAAGCCAGATTCCGAATAAAACATTCGGAGAATCTCTTACCCCACTTTCCATAATTTTTTATTCTCTCCTTTCTCTTGAGCCGTTTTTACATGCAGAAGAATCTATTTTTCTTTCCTTTTTCTTCACGAGAATGAAACTCCAAACGATTTTTGTCAAACTCCCCTTTCTTCATTTCAGTTGTTTTTCCTTCCCCTCAACCCTTCTCTCCATCCCCCTTCAGTGGCAATTGGCATCATACATTTTCTTGGTGGAACCAGACAACTGAAAGCCGCCATCTTTGTTATTATTATTATCATGATCGTTCTTATTCTTTTTCAGAAGGCAACGTTTGTTCTTTTATTTATCGCTTTTTTCCAAAATGGCGATGTTGTTCGATAGGTGTGAGAAGGGAAAGAAGAGTGAATTGGCAGATAAGAATCCATTGTGGAGGCAATGCTAGGAAATTACTAAGTTGAAAAAAGTGTTTGGTAATTTTCTGATATTAGAGAAAACGTTGTGCCATAAATATTACTAGTTTATGAAATATTTTAAAAATTTATCGTTATTTTATCAAATGTTTTTAAATTCATTTTTAAACCATTTTTACTTTCACAATATGTGAATTATTTTTAACATTAAAATTAACCCTTCAATTTGATTATTAGCTCATGAAGGTATCATTACAAGTTTTCAAAGTGGAAAGTAAATGAAAAATCCCTTAAAAAAACGTCTTTTTTCATTCTATAAGTAGTTAATTTCTAGTTGAGTGATTAGTTCTCAATGCTTAGTTAGAATAAGGTACCTTGGAAAATTTTGGATACATTTTCTCCCTTTCTATTTCTTCTTTCTTTCTCTCCCTCATTCCGAAAATTAATACGTCCATATGAGTTAAGAAAGGAATTTAGAAAGTCATTCACTAGTTATCTAGCCTGCACAACGTAAAATAAGAAACCGATTGGGAAATCTATGAAATAGTTTAATCCACAAAATACATTTTTCAGCTTATAACTAGTAACATCTTAAAGAAATAGGTAACTGAATAAAACTAAGATTTCATTTTAAACTTATAATACCCATCTAAGCGGGCAAGCGTTTAGTCCCACAAATCCATTATCTGCTCCTAGCTAGCTTCACCCCCAATAATCACAACGCATCCCATTTTATCCAGTGGAATCTAACCCCCAAGAATAAATACCAAGATAGCCCTCCGTCAATAATTTATACCGAACTCTAAAGATACTCACACACTGGATATATCCCGTTCTCTTAACTTAATGGAACTCTGATGATTGATGAAAAGTTTCCGACTTTAATGGTTGCGGGACAGCTATTGAAGCTGGGTTAGTTTAGTCTGCCACCAGTGCGTGTGTGTATTGTATGATACGTCTGTTAGTCCGAATGTCTGAAGGGATATATCCGCAGATAATGGATAGGATATAAATGGATCAACACTTTTTGTGTGGTTATTTAAGATGGGGTTCGGGGAAACTATTTGGGTATCTAAACCTTGTTAGATAGATGCGAATTGAACAGTTTCATTTTTGTAATTGAACTGCAGTACGAATAATAGCTTGTAAGTTCATATTTCTTGAATAATGTGAAAGAAAACTTAATGAATGTATTGTTAATATTGTTTTGGTATGGTTTCTTTTTTAATATACCTTCTTTCTTTGTTTAGACGTAGGGAAGAGGATATATGTAGAATGAAACATAACATTTAAACTTTAATTATACGGAGAGTACTAAAGCATAAAACGTCATGTAACATCTCACAAGGAAGTTAGTTTTATAATGACCTTGTGTCACGAAATTGGACAAAGGGATGTCTCTGAAAACTCCGTTTCGACTTCAAAGGTCACAGTTGTGGTTTAATTGAGACTGTCACATTGGAGTCACTGGGTCCATATAGCTGTTAAGTCATTTGATATCTTTAAGATATAAAGTGACTAGTTATCTTACTGAAAACCAATGGCATTTCGAGAGAAATCTTTAACGGATGTTAGAATGAGTGTTTACAGTAAAAAATAGTTTCGCATTTTCGTAAACGTTCGTGCTGCTAATTTTTCAAACAGTACGAGCACTGTATTTCATGACTATGTATCCTAAAATTCAACTGTTACTTTTACTCTTTGGTGCAAAGAAAATCAAAATAGAACCGAATAAATAGTCACAGACAAAAAAAAAACCTTTTTATTTCACGCTGGGATTTCTGTCCCTCCCTCGTCCCAAATCAACCGTCGCGCCCCCGTGCGGTGATTGATAGCAAACTTACAAAGCTCTTCGGGTGGGGATTCTCCGTATTTTTAAAATGCTGACACCGCTGCTTTTTTCTGTAATAGCGGTGGTAAAGGAAGAAAATGAAAAAAATTTGCACACCCCAGATAAAGACTTAAAAAGGCAGAGAACACCGTACTTCACTTCACTTTATTCTTTTCGCTAAAGGTAGTTTTTTCGCGAAATAATCAATTTTTTATTTGTCGTTATTTGCGGGGTTGCCTTCCCCCAGTGATTTTAATCTGAGTTTGATTTCTATCTCTTCGAGATCTTCCTTTTCTTTTTGAAAAATGCTTTGTAATTTTTGCTGAGGAGCACTCGTGTTTAAATTTTATTTTGAAGTGTTATACGAGAGCTCGTGTGATAAAAGACCATTTCTTAAAACAGTGAATCTTGCTGTTATGCTTTGAAGATACTTATTCAAGGCTGAATATTAGTTCTTCGTTCTATAAATGAATATCAAAAATGCGATAAATTGCATCTTGCAAATACAGAAGTACTATTTATGGAGATGTAAAAAAGTGGCTATCATAGTTGTAACCTGAACATAAATAAGGCAATTACATGTTCCGTTCATGATTTTAAACTTTCTCTAGTTCTTCTATTTACAGAATAGAACATTAATTTGTAATAACAAAGGCATTAGAAAAGCTTTAAACAAAATTAATGGGCAATAAAGAAAAAAAAAACTAAAAAGAAAAAAATATATATATATACATATTAAAAATAATTATTCAATGGACAATTTATTTTTAAAATGAAGTTGTTCTGATTTTTGTATTTTAAATAATGTTTCTATATCATTATATCTTCCTATTGAATCATATAGTCCGGATTTAAATTAAGTCATATTGTTTCATTTAATTCGACTAAAAGATAAAATTAAACTCTATATGTCAATTTCATGCAATTTATGCTTAATGAGCGTTGATAAACTTCCATAATCTATTGTAATTTTACAACCAAAACCAATTTGTTATCCAATAACAAAATTAACGTCCTTTTTAGAAGTAATTCAATTCCATGGTGGTGTTTCAGGTTTAAGGTCAGGTTAAAGGTGTCACTGACTAAATCCCCTGAATAACCATGACAAAAAAGATAAAAAAAAAATCACAAGATATCCGAAATGATTATTCCCAAATTTATCTCTCGAATCTTCAAAAGGTGACAAACATTACTCCAAGCGACTCTTCACAGTTTTTAACCCAATAAATCTTAACGATCACTTCCTCAGTCCATCCCGCTCGTCCCATTTTGTCCCTAAAGTGCCACCTCTTCTTTGCAGGGATCTCGTCATGAATCTGTCAGAAGGGATTCTTTCCGAATGGGAGAGAATATCGTCTCCCTTGCACCGGGCAGGCACAATCCCTCGTGAATCAGCCGAGGGTATGTAAGAGGCTTAAGCTGCGGGGAGCAGCGGCTCATCATAACAGGTAGGCACCTTTCCCTTCACAGAGAGATGGAAATTTATGTCGCATTTTAGCAGCTGCCGAATACTGTGGGTCGTGTGACGAAGATTTGGAAGTTTGGGTTCTGCGGAACACTTGAAAGGGATCGATATTGAGGTTTGAGCCTCCAGTCCAGTAAGATGAAGGGTACTCTATACTATTTCTGAAGCTTTATGAAACAGAAAAAGCTATTTAAATATACAATACATGTTACGGGCAATGTGATAAATCCGGGCATTATTAATAATGCCCGCGTATTTCGGGCAAAGTGATAAATACTCATTGATAAATTTCATTTATCCTTCGCTTCGGGCATTATTAAGAATGCCCGGTTCACCACTTTGCCCATAACAATGTAACATGCATTATCTAATTGATAAATTCAATGGCATTTATCAATGAGTTATTTATCACATTGCCCGAAGTAAGTGGGCATTATTAGTAATGCCCGGATTTATCGCATTGCCCGTATCATATGTTATATATAGGGTTTGAAGGGATAGATTTTAAAAACTAGCTTCGGCCCACACGACGGTATTGGTATTACTAGACAGAGTGTCAAAAATATCAATCAATCACTCCATTAATTTTCACTTGGTAGGACAAGTAACTAAATAATATAATCAATAAATTAAAAAAAATGCAATTAGTTTAATTGCAAATGTAACTTGCTTTTTAGATTTTATGTCAAAATCAAGTTACATTTGCAGTTTAGAATAGTTTATTTGTTTTTCCTTTGAATTACCTAAAAATAGTATAATATGATTTGATAAAGTGAAAAACGCGTAACGTATAAATATTTAGCTATCAATTAAAGTATATGTAAATTATTACGATTTAAGCCCTAAATAAATTATGCATCACAAGTTGGAGAATAATAAATGTAATATTTTATGAAGAATCAAATTATAATTGTTTCATAACTGCCAAATGTTTGGAGTAACTTTTGTCATTTTTTTTTTTACTTTTTAAAACACAAATATTATTAATTCAAATCTTTTAAAGGAATTTTCTCTCAAAACTTGTTCCCTGAGGTAAAATTGACATATTTTCTTACGTACCGTGAGAGCGAAACAAATTATAAATCTTTTTATATGCAGAAAAAAAATGAATGCAAATAGCTAGGATTTATCTAGAATTTAAAATGAAACTTAAGTGAAACCATCATTAATTATTCTGAAAATCTATTTGAATTGCTAGATGAACAATCATAAAATTTATCCCCGTTTCATTACATTTCTTTGTGTATAAAAAAACTAATTCTCATTTATCCCCCTTTAACAAAAGTGTGCATTCTAAAATGTATTTAAAATAGCCAAAAAGAAAAATAATCAAAGATGCCTTCAAAAATTCCCAAACGTCTTACATCCAAAATACGATGCACAAAATGTTTGTTCTACATGAAAGAGCAAAAACAGTTTGGTTTGAAGATGAGACTAAGGCATTCTTGTCTATCGTTTATAAAATTATGGGACGCATGAATTTATGAGTTAAATTGTTTCTTCTATAGTAATATATAAGAATAGAACGATTTGTTTCATTGATACAGATGAATGTAACTTAAGAAAATCTTTATTATTCGGATATGAAAAGCTTTATCCTTCCTGAACTCTGTAAAGAGGTTCTTCTTAAAATCCCTCAAGGAATTGTTCTATGTTTAATTATATTTATAGTGAGTCTCCACTTTGTTCTTCATTATTCCGTTTATATTGTTATCTGCAAAAGTAGCCTGCAAAACTAACTGCGGGAAGTCATAATGATACTGGAATTTTATTATTTTTGGGATGTTAAGAAATTGCTTGTTTTAAGTATGTATTTAGAGTAGCTAATACCTAATACTCTAGGTTGTGGTAAGAAAGAAAATGTAGGTTGTTTATTTTTGCATCTCTGAAAAATAACTAGCTAATGCAGTTGTTTCATTTGTATGAAAGGAAGTTCTTTTTAAAGCTCTTGTAAATTCATAATGATTGTTGTAAAATATCTAAAATTAAGTTCATTAATTACTTTAATTAACTTTAATTTTTTAGTTGAACCACTTACATGAGATTTCTATCAAAACTTTTATGGAAAATTATGTTTAAAAGCATAGGTTTAATAGCATTTGCTTTAAATAAGAAATTATAAAAAATTGCAATTATAACTTGCTGCAATAATTGGAAACACATAATGGGAAAAAGTAATAAAAAAGAAAACTTTCCAATGAAGGTTAATAGTAGGTACTTTGGATATTATCACCCCAGTAATGCAAAATTCTAAGCTAAAGAAACACATAATAAATTGACAACAAAATTAAATGTATAATTGCTATATAATAACATTTGAAATGCTTTCGTTAAGGAAAGAAGACTTATAGTTAGGAATGTTTACTTATTTGATACTTAAACTAATTTTATAATGTTTCTTTTACATATTTCATAGTTTTATACCTATGTGCTCAAAAGTTAAAAGATAATTTTTAAGGATATTTTTAAGTTTCCTTTCATGATGTTAAACCATTTTATTATGAAAATTTAATATAATTTAGTGCAAATTTGAAAGTTACAAAATAATAAAGTTGTCTATATTCAAAAGCAGCAAAAAATATAACAAGATAAGATATACACAAATTATTTTTTTTTAAAGAAAAACAAAATTTTTATACCATAACCTCATCTTAGAAAGAGTAATAATTTCATTAAAAAATGATATTCCTATGAGTTTTTTTTCCTATCATTATATATCTTTCTCTTGTAATGACGTCTTACGATGTATTCAAGAAAAACTTCCATTAGTTCCTAAGCGAATAAATAGTTATGGGGTAAAATGTCATTCTTTCTTATGATATTCCATTTTAAAGCTAATTTAAAAAGTTGAATAGTTCAAAACGAAGAATCCCAAATTTTAAAGGATTATTTTCAGTGATATTTTGGACAAAAATTGTCTCATTATTGATACCCGGGGAATTTGATTACTTCTTGTTTATTTATGTCATTCTGTTTTCTTCGAATTATTATTATTGAATTATAGGTATCATGGGGAAAGAATTATGATATGTTTTTCTACCTCTCCTATACAATTTGCAATACTTCGAATTTGGGAAACTTTATGCCCAAGACAACATGGCTTCATTTCTCTCTCTTTAATTGAAAAATGTCAATACTCCTCATATCCCCCAAATTTAAGCATAATTCAATTTAAATAAAAGTATAATTTCAAATTTAAGTATGTCTCCTATTGGTAAAAAGAATGAACTTATGATCTCTAACTTTGAATTTACTGGTCTCTGTATTCAAACTAGAATAGCGTCAAAAAGTTTTTACATTTTACTTAATTTACTTTTAGAAATTTTGGACGAGAAAAATTAGTTTCTTTCATTAAATTATTTATTATAATTACTGCAGAGTTTATGCATATGAAGGTAACTTTTAGTGAAATGTGGCCTTAATAACCTAAATACTAGTTAATAAATAAGATAATAAAAGTAATCAATGTTTTCCTTGTATCAAATTGCCCCGTTTTCCTCTTTATTTTCATACATTATCTAATCTTTATTAAAGATTTCCGTTTTATAATGTGGAACTTAATTTTAATTTTATTTTATTTCACTTACTAAACTGCTTTCAGAAGTAATTTATTAAAATCTATCTGTAATCTGTAGTAATTACTTGCTTCATTACGTATCTCTTTCGCAGGTAGTTAATTTTATGGTTGTTATTATACTATTAGTTGTAGCTCTGAAAAGGTAGTCAATAAATTAATTATATTAAGTAAATTTTAAAAATCCTTTATTTTTAATCTTTATCAATCACAAATTTATAAGGTTAATTTAACAATTTATATTGAACGCATTTAGATTATTCGAAAACTGTATAATAGAACATAGAACATAGATAGAATAATAGAACTGTAACAATAGAATTTTAACTTAGATAATATTTAAATAATAATAAAAAACTTAAAATTTAAGGTTTTTGATATTTAGGATTTTTAAGTAAAAATAGTTCTCCCTTCCAAAACGTTTTTAAGGTTTAGTAATATACAAAAAGAAAATTTACAACTAACTGAACACACTTTTTAGTTATAGAAAACTAAAAGTTATAAGTAAAGAAATTTCTAAAAATCTTGAAGGTTCTTAATTACATTTAACCAGAACTAAAATTAATTGAAAGTAAGTTTGCTCATTTTATTCTAATTGATTTAAATTTGTTCAATTCCTTCTTCACTAATTTCAAATAAAAAAACAAATCGATTTCCCCCGAAAGAAATAATTTTTCATACATTCCCAGATACGTATTCGTATCTCTCCCAACCTTCTAAAAAAAGTAAGGAATTTTCAAAACCCAACTTATTTTTCACCATCTTCACTAATTCCTAACGAGTTCATGAGAATAAATCGATTTTTCTCTCTCGAAAAGTTGATCCATTATACACCAATTATTCACCACTGCTAAATCTGACTTTAAGATCTCAACCACTAAATTTCCCCGATCTTTAATATGGATTATTCAGGCAGGCGGATTAACAGTAGAAAAAAATCCTCCCTCCCAAACGATTTTGATGGATGGGACCAACCATTGCCACAAAAAAATTAACGAAGAGGAAAAGAAAAAAATTATCTCGTGTCCTTTCTTGGCAATCGATACTATTGAAAGTAATTAGTACTCAAGAGACAACTATTGCCAGATTTCCTTGCCAATATCGGCTGCCCCAAGGCGGGACGTTTTGACATTTTAAAGAAGGCGGGAACATTAAATATTAAATGGAATTTTTCTTTTTTTTTATTGGAGAACCGCTAATTGCTTCCCTGTTAATATCGTTTGGAGATGCCAAAAAAAAAAAGGAAGTATACATCTCAACTCGAATATGCCGCTCGTGTGCTCAAGGGAGAGAATTCGTTATTTCTTTAATTTATGAGATTGGGATAATTTAAAGGTCCGAGATAATTTCGTTAATGAAGCAACCTCGGTTCCGAGGCACAAATTTTATCGTTTCTTCACCGCGGATTGCAAATAATTCTTGTATCGGAATGGGTTTGTGTAAAAAGCTTCTCAACAGTAATGGCGTGGTTTCATTCAAATAATAATTGGAATGTTTCACAAAAAAGTTTATAAAAAGAGAAAGTAATGAAAACCAAAGAAGTGGTATTTTTGTGATTTTCTGTTTGTTTCATATTTAGAAGGTTCTTTTTAAGTAGAATTCTGGTAGGCAATGCATTATTCAGTTGTAAATACATACAAATTAAATGTTACAAAAAATAGAAGCGTAAGGTGGATATAATTCGACCGCATTTCTACTATTCAACTAAAAAACCGCGTTTAAATTTGTTATTTACAACTTACTCGGTAAAAGTTTTTTAAAAGATGCTCCCAATTAATTTCATACTGAAGATCGTTTTTTAATGAATATACAGGGGTTTTCAGACCAACCAGTTTCGGTGTAGAGAGTATAATTAAAATTAAATTGATCGGTATATAACTCACACAGCTTCGTTTTAATTATCAAAACACATTTTATTATGCAATACGTTCTCATCTAGGTAGAAATAAAACAATACTGCAGAATATCTAGATATACCTAGGATTACATTGTTCATGTAGTATATTGAAATACTACTACCAAATTTGATGGTAAGCCGGGAATCCTTATTTTCTTAAACTTAGCAAATTTATATAAAAAATATGCAACTAAGGAATGTATTTTTTTTTCTTCATCCATTTTCATAATGATTACAGTATATTAACAGTTATCAAGGAGAATGTAGTTATAGATGAATGAATGGGAAAGCTCCTTAAAATTTCTAATCACAGGAAAATTCTAGTAAATAAAAATCCTGAGAGGTTCTTCTATTGCTTGGTCCACGAATTCGTAGGTTTTTCAACCGCATAACAGTCCCCGAAGGAAGCAAGCCACCTGCCCGATTTTAAAAGATCAAATTATCCAGAGAGAAACGGACCCTTAAAATAAATCTTAGGATCAAACCCAACCCCTCTGCATTAAGAGCGCCTCTCCAAAAAATATTGCGTTCCACTGTTTTAAAATCTCATCCAAAAGAGGTCCCGATATGGGTCATGGAAATTTTCAATTCAGATCACCGATTCTTTTGACTCATCCCAGTGTGTCCGCTAAGCCTAGCATTGATTTCGCTGTTGAAGAGCCACGTAATCCTTATTTATTTGCGAGAGTGTTTTTTTTTCTCTCTTCGTTGGTGATACCTCGCCCCGAAGTTCGCGCCATTAAACGCCTGGCATAAAAATAATGGTGTCAGTAATTAGAGGGGCAGTTCGAGAGTTCGCGAAGATGGGGTCGAGGATAGGCTGCCGAAAAAAGTTATAAAATATTGAAGTCTGGGAATTTTTATCGTTTCCCGCTGGTCTTTTTCTTCCTCAGTTGTTTCAGCTTTAAGAGGAAGGTGTTTTTTTAATAATGGTGTTCTCTCTTGTTTTAAAGGCCAGCTGGGGAAGGTGGTTGAAAATTAGATTTATAATTCACTCATTTCCCCAGTGTTTGCGTTATGGGTTATGTTTCCAGCAAAAATAAAAGAAGGAAACAAAAGTTTATAAGGAGAAATTAGCGTAAAATACGACCCCAACAAATCAAAAGTCGAGCCTAGGAAGAATTCCTAGCGTTCAAACGATTTCTGGTGGCGATATTTATCGAGCCAGGAATGGCAACAACCGGCGTGGGAGGATTTTTCTCTTCCCCTACTGCGATAATCCCTTTAACCTCGCGCGATGCAAAGAAGAGCCCAGGTGGGATTCGTGTCGTAAAGTGGTCCGTGCGGAGATCCGTCGTAATTTAAGTCATTTGTCGCTGCATAAGGACGTTATGGCCACTAAACTTTGAAAGGAATATTAGGAATGAATCATTTTAGTGGGAAGTTGAAAGAGGTGTTTTATAGAACCTGTCTTTGACCCGCCAGAGGTTATTAGGGAAAATGCCGATTCCGGCTCCGGTTATAAAGAAGTGGATAATAAATGAACCCCATATACTTTAGCTTCGTTTTTAAAAGATTTGGTATCATGGTTTATGAAAACATGCTTTTGGTTTATGATAATCCTTCATTACGTCATTTTAATGTCACGTAGTTAGTGTACTTTTCTTTTTTCCCCCATTTATTTCAGTTTTCTCTTTGAGAATGTGAGGACAGTTCTTTCAATTTTCCTATTCTTAATTAGGTATTTTATTTTACTTTCGTGAAAAACTCTTACGTAACTTTTTTTTTTTGGCTTGCCGGAAGTGATATTTTATTCTAAATAATCTCTATTATTCTCTTTCTAAATAGTCGTTATATTTTCTTTCTAAATAATGTAATATGCTATTATAAATAATAAAAGGCCTACTCTAAAATAAAGCTTTATTTAAATTTTTCTTCTTTGGAATTTCCGTAACGAATCATGAAAAGCTAACGGAATATCCCCCCCTCAGTGTTATAAACGAATAAAGAGTAAGTTAAACAAAAGTTTTGAATATAAATTATTAAATAACTAGGTACGTCTATTATGAATTCAAGGCTGACTTCTAGATTGGCAACCTTGTTTAAAAGCTTGGTAACATGGATTGGGAGGTACCTCAAGCTAACTTAAAAATCTATTTCCATCAATGCCGAAACTTTGGACCGCCAAAAAGTGTAAAATTTTATTACACAACAAGGAGTGAATAACACTCATTTATATTATTAAAGGTGACAATCCCTATCCTCATAAAATCCTTTTCATTTTGCTCGGTCAAAGTTATACTTAAGGTTCAATAAGTTACGATATTCATAGAAGCGTATGACAAATTAATCCATATTATTTAATCAACACTTAGAAATTTCCGCCTTTAATAATAAAAACTGAAATCCAACAATGCAACAATGAAACATACTCACAACACAGAATTGAAATGAGAGAACATAGTAACCCCTTTCCTTAACCCTCTTCAACTACAACTTTTTAACCATCACAATCTCCCCATCCTCCTAATCAAAGGAAGTCCCAGCCGACGGGGAATTCGCGCATCTAATCTCGAAAGAGGAATCCTCCAAAAGGACAGAATTCTGATCACAATTAGCCTCCTGCATAATTCATCGGCGCCGGATATGATTATCCTTTAATTATGCACGCGCCATTTATTTGGTCTGCGTCCGACCCGGGTGCACATAAATAGTTTAAAATTCTGATTCCCCTAATGGTTTTAACTGCGCGTCGTCAGGACTATCTAGCCGCGAAATTTAATTTCCAGATAGGGAGGGGAAATTTTTCAACTCTTTTCCCCCTTGGCGAGGGGATATTTCGCTGATTGTCTTGTCGTTCGTTGTTACTGTCGCGGCAGTCGTCGAATTAAGTTCGGTTATGATTGTAATTTATAAAAGGGGGGGAGGATGAGGGGGGGACTCCGTTGATTAAGTTTGGAACGGACTTGGGGAGGTTTAATTGTCGGGGTAATCCCGAGTGATTTCATTAAAGTTGGTTATTTTCGAGTGGATGATGTGCTGGTGGAGTAACGAATCTTTATGTTGAGGTCGTAGAGTTCAATTGATTTGTTAACTGAATTGTATTTTGGGAGTTAAATTTAGACTCGTTATTTGTCTTTTGGATGAGTAAGGACGATATTTGAATTCCCTTGGCATTCTCTGTCTGACTTGATTAGAATTTTAGTTTATTAGGTTATTCAAACTGTGAAAGTATATTTTTAGAGGGATTTAGAAGTTTGTTTTTACCAATACGTAGATTCTTTCAAGAAAGAAGATAAGGGGATGAGTGGTGAGATATAACTTTCCTTGATAACTTTTTTGACATTCAAACAATCTAAAAAAAAACATATCCAAAATTATCACCCATAGATTTTTATTGTTTAAGACTTTGAGATCTGTAAATGGAACTAAACGCTGAAGATTCAACGCAGAATAATTTTTAAGATTCTGCAGTCGTTAGCAACTAATAACTTCATTTGCCCTATTGTTCTATAGGAGACTTTATAAATTAAACAATTTGAAAATATTCCCAACTTTAGTAAAAGCTTCCAACATTCTTGAAATAATCTACGAATGAAACCAGGCGATTACAATAAAGAGTCTTCTTTTTGTTTGCGAATCACTAAAGAGGGAATTTTGAAAAAGTCTTGCAAGATACCCCTTCCAATTATATTGCAACATTTTTTTTAGGGTCTGCTTCTAAAGTTTGAAGATTGCCCTTAAGCTAAGAAGCGATGCATTTTTTAGCCTCTGTATTTTCCCGTGTCGTTAGTCAATCAGCCAAAATACGATCATCCTACGTCTCCCTTCCCCATCAAACTACGCGGTTTGTGCACAGATTCTTCTCTCTCAAGTTTGATTAAAATTAAAATTCGTCCAATATACACTTTTCTCCCCATCACATCTCATTCCTTCGATATTCCCTTTGGCCATAACGACACTTCTTGCCCAACACACGAGAGAGAAGCCTCAAAAAAGAACCCAATTAATACCCACGACATCTTTTCCCCGAACCCCTTCTTCTTTATTACAAGCCCGACATCTTTGTTTGCGGCCGGAGCAACTGGAATTTCATTACATCAAAGTAAGTGGCTTATTTGTTTCAAAGTCTCTGTGCATACTTGGTGTCGATACTCCTTTCTTTTTCCGGTTCGTCCCATTGTTTGTAGTAAGCACCCATTCTTTTAAAAACGTTCGAATTCCTCCCTCGTCTATTTTCTCTGTATCTCTGCATCGTTCTTTTTCCATGGAATGGACTCGTTTGTTCCGCAAACAATGGAAAAAGCGACTCCAATAAAGGACTCCCCATAACTAAAATTGCTCGCTCTAAGCACCTATAAATTTATGAGGGTGATGAAGGAATTTCAAAAAGACGCGCCCCTGCGGGAGGGAAGGGCTTGGTTTTTTTTTTAGAGGGGATGATGGAAGGGTTATTATTTTATGATTTTGATCTTTTTTTCCGAGGTAGGCGTATAGTGAGGTCTAAAAGGAGGAATTTTAGATTGATTGTGGAAATCTTAACCTGTAAAGTTCAGGAAAGTAGTGGTTAGCTTGAAGACGATAAAAATAATTAACTAGACAGTAGGTTTGTGTGTAAAATAAGTTCATTCCTGCTTTGTATAAAGTTAATTACTCCTCAGGTTCTGTGAGAAACGAAATTTTATTTGAAATAAGTTTCTATTGTGTCCAGACTGCAAAATTAAACTAGGTTTTGATTTGAGTAGTTTTAAATGAGCATCAGTTAAAATGTCATAAAAACAAGAAAAGCTTTTTGAAACTGATTTAAGTTAGGCATAAATTTTACTACTACTTTCTACAATTTTTTTCTCACTGAACTGAAATCACTGAAATCAAGTCATTTTGAGAAGGGATATCGTGGTATGTAATTCACGTCTCTCATTAATTCGAAAACACTCACTAACTTTTGTAAAATCCTTTTGCGGGTTATCAACCATTTTTGAATACCTCTTTCATTGAGTGATCTATTAAAAACACTCCAAATAGCCTTTAAGAACTTGTTACGCTGTTCTAATAGCACATTAACCACATTAATGCATCATTAGCCATCGTTAACCTCGTTAAGCAAGTGAAAAGTATGTTTTTACGCCGGTGTGCAATATTTAACCAGCACGATGTCGAAGTTAAGGGGAAAAACATGTCTCATGCGAAGAAAGTGTTCAACACGTATGCGTTCGTGTCGGCGGAAATCGCGGCTTTTAACGCATAACGGCAAAAAACAAACATCGCCTGCTCCAAACCCATTCCGACCGAATGACACGACCCTCCAAAGGCGTTGACAGTCTGTCATGCAACCCCTGCTGAAATCGCATGCGCTCACTCACTCCTCTCATAATGGCTTCTAAATAAATGGCAACGCAACGATCTCCCTCGCACTCAAACATTGCCACTTCATTTATGGAAAAACAACAGACGATAATGGTTAAGACAACCCTCCCCTCAAAATCGATGCTTTTTAAAGGTGCCTGTCACGATTTAGAGAAATCATATCGAACGTATTTAATGGCGATTACCCCCAAATACAACTAAACTCCTCTTCGGGAGGAAAAAATAGGGAATTCTTAAGAACTCCATGGAACCTTTAAAAAAAATCTTTGTGCCTCGAAGCCAGTAACTCTCCATAAAAGTAAAATCCTTTACGATGGGGATTTTTCTTTATTTAAGAGACAAAATATTACTCCAATTTGTCATAGAAATAGCTCGGGTTTGTTTCTGAAAACGCTTTAGTGCCTAAAGCTGTGTCGCATGTAATGCACATACGGTATTATTGTTACTGTTATTATCCACATATAGGACATACCGTCTGCTAATAACGATCTGGTTTTGGAAAAAGCTATTGAAGAATCATTGGATCGTGTGCATTTGCTTTTGGGATATTTTTGAAACGGATCTTTTTATTCGAAAGGTATAAAAAACCCCGGGTTTTCCGTGGAATTCTCATTTTCTTGAAAGTTATTTGTTCTTTTGAACTGCTGTGTGTTTGTTATTAGCTTTTAAATTGTACCTTAGTGAATGGGACATCGATTATAATTTCTAAGTTTGTTTTGGCAACTACTGCGGTGGAAGTGGTTTTGGAAAGGGAAATAAAAGTTGAAATGAATGGGGCTCTAAAGTTTGTGGGAGCTTTTTACATTTGCCCTTAAGTGGTAAGATAATATTGCAGTATTTTCTTTTTCTGAAGGATGACTTTCATATTTTGGGAAATTAAGGTTGGAATTTCTCATTTTACATCTGTCTAATGCAAGCTTCTAGGTTTCTTTTACTGAACTAACTTTCCTACTGGTTTCTTTGTTGAACTTATTTTTACATTATTATTTTATGAACTATTTTTAAATTAGGAGCAATTCACAGATTACGTTAACTTGTAGGGGAGGGAGAGTTCAAGCATTTGTGACATCACACTTTAAAACTGTTTTCCACTGCTGTTACCACTCTAAAAGAGGCATTTCTTTCATTGCTATATGAGTTTTTCCGAGACTTTAGGGAGGGTTTATATGGCGCGATAGGACACACGGGGCCCTAGTATCCCCCTCGGAAATATTTTATGGCTACGGCACTGTAGATGATGGGGTAGCTACAACGTAGTAAAACCAAGAACCAATGGAACCTTTGCATTCGATCACATGGATGCGATGAGGAGTACGATTAAAAATTTTCCACGTTACGATGTATCGCCCCGTTTATATCACACTATAAAAACCCACCCTTGGAAAACTCTTCACTAATTACATAAAAAGTCGAAAACCCGAAATATAATACCCAATATAGTCTTCATTTTCTCCTCCACATTCCTTTGTTTTCTCTTAAAACCAATGCGATGAACTCCGTAACCACCATTCAACAGGTAAGTGAGTAAACAGAAAAGCACCACTCAAAACCGATAACTATCTCGTGAAATTCAATCAAAACCTCCACATGACGAACGAAAAAGAGAACGCTGACAGATTGGAACGAGAGGAATCGTTCGAACAGCAGTCGAATTACACGCTCGATAACGTATCGTTTGGTACTTTTTGGTGATGAGGACACTGTTGCTGGACACATGCCAATCGACAGACACAATGGCGACCTTGAATTTTTATGAGGCGCTTTCTCTCGAACCGAGCCGAGTTTGTTTTTCGTAATTGGTCGGCGATTACGAGAGCGAACGAACTGGGCTCAGGTTTTATTGTTCTTCCGCTTGCAGGTTATACCTCCATGGGTTATACGCTGATTGAAGTTTGAACGGTGAGGTGGTTTTTCACAGAGTAGGTAGGTAACTGAGCCGGGTGTTAGGATTTCAGCTGCTCTAAAGTCATTTGTGGAGTTTCGGAATTTTTTACGTTGGGATAGTGCATCATTTGGAAAACCCGGAAAACCCCACAACCAGAATGAGAGGGGGTATTCATGTGGTTAGGTCTACCTCTTTCTAGTAGTTAATTGTTTTTGGTTGGATGGGGACACTGAAATTCACGATATTGCAAGCAATCAACCAGTCAAACAATCAATTACTAACAAAGACTTTATCACAACCCATTTTATAACCAAAACCCAACTAAAAGTTGTGGGTCACACAATTCATAAATACCATACCGTAAAGGGATATGAAGCGAAGGGGTTCGTTCTCAGAATGACTAGAAATTAAGTAAAAAGATTCACCATTTTTTATTACTTCAAGCCAGGCCCTTATTTACCATTAGGCCCGGGCCTAGGGGGCCCCATAATTCAAGAGCCCTCAAAATAAAAAAAAATAACTTTTTATATTTTCTGGAATGCCTTTTCAATTTTCCCCTCCAAAATGCAAAATAAAAATCAAACATATTTTTTTAACACACTTTTATAACAATAATAATCTTTATTAACAAAATTAAATTAAAAAGGATACCGAATTATGTGTTATGAAATTTGTTTTTATGATGAACATGTATTATCACGGACGTAGCTATAGTAAGGGGAGTGTTCAAGAAACTTAGGGTCACAGTGGACACTGAAAGTTTAACTAAAACAGGGTTTTCCAACTGGAGGGCCGTATGCGGCCCGCGAAACTCTCTGAAAACCCCCTAAAAAGTAGCTTTAGAAGACATTTTAGCATACTAAAATTTAAACATTTTGGGGGGAGGACCCCCGAACCCCCTATATACCTTATTAAATTAAGGAGTAGCTTTGCTTTGGTCGGTCGTTTTCTATGGAGAAAAATTAAAAGTTTGAGGTTTCGAAAGGGAGGTTATACAGGGTGTCCCGTAAATGATGTGTCACACTTCTAGGGGGGATAGTAGACACCTAGACGAGTCAGAATCACATAGGACTTAGGGGTCCCAGACCCAATCCCAGGGAGTTAAAAATGGAGCGACACCCCAAAACAATTATTGAAAAATTCAATTTGTAGAAGAACTGCTATTGGTAAAAATGTAATTATGGTCTCAAATTTTGCGGTTTATTATGATCTTCAAAATTATCTTGACAGTTTTCAATTTAAAATTTTTTTTATTACGAAAAAAGTTAAAAAACAGCAAAAAAATGTGAAAAATATGCCAAAACTTTATTTTGTTTTCCGAAATCATTTCTTTCAATTTAATAATCTGAAAGAGCATAATTAATTAACCTTAAGTCCAAAGTTTCACGTAAATAGCATCAGTATTAAACGCTTGAGAGCCTGTTAAAGTTAGTTTTATGGGAGCAAAAACGGCTTCGGAAAACGAACGTTTAGGGACAATCTACAAGTTACGGATAGATGTCTGCCAACTTTCATTCCTCGCCCGATTTGGCGAGACAGGAGATGAGTATGAAAATATCTGAAATGCGCCAATTGAACAATTTGGCGGGATGAAAATTTCAAAAGCGTAAAATGTTGATTCTTAATTCTTATTATGTATTTTTAGAAAACAAGAGATTAATTAATTTAATTAAAAAATTTTTTGAACATAAAGAACAAACATGATTTACTACTGATTTTTAGGAACTATCGATCTTAAAAATCAATAGTATGAATTGTTAGAAATTATCTGATAGTATCGATAGTTTTTTATTCAATCGATAGTTGTGTTAGTTTTACAAATGTATCAATCATGCAAACAGCATTACTACTTATTGCGTTTAATGAGAAAACTGTACATTTGATAACTTAGGTAAAAAAACAGAAGAATCTATTATTTACAAACATGGTTCGTAAAATATCTTTTGTACATAGTGGGGATACGTCAGTCGGTGGATCCTCAATCGCTAGGTTCCTGATTTCGGGTTGCGATACAAGGGTGGTTCCTATTAATTAAAGAATGATATAATAAGCAAGTGGGTATGCAGGGTCTCCCCTCAACTTCCGATATAAGAAATTTGCAAAATAAAAGAATGCAGGTTATTGAAAGTTATGACAAACCTAAGATATTGCTTATCGGACGGTGAGTGGATAGCCCCCATATACTTTGCTTATTCCCATTGACATTTCTCGATTAAGAAACCAATCTTGTATCTCAATTCGAAATCACGAACCCAGCGATCGAGGATCCGCCGACTGACCTATCCTAAAGCAGGGGTATAATGAAAAATAACGACAAAAACTGTTTACAAAAAGTGTTCAAAGTTGGCATGGTGGTTCACTTTTTTATGGGATGGGAATTATTTTGAAAAAAATTAGTAAATTAATTAATTTACTTAAATTTTTGCCTTCGATTTCAGACCGTCACAGAAGTCTAGAAGATAAATGTTTATTGAACTTAACAAAACAGAGACTTAAGAAAAAATAAGTTGTAACTATCCCTTTTGCTAAACAAACATTGCTTATTTTCTTAGGTATAGTAACAATTTTTTCTTGAGTGTCTGATTTGATAGCTTGAATACATTTACCTTTTAGACTTCTAGTGACGATCCGAAAACTAAGGCCACACATCGCCAAGGAAGTTTGAACTATCTGTAGAAGCGTAGGTTGGCGAGGAATCTCGTATCGCAAATAATGTTGGGAAATTTGGCGAGCATCTATCCGTAACTTGTAGATTGTCCCTCAACGTTCGTTTTCCGAAGCCGTTTTTGCTCCCATAAAACTAACTTTAACAGGCTCTCAAGCGTTTAATACTGATGCTATTTACGTGAAACTTTGGACTTAAGGTTAATTAATTATGCTCTTTCAGATTATCAAATCGAAAGAAAGGATTTCGGAAAACAAAATAAAGTTTTGGCATCTTTTTCACATTTTTTTGCTGTTTTTTAACTTTTTTCGTAATAAAAAAAATTTTAAATTGAAAACTGTCAAGGTAATTTTGAGGATCATATTAAACCACAAAATTTGAGACCATAATTACATTTTTACCAATAGTAGTTCTTCTACAAATTGAATTTTTCAATACTTGTTTTGGGGTGTCGCTCCATTTTTAACTCCCAGGGATTGGGTCTGGGACCCCAAATCCTATGTGATTCTGACTCCTCTAGGTGTCTACTATCCCCCCTAGAAGTGTGACACATCATTTACGGGACACCCTGTATACCTTGAATTTCTCTCTGAGCGTAGCAAGGGGTTATAAAGGCTTAGGTTAACCTTTATCATGAGGAGGGACAAAATGAAGTATCATAGGCATAGGTTCAACTTTTGACTAGGGGGGGGGCAGAACCTATAAGACCTCAGGACCAAGGGAGCTGTTACTAGACTGTTTCGAAGGGGTTTTGGCCCCCCAAATGTTTCTAATAGTTTCCCTTTCCGAGTAAAATGTAAGGCAAATGTGAATTTTTGAGGTTAATACATGCCCTCAAGCAAAAAAGGGGGTCTGGGGGTCCTCCCCCAGAAAATTTTGTGAAATTGGACCCGAAAAAGTTGTATTTTCACTCATTTTTTGGATATTTGGGACACGAACCTTTCTGTTTGGCTGACATTAGGTCTAGGCTAAGGGGGGTGTCGGGACCCCCTAAACCCCCCCTTATATACGTCCATGTGTATTATAACACGGGGGCCCCTTTTTCCGTGGTATGCCTACTAAAGCAAATTTTCTACATCGGGCTTTGCTTCAAGCTCTACGTGCTTGCAACATTGTCTTTACAATATTCCTTACCTATTCGTATTTAGTTGTCTTCTGCAATCTAATCTTTTAACTAAATTTATTTAATAATGCATAAACCATTAGTTTTCACTGGCTTCTACTAGCTCTGCTTTAATAGCAACACAACACACAAGGATAATACATCCATTTGAAACATTGAAGAAACCTACATCCTGGTCTATACTTCTAAGTTTCTGAAATATTAATTTCATAAGCTTTTATAGTATTAGGGTTCATATACTGTTTCCGAGAGTAAGTTCAGTAGTACTTGAAAACACTAATATCATTTTTGATAGAAACATTGAGATTGATGGTATTTTTAGTCCACGAGATAAAAACCTAATCGGCACCTTTTCACCTTAATTATTCATACTAAATTATTTATTTATTTTTAAGAGATGGAGATGCAAATACTCTTCCAACTATATTACTATAATATTAGTTTTTAAAGAGATTCTCTAACAAAATACAATACAAAATACATGCTGTTTCTTAAAATCCCCCCCATATTCGTTAAACTTTCTTATTCCTGTGTCTCAGTACATCGTTTTGTTTTCTATTAGGATCAAGAACATTTCTAAAGCAATTACTAAATCTTGGAAATAAGTTTTTGTGTTGAAGGTATAATTTTCCTCCATTGCTTACAACATATTTCATCCCCACTCTGCGGTTATTTTTATTTCAATTTACTAATTAGTGCTTTTCAAAACAAGTCTTTCAAAATATAGTCTAAAAAGATCCTATTTTTGTGTTAAGGTATTCAAGCTCTTTGTTAAGAATGCTCCGCAAATCAATACATTTCTATTTAAGCTTAAACTTTTGCTGTTTGCAGAAGTTAACTCGATCCAAAAATATTCCACTTCCTAAAACCACAAAAACTAGACTAACAGCGCAGTTTCGAATAAGAATACAAAAGGTTCCGTCCCAAGCTTTCCCCTAATTCGAAAAAAACCTCGGCATCTGACTCCCGAAAACAACAGGCTCGAAACTTTTGTTCCTTCGAAAGAATAATACCAGATTGATTGGCTTCGAGTGGCAACGCAGTTTAGCGAAATTACTTTGTTAGTGCTAAAAAAAGAAGATAAAACTCCGGTGTAAACCGGGAAAAACTAAAATAAAGACTTTTCAGATAATTTTTTAAAGCATCTTCTGCCGGCCTTACAGTTAATCGAATTGAAAGGAGAACAAAGAGTAACAATTAACTCAAAGAAAAATTCGATTTTCGCTTCGTAATTGGATTTATTTGGAATCGTTTATAAACTCTCTCAGCCAATCAGGAAGTCTGACGCTAAAATGTTCTGGAAATGGATTCTCTTCCAAAAAGGGTGTTCTTTTTTCACCTTTATTTGACTTTCGAGCGTTGTTTTTAAAATTCTTGCCATTCGTTTCCTCATTTAATCACTTCCCAACACTTCAGGGCAAATTAATTTATTCAAATTCTTGTCGTTGCTAAGCAGTTGTTTTGGAAGGTTTTGGACCTTCTTTTTTGTCTACTATATATTTTTTTGAAGATGTTGGATCATTTGTTTGCAACGCGCCGGAGATAATTGGACGGATATCTACGAGTAGCTAGCTATACGGTGACATAAACAAAAGCTAAAGATCGTCTTTGGAATCGTGGATTACTCTGTTGAAAATGTGTAGTAATTAACTATTGTTATGAAATGAAATTTTAAAATGTCAATAAGTTTGATACATTTGCCTAGCGTGTTTCCCTTTTTTATAGCTACCTTAGTACAGAGCAGAATAATTGATTACTATACTTAATATAAACTATCAGAAAATGTGCAAAAATATTATTAGGTGCAAAACGATGTCTGTGATTAAAGTTCTCGGGTTATTTTCTGGAACAAGAATTTTTTATGACACATACCTAAACTTTAAGAACCGTATCTCAGAGCAAGTATTAAATTACATGCACTTATTGAGTTACAGAAATAACTGAATGCTATAAAGTAATTTATTATTTATTTTTTTAGTTTTATAAAAAGTTTGCAGAATTAAATGTAAAGCAAATGTAAAGTTTTAAAAAAGTACTTTAATGTTTACTTCATGGTAGAACATGCTTTCTTTCTATTATCTGTTGTTTTATATTTAAATAAAATTTTATTAAATGATGTATACCCTATAACGGGCTTTTAAAAAATCTTAATTATCAATTTTTCAGAATAGTTTAGCATTTAAGTAGAGTAATGTTATACTTAAAATATTTGCTTTAAATTTTTACGATACACAGAAGTAATTTTCTTTGAATCTGTTAATAATTTATTTTAATCACTTCGAGAACAAATAGCCTATTTGTTCAGTTGTTCACTTGGAATAATACTTTCACGTTCATATTTTTATGAACAGTATTTATCAATGAGAATGGGAACTCAATTGTATAAATACTATAAGTCAATGAGAACTTTAAATTCTTGTCTGCTCAACGTCGCAATCGGAGTAGACAAATTGAGTCCAAAGGCTATTGCAAAATCTTTTCCAAGCTAACAACAAGTAAAGAAAAGCCGATATGAAGCAACTCCGAAACTTGCAGACCCTTTTCTCTTCCGTCTTGAAAATCTATTCACAAAAGAATCGGGCAATACCTTCCGTCCGCGATGAAATCCAATTCCACGCGTCGTTGCCACTGGGGAAGAACAAAAACCACCCAGAAAAAAAAGCGGTGAAAAGAGGAAATTAATTTCGAAATTGTTGAAGACCCAGACCCGAATAATAAAGGAGTCTTTGATTTTGACGGACAGGGGGATAAAAAACGGACGGATAAAGAATATCAAACGACGGAAAGGGGGGTGGGGAGGGTCCAGAGAGAATATAAAAAGATTAAGAACATATTAACCTTGACCCCTTTCCTCTAAATCACTGGGGTCGAACACTCTCGCGTCATCCTCTTTTCGGCGACCTCTCTCTTCTGCATGAAGTTTATAAAGCCGTAACTTTTCTTTTCACAAAAACAACGGCGGGATTATAATGGCGGCAAAGTGGATGCCATTTCAGTGGAGGTTCTTTTGGGAAATTATTTATTCACTGTGCGGTGGAATGCTTTTTGCGTGTTGGGCCTAAATGTTTTGCTGACCCCTGAGGTTTTTTTTATTTGTTTGGGGAAGAAGCGGTGACCTCGTGTGTAGGAAGGATGCTTTCGTAAGAGATTTTGATAGTTTCTTTTCAAAATATACAGATTATAATTTAAAGAGAGAAAACCAAAAGAAATAATATGAAAGTTCTCTCATTCTCAATATTTGCTTTGAAAACACCTTTCGCAATTGAATCGTCGGTTTAAAAAAGGAAAGAAGTCCAAAAACCAAGTTTTCTGAAAATAGAAAAAAAAATCTGTATAAGTATTGTGTAACCACCATATTTTTACTGGGAATTTAAGACCCTATTTAGAATTAAGAAAATATTATAAACATATTAACATAATTGTAATGTTGAAAAAAGTGATGATGGGCGTATTCCCTTTTTTAAACTTATGGAATTTAACCTGAAAAAAATCTTAAAATCCACTTTAATTAACAATTAAATTATATTTCGGCTTAGTTAACTGCAAAAAAGTGAGAAGTAGAAAGACCAATAGAGCATTCGCACATGACGTCACTTGGAGGACAAAAACAACGTTGCTAAGGCTGTTGTTAGGGGCGGGAATTAGAAGCATCCAATAGAAGCATTCGCACATGATGTCACTGGCGGGCAAAAACAACGTTGCTAAGGCCGTTGTTAGGCCGAGTCATGTGATTGAAAATGCTCTATACAAATAAAATTAAGTATTATGAAAACTAGTCATTAGAGCAGTTTTATGAATATCAATGGAGTCAAAATTTCACTGGATAAAAATGGTCAAACCACTTTTAAATTAAAGACAAATTTTGTTTTGGCTTAATAAGAAAAGAAAAACAAGTTCAGTTTTTCAAATTAAATAAAAAAATACAAAGAATAGACATCGATTTCCCTAAATTGTAGGGGCTATATCTGCATATGCAGGGGGTATTTATTTTTTCTCTTCCCGCTCAAGTGTAGAGCAAAGCTTGCCGATTTTTTTTTTTAGCACAAAAACTCAATTTGTCATTGGACTCATTCCCTTTTGAAACTGATGATTCAATTTTCAGAAATATTAAATTTAAAAAAAGTACAGAAGGTGTTTTTTTTACATATCCTTAACTTAATCTTGCCCATAAAAAAAATTTATTTTTGATGTTTGAAAAATTTCGTGCAAGTTCAATATGATGCTGCACAAGTAGAAAGATATATATGTTGTAGGGGGCATTTTAAAATTTAACATCATCCTTTATTTGTTTGATCTTTTTAAACTGGGTATAAATGTTACTTGTAAATTAATTAAATGGGATTGTATGTGTTTAGCATGCATAATTTTATTTAATTCGGGTATTAGGTGTTAAGTTACAGATAATAGATTGTCAAGCTTGGTTTTGAGATTAATTATTTTCATTATGTATTTACAGATTTTATAAATATTAGTACTAAACCAAAAATTCTATATTTTACACTTACACCAATGATGTTTTGCATGAATAATAGAGAATTTTAAATTTCACTTATATAAATATTTTCAATAAGCAAACATATGTTTAATTTGTATCCAAATTGTATTAATTTGTATTTAATTTGTATTTAATTTGTATAAATCCAAACCCATGTATTTATATGCTTTTTTAAAGTAACTTGACATTTTCGTAATAAAATTCATTACCATAAGTATAATTAAAAGAGATCTAAGTATGTTTTATTATTAATTACTGTTTTATTTTATGTCATTGAATAAAACTTTTTTAATAGCATGGATTAAAACTTTTAAAATAGTACTATAAGTGTCATATGCTATCGACTCATATCCAAATCGAAGATTCTGAAATAAGTCGATGATCATAAAGAAAACATGTTTAAATTGATTTTGGATAGTTTCTTAAGAAAAGTGATAAATTAAAACAATAATTTTTTAACTTTATAAAGTTCAATGTATTAATGCTGAAATAGAGCATTCGCACATGACGTCACTTGGAGGACAAAAACAACGTTGCTAAGGCTGTTGTTAGGGGCGGGGAATAGAAACATCCAATAGAAGCATTCGCACATGATGTCATTGGAAGACAAAAACAACGTTGCTAAGGCCGTTGTTAGGTCCGGTCATGTGATTGAAAATGCTCTATACAGTTGATAGACTTTTCCAAATAAGTAGGTACTTATGTATCAACCTTCGCTTGTTTTAATCTCTCTCTAGAAAAATTAGACACGTGACATTTGCTGGAAAGCTTAAATTGGAATTACACGATTCGGAAAAAAATATATTACTCAGAAAATCTGAGTTGTCAAATTCTTGTGCTACATGAATTAAAACTTTTGACACGTATTAATTTAAGGAAAGAATTAAGTAATCAAACTTCCTGTGTAATTAAGAGTTACAAGGTTCTTTTAAAAATAAATTTGATCTCCTTATTCTATGTCAACTTTAAAAGAAAAAGAAGTATGAGAGAATGTAATAAATTAAGCCTTAAAATTTCATGGCAGAAAAAGTTTCTAGACTTTGTTAGGAAATATTTGAAGGATTTTAAAGTACTACATTATACGTATTTGATTTTAGATTTTAATACATCTTGTGTTTATTTATTAAGACGTAATTTCATTTTGATTAATAACATATTCCTACCCTATACTTTTAAATGATATTTTTAAAATAACATTTAAAATTCATGAAGATTATTTCAAATTTTAATTTAACATTAAAAATAAAATTATAGTGACTTTTTATGTAAAACTAAACTTGAAGTAAAGTTCATTACATAAAAAGATCCCCTTTTAATCATTATTTGTTCAAAATTTTTAAAATATATCATCTTTAGAAATATTTTAGTTACTCTTAAAATATACTACCCTTAAAATATAATAGTATTAGAGAAATTTTTAATGATTAATCAATTTTATAATAATCTCCTACTTTAAACATTTTCATTTATTCACTAGAAACAACTTGTAAAAAACCACGTTATTAAAACTAATATTCTTTTCAATTTAATCTAATTATGCTTTTGTAAAAAAAGTCCATGAAAAAGTATTCCATGATTTCTTAGGTAAGTTTTAACAGTAACCTTTCTTTTACTTGCTAGTAACGTTTTATATGACCTTTTATTTTCTGTTAGCATTATTTTAACTGAGTTAGCATGTGGTTCATTAGTTCAATTAAAAAATAGACGATTTAATTAAATATAATGCTAGTTAAGATGTCCTAGGATTATTTTTAAAGTTTACCTTATTGAATAGTATATATTTCGTCCCGAATGAATAGTTAAAATTTAAGAATGACCTCCAGTCTGGAATTTGGTATTGTTTGATCTAATATAAGTACCTTAGAGTTTCTTCTTAATTATTACTACTATTCTCATGATAGAGGTTTTATAAAGCGGTAATTAAATTTTATAAAAGAGATAAAACTACCTAAAAACTACTATTTTTAAGAACTAATTTGAAATTTAAAATAGTCTGATATAAAGATTCGATTAACTCCTAGGTTTTATAAAATTTGCATTATAATAGAGTTCTTTCATTAAAAGATTGTTTTTTTAAATAAAAGCTTGGTAATAAAAATGGAATATTTGATTTATAGAAGATCTGAAACTTTTTTTAGAATAATAAACTTTTCTGTTCTTATTCTTATTGAATACTTTAATACAATATTCAATGTCGAACTAAATGATTATTTTTAATGCATTTTAAGTAATAGAGTTAAAGATTTATAAAATAACTGTTATAAAATTAAGTATGTGAAATCTTTATAGGTTTCACGGAAAATTATATTTTTTGTTTGATAAATCTGATTAGACCATTAGACCACTTTCTCTTGCAGTCTCTAACATTTTTTATTTGAGGTAATTCAGAATTTTTCTACTGCTCTCACTTTTTTCATTCCAATACAACTTTTACAAATATGACGAGTCTTTCTGATAAATGGAAAAACTTTTTTTGGCGCTCTTCATCGAAAAAATATATTTCTGAATTGGTAGATTTTTAGCATTTAAAGAAGCTTGGATATATGAAAAAGATTTGAAAATTTTTTTTTTCGTATTCGCAACTTAAGTTTAATAGAAACCTGCCTTCGTTGCAAATTAACTTATATCGTTTGATAAGAAAACGCGTTAAAGAATCAGGCAGAATCATCCCTCGTTGCCAATTCCACTTAAAATACATTAAAAAAGTGGTCCTTGTGAAAAAGAGATATCAACACTCACCTGCTCGTCGAATACTCTCTAACCCAGTCAATGCGCCGCTTTTAAAAGGAAAATTCAATCTCTATGTCATATCCTCGAAAAGAAGAGCAAGAGAAAAAACTCGATAACACAGCTTTTGACATCTTATATTTCCGGGGATATTTTTAACCCTTTGTGCCTCGAGATTTCATTTGGGAATCATAAAAATTCGGAAGATGGCGGCAAGCGTTTCTAACAGCCTTAAGAACGTTTATCGAAAAAGCTTGTGCAGGAAAATTCGCCCTTTTAAGAGCCTTTATCATTTTACCGTTAGAAATGCAGCTTCACTCTGAAGTGTGGAGGAGGTGGAAAAAAAGAATAAATTCAGGAAAGCTTCAAAATCTTTCAAAAAAAAAGCTTCCCGTTTTTTCCATATGCACTTTTAAGGTCTTTCCGAATTTTTGAAGTACTATAGAAGGAAGGAAAGATCCCGGCATTTTCTAATACACTTCATTTTATTTTCGCCTCTTTTCATAACAAGCAAACGGGTGGAAAATTGAAATTCGGCTATGCCGCAGCCATTTTGATTTTTTTCCATTCAGTCGAGTTTTTTATTTATTCCGGGCAGACGATTTTTGCCTTGATGGCAAAATGGCGGGGGATTCTATGCCATTCTCTCTCGACAAGCGGCGGGAATAAAATGGAAACAGAACAAAAAGCGTCTTCGTTTAAACATCCAGAATAAGAAGTTTCCAAATGTGGCATTTTTGATTCTTCTCTATTATTTGTGACTCGTTTTTATCACTTAAAACCCAGAATCACGGAAAATACTTTTTCCCAGAAAAAATAAAAACGCGGGAGAGGATTCTGAAAGAACGTAACAATCGGGAATAAAAATGCAGAATATAAATCAAAAAGAAAAATGCGATATTCTAAAGGAACGAAAAATAAAGAGCACGTGATGAGTTTTAACGTAGCGATTACAGAAAGAACCCTTTTGTGCTGGCCGAGCCTGACCTTAAATTGTTCGCCCATGAAGTTTTTCCTTTCTTTCACTCTGACCTTAACGGAGCTCTCAAAACGTGATTCGTTGCTTATTCCCTTTTTCCCCAGGTAAGAGTGTCCGCTGTCTGTAAAAGAAGGAGTTGAAAGACAACAATTTGATTTCCCTTTTATTTCTGTTATCTCAGTCTGAATAAAGGTATTAACTTGGGTTAGAAGGTAAAGACGTTAGGGTTTAACAGCGTTTGGGTCGAATTGCTTAAGAATTCTTTATGCTAAGGCTTAAATCTGAAAATTCCTGGGGTTATTCTCCGAGATTTTATTTGATTTGTATTACGCTAAACCTGTTACAACTCTTTGTCAATAAATTGTCAGCTTCGCTTTCGCTATGGATGTACTATTTTTTGACAGCCTTCAGTTCATTGCCTTTCTTTTATTTCGCTTTTGTATGATAGTAAAATGAATATCTACGTTACACAGTAGAATAAACCGGGTATAGCGCATTTACATATCAAGAGAAAGGGTATTTCAGATGTCATTGAATGAATATTTAGGGTACATGATCTTTTCATGACTGTACAAAACCTTTTTACTCGTATCATTCACAGAAATTTTTAAAACTAATCTTATAGGAATCATGGAATACCATTGTTGTTTCGCATAAAATGGAAATGTGAATTTATTTTTAGAGTACCCATACTTTTTACCATGAGAATTATTAGTAAAATATTATTTTTCTAATTATTTTATTATTTGTTCTAATAAATTATATTAATCACTTGTCTTATTTTTAAGTGTTTGTTCTCCTAATTGAATTGTAACGTGAGTTTATGAAACTGAGTTTATTTCCTTTTTTCTCAGTCTTAAAATAGTGTAATTGAAATAATCAATTTAGAAGAATCTTCATTAGATTTCTAATACTGAGATATTCCGTAATTATCCTAGACTATCTTTATCCTCGAGATATTATCCTCGAGTTATATCCTCGAGACACTTTGGTAACTAACTATTCCTTGTGTTTCGTCGAAGACCAAGGTTCTCATAAAGATGTTTTGTAACATTTTTATGTAAAAAGTTTGCACAAGGAAATGGTTCACTGCGTTCTATCAATACTTTAAAAAAAATTAAAAAGATAATCTCAATTTTGAATTATAATATAAACTAAATATCTCGAAATCGAAAGAATCCAAAAATAAATTTGAGGTAAGAATTTTCGAGATAAAAAGGTTACTCCAAATATAAAATTAATTGATTCTTTAATGCAAGTTTAATGAAATATTTTTTTAGAGATACAAAGGTTTTTGAGCTATTAAAGTTTAAGATAACGGGCTGTACTGTTTGGAAATAAACTAAAGTTCAATGGATAAAAAGACCTAATAAAAGTTTAAGACCCCCTTCCTTGAGTGATTTTATTTCTTCAGATACATATGAGGTATTGTCCACCCACGGACATCAGAGAAATAAAACTCCGACTTCAAACAAGAAGCGAAAGAACGGTGGTGATTCAAAGCAGCCCCGACCGTTTATATATAAATTCCCTTTTCTTTCCAAAATCCTGCACTTTCATACACAAACCAGGAATACAGTGAGTCTGCAGTAAGAGCTTTTAGCTACTAGCTACTCCGAATCTCAAAAGCAGGCTTAAACCACACAATATATATTCAAATTCTTCTCCGAAAACCCAGGACATGCGGAAAAGAAGAGGGACGGATTTATTTCGAAGGTTTTTACTTTCCAATGCTCTCTTCTCACTCTTTCCGAACTCTAAAAATAGGTTCGGATCGGAGTTATTACGGTATTCCTTCTGTCTTCTTGTCTGTATAATGCGAGTTTTCGAGGGTCTATTGTTTTTTTCGGGGGCTCTATATTCTTTGGAGGCGGGTGGAGATGGAAGGTGGGGTGTGGATGTTTTGTTCTGTTCTGCAGCAACAAGAAGAAGGATGGAATTAAATGTTTGTGGGTGGAATCCGTATCTGGAGAGAAGATTTTTTTTTTAAAAGGGTGATTCGGTAAGTGTTGACGAAGATGGATATTGTGTTTATTTCTTTCAAAATCATGAGTTTTTTTTTATAAAGAGCAGCTTAATTCAGAATATTTAAATTCCAGGAGGAACGAATATAGGGCACTGTTGGATGGACCTTGAATAAAAAGCATTTAGCTCGTATTAGAATACGAGCTATTTTGTAGTTTGTCCAATAATTTTCCCAAATGAATTGAAACAAAAAATTATATATTTTTGTGCCTATAGATGGTTACCGGTGAAAGAACAATAGAATGAATCTTTTTGGCACTTTCAATACCCAAAACAATCTGGCGTATTAGGAAACTAGTGGGGGATCCTTTGATTGAAAAGACAGTCTCCTCTACCACTAAATACATAAGTCAGAAAAACATTCTGTATCAATTAGGGTTCTAATTCAAAGCACAGCACATAAAGGTGAAAAATCTTCTAAGTACTTTCCTACTCTGCTCGAGTAGGAGCTCATTCTTACTTTCTAAATTGTCGGTATGCACATGATACGAAGAATTCAGGGAAAATATTTAATCTTTCTTCTCTCTATGTCTGTCTCCTATTTTTTACTCCTTCTCTCTCCTCTGCTTGTCTCTCATTCCAAAATGATAATATTTAGGAATTAATTATCTCTATTGCAGGATAGAAACCTCGAAACTGATTAGGTGCTTTTTGAGGAACTCTTTTCCCTTATATTCTTCTATTAACCTATTAATACTTGCATTTCCAATAAAATTTTACATTTTTTCAGGTCACATTTGGCTATACCTATCTAAAGCCATAATCACTTCTCTCAATTGACTTGAAGTCACAGGACTCCGCTTTGCTTTTCCGAGGAAAAGAACAAGAGCCGCTAGTGTTGTATATGAATCGAATATTGATGTCTGACCCCTCCTCGGCTGCGAGTGATAGGGTTGCCAGCCGGTTCCGGAATGAATAAGTGATGAGGACGGGAAATAAAGTCAGCACAGGACAGCCTAATGGACCACAGTTGGACTGGGGGGGAGGGAGATGGTTGTAGTATTTCGGAGAGGGCGTCTGTGGGTCAACGAGGAGGTGAGAAACAATTGCGAGGAAATAGTTGGAGAGATGGAAACTTGCCCGTTGCTGTAAGTAGTGTTTTTCATGAAAAGAAGATTCGTTTTTGTACGAGGTGCTGTTCGTCTCTGATGAGAAAATGATTACTCGATGTTACTGTGGTTTTTGGGATGGGTGAATTCAATACTTAGATACTTAGGTATAAAATATGGAAATAAATCACACTTAGATACATTTAATTGATGTTAATTAATAATTGCAAGCGTAATATTCCATGTTTGAAGATAAGTTTGGATTTGTCAATCACTTTATTTGAGCTTTATCGAAATTTATCTTATCTCAAACGTGAAACTATTGCATGGCATGTGTTCTTTTGTTGGCATTGTTAAAAAAAATTTAATGGAAAAAAAGACAATTTAGGAAAATTTTCTAGTGATAGATAAAATTATTAGATGTTCTAAAAGCTATCCCTTTGGTTCCCTTTTCTTAATATGCAAGATCGAGCCATGGGGATAAGACTATTTCTCAAGCATCAAAGTCTGAAATATATTAATTTCCAAAATTTCACGAATATTAACTAATATCAGTTTAATTTTATAAAAAATCGGTTTATAGTACCTATGATACATAATTGGAGTCACTCTACTCATACTTTTTTAAGGAATGAAAAAGTGAGGCTGTGATAAAAGGATTAGTTGGAGTTGATTAAAAGCTATAATGAAATAATGATAATGTATTTCAACAATCAGTAAATAATATTTCAAGTTTCACTTAAGACTTTTCTTGATTTTAAAAATTGAAACACGTTTTCGATTCGTTCATTTTTATTCAAGTTCGTTTACTCGGCATTTTTTTAAATACATCGTATTTAAATATTTAAATTGTTATCCGATATAATATCGCAGATTAATGATTACTCATTGGAAGAATATTATCGTTTATAATTGTTGATGAATTTTATAACAATCATGATTAATAGAAGATTTTATAATTCAAATATATTCTAACTTTGCATCTAGTTCCGACTGTATATTCATTCAAGAAGAGAACTTTCAACTTTCCCTAGAAATGATGATCCAGCGACGAAAAGTGGGAAAAGAGAATCCCCTGTAAGACCTCTTCACTGCCAAAGAGAAGAGTTCCGCAGAAAAGTACTCTTTACGGAAGGACCTCTAAGATTTTATCGCAGCAGAGAGGGAAAAAGTATGAGAAACTGGGATTTCTTGCCAATAAGGGTCTTTTTTCCCCGGGTGTGGGGATAAGAGAGAAAAGTCGAGGTTTTTTTTTATTATTAGTTTAGTCCGGAGTATACTTGGGGTGATTGGCGAAATTGTGGAAGGAGTTTAGTCGAAGAGGATTAAATGGCGGTCGAGTTAGATAAGGTTTCTCTGAGGTGTCTCACTAGGATGCCCTTAATGGTGTCTATAAGTAACCCGTTTGGGCCAAATAAGTTTCTCATTGGTACTGTTAAATACCCCTATTTTTGGCTTTACTGCCGAATAGGCGGGATTTTGTTTTTTAGAGGTTTTCTCTAAGCTCCCTATTTTTGGCTGCTGTGATACCTTCAATAGCCCTTCAAGTTTAAGAAGTTTTTTTCCCCACATCACATATTGCACACCGTGTTTCTATCCCTTCTCTAATGTTAGAGGGCAATATATAATATCTATTTAGCTTAAAAATATCTTTGGACTGAAGGTCATAGAATTGATCCTTATTAGAAAATTAGTTAATTTTAATTACTCTCATTTAAACTATAAAAATGTATATGACTTTAAAGTATGTAAAAGTATAATGAGTATATATGAAGGGGTCTTGATCTAAAATGAGGTTTATAATAACCCTTTTCCCCATGACGATGAGCTTAAGAGGGTTATGGCAAAGAATCTTGATGGAATGACTCGTATTTTCTGCAACTTTTCAATAATGTTATATACCTTTTATACAATATACCTTTTCCTCACAACTATAAAGATTTTATTACAAGCAGGGTTTGAATTTAATGATCATGTTTGATCGCTAAAACCTGCTATGATGTTTAAATTTTGAGTATTATTTTAAAAATCCGGTGGTATAAAGCTCATTGATAATTAATCATCATGATTAATTTTGAAATATATGATTTTACTCTGATAATAAGGATTAATTTATGATGAAAAATATTTCGATTAAAAATAAAACTCTAACAGCGCCAAAACATATCATTCACATCTCGCCAAATCCACCAATCTAAATTTTCGAAGGTAAGCGTTCTCTGTAGTATTTTTCAGAAAAATAGAGGTATCTCTCCGATACTATCTGTCTTTCTCGTGACAAAAATGATTAGACCAAAAATGACCCCTTGAAGCCAAGGGGTACAAGGGACTACACATTGATAATGAGAAAAGGTTAAAGTTAAACTCTCATTTAAAATTTATAAGTAATTTTTTTATGTATATGTAAAACTTTTTCACCATACAGTGATTCACTTGTATCCCTTTACCACAACAATATTTGACTCCACAGCAACTACTTAGTGCACTTCACTCCAATACTAAAAAACCTGCTCTTGTACCCCTTGGTTTCTAGGCTCTTCATATAATCATTAAAATTATGATCACACGTTTTTAATGAATATCCTGCTCTGCCAGATTTTTAAAAATGGCAAACAAAAATTTTTGACCAGATTTTGAGTTTTTTTCTCCGTTTCCATAAGTATCGAATTCAAACCCTGACTACATGTTATAGTATGCAATAGGCGTCTGAGAATTAGTATTTCATCCAAGGCGTTCAGTGAAAGTGAATTTTTCCCCATCTGCAATGAAGGAAGGAGGGTTTCCCCGAAGGAAAGAGATGAGACACGCGCAAATGGATGATTCTTTTTCTCTGCTGCCTACTTCCAAGTGAAGTGGAGCCAAAAGAAATCCAAAAATGGCTTCAGCATATGAAATATGAGCTTTTTCATATTTTTTGTACGGGTGATTAATTCGAAATTGGACGAACGTATTTCATCTGGTCCGGCCTACTCCGCTCTGTCCCGCTACCAGAACAGAAGAAAAATGATTCTCTTCTTTTTTCCACCCTTTCTTCAAACTTTACTACCCAAGACAGATGGACAGAAAGGCAAGAAAACGAAAGAAAAGTTCCAATTCTTTTATTCCGTTCCTTTATTTATGAATTTTACATCGCTTATGCGTGATTTTTTTTTATCGTTCTCCCTTCATTTCAGTTCGGATGATAAATTTAACGCAAATCTTTATGTAATAGAAAGCCCGAAGGAGCAGAAAAAAATGGCGCTACTTTATGTAATGCCCGAAATGAAAATTTAAATTCAATTTGACTAGTGCCTCGCATGAACAAAAGATGGATTGATATTTACGGTTGTTATTATTTATGCTCGCTTAGCTGGGTAATTTATCTTTCTCGAATGGCAACGGATCGCTTTTTCTAATCTAAAAATCCCATTGTACGTTCATTTAAAAAGGTTTCGGGGAATAAACTTGTTTAGCTGAAGTGTTTTTGTCTGTCAGCTGCATAAGATGGAAGAGTTAATAAACTGTGTCACCTTTATCTTTCGAAGAATATCCCCCATTGTACCAAAATTTCTCAATAAAGTACTTTTTTATAGAAATATTCTGAATTGGTTTGATAAGAAGTGAATAAGGTAATGCTCAGACTTTCCTAACCATTCCATTTCTTTGCTTTGTGCCTAGTAATGTGTTGGACTACTATTTTGTTTTTTGAATACCTTATTTTAGTTAAATGGCTTAACTGTCAAGCTGTTTATTGTTAAGAAAAAGTTAAAATGTTACATCAGATATTGGTATAACATATTTAAGAAAATACCTACGACTATGCATATTTTTAAGACAGTGGTTAGTAAAAAAATTTTTAATCAGTGGTAACATTAGTAAGATAATATAAAAATGGCACGACAATTATATACAAAAATATAAGTTTTAACGTGGAAAATATACTTTGAGTTTTTTAAAGCCAACCACAATCGTTAGGTAAAGAAATGTTCTTTACTTTAATTGTAGTTTTATATCTACGTTTTAGGTTCTGGTTTAATACCATGGCTTTATAGCGAAAGAATTATTATACAGGAGTGGAATATCATGATATCAAGAAAAGAATTGTTTTTAAGAACCCCGAATTAAATAGAAATACTGGAGGTCCACACTTTATAACAGAAGGTAAAGGATAAATATAAGTATTCTATTCCAAATATCATGAAAAGCTGCCATAAGTTTTCAAATGAATTTATGTTAATATTTTCATTACCCTTTAAATAAAATGCCAAAGTAATCTTGAGTATCATGGAAAACTTATTCTCCTTTAAAATCGATATCTGACAACAGATAAATACACATCAAACCAACCACCCTACATAGTTTCTTGGCATTATAAAAAAAATTGTAATCAAAATAGCATCTTCCTGAGATGCAATTTAATTACCAACTTAACCCAGAGTACACAAAACTCAATAACCTCCCTTTTTTCTCCCCTCATGCTCCTCCGTTCGTCTCTTCCCTTTAAAAGCCATCTAATTAAGTACAAAAGCTCCGCTTATTAACTAAAGTCGCTGCCACGGTTAATTAATTAGACATTAAAGGCGGGATTCTGACTGAGAGAGGTTCGAAACTCGTGGCGGATCTGGCAACTCCGGGTCATTTAAAACGGAGACGGAATTTTCAATATTCTCCGGGAAGCGAAGTGAAGTCAGTAATTGGGGATCTGGGTGGCTGGAGAAGTGCTTGATAAGGGGGTTTAGTGATTTCTCCAAGTAGAGGAGTTTGATCGTCTGAAGAAGAGATGTAGAGGGTTAATCGAAGAGTTAATGCTTGTTTCCATCGCCTTTTCTCTAAAAATAGTTCTCAGTTATTTAGGAGTTTTCTACTGTTAAGAGATATATTCGAAATATTTCTTCCAAATTTTAGCAAAATGCTTAAATATTAATTGAAACAACCTTGTATAATCGTATGAATGGTGTCAGTTTTGTTTGTGAATTGTCAGTTTGAAAAAGGGAATAAGTCCAAAAATTAAGTATTTTCGTTGCATAACCACCAAATTTGTACTAGAAGTTCATGACCCTATTTAGAGTACAGAATAATCATCGAAAAAAAAATAAGTTTATTCATAAATGTTTTACAGCTCAAAAAAGTTGATGGGCTTGTTCCCTTTTTCAACCTTATGAAATTTCAGCTAACAAAAATCTTAAAAATCACTTTATTAGACAATTATAATATACCTCTGCTTAATTGACATCAAGAAAGTAAAAATAGAAAGGCAGAGAAAAATAAAATGAAAAATTATTATGAAACTGAGTCCTTAAGGCACTATCAATGGAGTAAGTGAAAATCAATGGAGTCAAAAAAGGATAAACACTCTTAAAAAAATAACCACTCTTAAAATCTAAGAAAATCGAATTAAAAAAGTTTTATGTACTACCTATTTCTGATATTAAATGAATTCCCTCTGCACGAACATCGATCACCATTCAACTAATTTTTTATTCCTGTGAATGATCCCAAAAGTTCTTGGTGGTTTATCCAACTGAATCTTTCTTATGTGACGAGATCAATGCTTCATAGAACCTAACATAAAAAAAAATGTAGTACACCTCGAATGAGTATAGCTGTCCCTACTTGCTGCGCATAATGGTTTATCCGTAACGAACTCATCTCTTTCTAAATCCTCATTTCTTCCTATATGCCATCGTCTCTAATGTCTCCCTCAATGAGTGGGTGTGAAGGGAATTGATTCTTGTCCGTCCTTGAGAACCTGTTGATCGGCTTCTTTGAAGAGGCCCCTCGACATATGCCATGGGAAGGGAGCCTGTTTCATTACACTCTTTAAGCTTCCTGTATGGCTATGATGCTCATTACTTAATGCTAAAACGTTTACGGGCCATGGGAAATGGAATGGGAATTTTGAATTGAGAGTAGGGATGAAAGCAAACAAAAATCATAACTGTTATGTACTCCGATAATCAGATTTTCTGTTTTAAACTATTAATTTTTTAAAACTGCAATTAGTATTGCGTAAAGAGAAAGTTAAGATTAGAAATGTGGGTATACATTCATAGGATTATCGGAGAAAAGATAAAAAAAAGGGAAAGAAACTCCGAAAAAATTGGGGTACTTACTTGGCAGCTATGTAAAATATAGCACTGAGGGAAAGATACAAATTTTAAACAATGCTGCTTTGAGCTTGAGATTGTTTTTTTTTTCTAATTTGAGAGTGAACAGTAAAAAAGTTTGTTAATTCACTACAGTTTCACTACATTAATAGAGAGCTTTCAGGTGACTTTACAACCGGTTATTTTCTCTTAACTGTGTACATTCTGTAGGGCTTTTAACTGTTGCTAAGGCCGTTGTTTATCTGTTGCTAAGGCGGTTTTTAGGTATGGGATCACGTGATTGCAAATGCTCCAATAGAAGAATTCCACGGCTAGTCATTTTCTGTAACTGTTAACCTCTGTAGGGCAAAAAACTGTAACACTTCTGTTGCTAAGGCCATTGTTAGGTCCGAGTCATGTGATTGAAAATGCTCTATATAGGTATTAGTGTATTATTTTGTACGACATTTTTATATAAAATTCAGGTAAATTTTTGAATTTAAAATTCCTTCCTGAGGAACTGAGAAATAGACACATAAGGATTTTAAGGCCTATGCATTGGAAAAATTGAATAATATTTTTAGTAATTAAAATTCGTAAATGATTTTAAATACTACTATTTGAGTAATGAGTAACTAGGAACTTCCAAGTTGATTAGCTATCCTCTATAATAATATAATTTTAACTTGTTTTCGAATTTAGTTCATTGACCCAATCATCCTTTAAAATGTAACCATAAAATTTGATATCTAAATATTTTTTTATTAAATACTTTTAGATAAATTTCACTTCATTACAAATAACAACTGCATTATAATTAATTAACAAGAGTTTATTAAAGTTCCTGAATTTTTGCATGCATCCAGATTTTATGTTGACATGAATACCATTAAAGTTCTTTTAAATTACAAATAAACATCTTTCAGACTTCTTGAACAATATTGTTTTTAGAACACCATGGTCATTCACCAGCGTTTTATAGTAGTTTAAAAATACTTTTAAGCATCTTAAAGTATTGCTATCTTTAGACGTGAGTATACAATTAATTTTCTTAACGAAGTCTAGAGGTTTCTAATAAAAAATAGTACCTACTTAATAATTAGTTATTACTTGAGTTAGCTCAGTTAAAACTCCCAATTTATCACCTTAGAAAAACATTTGTTATCCCTGCTTATCCTGTTAACAACCAGCTCTTTTTAGTAATCTCCTGCTCTAATTACATAGTTTGATAACGTTATTCAGTTCTATCTTTGCTAAATAGTCTGGTGTAGTTAGAGGATCTATGGAAGTCAGCTTTAGTAATTACTGGGGACTTCTCAGTATGTTTTTAATACTGTGGTAATGAGTTTTTATCCCTGTAGAAAAGCTGGCTTGGAGTAGATATGGTCTAAAAATAATGATATGGTGGTTATTTAAACTTAGTCTTAGATAATAATAATTGCGTGGATTTTTCTTGTAGAAAAAGACTCTATAACTATAACTAATAAGCAGATTCTAACCTTATTTTTTAAATTTATTTTTTTCTAGATTTAGTATTTACTTTAGCATTCCCAAATTAACTGGCTAACTTTTTTGATGAATTCTTCTCTTTGAACTGTAATTTTATAAGGACAGAACAAGAAGAAGCATCGAATTGGTGTTTTTAAAAATGTTTCGGATCATCTCTCCTTCTCACTTACTATCTTTCTTTCACTTTCTCATTCTCTCTAGTATTTTCTATCGTATTTTCTCTTTCACGTTCTTTGATTCTCTTTCTATTTTAATTTTTTTCTCTTATCCTCTTTCGATCTTAATTTCCCTCTCTCATCTTTTTCTAATCTATTTTCTCATTCAATCCCCTATTCTTCTTTTGTTCCATATTTTCTTTCTCACTGAGTCCTATACAGCCAACCTTGCTCTAAACTCTACACAGAAAGAAACAACCGTCGAATATTTAAAAAAAAAAAAAAGCTCAGGCGATTTTTGGAAAAATCGTTTGCCCGTGTCCAATTGCGGTGTTCTTTGGAGGGGCTCTTGACAAAAGATCCGGGGCCGTTTTATGGTAATATGCCTATAAAATAGAGGGGTACATTGTTATTCGTCTTTCGTAATTGCGTCCAAAAGCGTCGTAAATTTGTCGCGGGGGCCTTTCTGGAGGATATAAATTATCGTTTGGTGACGGCCATTAGAAGTGCTCTTATGAAGCCCCTTTTTGAGAATGTGACGTGGAGCACTACCTTATTTTCGGAGGCAACAACCTGTTTGCGTAACCCTGCAAAATGAGTGGAGGTTCTATAGTCGTTGCCATTATTTTCGTAGTAATAATAATCTTGGAAAGGAAAAGATTGGTATACTGCAGCAATGGTTTTTTATTAGAGGTATTAACTTAGAATGTGGGCTTATCAGGGTTCTATTATCCTTTTTGTGCATGAAAATATACTTTTCTTTATGCACTCACTATCAGTTATTCACATTTTTTTCAAACTCATTTTTGAAAAGATTTTTGAAGATTTATGTAAGTTTCCGGTTTTTATTGTTTTTCTCCTACATAATAAATTATGTTCAATTTTAAAAAAAACGGGAAAGCCACTATATTTGATTGAATAAAGAGTGTAAAAACTTGGAGAGCTTTTTTAACCTTGTGTTTTTGATAAAAAGTTTCAATTTCCCTTGGCTTTCAAAGGTAGTAATCAGTAAAAAATAAGAGTACTGAATACCAAACTCTGAAGGTGTGTTGGTTTAAATTTTTAATGTTTGCAATTTTATTCACCACGCATAGTAAACTTATTACAAAACGTCACTGTACTCTAAGCTCCTCAACTACACATGTATAAAAAAGATAGGTAATAGCAGACTTTTGAAAGCAGAAAAGTGAACAAATATGGGAGTGGTAATGCTAACACTCTGTTGTACCTATTAGGTGGGTTATCAATATGTGTCTAGGCATGAGAATTTTTAAAATTAAGGAGGAAATCATCAGCACCAATGGACCCATTCTTAAACTGGTCATCTCTCAATAATAGCTAACGTTTTCTTTCCAATTCGTCTATATAAAAACTCGAGAGAAAAACAATCTATATGGCAGCCCCGGAACTGGCGGTGTCAGACGATTTTTCCAGAATCGGCTGCGTGTTTTTAGGACCTCCCCGTCATTAATCCGACCCCGTAATCCGAGCAAACGATGTTCGCTCCAGTGCAGACGATAATTCCGGCGAACAGTTCGTTTTTTGTAGGGGGTGGGTGGAAGGAAGTCTTAGGAAGGCTTAGCGGTGTCTCCAAACAGGGCTTATTGTTCTAAAAAGGAAGAGCGAGCGCGTGGAAAAGATTCGAGGTGAGGGGATTAAGTTGCAGGAAGTGACCTTATGGTCGATACTTTTACTTTTCGCTGTCTGCCCTGTTTACATTGTTCTTCCTCGACGCTATACCCACGTTTGATTTGATTCCAATTGAGATGTACTCACGAAAATTGTCTTTGTCAGTTCAGTTGCAAGGAAAAAAGTTTCTCCAAGCTATACGGTCTTGTAATAATAACAATAATTCAGTAATTAATAAGTGATTGTATCAGAAAAATTAATTTCAATTAGTTACTTACGTGTGGTGTTCTTCAAAAACTTAGACCCAGTCTGGAGAGAATTTAGTGAGATGTATTGTGACTTTTCCGCCATTTCACGTACAATTTATTTTATAGCTTTTAAATGTTAAATTTCTTTGTTAATTTTATACATTTTGCTTCATGTCACTTTCAAAATAAAAACACTTCAAAAACAACATATTTGTTTTGTGCATTACTTTCTTTTACTTAAAAACGATTGAAGAAGACATGTGTATTCTCAGAATTGAAAACTGACATGAGATTTATTTTAATTCCCTCGCCTTTGGTAGTTTTGTTGAGATTTTGCTGGACCTCTTTTCTGTAAGCACATAACTAAGTTTTTTTTTAGCTTTATGACCTAATTAGACTATTAACTCTTAATAAAACTAAATAATTGATAACACGACTAAGTTTATTCGGTACTAGTCTAATAATTTGTAAAATACTATTTAAATAAAAAGAAACACTGTATCAAGTTTCTAATTTCACACAGCTACATTGACTATGACAGTATGACAACCACCATGTCCAGTCACGCTTCCTTGTTCCGAATCTCCAATCAATCCTTTCACCTCCTCGTCCTTCTGAATTTCCATTCATTGTTTTACCGTCATTCTCTTGTTCCTCTCGAGTGGACTTTAGAAAAAGAGGAGACTTTCTTCTCTACTTTCACCACCTCTGTCATGGCTTGTCATTCCCACGGCCAGTCGCGTGGAACGCTACTTAAGACCACCGGTGGATTGCGGCTATTTTCGGCCAGGGCGTTTCGTGGGGGTGGTTATGGAACATCGGATAGCCCTGCCCTGGGATGACTCGGAGCGTGGGTGGAAGGAAGAGGCTCCTTGAATGCTTGTGGAAAATCTTTTGAGATGCTTCTTCTTTGCTAAAACAAAAGCTTGTTGATTGGCTTCAATTCGGTACTATATTTTAGGCATAGGAGGCATTTTCACTTGGTCCAAAATTAGAGTTATGAGATAAGTGTTTTACATGAACTTTGGCGGATTGGAAATGAATTAGTAGCACAAACTAAAAACTTCACTCATCGGCGCAACAGCCTTGGTGGGCCAAGGCCTACGATGCCCATTTTGGTTTTCATGACCGTGGGGCTTGGGGTGCAAGGCATATGTCCCCCCAGATAGCACGTATGCTTGCTTCAAGTTTGAGATTTCCTGTAATTATGGTTGAAATTTCAAGCTTGTAGAAAAAAGCTTACTTATCAATTTTTAAGCTGTATGTTTCAAGCTAGAACAAATCAAACGATTTTTAAACTTGAGAAATAATTGAAAGTTCAAGCAAACCTCAAACTTGAAGTGATCAAACTTAATTCAATCATTTTTCCAGCAAGGAATGCTGCATGCACCCAGCAAAGCTTGAGTAATAATGGTTAGATGGTCAGTAGGGTGGTTACAAAAACATCAACTTCCAAATTTCTTCGGTGGGAACCCCCTAAAATGTGACAATAGGCTAGAAAATAAGATTGGCAAAGTTTAAGCTCAATCGGATAATATTAAGACCCGCCTCATCGAGGTCAAAGTTCAGAAAAAAAGCGAAAAATCGTAGTTTTTCGCCCATAAAATCTGAACTATTTGTCCTAAAAAAATGGTTTGTGTCTCATTTCATAATAAATTCTATTGGCTTCAAGTTAGATCCCCTAAACTTTTTTTACTAAAATTTCTAGAGCGAAATATCAACATTTTTGTCAGGTAAGGTTGAAGAACTCCCTGTAAGTTAACTTTCCAGCAAACACGTAATATCTTCTAATTATTCAATTAAAAAGGTTTTTTAAAATTTTTTTTGGTATTTTTCACTTTTTGCATCAAAAAGACTTTTTTAGTTAGAAGCATGGGCGGATTTAAGGGGGTCATGGGGGGAAATGTCCCCCTCCAAGTCAAAATTAATCCAAGACTTAAATAAACCAATAAACCAGTCAGTTACTGACGAACTAAAGAATTTCCACTAAAATAAGTCCTAAAATATAAAAAATTCTCATTTTTTAACTTTTTAAAGCATGAATATTAATTCCTGAGCGCGCGAGAGCTAGCGCGGTTCAGACATCCTTCCGAACCATTCCGCGGGTACTTCGGGGGTGATAACTCCTCAACCGCTTTTCCTAAAAATCATTGCTGCATAACATTATTAAATTTGGGTCCTTGGGGAACGGTTAGGACCCTTTAAAAATGAATTGCTTCAAAAATAAGTGAAATAAATAGGGTATAACAAAGCCTACTATTTTTAGCGATTTTTTTTGCGTTTTTAGGGGGTTAATCACCCCTTAAACCTATCCATTTGTTACAAATATTCATATTTTATTAATTTGAACCTTTCTTGTCTCCTGGGGGGCAATTTGAAGACTAAAGCAATGCTTTTTGACCCTAAAAATCGAGTTCAAAGTTATAAAGTTGTCGAAAAAACGTAAAAAGGGGGAGGGGCTGTTCCCCGAAAATCTGAGACTGATAGAGAAAAACAGGGGTTGGATTCGGATTCAGGGGATCATTTTACATAAGAATCTGCTTTCAAAGTTTCTGTGGCATTCTGACCCATTTTTTTTGTCGCATAGTGTTATTTGTAGCATATTCTTTTGAAAATATTTTTAACCATGGGCGGATTTAGATGTTGGTCCCTGGGGTGGCACCCTGGAAACCTTGGGGGAGGCAAGATGGTCCCCGATGGCTTTGGAAAAAACGGAATTTAGCTTAAAAAAAAGGGAATTTAGCTTATAAAAACGGAATTTCCTGAAAAAGAAAAATTTTTTTTTTGGGGGGGGGTGCATTGCCCCCCATGACCCCCTTAAATCCGCCCATGCTTCTAACTAAAGAAGTCTTTTTGATGCAAAAAGTGAAAAATACCAAAAAAAATTTAAAAAAATCTTTTTAATTGAATAATTAGAAGATATTACGTGTTTGCTGGAAAGTTAACTTACAGGGAGTTCTTCAACCTTACCTGACAAAAATGTTGATATTTCGCTCTAGAAATTTTAGTAAAAAAAGTTTAGGGGATCTAACTTGAAGCCAATAGAATTTATTATGAAATGAGACACAAACCATATTTTTAGGACAAATAGTTCAGATTTTATGGGCGAAAAACTACGATTTTTCGCTTTTTTTCTGAACTTTGACCTCGATGAGGCGGGTCTTAATATTATCCCATTGAGCTTAAACTTTGCCAATCTTATTTTCTAGCCTATTGTCACATTTTAGGGGGTTCCCACCGAAGAAATTAGGAAGTTGATGTTTTTGTAACCACCCTAATGGTCAGTCTAACGTGAGACCCCCAGTGTTTAGTTCCCAAGCACGCTTGTTCCTCAGTTTATCGACCCACTGAAGGGATGAACGAAAGGTTGAGTGGCCCTTGCCCAGCCCCGTGGCACGGAAGTGCTATGCGCTACCACTGCGTCACCGGGCCTAGTAGCATAGTTCATATCTAATATGTGAAGGTGAAGTTTACGTAACTGCAACTAGAAGTAAAAGAAATTTGGCCACACATGACAAAAAATGGACGAATTTCGAACGTTTGTGCTGCTTGGGTATGGACTCAGTGAAATATTGTCTTTTGGAGATAGAGAATTGCGAACCCCATAAACAGGGGGCATGTTTTTTCTAACTTTTTGAGAGAGAGACATATAAGATAACTTCTGCCTTTCCTAATATAATAAACCTAGCTGGGAAACAAACTAAATTTGATTATGCCGGTTATTACTCCCCACCAGGTTTCTACATTGAACCGACGAGAGGAAGTCATAATTAGTCGACTACTTATTGGACACACTAGATTCACTCACCGTCATGTTTGCCATATCTTTTGTGAACATCCTCTTTTTAATGTTAAAAGACTAGATGCTTTTAAACGTACCAATTTTATTTTCTTTGAAATTTTACATAACCTTGATTTTAAACTTGTTCTTAAATTTATTCATCATGAGTGATTTTTACACTGTCCAAATTTTAACTTAACTTTTATCATGTTTTTAAACGCTTTTATTAGACTTGCTCTGGTCCAAGGTCACGGGTGAAAACTTAAAACTCGATTTTAGGTCACTTCCTGATATTCCAGGACCCTGAAACTTTACAAATTGATGTAACCCTCATGACACTCCAATATCCAATTATTATCTAATCAATAACCAAAGGATTAAGTTAATTAACGAGTATTTTTATTTATCAGAAAAACTGAAATTTGAGGCCCTTCCAAAGGGATTTTAGCTCCCAAAAAAAGAACAATACTGTAATAGGCATAGTACTATTATATTCAACCATCAAAACGACAATTCTCAAGTAATTAAATTAATTAACGGCAAATTATCGCAAACAATTTATATTCTTGTACATAAAATTTCAGGTACTTCTAAACGATATTAAGCCTTGAAACTTTGCAGCATGGTGTAATATTCATGACAATGCAATATTCCATTATCACCGAGTCAATAACTCTCTAATTACGGTAATTAACGAGTATTCTTGATTATCCGATTAACTCGAATTTAAGACACTCCAAAAAGACTATGGCTTCCAAAACTTGTACAATAGCGTATTATATGTATTTCAACCATATTCAATCTTCAAAACGGGAAATATTATCTTTAAATTAAGATTATTAACGAAGTTATTAATGAGAAATTAGAGCGCTTAGAAATAGTATTCTAAAAGCTTGGAAATACTTCCATTCATGTCTTTTCATTTGATGGATAAATGAGAGTTTTGATGACACAGTTATAGCTATTCATTTCTTTTAGATTTCATTTTCGTTCAGATGGAATTATTTATGGCTTAAATAGAAATACAGAATATGCTTCGGGTGTTGCGCTTTTTCAGTAAAAAAGAAATTATAAAATCTCTTCCGTTTGGAAATTCTTCACTGGTGTTTGGAAAAGTTTATTACTTGCAAATTACTTGCTTTGAAAAATTTTATTTAAGTCAATAGAGGGGTAATGTTTTAATTGAATTTAAGGGGTTTTACTAATCATATACCAACAATTGGAATAAAAACAAGATTTTAGGCAAAATTCTAAGACTAAAAAGTAGAAAATAAAATTAGTAAAAAAAAGCTTTTTTAAAAAAACACTTTTATTAAAATGTCCTAAAAATTCAAAAATAATTTATTGTGTTTTGTGAAATAATTATTGGGGAGTAGAAAATAACTTTCCGGAAAGTAAAAATTAACTGATTGTCTGATCACTAAAAATAAAAGCGTGGGCGCTAGTAATTTATAATTTTATATAAAAGAAAATGAGAAAAGAGAACCTAGAATAAATAGTGAATAGAGAATTACTAGCGCCCACGCTTTTATTTTTAGTGATCAGAAAATCAGTTAATTTTTACTTTCCGGAAAGTTATTTTCTACTCCCCAGTAATTATTTCACAAAACACAATAAATTATTTTTGAATTTTTAGGACATTTTAATAAAAGCGTTTTTTTAAAAAAGCTTTTTTTATTACTGCTGATGACTACATCCGACAAGAGCTTCTCGCTCCCTTAACTTGTTAATAGTCTTGGTTGGCAAAGAATTACCTAATGTAGTGCCATAAAAACCTAACCAACCAACCTAATATATAAAGTTCCTAACAAACCAATTAATACAAAAATGTATAAAAAGCTTATTAATTAAACTAATTTTCAAGAATATGAGAAACACCAACTTTTCTCCCTTCTAATACTAACTAAAACTAACTAACTAACATTTTATTATTTTACAACAACAACAACATACACATTAATAATTGAAACAAACAGACACATATATAAGAAAAAAAACAACAGGAAGACATATGAGTTGCCAAGGGGTCAGAAACCCATATGGGCAACCAAAAGCAGTAGTATTTGAAAACAATAAAAATAAAAAAACATACATATATACATATACATATAGATAGTACACATACACATTAGATAATACACATACAATATATAATATAGTGGCATCGCAAGGCAAGCTTCAGAAATACTAACCTAAAATTTAGAGAGCTTTTATTCCTTCTTTTTTAAAAAAGTTCTTCAATATTTTCTATTGTAAAAATAAAAAGCTTTAGTAGTTTTTTAAACTTAATAGGGGATTTTTCTGTTTTTAAATCATTGGGTAAAATATTGTAAAACTTAGGCGATAGATAAACATAATTTTTATGTAGTATTTCTTTTTTAGCTTTTGGTACAAAATATAAGTTTCTTGAACGTAAATTGTAAGTTAAATTTCGTAGGTCAGAATCGTTTGCTTGCTTAGTAAAATAAACTATTGTTTTAAAGAAAAAAAGGTGACGAACTGGTAAAACGTTAAGTTTCTTGTATAGATCAATTAAAGGGAACTGGTTACTACTGCTTAGAAATTTAATGATTTTATTTTGAATTTTAATTATTGGATTTATATTTTGTAAGTAATCCCCACCCCAGGCTAGAATACCATAGCTTATTATTGAATTTACCCAGGAGTGGTAAAGTTGAAGCAAAAAGTTCTTATTTATTATCTTTTTTATGAAGTAAAGTTTGTGTAGAATATAGCGTAATTTATTTGTTAGGTAATTAACGTGGGATTTCCATTTAAGGTTTGAGTCTACATTTAATCCAAGGTATTTTATTGAAGATACTTGTTCAAGAGGGGGGCAATTACAATTAAGACCTTTACAGTTAATAACATGATAACATAGATGAAGATGCTCAGGAGGCCCGTAGATACTGAAATTGATTAATTTTGTTTTATTTACGTTTATTGATAATTTATTAGAAATAAACCAGTGTTTAATGGTCAGAAGATCCCTATTTATGTTATTTTGTAGTATACTATAGTTAGAACATGAGTACAGAATTACAGTATCATCTGCATAGGTAATGATTTTACCATTTAATTTTAGTTTGCAGAAATCATTTATGTAGATTATAAAAAGCAAAGGTCCAAGGATTGAACCTTGCGGTACACCAGACCTTATGTTTAATAGACTACTTTTAGAATTTCCCAATTTTACGAACTGTTTTCGGTTTGCTAAGTAAGAAATGAACCAATCCAGTTCTTTGCCTCGAACCCCGATTGAAGATAGTTTGTCAATTAAAATTCCATGATTCACACTGTCAAATGCTTTTGAGATGTCTAAGCAAATAGCTGCTGTTTTGTTATTTTTATCTATACTATTATAAGTATATTTAGTAAATTCTATTAGCGCGTTTTCCGTACTGAGACCCGGCAAGAAACCAAATTGATTTTCAGAAATTATATTAAAAGTCTTTAAATAATCATAAAGTCTGGCGTGTACAATTTTTTCAAGAACTTTGGAGAAAATTGGTAAAAGAGAGATTGGTCGGTAATTAGCAAAATCATTTGTGTCACCAGATTTATGGATAGGTACAACTAAAGCTGTTTTTAGGGAAGCAGGGAAAGTACCACTTGAGAGGGATAAGTTTATGATTTTCGTGATGATCGAGATATGATAGTTTGCAGCAATTTTTAGGGCTTGAGATGTTATTCTATCATAACCAGGGGATTTTTTGTCATCCAATGATCTGATAATTTTTTCAGTTTCTAGATCATTTGTTTCAGCGAGAAAAAAAGAATTTGATTGACTTGTTAGATATTTTCTATGATTGCTATCATCATTGTATACAGTATTTGATCCCATATTTATAAAAAATTGATTGATATTCTCCACTAGCGAGACATTATTATCAGATAAAGGTTTTTTGTCTTTTGCATTAGAGTTTGTGATTTTTATCACAAATTCCCATTGCTTTTTAACATTTTTGCACTTCAAAAATTCAGACAAGAAATAATTATGTTTTGCGTTTTTTATTTTTATTTTCAGTTCTTTTTGTAAAGTTTTATAATTATGTTCATGAATTATATCAAAGGGATATTTTTTATGTTTTTTATATAGTTTTTCTTTAGTTTTTATTAAATTTAAGATTTCCTCGTCTATCCAGTTTTTTTTTATTTTGCGGTTTGGTAGCTCAAAGCAGCGAGTAAAATTAATTAGAATATTTTTTAAAATATCTGCAAATCCGTCATATAAATAATTCACATTCTCAGAATTTTGATTTAAAGGAAAAGTATAATTTAGTAGAAAATTGTTAATCTTATCATAATTAACTCTTGATATCTTTACCTTTGAGATCTTATCCGTTCTAGGATTTACACTGCATGTATACTTTAATTTACAGGCGATCGGGTTATGGTCTGTTAGGTTATTGTTGAAAATCACAGATTCAGCACTGATATCAGAACTCCGTAGTATTATGTGATCAATACAGGAATTTGAAATAGCTCGAGTAACACCTTCAATAAGGAAAGTAAAGCCTTCTGAACTAAGAAGGTTTTTATACTCTTCTATAGGATTTGAACATGTTAATACATCTATGTTTAGATCGCCGATTAAGAGTACATTTTTAGAATTCAGATTTTTAAGCTTACTCGATAATTCAGAATTAAAACTATCAATGCTGAAGCTTAAGGAACGATATAAACAAATAATAGTCAAATCAAGAAAATTATTATACAGCAATATTGACTCGGCAGTATTCATAGAAAACAAACAATCACTAAGAATATCTAAATGTTTTTTTACATAAACACCTATACCTCCAGATTTGTTAGAATCTCTACAGTAGAAGTACGAATCATAATTATTTAAATTATAAAGAGAGGTTTCATGATTAAATATCCAGATTTCAGACAAAACAAGTATATCAATAAAATCAAACGAAGAATTTAACAATGCTTGTAGTTCGTCGAAGTTTGAGCGAATGCTTCTAATATTGAAATGAACAATTTTTAAGTAGCAAGAATTATAAGTGTTTGGTTGGGAAAGGAAATTATTAAAATCGTTTAGGTTATCCACATAAATAAAATTACATTCTTTATCAGTAAGAAAATCAAGAACAGATACTTCATAAAGTACTCATAAGATACTTCATACTTAATAAAATCATAATAATCTTTGCATGTGCTTTGCTTCTTTGTAACTAAAAAGCTTGCAGTAAAAAAGTTACGATATCTCAAGAGTAAATAAGCTCAGTATTTTGAAAGAAGCCAGAAAGAAACGTGCTTTAAATTTATATTTTATTTCAGAATACTCCTCTTCATATACCTTCAACTAGTGCGACCTGAAAATATAAGGGAAAGGTATGTTGTTTTTATTCTTTCCCTTTTTTAATACGTATCTACTTCCTGAACCATGAGATTACAAATTTTTTTATATAGTCATTTATTATATTATGATCAGTATTCCTACATTAGATAATTGATTACCAAATATAGGTAATTAGTTATCGAACATTCCCGTAAATCCCCATGTATTTCCCAATTTCGACTTTCTTCTAACTATATAATTATTACGTATTGCGAACAAAAATGGATTACATAGAAGGAAATAAAATAAAGATTGAGTAATAAATAGTAAATTGATAGCAAAATAATTAAAAAAAATAATTTACTAAAGACCGAAAACTTAATCATCAAATCGTCATTCATAAATACTGAATAACGAATTGTATGAACCCCTAAGAATTGTTCTTCAAGTTCATCAGAATGCCCATGAAATAAAATTTTTTAAACAAAAATCAAAGCGGCGGCTTCCTGATTTACTACGTCTTGAACAGGTTAGTGCGATCTATATCTTCGACGGCTTGTATCGGTACATTGCCTCGTATAAGCTGACTACCTTCTCCTGTGGATGATAATAGACCAATGCTGACTAAGTTACTCTAATAAGCAGATGTTCCACTACCTGCAGTGGATGGTCATTTGTGGGGAACCCAGAGAGTGGTCTGGTAATTCACTGAAGTCTGCTTACTACAGAGATTTCCAGTTTGATCAGATCTGGGGGGGTATCCACTGTAAAGTAATTAGATTTGGGATTCCATCTTGTAGATACACTTTAAGGTATTTTTAAAGATTTTATTTCTTTGTAGGGTACTTTGCAGCTATGGGTATTTTTTTTATTTTTTATAATTGAACAAGTTGTTTGCTCTTGTATGTTATTAAAATATCTGTGTTGTGGATATTGGAAACTTAAAAAGGGAAATTAACATTCAGATATTCATAGTGGTTTATTGTTTTGCATTTTAATCGATAAAGAAAATTTATCAAAATTATTTCTTTGGGTAATGTTTTTGACACTTTGGGAATTTTCGGGGTAATATAACAATATTTTATTTGATTAGGAGAAAAATATTCGAGAATAAAATTTTAAATGCAGAAAAATTATATTCTACTTTAATACAAAATTAAAATAATATTTTTCCCTGAAGTTATAATGTATTATGCAAATAACCTTTTATAGGAGAAATGTTGAAAATGTAATTTATTCTAATATTTTGATTAATTTTTTTGTCTAGAATATATTTTTTATGTAACTGAGAATAAAACTGATTCTATTGTTGTCCCAAGACTCTAAAGTTTACAGAAATGAATACTTCTATATAAACCAAAAACACAAAGTCGTATAAAAATATTAGAGTGCACTCGTACATTCTCTATCCCCTGATTCTTAAGGAATTGAATTTCGTTGCCTTTGAATTCCCCACTTCGAATTTACATTCACAAAACAACCTCGCAGAAAGAAAAACCAGAATCCCAACAAACCATCTTGCATCCTTTACAACCTCATAAAAAAACGAACGTTCGACAGAAAACAACCTCGGGACACACTCTCCCCCGGGATAAGTTCCATTTCAGCAAAAACCGTTCGCAAGTCACCGAAACCAATAAAAATATATCCCAAACGACAGCAGTCGCTCAAGCCGAAATAATAAAAGCCAGCTAATAAAACTCCCCTTGCATAATTGCAGACGATTCCACGACAATTACGGACATCTACATTCAGCTCTTGCATTCAGCTCTGCTACCCCGACAGATGCCTCTTCACTTCACTTGAGATCGTTAAAAAAAGACAAGCAGACGATACTGGTGTCATTTTTTTTTTCTCTCTGGACGTTCGTCGATGCGTTTAGCTGTAACGCCGCTTCCGTCGACCGTCTTTAAATCAAAGGGGTGGCATAAATTTGGAACATATTATGCAGGACAAAAGCAAACGACACGATTTATTTCTCTTTCTTTCGGGTGGCAACCACTGGAGCGTGTTTGGAAGGAATGACCCACTAGGGGAGAGAAGACACTTGTGACAACAAGTGTCCTGGCTACTATTTGCTGCGACTCTTTTTGTTCCACGAGTGTCCTTATTGTGAGGCTAAAATTGATTAATGTGTTCGTAATTGCTATATTAACAGATTGGTGTATTAATGTCTTAAATGATGTTGGATGGATTTCTAATAGTCTGATTTTTATCTTCAGGCCTCGCCTTTAAAACTATCGCGGAATTCTAATTATCTATCAGCATTGCGAAAGGGAGATTTTTTAATTGTAACTGGGAGCTGAAATATAAAGTTATTCTCCTTGTATTCTTCTTTGTGTGACAGTAGTATTTTATATCTGCACCGATACGAATTACTGTGATGTTACCTGACTAAGCAGGCACTGGGGGAATTATTAGACTTAGAACTACAATGAAGAGTAAATGCTAAATTAGTTTTATAACATGTATGAACCTTGAATTTTCTTACAATTTTAAATTAAATTCTTCCATTTTGTAAAGTACATTTACTTTATCATTCCCATATTTTAAAGGCTTAGAAGATGAGGGGTTCAATGAACGATAATAACTGTGCACGAGTTGCTTGGTAAGCAATGAGAGTTTTGATAAAAGTTTCACTTTTATTTTACTTCCAAAGGAGTGCAAATTCTCAAGATCTACAAAGGTGTGCTTATTTGCTGTGATATATCAGAGTACAGATAATTAGGCATCCCTGGTCCCTGATCAAGTTTTCCCTTTTTTATGACAATTTAAAATCAATTGTGCGAAGTTTTTTTTTCATTTATCTTGTTATCACTCATTGGCACTTTTACCCCCTGGCTCCTCACCTACTCGTTTTAAATAAAACCATTTAAAAGAAGATTAACGTATTTAAAACACGTATTAACGTATTTAAAACATTCAAAAATCCTTTTAAAAGCACAGATATATACATACTAAAAACAAGACTACAAACCTTAAAAATACATTTCATTAAAAATAATGCAAAAATACATACATAACATTATCACACAAATCGAATAAACATACGGCCTTGAATGCCCCAATTGAAATAGAATCACCAGTTTCCCTCAACACAGGTGAAGCCAGCCCGCAACCAAAAAGATCCAATTAAGCCAAAGCCCCGCCGCATCATTAGAACGTCCTCCCTCATTGAATTCAAATGGAGTGGCACCGCAACAGGCCGCTTCCACATCCCCATTAACTTTTCAGCTGACCCCTTGTGTCTGCGCCAGACAGAAAGTGACTTTTTTTTCTCTTCTCCAGAGGGGGAGTAGTTTGCTTTTCGGGGATTTGTGGGGCGGAAGTAGGGACGAACTGTTTTCGGATGGGATTTCAAATTGGGATGTCGGTCTGTAGTTTTCTGCCGTGGCAGATGCATGTGATGGAGATGTGTGTGTATCGTGTTTCTGGGGTTTATCTCTTCATTAGGGCTAATATAGATGAAGGGAGAGATAAGAAGAGAGGTGTACCTATGTCATTAGATGTGAAGTAATTGAAAATGGAATCTATATTTTTTAAATATGCTGGGTTTCCTCTGCTTATTCGTATTATTTTTAAATTTCTTTTCTGTATATGAAGGGAAAATACAGGGGGAACCTAAAGTCTTGTCCCCATTATAAAAATCAATAACCAAAAAACAAAAACAGATAAAAGTACGCCGTTTGTTGCATCCTTCTGGAGAACTCAAAAATTTTCGAACTCAATTTTTTGAAAATCAATAGTTTACAAAATTTTAGATAGATGGCGCCACCACTAAAAATCAATAAAAAAAAACACAAAAAGAGATAAAAACACCCAGTTACTTGAATCCTACTTGAGTGACTCATAAATTTTCGTACTCAAATTTTTAGAAATCAGTAGTTCGTGAAATTATAGATAGATGGTGCCACGATATCTCCTTAGAGAGCAAGGAAAAGTAATCCTTGAGGTTCCTACTATTTTCATTGACGTAGGGAAATCAGTTTTTTAGAATATCGTGACGCCATCTATCTATAATTTTATGAACTACTGATTTTCAAAAATTGATGCATGAAAATTTATGAATCACCCAAGTAGGATTCAAGGAATGACGTGTTTTAGTCGTGGCGCCATCTATCTTAAGTTTTGTGAACTATTGATTTTCAAAAAATTGAGTATGGAAATTTCTTTTCCAGAAGGATGTATTTTATGTCATCCTGTATTTTTAATATTCCTAAAGCTGCATTTTTTCTCGCTGAAGAGTTGATTGTTATGAAACTGAAAGCCGAATAATTTCAACGATAGAAAATAATTTCATAAAAAAAACCCTTAAATTTTTAATCCAAAATCTTAAAAGGTAGGCTATTTCTTTTCTGTAATTTTATAAATTCTCTTTGTCTATTATTTATTTCATATTGTTTTGTACACAGAGAAATATCCTAACAGAGGGTCCACGGGGCTATTTTCAAATGTGTTACTGATGTGAGGGCGCCACACTAGCTTCTGGAACGTATGCCGGCTGCTTAAAACTCTCGCCAAATTAGAACTCGGCGCATGCGCAATAAGGTGTTTTCGATCTCCCATTGGCAGCCGGCGAACGATCCAGACTGGATCCAGACGCTAGTGAGTTTAGTGCGATCCCAGCGCCAAAATTCTCCCAACCTGTAACAACATGTCATGCTTTTTCGATTTCCATTATGGCCTATGGCCGTGGACTCTCTGTTCTAGTACTCTGTGGTTTTGTAGTTCCTTATAAAGTATGAAGCATCATCACTTTCATGTTTGTGTTGTGCCACACGGTGTTAAATGTTTAATTTATTAATTTTTTCAAATCACATTTATACAAAATATTTTTCTGTTTCTGCAAAAAATATTATATTTTTAAATTTTTTTGGTTAAATCTCACTACTAAATTTTAAAGTAAATAGTAAAAATTTTAATACGTAAGTAAGTTAAATTTTTCAAACATAAAATTTTGCATGCAAACCTCAATAAAATATTTCGAACTTCTTTTCAAACCATATCCCCTTTGTAAGTGAGGCCTTTTTTATGCCCAGCCTATGCACGTGTATCTATTATTTTGTTTCCCACGACAGGTATAATTTTTTCTTGTCCTCGAACTAGTCAATAGTGGGGTTCTTTTGAGTCGTCATCATTTCTTAAACTGGACAACGCCCAGGGTTGAGACACGAATAGAAAAGCACCGGGTTTTCCAGGGTGGAACATCTCCGGTCGATGAGGCACTGCAGTTCCACGTTAATACTCGACAATACCTGAAAGCAAGGGGAAAGGTTAATTTTAAAAATATCTTAATGATATGAAATCAAATTGAATATCAGTAATTTATATAAGTCAGTACAGTATAAGGGTACATTGTATTCAAATACATGATGGTGTCTTTATTGTTTTATGATCAGAGTTGTCTCCTCCTTCCATTGTAGTCCGAATGCAGTGGAAAAAGTGCACGAGATGGTACGTCATTTAAATAAGTTTGAACAAACCGTTTAATATTTTTGTCTTTATAACTTTTGTTATAGTGTGCCTTTTCTTGGGTTGCATGGTCAGGTATTTTATGGGCGTATTGTTGGAAATGATATCTTATTCGTTAAGTTTTGGTTTCTCTTTTACTACTTTCTCTTCCTTTTTCTCTGTCTTCATCTTTACTTATCTCCTTACTCCTTTATTGCCCCTTTTTTTATTTCCCTTTTATTCTCTCTCATCTCCTTTCACTTACTCAATCCAAATTAAAGTACAAAGAGTATACAGAGGATAGCAATAAGCAGATAGTATGAAACCTTAGCTCAGCCCCACAGGAATATATTATATCTTCCGACTACATCTCCACTGTTTAGCACCCTTCTAGCTACTTTAGAAAATAATTTAATTAGGCTCTAATAATTTAGATAGAATGAGGATTTCCTATATACATGAGAAAGGCACTAAGTCACTTCTGGTTCAACTACTCTGTACGAGGTAAAGCCAAATTTACCGATACCCGATCGGGTGTTTTTTGTCGCCTTGGAAGAGGTTTTTTGAAATCCAATCGTTTGTTGGGTTTTTTTTTTACCGTTTTCAAAAGATTCTCCATTTCCACGTTCTCCTGTAAGCCGACGATATGTGAATAGCCCCCTGTGAGCAGTAGCTAAAAGGGTCCTCAATAGCGGAGATATAGTTGGAAGATGTATTCTCCTGTGGGGGTGCACTGATCTGAGGGAGAAATGTGTCGAGGAGAATGTGACAACTTGTGACATAGGGGTAGAAGGGGAACCCCTGACAATTGCGTCACGTAAGTCAAAGTTTTAAATTGAAATTCTCAATGGATGACTTCAGAAGAGCGTTTGCCATTGCCTCGTAACATAATTGTTAAAACCGAGCAGAAAAGCGTCGTTGAGGAACTCATTCGTCCTTGCCGTCCGCGTGACGAACTCTCTCCATCATTTCCTTTCACTGTTTCGCCATCAACATTTCATTAACCGGACCGACTTGCAGGAAAAGAGACGTCTCACTCCGTGACGTAACGCGGAGCTGCTCCAACAGGATGCCACACACCACGCCACGTGGGTGTCCGGCGTTGGGCCAATGGCGGCGCGCAGACACGCCCACTTGACTCTCGTTTTGCGCAAGGTCCTGACACCCGCGGGCGGGAAAGAGTTGAGTTGAGTGAGCTCCAGAGGCAGAGAAGAAGAAAACGGAGCTCTCTCTCTCTCTCTCTGGAAAGTTGGCAAGAGATGCCAGTGAGGTTTTTTTTGTTGGTTTGGGAGGAGTTTTTGAAGTTTTCAGCACGCCCCTTTTGTGGATAGTCTGATTGAAATTAAAAGGGGTTGGTTTGAGTTGGATAAATGAAGTGTTTGGGGATTAGTGTCTGATGAAATGCTTTGAAAGGAGGTGAATTTGCTGTAGAGATTTTCAGGAACGTGAAGAACAAAATACTAGATTGAATTGTTGAAAACATGAACACTGTAACAGACGAAAAATAAGGCTGGATTATTGTCTTCGTTACAAGCAAGAGAGAGAGAATTAGTGAAAGAACATAAATTTAATGTCAGACATTGAGAACTTAATACAACCATGAACAATGTCACCATTATGGGCTGATTTCGGTGTAAGACCATTTGGGACATGCAGTCCCCTAATTGCTTTGAAAATATCCTTTACCATTGGGGGCATTGTTCCCCACCCCTGAACATCTACTTGCGCAATGCTACAAACGTATGGAGCAGTATTTAATGACTAAAACATTTTTAGAACTACAATAAAGATAAGGTTTGAATACAATCAGGACTCTCCTAAAACAATTGAATCATCTCTACCATAATTTTATAAACTTTATAATTAGCCTGGTTGAAATCTCTAGTTCTCTACAAATAATAACCGATAACTAAGCAAAATTGTAAGAAAGAACAGTTTTCTGTTCAAAGTGTCCATTACAATCAAGATGAAGAAATAAAACTGTTGAAAATGTTTGAATTTCTCTGATTGAAGTGTCCTTCATATGCCTTCATGCTTATAATAATTGGGAATTATTAAGTTTGAAAGTAATAAAAGGTATCTTCTACGTTGGCTGGGTATAAATACATAAATTCAACAAATTAGTTTGCCCTAACACGATTTAATGATCTATGAACTGTTCATCAAGAATTTGTTTAGTCTATTTCTTTTCTCTGAAGTTAAATATAGAGTCTAAGCTTTGGTAAAAACAAGAATTTGAAATTGATAAGTGAAATATATGACCTATACACTCAAAAGGAATAAGGATGCTTAATTGCAGAAATTTCCAAAAACCCTACATTATTAGAAAAATGTAATACTCTTCACTAAAAACATATTAATGGAGAATTTGTAGTAAAAATTGAGCTAATAAAAAGAGGGTACAATTTATTACATAGGAAGGAAAATTATTTAATTCAATCATTTCATTGATTTGATCATTTCGAATATTTATTCATTTTGGGTTAATGTTACATACTCCCCTGAGTCTAGTCAATACATAGCCATTGCTGTCCCAGTCTCCAATATTAGATAGGCTACCATATTTAGGAGGGTCAACAGTAGAGAAGACCTTTGAGAATTGAATGATGCACCTAAAATAGTTAAAGTTAGAAAGATCAGAAGAATTTCAGCCATCAAAAACTAAGTGCTGAGCAGCCACGCACCTTACAAAAAGCATTCCAAATAATTTTATAATGAATCTATAATCTCAATTAAAGGTTCTTTAAGTAGCTTTTTCCCCATCTGCTACTTACACAGTTTAAATAACTTTACCACTTTACTTTTTAATTCTGAGAGAACTGTACTTAATTCAATCCGTTATGATAGGGACGACTAGTATCTACGATTCCCTTTACCTATAAAACTATCACTAATTTAACTGAGAACCAATACCCATCACCCACGCTGAAAACAGTAGTGCAGCGGTCTGGGTTTTAGCGTATTCTAAAAGCGGGTTTGATTGACTAGGATAATTACTTTGTCTTACGACGACCAACCTTGAGGAATTCCAAAAACAACTCTCAGTCCCCTTAGTAATTGCAAATGCAAATGTAGGAATAAATATGCATGAGGAGTAATTAGACACGGATTAAACATATGTATAAGCGCAAATGTTCTATTTATTTCTTTTGGTCCGAGGTAAGTGCGGTGACGATTCTTGAAAGGTTTTCTTTGAGTAGTTCTGCATTTTTAATTTTTGCGTGAAGTAGGATTTCACGATATGTCGCATCTGGATTGGGAAGCTATTAATTAATTCCTCTCGTTTGTGCAAAGATATAGTTAAAAATAAGGACTCGCAGGGGTTATTTAACTAGCGGTTCATTAAATATAATTTGAGGCACAAAATTAAAATTATTTTTTAATTTCATTTAACTAATGCAAATAGTACTTACTATTCACATAAAATTCTTTGTCGTAAATAAATTAGTAATAAACTAAAATAGTTCTAAGGATTCCAATGTGATTTTACTTTGAACTTGATCATCAAGAAATCTAAAAGAAAGGAACAAATTATATGGGTATTTTCTAAAATTACGTTTTATATCTTATTGAAAAATGAATACATTGTACATTGCTAACTTATCTTATTATTCTCTGCTTATGTATAACTACCAAGAATAATTAATATCGTTATTTAATGCTTTTATCAGTACTTACACTTCTCTAATTTTTTTATTCCCAATCATAGTGTTTGGTCCATTACCTATATATTTTACGATGACGACAAAGTAAATGTGTGAAATGACATAGGAATCCATAATAATTTACAATTAAAAACTAACGAGAGGATAAATTAGTAGAAGTTTAAGCCATACTCTTTAGTTCTAATGTAATAAGAGTGAAATTATATTTTAACAAATTTCTGCTTTTAATTGAATCGTCAGTTAGAAGAAAGGAATAAGTCCAAATATCAAGTTTTGAGAAAATCGAATAAAACTGTATAAATAATGGAATTTTTGTTGTATAAACACCAAATATTACCTGGAAATTCAGGAACCTATGTAGAAAAAAGGGCAATCTTCGGAAAAAATATATGTGCATTCAAAATTATTTTACAGTTGAAAAAAGTTGATAGACTTTTTCAACCTTGTGAAGGAAAATCCTAAAATGCTCTTAAATTCATCGTTTAAATTATATATCTGCTTAGTTCACAGTACAAAAGTGAGAAATAGACAGACCAAGACAAATAAAATTGAAAATTATTTTAAAACCGGGTCATTCAGGCAGTATCAATGGAGTAAGTGAATATGAATGGAGTCAAACATTCCCTTGATCAAACAAATATTAAAAGCTCTTTTAAATTTTATTTTGGCTTAGTTTGAGCACAAAGAATAAGAACAGAAAGACAAATTAACTTTTAATCCCAAATTAACTGAAAAAATACAATGAATGGACATCGATTTCGCAACTTCAAGGGGCTATATCTCCCTATAGGGTGTAGTTATTTTCCCCCTCTTTCTACTCATGTGTAGAGCAAAGCTTGGAGATTGTTTTGAGCATAAAAAGTCAATTTGTCATTTTTTGGACTTTTCCCTTCTTCAAACTGACGATTCAATTGGGTTTTTAAATTTTCGTATAAATAATGTGTAGGTTATGTAACAAATTTATAATTTAGTTCATTGAAACACAAAGCCTCAAAATGTCAGCAGGAAAATTTTATCTTTCTCTGTTTCAAATTTATTTTTTTTTAAATTACACTACAGAAATGGAAGATTTAGTTTAAACTCAAGTTTTTGTTTTGCCGTGAAACGTCTTGCATTTCGTTGTCACCTTGTTTGATTTAATTGGATAAGCCAATAGAAACAGCTGTCAACTTTTTGCTGCCTTTTCGGGAAGCTGTCCACTAAATATATCCCGGGAACGTGTGAGGCATGTGATATAGCGGCACAGAGATTAAAGTTTTCAAAAGGTTTCGAACTCAGGTGACAGGTAATAGAAAATAAAAGCCAAATGTAACGTATCATTTCCCCGCAAACGCATTAGCAGTGGATGTTTATGAATAACGAGCAGGGATTAAATGAGCGAGAGACCAGAATAAGCAATGAGAAAATAATTTCTTACTTAGCGGTGGTTAAAAGTATTAGTATTCTCGTCTTCGGCAGAGGATTCGAAGAAAAGCCCGGGGAGAGGCGCAGAAACAAAACGATAATTTGTACTCACCCCTGCTCTCATGAGCGCGCATAAACAGGTCCATGGAGAAGTAATTAGCTGGTCTTCCAAAACCGGTGTTGCCAATTCAAGCGATGGAAAAACAGAGAAAAAAAGCCTCGCAGTGGGATGGGGAGGTCAGGCGATATTTAGCTATTGGGCGGGCAGCCGTGGATCTTTCGGCCCACCCTTATAGACACGATATGCCTTGCGAAAGAACAAAAAAATTCGAACATCAGAGAGATAGGGGGAGGTTCTCTGGAACAAAAAAAATATCAATAACAACAAAACGAAAAGTGACTCGTCGAAGATTTATAGACGGCGTTTAATGAAGACATTATTAACTAGCCAAGAATCAGAACAAAAAAGTTTCGGAATTGAAGATCGTCTGCGAAAATGCATGCGAGCCGAGAGTTCTGAAAAGCCGACGTTCCATTACTAGAACCCTGAACTTCTCCGTGTTCTTTTCGTTTTATTCCGTTCCAGATGCCACTCAAAACGATTTTTGTTAACTGCCGCTTTTGTTCTCGAATATGTGTGTTTAAGTGCTGTTGTTTTAAATGCGGATCGTGAGTATGCGATGGCTAGCCTCACTTTGTTATTATCAGTTTGTCTGTAATCGTGGTTTATTTCTTTTGCCGTATATTTACTTACTGGTGTTTTAAAAAGCTTGTCTCATTATCTGCCTGGTTCCGTCCTTCTTTTCGTAGCGTTGCTGTGATTCGTCTGTCTGACCAGATCTCTTAACTGTATCTTTAATTGTGGTTGCTTATCGGTTTTATGAGAAGGCCAGCGCGTGGGTTTTGATATACGAACGTAATTCCGTTTCGAATGTGAGCGTTTATCTTGAGAGGTCTGCTAATCGTTGTTTTATGCCCCTGCCTTTCTCTATCTTGATAGTTTGATGTCAAGTAGCTGTGTTTACAAGTTCTTTTACCTTTTATTTGTCATAGCTGAGGGAGGCAATTTCAAAGCTAAAAAAGATAGGAAATTTCTTACTGTAAAAGATAGGTCTGAATCTCATTAAAGAAGACCTGAAGCTGTCCTTATCATTTAATAAAATAAAGAATGATAAAATTTAATACAAATTTATTTCATTAAAATATTATTATAACTATGCTTTTTTTTTGAAAAATATCTAATTTAAATTGAATAAAATAATTTTTTAAAGTAATATTTTTAATTTATTTTACTTTATTTTTTCTTATTTTCCATAAATATTTTTCCAAATTAGGATTTTCTATTTTTGTTTCGTTCAGGAAAAAAAAACCAAAACTCGCAAGACAACAAATACCCACTCATATCATCCTATCAATTACCAAAAGTTTTTATTCATGCCTTTTCTCTATATTATTTACCGACGCTCAGCTGTTCCTTTATGCATCCTAATTGACATCTATAAATAATTATTCTCTCTCACATTACAAGAGAACAGAAAAACGAGCTCGTATTATTGACTGTAATCACTGAAGTTGTCAAAAACGTTTCTAAGCAAGGCGGCTAACAATGGAATAAATTTAATTAAAAAGACAATCATTAACTGCTCTCCAGATGTTCGAATAGAGCTTTTGACAGCTCGCAGGCAGACGGAATGACAGATTCACCCTGGAACGCAACAAAACAACATTATGTTACAAATCACGGAGGAAATGTATTATTTTTTTGTGTTTATCTTGAAATGCGGGCCAACCTTTCTGAAAGAAAAAGTAATTTTAGTCAGCCATCTTTTTTCTCTCTCCACCTTTAGTTTTGTTCCTCCGCGTTATTCTCTCTGGTTTTTTGACACATCTTATAAATGGCTAAATTGGTCGTTTCTTCCTCGATTCAAACCTGGAATAAATAAATAAATAACGACGAAAGCCAGAGGAAAGGAAACGAGAAAAAAATGGCGGACGATCGCTTGTAATTGAATGATAATAAGGTAAAAGAATCGCCACCAACGAAGCAGTGACCAGGTAATTAAGTCCACATAATAGGAGGCACCTTTGACATTTAAATTGAATCTCTTTTCTATATCTCCTTTTTTCTACCTTCTGTTTTGTCTTCTGTTCTTTCTCGGTTTGGTCCGTTTTTCGGTCACACATTAGCAATTCTTTTATTTCGGCTTTCTTCGCGGCTTTTGTGTCAATTGCCAGGTTTCCTCTTTTCTCTGGTGAAATGCACTTTTGTGTCAGGGTTGTTTTCTCGGGATTTTTTCTTCAACTCTTTTTATTTTGTGGCTCGGGTCTTTAATTAAACACTTTCTATCAGTATGTGTTCTCTATATCTCTTTCATTTTCATTTTATTTTAAATACATTGAAAATTTTTACCCTTTTGCTGTTTAGGTTGTAAGTACGTGTTCTAAAATTCATAGTGTAATTTATTGGAAAGGCATTGGAAAAATATTTGGGAGATAGGGACAGATTAGAACAACAGTCAACATGCATTTCCCTAAGCCAATTTAAATGCAAAAATCTGGAGAAAAAATACCAATACATAACAAAAAAAAACTTCCATAAAAAATTAAACCAAAATAATGTTTTAAAAACTTTTTCGTATTGGTATATCAACTGTTATTTTCTTTCTAATTACTTTCAATAAAATTTCATTGAATTACTTCTAAATATAAAAATCTTTGAAATTTATGAAAAAAAAAAAGACTAACAGTACCAATAATTCAGCTTAATTGATTGCTTTAAATCTAAACTTAAATTTACAGTAAATTTATGAACTTTTAAACACGAATTTTGTAATTTTAATGCAGGCGTTCAAATGTGCTCCTCTGCTCCTCCACTGGGGAAACATTTATAATTTTTTAGAATGATTAGATAGATAGGTAACAAATTCCTGATAAATGCATCTAGAAACGTTACTATAATTTCAGGAAAGATGGAAATTTATAAGAATCAGTTTTTGTTCCAATATCTTATAAAAATATGGAGAAATAATAAAAAAAGATACTTTTTGTTCAAATAGGCCTCCTCTCGATCCCTTACTGAAAAAAGTCATTAGGATACGAATACCCTCAAACGGTTGGGTTTTTTTATTCCTTTTTATGAGATTTCCTACCACTTGCACTTATTAGAACTTATCTGTATATAACTTAGCACCGAGGAAAAGTTTTTTCCATACCTCACGAGGCATTCATTGTATGATATTGAACAATGCTTCATCAATCATCCCCAAGAATCGAATGGTTTTACCACAAGAATATCGGAAGAGAAGCTATAGAGGAGTTATTTAGGCAACTCTGGAACTTTGGAGGGAAACTATCCAAATAGAATTTTTTTTTTGGGGGGGGGGGATCTTCTCTAGTAGCAGAGAAAAATGTTCGGATTGTCTTTCCAAATGGTATAAAGTTATGATCAATATTTGCAAAATTCGATTTTCTGATGGAATTTCAAACTCACGCAGGATGACATTTTGCTCTCACGTAGCTTATGTTTTAAATTTCCCTACATAACTATGATTTAGCTGTTGTGGAACTAAATAATTTTTTTTCAACTAAAAACTTCTTCTTGTAAAGATGTTTGAGGATAATGCTAATGGTTCTCTTTTTCAGAAATATAAAAAAAAAAACATTAGTTTTTTTTTTCAGATGTTGTGTGTTTACGAAATATGCAAAACATAAAACTGTTCCCCCTGAGAACGAAACCAAAGTTGGAAAGGTATAAAGGCCATATTATAACTCTTTCATGTCCACTTCTTTGTAAAATATACCAGTTTAATTAATAACCTTCTAGAAAAAAATTATTACTATTTTTTCAATTTTTGGGATGAATATTCATGAGCGATACACACCCGATTTCAAAGCATTGATCCAAAAAAAAAACTTATAAAAGGTAAAAATACAACTCCCTTAGCCAGGTAACCTCGCCAAATGGACCACTAGTGAAAATGATCCTCGTGGTTATTTCCACCCTCATTTTCAAGTTATGCACCCGCAAAAAAAAGTAGCATGCGAAGGTCGAAATCCCCATTCGAGCTATTTGCCGGCATTTACGCAAATTGTGGGAGTGCGTTTTGTGTCATTAGGACTTCTCGGATTTAGGGGAGACAGGAAATTGGCCGAAGGCCGTTGAATCGAAGTGAAATGACGCGCCATGTGGTCGGACCTCAAATAGGAAATTAAAGTGAGTCAAAGTGGAAGTAAATGTCGGATTCTTCGATGCAAATAACAACCTCCTTCATTTCTCGTTTGCGGTAATGTGGTGCACGTAATGAAAATGTTCCTGGAAGCCTTGGATCAAATTACGGTATATATGGAAGGCAGTGTTGTGAGGGTATTTTATAGGAGGTGGGCAATTTAGTGTTTTTTAAAACCAATAAGAGGCGTTGAAATCCAAAGTTTATCATTTGTGTGTTAGGTTATTAGTGGCTTGTTCTCATTATTATGAAGAGCATTAGGGCAGTAGATGATGTGGCTTAAAAAATACTTGGCATGTACCGTCATCATCATGTTAAGAATGGCTGTAAAAACTTCTTGATGAAAAATAGAGTACCGAGTACCTACCTTGAACTAGATTTAGTTTAATGTGTCTTTTCGTGTTTGGGAATTATAATTTATAAAATGGAAATCGATCTTAATGTACCTACTTTATAAATGTAAAGTCGTAAATGTAATTCTTGCTGATCCAATGTCATATTTTTGAATAGTTTTTAAAATAAACCTCTTTTGCTTAACATTTTATACTTTAAAAATTATAAACGCTACTCGTAAAAAATGTGTTAATTGGCTAGGTAACACAGTAGAAAATTATATTTCTTAACGGATTGGACAATTATATAAAAACAAACATTCAAATTGTAAGAAAAGAAAACGCTTAAAAACCTTCCTTTTGTGCACAAAATTATTTTATCTTTCCCTTTTGATAAATTCTCACATTCCTTACAAAACATTGACTCCAACTGCACATAATTTCTTTTAAAAATGGATACAACTGTTTGTACTTCGTGAGAATATTCCACAAATACTTCAACTCATGCGTGCTTGAGATTTTATTCCTCTTAATTGCAAATCGATCGATTTTTTTTCGAAAGAATATTTCAAACACACCATCTTCTTGAAATTCAGGACGGGCCTCCTCAAAGCCCGACTGCTACAAAAGACAAATATTCACAATCGTTCCACTCTGACGAACTTTTGACGATTCTTACTGAGAAATTTTGTTCTTAGAACCGTGTAATACAGAAACATTTACGTTTTACATGGTGGATGGACACAAATTTACTGAAAAATTATTCGGCTGACAGAATGAATACAGACGTGTGTAGCTTTTTAAGAAGAATCTAAATTAAAGAGTCATAAGCGTCCTTACGTCTTGTAGCAAAAAATGATATTTTTATTGCAATAGTCCTTTTATAAGAGTGACTGGAGATTTTATTCACCTTAGTCGCATTTTATATTCGAAGCTTGTTTTGGGATTTTAAAAGTTAAAAAGTAAAAGTTTAAAAGTTAAAAGCAAAATTTCTTTGGAGGTAACTAATTTTCAAAATCAACGATTCATTTAAATTTAAAATTATGTATGAAAATTATAATTGTTTAGCAAAATATTTTCTGTGAAATAGAAAACAATTAGTATTTGTTATGGAATGAGAAACTTAGGATCGAGACTACCTAATATATTTCTCTCGACACTTTTCTCGCATTTTCCTATTTTTTGTTATGTTTCCCCGCTCCAAAAAAGGGTACAAATTAAGTAGTACATTTTTTTTTACAATAAATGTTTCTTATATTTCTTTAGTTCTTTTTAATGCTCCAGGTTACTCTAAACTTCCTAGGGAAATTGGTATAACTGACATCTGAAAAGTGAAAATAATTTACGATGCATTTCTAAAACCTTAGCTTCTCTACACAAGAAACTATTTAATCACATTCTTGAATATTGAAAGAATGCTTTAGGACTTAATTTTTTTTATCTCAGATGTTTTAAAGTCTAGTTCAGTTGTTTATTAGAACTCCTTCACGCACCTGAAGTAAAATAAATGATAAACCCAGTCAAGTATCTAACAAGAAAATAAAATAATCTTTTCACATAGAATGGATCTCTGAATGGAAAAAAAATCCATCCACATTCGCTTGGGAGAAATCTATCTTTGAACAACAAACAAGATAAATGGGTTTTGATGAATAAGTTAAAACAACCGATCAATTCCAGTTTTCACAGAGAGAGACAAAACAAACTGCCTCAAAGAAAACAAATCCTCGACTCATTCCGGGAAAAACCCCACCCTCCAAATAATTCGAAAGCCTCCATTATGTTTAGAAAAACCCACAAAACACACGAATCCCCCCCCTATTCCACCTTTAATGGGCAAGGCAATCAAAACCTTTAACTCAAAAGGGCTGCAGCTATCCTCTTTGGAAAGGTTTGTTTTTGGGGGGACAGTGGCACTGGAGCAAAAGTAAATACCGCCCTTATTTCGAAGAACGTTTAGGAAGAACGGCGTCCTCGGCATCTGCTACTCCTGTCTTTTCAATGGCCCGTATAATTGCCAGCAGCATCTAGGGAGCCTCTTACAACAGTTGCAGAAGAACAAAAAGAAAATAACAGTTTTGTTTTGGTGCAGGGGATCCGCTGTCCTTACAGATTAAGCTAAAGACAACAGTTTTTCCCTCTGTTGCCTTTCTTTCGGGCCTTTATTTCGCTCGGGAGGACACGCAAAGGGCAGAATGTTTCGTTTCGGAGTCGTATCTGGAAGGGTCACTGAAAATCCCCGGTTTATAACTGGAGTGGTTCAAAAGGGAGAAAGAGTCAATGCAGAGGAAATTCAATTATTGATTTAAGTAATGTTTTAAAATAATGTGAATGTGGTTTCTATTTGTTATAGCATGTGCTGAAGTTAAGAAATATACATTTAAAATAGAGCAGTGAACAGAGCTATTTTAAGGATTTCTGTACTCATAAAAGATTTCAAGGAAGAATAGAAAAAAGGGTGACTAACATAGGACCAAATGTATGGAAAAGACACTGAAAAACGACAGAATATTTGAATTGTCACCTTACTTTAACTGCGGGAAAGTAGTCTCGCATGAATGGTAGTAGTGTAATGTGTAGGAAATGTGTGTGCTTAAAAACACCACACTTACACAGTAGTACGAACAAATTCAATAAAATAAGTTGTTCATGCTGTAATAAAATACTTACATAGAATTTATCTAGAAGATTCCAACTACCCCTTTGAGTAACACAAGATCCTTTGTGTTACAAAAATAATAGCAAACAAAACAAATAATATTAATGATTTTTTGCTTTTGTCATGATTATAAGAACTTAAATCTCATCTCTAAAATAATTAAAATATTTTTACTTATCAGAACTACTTTGAACTACGGTGAATGAATACAACGTACAAATTAAGAGTAATTTACAAAACGAATCTTAAAAATGCTTTTTTTCTTACACAAGTACCTACCAACCTAACTCTACCCAATTTGTTTTGAATTTTAAAACCAATATCTTTTTGCAAGGGAGAACACGCAGAAATGTGTTGGGAACATATTTACTGTACCATTTGGCTTTCGATGTCTTTTTTAAACATGAAACGAATTTCTAAAGTTAAAAGCTTAAAAGAAAGGCATACCGAATTTTACAGTTGAAAGCTCAAATTTGAGACTTTTTTTTGTCCAAGGATTGTTTCTATTTTTATCGCACACTCGTTAAAACGTGAAAGGAAAAAATGAGATTTGACGCTATCACTCAATATACTCAAGGTTTTAACTGCAAATCTGAAATGCGAATGAAATCTATTTGAAGGGCCAAAGACAGGAACAAATTTATTTATTGACAAAGAAGGAAGGATTTTACAGTTGTGTGAACATACATAACCTGGAGGAAATAATCCTGTGCAGGTATAATAGAAATACAATGAGATATAATAAACAAACATAAAATTACTGGCAAAATTAATACTTAGAATTGAAATACGAAATAATGAAAATTGTGAAAGGAAAACAAAAAAAAAACGAATAAATATGTATTAAAAAAAAGGTGTACTAAGCGTTGGCGAAACGGTACGGTGTCGGGGAGTTATCAATTAATTTCAGTCAGTTTAAAAAAGTTGTTCAATATCAGTAATTGTTAGTAAATATAGTTTTAGATGCTTTTTGAAGGTTTTACTAGTTACACTATTTTGTATATTTAGTGGTAGGCTATTGAAAAACTTTGGGCCAAGATACGAAAATATTTTGCGCATGATTTCTTTAGTGGGATATGGAATTTTGTAGATTTCATTACTTCTTCTTGCGTTTATTAGTATTTTTCTTTCACAAAAGTTATGATTTTTGTAGATGAATAAACAAGTTTTGTAAAAATAAAAATATCGTAATGGTAGAATAGATAAAGTTTAATACATTAAAAGATTTGTGTGGTCTGAAGAGTTTAATATCACTTTAATGAATTTATTTTGGAGTGAAATTAAAGCTGAATAATTACTAACGTATCCACCACCCCATGTAGTTAAACCATATGAAAAAATTGGGTAAACCCAAGCATAGTACAACTGAAGTAAAAATTTATTGTCAATTGAATAACGTAAATGTTTGAATCTAAAGAGCAGAAATCTTAGCCTCTTAATGACATACATTATATGGGTTTTCATTTTAGGTTTGAGTCAATAAAAATTCCAAGGTGTTTAATTGATTTTACCTTTTCGAGACTTGCACATGGACAATTGGAGTTAATAGATAGGACACGTATCTAAGTGATAAACCAAAGATAAGTTTAAATCCGTGTCTCTATGTAAATTGAAAGTTAAAAATTTGGTTTTATCTATATTTAACTTGAGGCTATTATTTAAAAACCAGGATCGGATAGTAATTAGATCATCATAAATTAGTTGGTGATAATTCTGGGATTTTTCGAAACTATACAATAAGGTCGTATCGTCGGCGAAAGTCAATATTTGCCCATTTAGTTTCAAGTTACATAGGTCGTTAATAAAAATTAAAAATAATAGTGGTCCAAGAACTGATCCTTGAAAAACTCCACAGTTAATAGGTATAGTATGTCACTAAAACTATTATTGATCTTTAAGATTTGTTTACGATTAGACAAATAGGATTTAAGTAAGTCATAATATGTTCCACGAATACCGATTGTATATAGTTTATGTAATAAGAATTTATGGTTAACACTATCAAAAGCCTTACGTATATCCAAAAAGATAGCAATTGTTATTTTACTACTATCAACACTACGGTAAATAAAATCAGTAAACTTCAACAAAACCAATTCAGTACTTTTATTTGGTAAAAACCATATTGGTTTTGTGAAAAAAAAATTATATAATTAAGGTAACTCATCAGACGGTCTTTGAGTATTCCTTCAAATATTTTAGATAAAAGGGGTAAGATTGAGATCGGTCAGTAATTTCCGAATTCCTTAGTTTATTTGATTATTTTGTATATTTTTGGGTAAAATGAAAAAAAAGATATATTTTAAAATTATTCAGGAAACGCTAGAAAGCTACATTTATGTTGTATAATTTTCCTAATTTTAGAAGATGGCAGTAGATTGCAAAATACCTATCTTTATCAAAACTGTGATATCATGGGTAAAAATCTAAAATCGTTGAAACCCAACCCTATTCTTTGTATAAAAATATTTTCTCTTAATTTGAACGTTTCTCTGATTTAGAATGAAAATATCCTAGCAAACAAAAGTACCACTCAGAATATTTGATTATCTGTTAAAATTAATATTATCTGTTAAAATCATAGTCTTGTGGAATCAAATTCAGATGCACATGGGGTGTTTTAGAAACGTTTTCACCCGAATAATAATTAGTTACAAATTATCAATCTGTTGCGTTGAAGTTCTAACTACTCATGTTGATGCATTATTGAATAGGTAAACATTTGACATGATATGCAGGAGCACGTTTGATAGTCATTGTAGGAATATAATGTGGTGTTTGTATTAAATAACTACTTATTATGATTAAGGTTATGTACATATTTTCGATTTATTATTTGCATGAATAATGTAGTGTATTATTTTATTTATATCTTAAGAAACTAATATTTTAAAAGGAATAAAACATGTTTCAGTAGGTTTTCATATTTTGTGCAATGTGCATTCATATATTTTCACGGTAAAATATGATTCTCATTATAATAGTTAACTCAGTATTAGGGCGAGCGCGCACGGGCGACTTTTGTCACGGTGACAAAGACGAAAACAACGTTGCTAAGGCTGTTGTTAGGGGCGGGACATAGAAGTATCCAATAGCAGCATTCGCACATGACATCACTGGAGGATAAAAACAACGTTGCTAAGGCCGTTGTTAGGTAAAGTCCTGTGATTGAAAATGCTCTATTGTTTTCTAATGATATTTTTGATACTAGTAATCCTGGTCGCCGTGACTTTAGTCACTCGTGCGCGCCCAGCCTTATCCTCCTTAAATTTAATAGTATTTTACTTAATTATTAAATTTATAGTACATTTTAGTTACTTCAATAGGTTTTTAAGTGATAATTTTCTTTTTTCTTTAAAGCAGCAACTTTTTGAAACTGATAAAACTACAATAGAAAAACTTTCATTTAATTACAGCATTTTATTTATTCTATCTTATGTATTAAAATAATTTGGTTTTTCTTTCGGCCGGCCGCCAGGCCGCACCCCCTTTCCGATTTGGACAAACTCGGTCTTGATCGAAAGCTCTCCACCCCTAGATGAGCCAATAATATATCACGTTCCTCCAAAACATTCCATTTTTAAATTATGCAGTTTTTTCGTTTTGCCTCCATGTTAACTCTATGGGGAAGTTCCGTTCGGCCGGCCACCAGCCCGAACCCCTGAACCGATTTTGACAAACTCGGTCTTGATCGAAAGATTTCCAACCCTAGATGTGCCAAAATTGTGTCACGTTCCTTCAAAACATTCAATTTTTAAATTAGAAACTTTTTTTCAATTTGCCCCATTGTTTTCAGTTAATATTTTTACGAACACAGGCAAAACGTCTTTTAAAGAGCGTGAAGAAAATCTACTTTGAAATGTTTAATTAAAGTATTACTTCTTTCTCTTCAGATGACGCATAAGAATAAATTAGTTGTAGTTAGAAAAACCTATAATTTGATTGAAAATATTGAATAGTGTAGCGCTGACGATGCAGCTGAAAAAAAAGTAATTGTAGAAATTTTAACTGCGCTGCAAGCGTGAAATAGTAACGAGCGAAGCTCGCATCAGCGCCAAAAGCACGTAATCTAGCTGGTAGACCCGGCTTTGGCGGGTCATATCAGCTAGTGTTGTTTTAATGCTTTTTCAGTAACTTTTATTACCTTTAGGCTGGTCTATAACCAACAGAACCTTTTTGTTTGTAAACATATATTAAGATATACAAAACACACAGGTATATTTTAATGTGCCCCATACAGGTTTTGTCACTTATTAATTTAAATAAGATCTCTATGCATAAAAGGGAATTTTTAAATGTGAATGAAAGCCAGAGTATTACAAATTAACACACTTAGATTACCGGGAATATTGCCATTTCTTTTCAATGGGCTCCTTATTTACACTAAAGTTATTTCTGTTGATCAACTGTAAGTCTATGGAACAATTATAAAAATTTGGTTGAGTGTAACAGATGGTACAATTCTGCAACAGATGCGTCTTACCCTTCGTAGAAGCCCATTTGCATTCTAATGAGGCAAGGATTCTTTGAGCGTGTCATCCGGCAATGTCAACCTCGAGTTGGGTCCGGCTCCGGACTGGATTTGACAATCAAATGGGGCGTCACGTACTACCGTTTCTCCCCACTGCAGTGGTGGAATCGTTTCCTGAAGACTGACTGCCTTTGAAGAAGGTTTAACTATTCAGGATGATGTCGGATGTACATGCAAAGGTGATGAAATCACTGAGAATTGTTCCAAAAACAGAAAGGAAATTGTTTCAGTCGTGCAATTAGTTTACTGGACAATTACATGACGGCCAAGAGCAGTTGATACTATCCAATTATTTAAGTCTAATTTTTATTATGGTTCATTGAAGAGAGTTGGCGAAACACTAAAAACAGATATAGCTACTTCAAATTCTTTGTTGGTTTGTAGAATTACTATGTACAATTGTACATACTAGAAGAGAAGAGGCTACTTGGACTAAGCTATAGAACAGTGTTTCCCAACATTTTTTGGTCCATGCTCCACCAATGCCTTTCTTAATTTTCTATACCACCATGTCTTTTTTTTCTTCGAAAATCCTTCTTGGAAAGTAAATAGAACCTGGTGGTCCTTGCCCCACCTGGGAGACAATTTAGTTGAAAATTTTCAAATTGGCCACCTAGAAATTCATATTGCGCCCCACGTTGGGAAACACTGCTATAGAAGAATTTAATCATATTAGAATTAAATTTTCAGAATTTTTATAAAACACAGACTGAGGTTTTTGAAACATCTGAGTTTTATCATTGCATTTCGTACATAGTTCTTTTTAATATTGAAAGCACGTTTGTTTCTTTACATTAAAAGAAAACAACTCTGGCATATATTTTTAAAATGTAAATGGTGTATGTTCTGAAGTTATGTAGGTTGATTACGAGTACAATGCTATTCCAAACAGGATCAGTAGAGTGAAAACTATTCCTTTTGATAGATATAAAACTGTAGTACAATGTATTTCGGTTTGATAGATATGATCATTTTTGATTATGTGATTCTGAGAACAACTACGTATCATATCTGTCTCTTTTTTTATTATGATTTTCTGAAACGTTCGATGAAATAAAATAAATTCTTTACAATCATAGAAATAATCAGTGATCTGCTTTACATATGTGAATTCTAATCTCACTTTATAACTGAAGTGGAAATCAATACCTCAAATCTTTAGTCTTTTCCCACTCGGTACTTAGTCGCTTGCAGAGGATTTGCTTTCTATCATCGGGTAGATTAAAATCCCTTTTTGTTTTGGGGGAATTTAAGAAATGCGAAATCTTTCTTTCAAATGATAAAAAGAGGAAGAGGGAAGATAAAAAAAAATCAAATCTGTGAATGCGATAAACCCTGCAATCCCTTTTTTGTGTAAGAGTGCCTTCCTGGAAATCTGTATTCTGGAGAAAGATTTCTATCCAGCAACGTCACGTAAAACAAAACGCCCCTTTCCTGTTAGAGTCCCTAAAAAACAAAGGGCCGGATATTCTTTTAATTTTTTCCTCAGCCTCTTTTCATTCTGCGGGCACCCAAATTCAGCTTAAGCGTCTTTAAAAATGTCGGGGGCGAATGTAAAGGCCGCACGAAGAACAAAAAAAAGTCGTGTTCGAAAAAGGGGAGAGTGAGAGATACACATACGGGTGCTAAAGGTTCTTCTCTGGAATCAGTTGAATTGAAAAGAGGCAAAAAGAACACAAAAAAATAAAGCAGTTTACTTTTGTATTCTTCGGTTTTAGAGGGTTTCTGAAAAAGTCCTCTTTTCCTAAAACGGAAAAAGGTATTACGAAATGAATGTCCTTTAAGGTGAAGGCTGGAGACTACCCAACCCACAATAGATTAAAAAAGGGGGCTTTTTTTTCAAAATTAGAATTCCACTCAAAAAATATCGACTTTTGTTGAAAGAAAAACCGTTTAGCTTCTTTTCTGTTCCGAACATCTGCGAGGAGCGGTTTTTTTCCATCTACTAATTCTATTTCACTTTGCGTTTGATAATTTATGCGATCCCCCTTTTCTTTAATCCAATCTTCCTCTTAGAATGATAAGACCCATTGGATTCTTATGATAAAAAGGAATAGTTTTTAAGACTAATTACTTTAAAGAACATGGTGTAAGATTTCTTCCTTATTTTTTTTGCCTTATCTCCTGTTAATTTAGTTAAGTGTTAGCTTCTTTTTTTCCTTCTACTTTTAATGTTTAATCATATTTTTTGTATGGACTCTTGAATATAACTCCTCGAAGCACGTTTTTGCTGTTTCTAGGTAAAGTACCTTTATATATTTTTTCTTTAAGCTATCCTCTTAGTTGACTTTTAAATATTTGCATCTTTTACTTCCTCAAAACGATTTAGAAATATAAATTATACCTAAGCGTTTCTCTGTTAGTTCGTCGGTGAATAAACCATCATTAGTTTTTAGAGAGCCTAACAAAAGTGATAACAGTTATTTTAAGATGCAAATGTACTTTATTTTAAAGCATAAAAAGTACTTATTTTTTATGGAGAAAACGCTTCAAATTTATTTTTGTTAAGGAATATTATGATTCGATTTTGTTTTAGTAGTTGTACTTAAAAGTTTTTTCATTGAAAAACGTACTTAACTCGTTTTATTTCTTTTAAAAGAGAGTAAAATAAAAGTATTCCATGTTACATCTTCTATTTTAAATAAACTTCATTGAACTTAGTATAAAATAATCGGGGGGGGGGATCGCTTGATTCAAAAGCTACAAAAATTAAAGTATTAAAAACTAAAAGAGTTACTCATAATTCAAATAACACATTTTGATAGTTTTATTCTTATGATGGATATTGATACTCACAATAATATATATCAAGATTACCTAAGTCACTCCCTATTTCATCAGATGCCTTTACAATGCGTGATGCAACAGTACCAGATTAGTCTTCTAATTTTAGTACAACAAAATTGAAATTTCTATGAATACAAATTTAAAAGCAAACCCCTCAGGTTTACATTTTCTGAGAAAAGTGAATTTTCACATTTGCTTATTACAACTTGAATTAACTTGTGAATAGAACTACGAGCAGTTTGGGAGAATTGAATAGTTTTTCTTTTTAATCTGGGCTAACACTTTAAGATTTAGAAAACACACTAACTCGTAGACTTCGTTACTTAAGATATAAACAAATCATCAAGTCGTAAAGGGGACGAAAACATACTATCCTTAAATGTAGCATCAAAATTTACCAGGTCCAATTGTGTTATTCAACGCTTTTAATAAACCTCTTAATTTTAATTTATTGATTTTTTATGTGTGAAAAAATCTGATGATAATATTACAAAAAAATTAAATACTAATAACATATTTTCTTAAAAAAAGCTATGTAATCAGTTTTACTATGAGGTAAATCTATCAATAAAGTTTAAACTTATCATCTGTAAAGTGTAGAACTTGCCATAAGTATTAAACTAACCCAACAAACCATCTGTAAAACTGTTTTTCATCTTAACAAGGATGCAATGCGGAAAAGCTATTTTAAAGTATGATGGATGTTTATTTTCATTGTAGGTTTTTTTAAGTGTTCTTAAAGGGGGTTATTTCTTGATGTGCTAGATGTGTACCGACAGGGTTTTAAAGTTGAAAAAAAATTGAGTTTATATTAATGTTATTTTTATCGCTTTAAGGTTAAAAACTTGCCTTAGCTGTAATTTTAAACTATGTGACAATTATAGTGCCACTGCACTAGATGAAAGATTTGTATTTAATTTGAAAAATATCAAAGGAGTTATAGATTGCCGTGTTACATTAGGCAAAGGAGATAGTTACATAGCGGAAATTAGAATAGAAATAGCAAGAAATGTCTGATTTGAGTACATTCGAAAGGAGAAGCTGGAATGAAATTGAAATTGGGTTCTGAATATACTTATCTACAGCCGCTAAAAAATGAAACTTCTTTGTTCACAGTTTTTATCACCTACGAGTTGTAAATTGAAGCTGACGTATTAGCTCCAGCTGGCGCATCATTTTCTTCTACATAAAATGGCAACACAGTTGGGAGAGTTCATACGAAATGGATTCTTCTATTTTCTGCGCAGGAATTGGCAACAGCCTGCGCGTTAGAGAATGCTAGATAATCAGATTTGAAAGAACAATTCATAAGAACAAAATCTTCATTCCATCTTTGCCTGATACGTAGCTTTTAAATTCGATCTTCCTGTTGTCTGTCTGTCGCCCCACCATATAATCAAATTCCAGATACGGAAAAAAGAACATTTTTTTTCCTACTCTTGGAATACTATGCCGTTCGCTTTTTACTTATTTATTTATTTATTTTGGCTTTTATCCTCCGATGCCGTTTTCAGGGCTCTAGAATTCTTCCTTTTGATTGCGGGGTCTGAAAGAATAATATAATTTATATAAGAATTGAAAGGGAATATAAAAATAAATAGAACAATTTCGTTCTGTTGCTTTTTCCCGGTCCCCAATTTAGTTACGGTTTTACGTAGCCGGACCCAATTTATCGTTTGCTGTTTCATAGAACTTGGAAAAAAACGAATAAAGAAAGAAAAACGTTCCAAATCGAATTCGAATATATCCAGACTTTCGTCGGGATCCATAAACCCCGTTACTTTACTATTTCTTTTTCCTTCGCTTTCAAACGAATAATTCCAGTGATCGTTTAATTTTCAGAAAAAAGAAAAAGCTTCCTCTTTTCTAATCCCTTTAATTAGCACCGGAAACTAAAGGAGATTTAAATTTTTAGGAATAGGATCCCGAAAAGAAAAGGGCACGTTTTATAATTATGTATCGAAGCTGAAAACCCTGTATAATGAGTTTCAAAATACAATCAGAATTAATTAGAAGTACTTAGATGGCAGCAATCTTTTACGGCTCCGTCAACCAATAACAAGAGGTCATTGGACCGGCTATAAATTATCTAAAGAATGGGTTTTAGCTGGCTTTATTTTGTGCTTTTGTCCGGATGGTCTTTTGTAAAGACGCCATTTTGCGGAATATTTTCCTCCAATGGCTGCAACCGATCGAGTTTGAAATATAGAAGGAAATTGGAAGTTTTGAATGGAGAGATTCTAAGTATTAACTCAACCTTTAGGATTACGAGACCGCACCTTTCATTCACTTTTCTCATTCTTTTTTGGACCACCAGCTTTGCCGGCCGGTGGATATCATGGTGGATATGGATAAATAACCTTGAGAAATTCTTTTTTTACCCTGTCGTTTGGGGTAAGGAGATATAATTACGTTCTTATGACGTTGGATACAAAATTTGATTTCATTTATGTTCTTCTCTATCAAGGTCTCAGTAACACGCCTTGAAAATATTTTTGTTCAAATCCTTGATTTCTGTTTCTAATCTTTCATCTCTAGAAAATGTATTTCCCTTCGATTTTCATTTGGATTTCCTTTAGATTTCATTTCTCTGCAGGATAGAAAACTGGATATGATTTCCGTCATTAGTTGGAAAACCTATTACGATTAAACTTCGTACGAATTCTGTAGAACTATTATGAGATCATCATCATCATGACCCTATTCCCCCAAAAAAATCTTTTGTTTAATAGTAAATTAAAACAAATTTTATCATGAGTTTATTGGATATGCTTCTCCAATCTCAGAAGGGTGTAACGTTCTTTGTGTTTTACTATAGCAACGCAATCAATACTATTTCAAAGTTACAAAACTTTTGTAGTTTGTGTTTTAAATTATAATGAATTTACTATTGTATTTACATCTTTAAAAACTATTCATATTTTTAATCTGTGATTATTAAGGAAATAATACTATTTTTAGACAAAAATATTTTCCTTAATAAATGTAATTCATAGGTTACTGAGGAATATATCCTGTCAAAATACATCTTTTAGTTCATTGAGTACTCTTAAAACTTCATATTGTTTTCCTTTGGTATTAGGGCAAGTATTAATAGGAGTACAGAAACTAAGAAGGTCGAAATTAAACAAAATAATTGCTATTCGACAAATGCACTGAAAAATGTATAAAATTTACTTTTCCATTTCATCAACTGTATTCAATTTTTAATATCCCTTAAATATCCATATAAATCAAAAAATGTTTTTGAAAGGTGTGTATGTTTTGAAGTTTCACCCAAATAGCTTTCCAATAGTTATGTTTAAAATCTTAGCTCCAGGTACGAAGGTTTTTGAAATGTTTTTACGAGTAGGTTTAACTCATAACTATTATTCTGAACAGGGAAAGAGGAATTCAGCCCATTGCCACCATATGTCACAAACCCCTCTCCGCCTCTCGTCTAACTTTCAACCCATTGTGAGGCCCAACCAGCAGGAAACCTACCCCTTGAAAAGCAACTACTACTACAGATACTTCACTTCAACCTAGTGTTGAAGTATACATGGTACTGAGTAAACCTGATCATTTTAAGAGTTCAAGAACTCTCGATTGCAGGTTACCACTGGTTTTTCAGTTTGGAGGTAGCGGGATGGATGTTGTTGACACTGTTCTTGTGGGTCCTTTTGGGGCTAATGTGTTGTGGACTTACTAGAGAACGTATTTAAGGTTTTTGAATACATTTGAATGTTAAGAGGCGATTGTAGTTTTGCAAGGCCGTGCTAAAATCAGTTTTTTTTTCAAATGTTGTAACATGAGATTTGTTGAGATGCAGATATGATAAAAGTGAATCGAAACAATTCAGCTTTGTACTTTAAATTGGGTCTAGTATTTTGGCAATAATTTGGTCAAGTTAAGGCTACACAGTTCCCTATTTTGAAAAAAAAACCATACATGTTCAATTAAACAGAGAATAAATAGCTGCGTTTGTTCAAAATAATGCTTATAAAGATATTTACAGAAATTGGGTCATTTAGATAAACTATATCTTTCTATTCTAAAAAGAAATTTCGTTGAACAGTTTCCAGAGAAAAATTACTAATAACTGATCCGAATGACAATGTATTGTGTAGCCTTAAAATTGGAAAATTATTTTGAAGTAAGAAAATGAACGCTTGAATCTTCTTACGTAAAGTAATAATATCATCCCAAAACAAGTTTTAATTAAGGAGGATAAATTTCATTATAATTTACATTTTTATTAAAGGATATCTTTATTGTTCAATGAAATTTTTAATCCAATTTAGAACTTATTTGATGAATTTTTGATGCCGTATGGATGAAAGATTGTAAATTTGAATAGTCAATTTAAAAAAGGGAATCAATCTGAAATAATTACAAATTGACTTTAGTGCTCAAAATAATATATCCAAACTTTGCTTTTCACCTTATGAGTGGAAAAATAACTACCCCTTATAGGCAGATATAGTCCCTCCCTTGAGTTTGGAAGAATAAATGTCCATTCATTGTATTATAATTTATTTTGAAATTTAAGTTGAATTTTCTTTCTTTTATCATTCTTCGTGCTGTCATCTAAGGAAAAATAATATTTGTTTTTAATTTAAAAGAGTAAAGAAATATAATTTAACAATCGATGAAAGTGGGTTTTAAAATTTTTTTGTCAGTTAAAATTTTATAAGTTTACAAAAAGGAATAAATCCATCAACCTTTTACAACTGTAATTTAAAAAAAAACACCGTATATTTTTTTATTATTGTTCTGTATTCCTAAATAGGGTCCTAAATTTCCGGTAAAAATTTGGTGGTAATACAACAAAATGTCCATTATATAGTTTTTTCTTAATTTCCGGACTTTCCTTTTTAAACTGACGATTTCAAATTTTAAAATTATGTGTACATAATAATTTATTACATTTATTATGGACTTTTTAATATTTCCTTTATTATTAATTTAATTACTCATCGCATCTTCGTTTATAAAAACTTTAACATTAAATTGATAGGGAAAATATTTCTATCACTCAGAAATATCTTGTTTGAAACAATTTAAATGCAAATCAACCCTTTCTGGTAATTATCCACGCCATCCAAGTTAATGTAAGAGGTAATAATCACATTTGAAGAATTGTATTACTCTCTGCCATTCTTAGATTTAAAATTAGTTATACTTTAACAGCGTGTTAAACTTTAATAAGAACTAAGAATTTATTTTTATGAAACTTGTTAGAACAGCACCTGTCCTGTGACGAATAATTCACCTGTCATTTTAATAGTGTTCACGTTCATTAGTAACGGTATTTATACATTTAGAGGTGTGTTCAATTAAATGATAAAAATAGTTATAAATTGTCTTATATACTATTATTTTATTGCCAAAATGCAAAGATTCAGTTTGCAAAGATATTATTAGATTTTGCAAGTTTGAACCTTCTTACTAGAACTAGACTGTTATTAATTAATAAAATTAATGTCTACGTTGATGTAATTTGAATACTATTAATTACAGATTCATTGACTGTTTGGTTTGACAAAATGTTTTTAAACGGAGAATGTTTGTGATACTTGATGACTTATCTACTCCATTTGACAAGAACTGAAATTTGAAATTACGTTGCTTGCATGTTGGTACGTTTTTCTGTTTTTTGTTTTCAAGGCTAAAATTATTATTTATTTCTTGTTCAAGGATTTAATGCTTTTTTAAAATAAAAGAACTACATATTGGTAACAGTGTTGATAGCCTTTGAGTATTTTATTCAAATAAGTTATTAAAAAGGTTATTTACATAGTGTATTCAATCATAATAATATTTTTTTAAATCTAGGTGTTAATAAATCTTATAAAAGTGCATTAGTGAGTCAAGTAAAGTTTCATTCTAGTATTGGGGCATTTCATGTCAAATCAGCAAGGCACTCAACCTAACCCTCAGGGCCGTGTTGTGGAAAAATCGCGCCCGGGGCGGATGGCTTTTTTGCGCCCCCTCCCAAATATAATTTCTTTACATTATTCTCAGATAGATTCGCAAAAAAATGTTTGGGCAAAAATTTGGCGCCCCCTGAACACGTTCATCGTGGTTCCGTTGGTTGGAAAGTATTGAAGAATCTACTAAGTCCAATGCTAAAGTAATTTTAAATTGCAAAATACTAAAATAATAAGTTGCAAAAAAAAAAAATTCGGGCACAAATTCAGCGCCTCTCTTGAATACCTGAATGCTGCGCCCGGGGCGGGCGCCCCCTTCGCCCCTCCCTTAACACGGCCCTGCTAACCCTTTCAGATTTCAATGAAACTTTAATGAATTGCTCTCTCCTATGATGTACATGAGAAAATGTTTTTATTATTCAATTTTCGTGGTAGTTTCCGTTTTGTTAAAAAATTTTGAATAAAAGGAAGAAATCCATTTTTTGGCTCTTTAATCTTACATAACTCCAGTTACTTGTCCGAGAAAAATCGATCACCCTTCGTTTTAAGAAAAATAATTTTACAAGGTTTAATTTGATATGAAGTTGACTGTGCTACAAAAAATTTACTTTCATGATTTTTTTTTATAAAAAAATTAAATAAAAAACTATGTTAATGTCCTTGAATTATTATTATTATTGTTATTATTAATATTATTTTAATTATACATATTTTTTGCGATATTATAAGGCATGCAATCTGAAAATTATAGAACGGGAAAACTATGGGATCAGGAGTTATAGCAAAAAGAGCTGTTTTAAAATACCCCTTGGTAGATTTATGTGGCCAAATATGAAGTAGGAAGAGAACAATTCCTGAAAGTTTCGTTAAAATCTGAGAGAGTCAGGTTGAGAATTGAGAATTTTTGGTTGATTTGGCATGGAATGACCCTAATTATATTATACTCGAAGCTTTCCAACTTTATTCATATTTTTTTTTTAAGTTCCTTCTCTGTACCCCCTGTTGTCTCGTGTTGGGGCGGTTTCGTTTTTCAGGTTTTCTATTTTTCAGAGTTTAGGCGTCTCCACCTTGTAATTACCCCATCAATGTTTTATGCTTAATTCTTTTCAGTTGGTTTAACAAGCCATTCAACCTATCATCTATTGAAGATACTTCAGGAGGAATATTTGATCTTACTAAATGGGAAAGGGAGTAGACATTTATGCAATTAGATTGCTAACATCTATAAAAAAAGTTTTGAAGAGTGGTATTTTATTTTAATACCAGTTGAGGGATTTTGTATCTTCGTCTGACTAAACGGAACTAAAAGACGACTTGTTTAGTTAAACGATCCTCTTAACAAAATTAAAGTTATTTTCTCGTATTCCTCCTTTAAATCTAATTTAAATCGACAGATAAGACATTATAAGTCGAAAGACTGAACGCTATGCATTTAAGTTTTTAGCCATCCTAATTTTTAAGCTTGATCGATCGGATTTAAAAAAAAAGTAATAGCTGTCTGATTTTTTATGCATAAATTTATTATTTCATATGAGTTAATATTATATTAATATGTATCAACAATATTTTAAGAAAAAACTCCTTGACGTACAAGGTAAAAAAAATTGAGGTATAGTACTTAAAAGTATTTTCCTTAAATACACAAAGTGTTTAAAAGCCGGAAATCTTTTTTTGAGTAGTTTCCTTTAAATAAAATTACGATCGGCAACGTTACAAAGCCCACAAAGATAAGTGGCCCTGTAAAACATCCGACACTTGAACGTCCATTTTCCCCGTCCTCGAGCACAAACTATACATCTGCCTTCCCAAAGGACAAAACCAAGTCCACAATCGAGAAACGATATCCCAGCACACTTGGCTCAGACAAAACACCTATTTCAAGGCACTCCAGGTCCATTCACCACTTCCTTTTGCCCATGATTCCCAAAATGGAAGAACTTCGCTTTCTTGGGACTCTTGTCAACTCACCTACTTGTCATCGATAGGGAGTTCTTGAGGACTATTAGCCCTTGGTGACATGTATCCCTTTCTGCGAGACCCCCGAATATCCAGGTGGAACGAATGAATAAGCCCCGAATATGGTTTTCAGGGGGGAGGGAAGGACTGATTCTTAAGCACTTCTAAGGGCGGGATTTATAAAAGTTCGAATCAGAGGGAGGGGAGGGAGAGAGAGAATGGAACGATTTATTGACGGGTGGGCAAGGACAAAGAACTTTTCTGCGGGCCCAGCCTCGCGCTGAAAGGTATTTGTCGAGGCGGGTGTTTTGGTGCTGAAAAGGGGGTGAGATGCGATGTGAAGTGAAGTGATCGTGTTTGCAGAAGAATGGGTTTAAATGGTATTATGCGCGGGAGGAAAGGGTGCAGAGGGGGATTAGGCAATGGAATATTTTGGTGATTCCGGGCTTCTTTCTCCCCTCGGCAACAAAGGAGTCGAGGGAAAGATTGAGACGGTAAATATGGTCTGGTCTTTTTCGATGGCGGAAGACTTATATATTGAGAAAAGACTGACTGGGAAAGTTCCTTTGTAAATATGTCTGGGTGGTGATGTAAGCCGTCGATGAAGAAAATATAAGAAGGATATATTGGGAATTGAGGTAAGTTTCAAGAAACTGGAGTTTGAGTGGGTCTAAATGGTTTTGTAAAGGGATTTAGATATTCTTCAAATAAGATCCAACTTGGGAATTTATGTCATATATTAGTGAGGACGTGGCAAATTAACTAGGCAGTTGCAGCTCCCTCATTTTGGTATTGTTCTGTGGGTATAGTGAGTTTTTGTGCTTCCTTTTGTCTTAACCTTATTTATTAAAAAATCTTATTTAGTCAAAGCAAATTAGAATAATAGTTATCCTGCGTGACAAATATTTGCTTTTTTTAAAAAGTAAAACACGTATATTCAAACGTATTCTGGATGAGTTTTAGATCAACTTTATCTTCATTTCGAATTTCGCAAGAATTTGTGTTATTCTACCAATATGAATAATATTTAAAAAAATTAAGTTCTCACATTTTTTATGCTATTTCTCTTAAGAAAAGCAAAATTTCATCTTAATGTAACAGATTCATATACGTATAGTATATCAATGGAAACTACCAACCATACGATACCCCATCTTCCATCAATGACGTCACACCCAAGTCAGTAGTCCATCATGGAGTATTCATTCGTACAAACCCGTCAGAACTCGACCCGTGCGACACTCGACCACTCCATTAGTCCTCGGAAAACCAATAAGAGCGTCGCATACGACAAACTTTTCGGCAATCCGACCCTCGACACGTGTCGCAACAGCGGTGACAACCGAATTCGAAAGCGATAGCGCCCTCTCACATGCAGCAAAAAGAAAGTTCGATAGAATGGCGAGTGTTGATATTCGATCTGGGCATTAATCTGGGTGTCGTCTGGACATGGGACAGGCCGGCTGACAGGTAGGTTGGAGGAGTTCTTTTTTTTTTTGCTCTTTCTTTGGAGGGGGATGATGTGGACAGGTTGGCAAGGAGCGTCTGTGAATTTTCGCTTTTTGGAGGTTTATTTTGGAGGGTGGAAGTGAAGGGGTCTTCAGGTCGCTCCACCCTGAAGCGGAACGAAATGCATTTATTGAATATTTTCCAAGGTCGTTTGAAAAAGGATGGTTCGTAGATTTGATATTGAAATTTACTGTAAGTTGTGTTTTAGGAAGAGAGAACAAGAATTATATTGGTTGTTTTATAAGATAATTTTAGATAACTATGTCAGGATAGACTAAACCTATGTAAATGCTTCAGTTATGAAACTAATTATCATTCTACCTTATTCCTCTTTTATTTAAAACATTTTTATTTAAAAATGTAAAACATATTTTCATTTAAAAATGCAATAATATTGTAGTAGAATATTTTAATTCAGGTTTTAGGAATTTATTTTGCACATCTATAAACTAGTTCCACATCCTTGTATTTTTTAAATTATCTCGATACATTTACATATAAATTAATTGTGTTGAAAAGTATTACAGGATCTACGGGAAATTAAGAGTCCTAACCATTTATTAAAACATTTCCTCCAAGGTTTTTTTTATGAGAAAATGGTTAGAGAGAGAATTGCTCATAATGAAAGCAACGAACTTTCAAGATTTCCTCCCAACAACACGATAAAACCTAAAGAAATTCGATAAGTTTTTCCTCACACCATCCCCTAACCTCTCACTACCCCTTTCGCATTGTCTGCCGACACTGTACCCAAAAAAAAAATCGCCGCCACATCGACACTAGACACTCCAACGAAAAAGTGACACCATCTTCCTAAGAAAAGAAGAAAAAAACTTTCAGATCCAGAGTGTTGCCACTCCAGCAAACCAAAATACTATATAACCGCACGCAATTACATGTCGCGGCGCGTCCATCCATCAATCCGACCAAACGAACGAACTTGGTTCGGAATTTCGTTCATGCTCACCACTTTTCTTTTTATTCTGCGATTATTTATCATCACTTTCATCTTTATTTCCCCGGGAATGCTTGATCGATGTCCCGGGCGGAATAGACATCGGTAATTGGTCCGATGGCCCGTATAACGTTGTTTGGCTGATATGCGGAAAGAGGATTTTTAGAAGACACCCTATTAAAGCAATGTCGGCGATGGCTCATGCGTGACGGATCGGGTTGCTCCAAGAATGTGGTGTAGTGTGTCATAAGCAGTTTTTTGGTGCAAAAGTTTCCCATCTAAGTAGACGTCTTTCTCTGGATAGGATGATGTTGTTGAATGTCATTGGAAAGAAGTAATTAGTTTCACTCAAAAAGTTGGACTCACGAAAGCTGTGTTACTAATTAGTTTATCAGAGATGGCGTTGGATGAGCTCCATGTTCTGTGTGGAAAGTTTGAACTGAATTTTTCTGCGTGATATCATATCCTCGGCTTACAAAAGAAAGGAACGAAGTCACTTTTGACTCAACTAATTAGTATGAAGTTACACCAAATTTGGCGATATCTGATCGCTGGTCAGGTAGCAGTGAATAAGGCCATTAGTGCCTTTCTCCTGTAAGCCGACGGTATGGTATAAGCTTCTAAATAATTAATGTTACATCAAAAGTATCGTTATAGTACTTCTTGAAGAATGAAATGAAGTTTGGTTAACCATATTGTGAGTTTACCAGTTTTTTAATGCTTTATTTTTTTTAAATCTCGGTTTACTATTTGCTGTTCTCAAAAATAATAAGTACTATTCTTTCGCGCTTAGAAAGAGAGTGATACATCGGCTAACTTTAAATTTTATATCTTTATAACCAATGGCCTTAAAAAGAACAACGTTTATAATTTAAATTCAATAGTTAAATATATTTTTGTGTCCCAATTGTTCGTAATTTTTTCCTACAATCCAGGAGTTTAAACCACTATTGCCTTCTTCGATGATCTTTCTCTGCTGTAAGAAATTAAATTATCTGCTCAATGTCTCTTTATAATAGTTGTGAAACATGTAAACCTTCACAAACAGGATGACTTTTCTAAATCTAATTCTAAAGCCACTCGCTTCCTTTAGAAAATTCTGACATCTTCATATTTTCACTCACACTCCATCTCACCTTCACGGCCAATTTCAACAATATAAATAATATAATATAATAACATATATATATATGTATATATATATATATATAGCAATATCTCTCTATATATATCTCTATATATATAATATAATATATATAGAATAACAATATAATAAATAAGATGATCCAAAAACGCACACAAAACACCAAATTCCCTGTCCAAACACTACAGTGAAGAGGCACATGCTTCAGATCACCTGTAGCATCCCATACTTCAAAAACACCCTACACTATAAAAAACGAAATCCCTCCTCATCAAACGTCACCGAACCAGGCATATCATATACCACCAAAATCCCCGACTCCTATCCGAATTAGCGCACATTAATCCCACACCGGAGCAAAACGGGGCCCAAGGATTACGGGGGGCCCCCAGTCGGTCCCTTTTAATTTCTTTGATACGGCTGGCCCGGATGAGCGCATGCAGGCCGAACAATCGAGAGCAAAAGGACGGATTAACGAGGGATCCCTTTAATCTGCTCTGGAGTGCGGGGCAGCTGGAAAGGGGTCCCGCAGAGGGTCCCCCTGTGGGAAAGATCGCCTGTTTGTCGGATTAGGCGATTTGGTGGGTGTTTTGGGCCTATATTAGCAGGAGTGGTTGGGTCTGAATGGTGTATGCGGATGGCTGTGACATGTGTTCGCTATTAATATTGAAATTAGGCGCATTGTATTGTGAGGTGCTGTTGTGTTGCAGTTTATGACGTTTTAGGAGTTGTATATATGTAAGGTAGAAGGGGTGAAGTCGGTTGTTATCTCTGGTGAGAGCATGTGTTGTAGATCATACCATGATGTATTTGTGTGAACAGCCTGGCCTTTCGGATGAGTGACTCTCTCTAGTTCAGTCATTAATATCTCATAGATCTTTTCAAAAAATATATTTTGTCGTAAGTTTTTATACAGTATCGTTTATGAACAGTGTTATACTATTGAGAGGGAAGTAATAATGTTTCTTTCCTTTTTAAAACGATCTATTACTTTACCTTATATTTTTGGTATTTTATTTTACAAATGCCTAGAAGAGGAAGGTTGGTTCTGATGTCATTTGCTATGAGGTCTTCTATATCTCTGAACTTTACAAACACAAGTGCAGAGCATGTAATATTTCCATATTTTTATAAGTTTTAAAAATTAATTATTGAATTAAATGTTTATAAATTTTTAAAACAATTACAAACAATTATCAAAATAAAAATTTTCAAAAATTGAAATCGACAGCTAAGCAAAATTTTATGAAGAAAAAAATATTATATGATTCTTATAGGCAAAACACAACGGGTGTTGTCATTAATCAGTACTTTATTGACAAATTATAATAATAAGCTGAATTTTTGTTAAAAGACAATCATAAATATTACATAGTACTACATACATACTTTTTATGTCTCTTATATACCCAAATTTCCAATAGAATCAAAAGAAATCTCATCGCTGTTGTCATAAACATTGTAGTAAAAAGAACCTACCTTATTCTGCTATAATAGTTTGTCAGACACTTTTTCAAAACTATACGTATTTTAATCTATGAACGAATTAATATTTTTTTTTAGTTTATTTTCCATTTTATTCACCCATTTGAAGTTGAAAAAGAAAACCCTCCTCTTTAAGAAGAAGGGAATTACAAATTTTTTTTCATCAGCGTCTTAAATTACCTTTTCCATAATTCAATCTACAAAAATATAGATCCACTACAGATCCGCATCTTAATCACAGCATCCAGACTGACACCGAATCCTCCAGGAGCAAAAAGCGGTCGCTTCTCCCAAAACCAATATCGATAAAAAAAAGTCGTGAAGAATGGAATTAAAAGGGACGAGATATCGGAGGGGGTGCGAGGGTGGCTGTCGGCGACCCCCCCCCTTGTATCTGATTACACGAGAACATTCTTGCCATTAGGGCTCATGTCCCCGAGCGGTGAGATTTTACAGGGGGTTCAGTACAAATATGGAATTGGGAGTCTTCGGTTTTGTTTAACAATAGCGGATTTGAGATGGGGTATAAGAATCAGTCAGTTAGTTGAAGTTATAGTATTAGTATGGGGATAGGCGTAGATAAGGGGACATATCCACCTAAAACGCAGGAATTTTCCATTTTTAATTCTAGAAAACGACTAAAACTACCATATCATATACCCCCAAAAAAAGCAGTATCCCTTTCCGAAATATGGAAATGGAAAAATGTTTTTTAGATAATTTAAGAATAGAAGTTATGAGCTTCTGTGAGTGTTACAATTTTATGACGCGTTTAGAGTTGATTGTAAGCGATTGGTTATCCCTGGTAAAACCTTGTTACATAAGTAAAAATTTTTGCTTTTACTGAAATAGAAGTTATTGTTATTATGTTGATTATTGTTATTTAATAATGGAAACGTTCTCTTTCATGTAACATCAAATGACTGAATGGCTTATCCCATAACCAAAGAAATGCATTGATTATATTAAGAGTCAAAATAGATCCACAAGTTAAAAGAGTTCGTATTCACACTTTTCATTCGTTCAATTCGTTTTACCAATCATGTTCTAATCTTTCTAAATTTTATAAAATCATAGGGATTTATTCATAGGCAAATATCCAGCCGTAAAGAAATAGTGTAATCTTAACACTATATTTGTGTTTTAACGTGTATAACACTAAACGAATTATATGATTACTTTGTGCTCGCTCCCCGGTATAAAAGATTCTCATCCCCCAATACCTGACAATGTACCCCCGAGTCATGTAACCTGACCACCCCCGGCAGCATTTTTTATCGTTTGATCAATAATGGACGGACACTGATCCCACAGGTGGATTGGCCAACACTGATATTTGGATTACATTAATAACGGATATTGTTGTCTGTCACTCCTGTTCCCTTATTATGTTGTTTTTATAAAAGAAAATGAGGGAGTGTTACATCTGTTTTTAAAGGAGGGCTTGAAACTAGTATATGAGGTATAAATTTCCTGTAAAGAATGTAAATGAAGTCCGTTATTCATTTTATTTTAAAAATTAAAATTAGAAAAATCAAAATAAATTAAATTAAATAGGAAACCAAGTCATTAAATTATTTAATCAATGCTAATGAAGTCAATCAACTGCATTTTATGAATTGAAAATTAAATTATATCGTTACCACCACGCCAAAAACATGAATCTGCTATTCTTATACATTGCAGATTCATATTTTTGGCGTGGTGGTACCGATATATATTCGTTAAAATGTAAAACGTAGAAAGAATAACAGCCATATTTATAGCCATCAGCGTCGGTGCTAAATCTTTGGTCAAAGAAGGATTCCACCAATCAGAGACGGAGAAAAGCTAAATTTTCTTTCTATAGATGCTGGTTAACTGGGACGCTATTGGCTGTTAACATGAGTGTAAAATATATAAAGATTATTTTTTTTTTGTTAACGCTCATGTGTACAATGATAATTTAGAGTCCAGAAATTCATTTTGGACTTAACATGTATTACCTTTTTTCAAATTGTTTTCAATACCGGTTTCCTTATTAAAATATCTATTTCTATTAGTAATGCTTCAATGCTAAATAATTTCCAATACGATTGCTTCCATGTTTACTCGAGTACTTTTCAGATAATGTTTCAGATTCAATTAAGTTATTTGTGGGCAGAATTCTATAGAAACTTATAAAGTTCTAGGAAATCTAATTTTCCACTCATGAAATTGGAGTAATATGATTTCAAAAATAGTAATGAGAAAATAAGATCTTCTTAAAGACTTCGAAAATTTTCCTTTCTCCTCAACAAAAGCTATTATTTTAGGAATATGAACTCATTAATGGAAAATAGTTGCGAAATAAAACAAATTTTTCATGGAATAAAACTATAATAAAAAATTAAGGGATGTTATTGAAAAAATCTTATTAGTATTTCCTAATGTAATTTAAGCCATGAATCAGGTTTCCCATAAAAACATTTTTTAAAATGGGAAAATTAAATTAGTAGAGAACTTGACGATAATAAGCATTAAAATTTAAGGTTAGGAAATATATCGTCTTTGGATCATTAGGCATTTGTTTTCAAAACACGGTAATAGGCTATTTTAAAATTGATTCCAGACTATCTTAAGCCTATATTAGACGGTCTATCTTGAGTAATTTATTATCAGGATAATGGATTAAAATTATAGGGACAAAACCATGAGCATAACCTCAGAAGAAGTAAATTGGATTTCGATACTCATCTTACGATTCTTCGAATGAACTCACTGCTTACGAAATAAATAAATAAGAAAACAACTTGAAATCGTTCGTTTTCCATTTCAAATGCTTAAGAATTTCGAAATCCGGTTCAAAACTTGGGATATCTAAGACTCTTATCAGGATTTCGTTTTTGGTGTATTTAAATGCTGAGGATAGAAGAGTTTTTTCATGGATTTTCTCCGCTTGCTTCCAAAATAACATCGGAGACCAAAACATGTAATCTAAGACCTATTGACTGTAACCGCGCTCTGAAAAAGGCCAGTGGAAGAATTTTAGGGTGGAAAGTAGCCGGTTTTGTGTCTGAATCTGCTATTAATTGCGTTCTAACCGCCTACGGGATGGATGGAATTTATCGCTCCTTCGTTCTTTTTTAGGTTCCTTTCACCCTTTTCATAAACCGGTCCATTTATCTGGGAAAAACTATTTCTTTTTTTTTTCCTCTTCTGAGTTTGGCCGTTTCCTTTTTCTCTTGGCGTGCGCGTGTTTTAATTAATTTCGTGGAAATCGTTTGCCGGACGGAGCGAACGTTCGAAGGTAAAGAATTAGCCAATTAAAACGGCGGAATGCCGCTGAGTTGAGAAGACAAATTGACCGGTCGCGCTGTTCGAAAATGAGCGCGAGCTCAGCGTGGTTTTTGGAGGGGCAAAGATCGATTCATTAAAATAAATTATCGTTTTCTGTTTATTGGAACCAAGATGACGAACAGAGTTCTGACAAGAACTAAGTAAGTCGAGTTTGATGCCATAAGCATGGGATTTTGTAGTAGGAAAAGGGTTTTTTTCATGTTTGAAATCATATTTTTATAAATCTTCAGGTTAATTGAATTTTCAGGACTGACAACCATATTCACAGCCATCAGAGTCAGTGTTAACCAACATTTAAAGAAAGGGAAATTAGCTTTTCGCTGACTCTGATTGGTGGAATCCTTCTTTGATCTAGGATTTAACACTGACGCTGATGGCTATGAATATGGCCGTGAGTGTCCTAAAATTAAAAATATTTTATTTTTTATCGAAATTTCATTCCTTCCACGCAGTTCTCTTGCTTTTAAAAAACGTTTATTCAAACTTAAGATTAATGAAGATATTTCTGCTTTTTGACAATGAATATCTTAATTGGTTTTTCTATTTTTTCAGATGTGTGGACTTAGAAAGTCTTTTCAACATGACCCTCGTAAAATTAAGATATTTAAATGATTTAAGAATAAAAATTTTCAGTATTTCAATCTTAAGTTATGTATTATAATTGTAATTTTGAACATTAATATTCCAATAAATATTCTTCAACGTCAATAACTTTAAATTATGACATCATGAGTTATTACGTCACAGGTGCCGTTTGATGACGTCACGCTCTGTATAAAAGGTCTATAGGAACGTCTTCTCAAAGCCAATTGCAATGGTATAAAATGCAGTCAGCATTTTTGTTCACACACAAATCAATATTAGACATTGATATCAAAAAGTCCATATTGCAACGTTTTATAGACCCTCTCTGCTAAAGCTCACATTACAGTCTCGGACATGGAATGGAAAAAGTTATAAATTTTTGGATTGTAACTGAAGAGCACGTGGTTACAATTCCTTAAATACAACGAAGGAATACAAAAATAATACCATTCCTTTCTAATTCAATCAAGCCTGTGTCAAACACCGTGTCGCTGTTACGTGATTCGACAGTTCTCCCGTCACACTGAGGAGAACAAAGAAACAACGCCGAAAAAAAAAAGATGAATGAATGTTTGTATTAATTGAAGAGCCCTAATGGCTCTCGAATAACAAAGAATCTACGAACAAAGACCTTCACAGACGGAAAGAATATCGAAGCTTATCAGATAAAGAATTTATCGTATCCTACTATTATGGATGGCGTCAAATTTGATTAATGTCTCTTAAAAGTTTGTTGCCTTTTGGCATGAAAAAGTTTCAATTGAAAGGATCACGACCAGTGATAGACTCGCGCCATCATTGAATGGGGTAGAGTAGCTGATTTCTTTGAGTGTCTTTTTTTGCAGTGTTTGTTCACTTGTTAAATGATTGCAAGAATGCAGTGGAGTAGAAGAACTTTTGTTTGACCTAATCCCTTGAGAAATTTCCACTTTGACTTTGGTGTATTTTAAGAAAAAGGGTTTTTTTTGTAAAGGAGTTTTAAAACTTATGCAACGTTTCTTTTAATGTTGGTTTTTTGATGTCCTATGTCGATTTATATAGCTTAATTTCATTTTATAATTTAAAGTCGATATTTTTCAAAGATCAGTTAATATTTTTTTTTCAAATATAAATAAAAAGCATTTCATGGTTATTCAACTTTTTTGGACAGTTTATTTCGAATAGGAGTTCGAGACTTTCGTAGTTGTAAACATGTACAAAATTTTGGTCTGTGGTGATAATTTCCAGGCGAAAAAATTATTCAAATAGAATGGGTTTTGTAAAAAGTTTAGTTTCTTATCAATCTTCTGAAAAAATTTGTTTTAGTTCAATAATAATTGAACTTTGCAATCAAATATGAAATCACTAAATTAAATCCCTACACAAAATGAACAATTTTGGTATTTTCATTCCTTTAAATTAAATTTGCTTCGTTTACTTCCAGTACTTATTAGTCCGAAATCACTCTAAAAATATCACTGAATCCCAAATGAATGAACATAAACATGATTTTGGTATTTTCTCTCTTTTTAATTTGCTTCGTTTAGTCTTGCTATTTACTAGTCTAAAATTCACTCTGGAAATTTTTAATAATCTCCATGCACCAAGTGAACTGTTTTTAAATGAGATCTTTCATAAACAGAGGTTTCATCTTAATTGCTCTTCTTTATTTCATATCTCCTTGTTTTCTTTTTAAATTGATTAAAACGGGAGTATTCCATTCAAGCGTTAAATCTCCAAGAAGCTCAGCAGCTCGGTTTCTATATTCCGGATCCTCAAGTGTAATTTAACAAAAGAGTTAGGCTTGGCTCTCAATTAATTTCCAGTTTTCAGACAAGAGAAATTCGTTTGATTGTCTCAGTTAACTGTACCCGTAAAGAAGCTTTTCATTCATAATTACTCGGATGGGTTTTAAAATAATATCTCCCAATTGTTCACTGCTTGAGAGAAAAAAAAACTAAGGATGGTTTTTGCTATCGTAAAAAAAATCTGTAATGAGATATTCCGAACGAATTTATTGGATTAAATATTATTTTTAAGCTCTTTTAAAAATAAATAAATGAGCTTATGAATTCATTCGTTTAAAAAATCACATCAAACAAAAGATAGAGATAATTATCGGCAAACAGGGGAAAAAATACGCGCATGGCTATTTACTGGAAGTAAAAGAAGTGAAGTGAAAATGGTATTGGTGTGTGGTGATAGTTTTTATACCTAAAAAAAACGGTCACGAAATAATTGGGAAATATAATTATAAGAATAAGTAGAAAATAATTAGCAAAATTAAAAGATAATTTCCTCAGAAGTGGAAGATATTGAATTAGCAAATGAATAAAAAGAGAGGTCGGAAAAAGTACATTTAGATGAAAATTAAATTCATTATGCGGATGAAATATGCGTGCAATTTATCTTAATAATCCTTTAAACATTAAACGAATTTTAAGCCCTTGCGGAGATTCCATTGGTCTTTTTAAATGCAGATCGATTAGTTATGAGCATGATGCCATCAAAGATTGAAATAATTTAATTAGTTTTAACAATCCTTTAGGAGCACGTCTTTGTTTGCAATGCTGGTCTAATGGATATAATCGCTCCTTTATTGCAATATATTTGAAACACTATTAGGTTTTTAAAAGTTCTCGAAATTAAACCAATAGTCCAGTAACTTTGTCGCCTGAAAGTATGGGGTAGTATGCGTCAAATCCGGTAGTTCTGATTTTTTGCAGACTTGTTTATGATGTTGGCCTAATGAATAATCCAAGTTTGTGACCTCGAGCGCCGAACGCAACTTTGTCAAAAATCGAAAAAACCGAGAAAAAATCGTTCTTTTTTCAAATTTTGGCGATTATAACCCTAAAGGACTAGTTTTTGAAAAAACTTTCTATGGACATTTTTAAAGTAGACTAAATTTGCTACAAAATGCACTACTCAACTTTGATTTTATGAAGAGTGGTTTGGACGCTAGAGCGCGCTGAAAAACAGCGATTTTTTGGCCTTTACGCAAAAAAATGAAAAACGCGCTCTTCTACCCTCTACAAAATGAAAAATATTCTCGTTATCAACAAAAATTTTATACCACGTGAAAGGAAATTTAATTTTCTATAAATAACCTACCTTGCATTATTATTTTTTGAGAATGGGGGAGGGAGCGAAGCAGAGATAGGATATAAAACTTTCGCGCCTTACAGCCAAAACGAACTCTCGCATTTGGTTATTTCCAATCTGCGCTTTAATTCCGGTATATAACCAATAAAAATGGTTGTATGGGTGAATTGATGACTAAGCATGTTTAAAAAAAATAATTTTTTAAATTTATTTATGAAATATTAGGTATTTTAGGCGAAAATTCAATATTTTTAAAAAATTCATATATTAAATTATGGGAATTTTTTAATGAACGAATTTATAGGTTTTTTGCATTGCTGAATCCGAATTTCAAGTTTATTTTCATTTAAAAAGTCACCTTCACATCAAAAAATGAAAAAAATCTCAAATTTTCGCTCTTTTGTTCGGTTTTTCACCGATTTTCTCAGAAAATATTCGTTTTTCGAAAAATAGCAGTACATGAAATTAAAGTACGTAAAATTTCCTATAAGATGCACTGGTTCATTTTTATTTTGCAAGGAGCGGTGTACGCTTTAGAGCGTTTTGAATAGCAGCGATTTTTCTGCCTTTCTACAAAAAAAGTGAAGAGCGCTTGCTTTCCCCCACTACAGCTCTAAATATATACACGTAACAGACAAATATTTTATACCATATGAAAGCAAATTTAATTTCCTACAAAATGCACTACTCAACTTCCATTTTATAATGAGAGGTATTGACGCTAGGGCGCGCTGAAGTACAGCTGTTTCTTGACTTTACACAGAAACATGAAAATAATTTTTCTTCAAAACGCTCTAAAGCGTACACCGCTCCTTGCAAAATAAAAATGAACCAGTGCATCTTATAGGAAATTTTACGTACTTTAATTTCATGTACTGCTATTTTTCGAAAAACGAATATTTTCTGAGAAAATCGGTGAAAAACCGAACAAAAGAGCGAAAATTTGAGATTTTTTTCATTTTTTGATGTGAAGGTGACTTTTTAAATGAAAATAAACTTGAAATTCGGATTCAGCAATGCAAAAAACCTATAAATTCGTTCATTAAAAAATTCCCATAATTTAATATATGAATTTTTTAAAAATATTGAATTTTCGCCTAAAATACCTAATATTTCATAAATAAATTTAAAAAATTATTTTTTTTAAACATGCTTAGTCATCAATTCACCCATACAACCATTTTTATTGGTTATATACCGGAATTAAAGCGCAGATTGGAAATAACCAAATGCGAGAGTTCGTTTTGGCTGTAAGGCGCGAAAGTTTTATATCCTATCTCTGCTTCGCTCCCTCCCCCATTCTCAAAAAATAATAATGCAAGGTAGGTTATTTATAGAAAATTAAATTTCCTTTCACGTGGTATAAAATTTTTGTTGATAACGAGAATATTTTTCATTTTGTAGAGGGTAGAAGAGCGCGTTTTTCATTTTTTTGCGTAAAGGCCAAAAAATCGCTGTTTTTCAGCGCGCTCTAGCGTCCAAACCACTCTTCATAAAATCAAAGTTGAGTAGTGCATTTTGTAGCAAATTTAGTCTACTTTAAAAATGTCCATAGAAAGTTTTTTCAAAAACTAGTCCTTTAGGGTTATAATCGCCAAAATTTGAAAAAGAACGATTTTTTCGCAGTTTTTTCGATTTTTGACAAAGTTGCGTTCGGCGCTCGAGGTCACAAACTTGGATTATTCATTAGGCCAACATCATAAACAAGTCTGCAAAAAATCAGAACTACCGGATTTGACGCATGCTGTGATGTATAAAGTTACTGGACTACAAAGGATAACAATTCAATTTTACATATTTAATTATACTAGTACCCTTTCTTTTTATCAGATAATGTAGTGCTGTTGTATTTAATGGTGTATAATTTAGTTTAAAATACATTTTTAAAGAATTTAAATACGTTGATTGCCCAGGTTATTCTACTTTCATTTGTTGAATAAGCAATTCTGGTTGCAATAAAATAATAATTGAATACTTTTGAAACAAATCTAAATTATTTTAAACTGAATGGAATGGTAAGGATCTTTATTAGATGGTTATTATTGGTTCCATAGGTAATGTGGATTTAAATTTTACTACCATTGGTCTTTTGAAATTGAAGTACGTAATCTTGTACCATCTATCTTTCCTTTTTCAATTTTTAGAATTATATATGACATAGGGCATAACGAGGGCTGGCAAATCCACAGGTTTTATGTTTTGCATGTCCTGTCTTAACTGATCAACTATCGCTTGCATATTTTTGAATAAGAGACATAGAAAACTTCAGGGTTAGGGTGAAATCAGTTTTTAGCGTATATCTTCTAAAATTTAGTTGGCTCTTCTAGAAATAATTTAGCTTGACTAAGTGCTCTGGTGGTAAAGATGGAAACTACATATTTAGTGTTGCCATATACTTGAAAGTTAAGCTAAAACCAGTGTAGGACCAAGGTAGAGTTAGGTCTGAGGTACACTACCTTTCCCTAGTCTTCCCAGTCTATAAAATCCCTAAACAGTGATGCAGTCCCGTATGAATGATAGGCCTATCATGGTTTATTAACTAACTATCTAACTCCCCGGCCTACAGTCAATGTTGCACTATGGCCTCTCTAACAATACGACTCCTAAGTCGACTGTCCCTTGCTTCGTTTTCCACTTTGTGGTCTTAATGGCCTTTAGTCCCTTCTCTACATCATCGATCCACCTTTTTCGGGGTCTTCCCCTTTTTTGTGTCCTGGCACTGCTCCTTAAAAATCTTCTTCATGACTCCTCTGCTGTCGTCTATTCTCTCCAAGTGTCCCAGCCATTGAATTCTGTTTGCTTTATATTATGTCTTTTCTTTAAACAGTTCTGCGATTTCATGATTGTAACGTATCAGTGTTATTAGGGCGAGCGCGCACGGGCGACTTTTGTCACGGTGACAAAGACAAAAACAACGTTGCTAAGGCCGTTGTTAGGGGCGGGAGAAGCATTCAATAGAAGCATTCGCACATGACATCACTGGAGGATAAAAACAACGTTGCTAAGGCCGTTGTTAGGTAAAGTCATGTGATTGAAAATCGCGCCCAGCCTTAGTTATCTCGTATCAAGGGTTACAGAATAACTAGTAACACTCTGATTTTCGGCCCATTATATTACGGTCAATGGACTCTAACCGCCTCTCTGGTTCGAGACTATAAAAAGTCACGTGTCGGTGGTAAACAAACTCTCAATATCAAATCATACCTCATTATCATCATATCTCACTACAAACGCTACTAGTGTAGTATCTGTGGTAACCAATGGACTCTAACCGCCTATCTGGTTCCGTGAAGTCTCGAACCAGATAGGCGGTTAGAGTCCATTGGTTACCACAGATACTACACTAGTAGATCTACTAGTGTAGTATCTGTGGTAACCAATGGACTCTAACCGCCTATCTGGTTCGAGACTTCACGGAACCAACACGTGACCTACAACTGAGCTTGCGATTGGTTACCACAGATACTACACTAGTAGATCTACTAGTGTAGTATCTGTGGTAACCAATCGCAAGCTCAGTAGGTCACGTGTTGGTTCCGTGTGACGTCAGACGGTTAGAGTCCATTGCAAGCTCAGTAGGTCACGTGTGGGTTCCGTGTGACGTCAGACGGTTAGAGTCCATTGGCCATTGTAAACTTAGTATAATCTTCTTTTTAGAATTTAAAAACGAATAGATTGTTACACCCTAAAGAGACTCCGCACCCATAAGAATGGATATTATGGTAAATTCCTTGATGCCCCACTTGGTTCGCGGAAACCTTCACCTTTCAGGCTCAAAAGTTGTAGACTCGCACACACTTATTTCAAGGAATGATCTCTTTTCTGGCGTATAAAACCATAACTACCTAAAACCACAAAATAATACTTATTTCACCCATTGTTAAAGCTACAGATTGTCAACCGATTTAATGATTCCCTCGAAGGCTTACTCAAATATCATGACCTCACTTGTCTGTAACTCCATGACTAACCGATGACTGTATCACCTCACGCAACCAAAATCATCAACCTTTCTGCTCCCCTGAAGGCACCTTATCCATCAATTTCCAAGCACCACATCCACGTGATAAGAACCTCGTGCCTTCTCATATACTTGATAATGTGACTGAATTAATTATAGTGGTGAGTATAATGTCCTGTTCCTGTGACTGTCCAGCTGAGCATGACCGTCCGTCAGAGCACCCAATGAGCGGAACGGGACTGTCGTGACGGTGTTCTATTCACCCCCAGGGGGGGGGAGGACGGGACGTTCGAGCGTGACGAAGGAGGAGTCTTGGAGGATTTGAGTCATTTAAAACAATGGATAGAGTTTTTTCTCTCTTTGGAGTCCAACATAAATTAGCATAAGTGTGTAGTGGAGAGTGGGTGACTGTGTCATGGGTGAAAGTGTTGCTGTGGTTGGGAGAAATGGGGGCTTCAAGTGAATAGAATCCTCTCTCCATTTGCTTTGTTTTTGAGATGCTTCGAATGCATTAGTTCTGCATGGTAACGGTGGGAAAAGTGACCAGCCCCAATAGTAGGTATAATAAAAGGCGGAAATGACGCTGAAATTCATTAATTTTACGTCTATGTCCTTAAAGGAGTGATGTCCACTTTAGTTACCTTTTTTTAAAATCATGCTAATATCGTTTCTCCAGTCGAATATCTTTTCTTTTAAACTGTTTTTTGACCAATGCAGCATTTTTGGGAATATATATTTGCGGCTCTGGTACGGTGGGCAGCATTAAGAGCGAGAAACCTTTGAGTATATTCGTATTTTATTTGCAACCCTGATTCAATACATAGTGTTTCCTCCAGTTTACAGTGTTAAGTTTCGTCACCAGAAAAAAAGTTTTTAAAAATATTGAAAAGCAGTGGGTTATAAAGTTGTAATAAAAGACATTTTTAAATTCAATTTGTTATGTTAATCACCGTACTGTCTATTAGTATTGGTGTAGTAAAATGAGAGATCTAAAGAAAAGTTTTTAAAATTCTTAATTGTAATGTTAAATTGTGTAATTTTAACCTCTGAAAAAGTTTCCGTTTACTTAAAGTTTTTTCAACCCCTGTCGACCTCTAAAGCTTCATTTAATCGTTTTGTGAAACTTTGCGCCAGTGTAACCAGTCAACTTTCTGGCATATTTTTAAAGTTTGCGCCATGACTTACCTACAATTAAACTCCAGTTTCTTTCTCGTAAATAAAATTGATGGTTTTAAGCTCAAATAGAACATGAACTGAATAATTGCTAGAGAAATAATTATGGTTCAGTTATAAATAAGATTTTAACCTCTTCTCGTTTACATTAAATTCACAAACCAAAATTTTACTACCCATTTCTCTGATCTTCGTTATTTCTAACTTAAAATTGAATTAAATTTTTAAGAATACTCTTCATCAGTTTTCTTCAAAAACTAGTGACTTACCTCTCATCAGAATTTTGATACATTGAAGGTAAATATGAATTTCTATCTATATTTTGATTTCTTACAATGTTTAATATTTTAATAGATACAAACCATTAGATTGATTGTAAGAGGAAAACTCGATACTTTTGTTCAGATTGTGAAGATTGAATTTTCATCTCGAACGAGCAATAATAACACTTTATGCTTGAAAAAATTTCTTATTAGTATGTATTTGTATCATGCATAATCTACATAAAACTACAATTTAGTGTTAGCAACATTTTTTTATTCAATTTTGCTTCTTAATTAATTTCTTCTACAAAAGTTTCAAAAATTTTAAATGGACAAGTATAATTCCACACAGTTTTCCTTAATATAAATAATAATCTCATGCTTACTCTGTTTCTAGAAAAATTTAATCACACTTCAAAGAGCTAAACATCTATAAATATAACTATACCATCGTGCAAATATGATACACACTTTCATAACATCATCCGCATAACTCGATTCGAAAACAAGCACTGCACTACAAACACGAAAATCCCTTTAAATATTACATCAGACCGTCGAATCAAAAGCAAACACTCTCAGCGTATTTGTGACCTACCTTCAAAATACTTTACTTATCCTCGAGAATTTCCGAAACTTGTATCAAAAACTACCGAATTCTCTTAAGCATTTCACTCGACGTTGCTACTCCAGGGGAGATCAGGGTGTAAGGGAAATGGACAGAGACAGCCAAAGCTTTCAAGGCCCTCGGTCTAGTCTAGGGGGGATTGGAAAGTCCGTATTTAACCTCTTTTTCTTCCGAAAAGTTCGCAGTCAGACTAGAAGAAAATTGGCTGACAGTCTGTAAACAAAATGAAAGGATTTTTGATGTGTTTGAGAAAGTTGCGATTGTGTTTGTTTGCGTTTGGAAATGTTTAGCTTTTATCAATGTTTATGTTCGATTTGCTGTGAAGTGGATACAGATGATTTTTGCGCTGATTTTTTTCTCTGAAATTCCACTTTTCGGTATGGTGAACGTTGATGTATTTTTTTAAAAGTAGGTATTTTGGTGTTTTTACTCAAAAATAAGTAAATAACCAAATTTCCTTGTAGTAAAATATTTTGTTGGATGCTTTAAAAATTGCATTATTTTTCTGGAACCCAATCCTTTTGATTGATACTACATGTTGTGGTAACCTTTTCATACGTATTAGAGAAAAGGTACCTCCTCACAAATCCATGAAGACGGCAAGATAAAAATTTGATAAAATGAATAATCTTTTATTTCTGTCTCTACTTTGTTGTAGATCGGCTCTATAGTCTATCTCTATAGTAACGTATCCAAATGGCAATAATTATTTCTTTTATTAGATCAAAACCACTGTTTATACGTTTATAATGTTAAATGCTTTATAAATTAACGTAATAAATGGAAAGCCCCTTTATTTTATTGTTGAAACTCAAGATTAACTTAATATCCTCTTTCTTTAATCCTCTCTTTTCTAAACACTCTTCCATTGCAAATCCGATCGAATCCTCGCTCAAAAAGGAATTTCCGCACACCTTTCGCACCCTATAAGCTCCACTCCAAGCCCATCAAGTTCTTCACTCCACTGTGCCGGATTACCGGACTCCGGCCCTATGATCCGGTACTGGAGATTTGGTGCGTTAATTGTCCGGCACAGCCAACCCTCACCCTCCCGCGTCTTTATCTCTCGCTGATTGGAGTTAAAGCAGCCAAATCTCCGTCGTAATTCTGGAATATTACAGCATTTCCAGGTTTGATGTTTGAGAGGACCAGGGAAGCCAGTTGACTGGATTGGACTCGATACTTGCAGTTTTAGGTGCCTTGGTATTATTGGCATGAAATTCAGAGAAATAAGAGAGGTTTCGAATAATTAGGTATCGAAAGCTAGAAATAAACTTGGGCGTTTTCCGCTCTTGTATTCGCCTTGTAATTTACAATAATGGGGGAGTTAGAAAGAGGGAAATATGTGGGGAAAATGAGAAAGAGAAAGTAAAAGAAATTAAAGAAAAGGCAAGACAAAAAAGGAATGAGCGAAATAGGGAAGAATATAGTGTAAGAAAGAGAGAATTGGTGAGGGAATAAGAGAGATAGAAAGTATCAAAGGCTAGTGTAAGAAAGAGAGAATTGATATAATTCAAAGAGTATAGATAAAAATAAGAGAAACGGAATAAGAGAAATATTAAGAAAAAAAAAGGAAAGATTGAATGAGACAGAAAATAACAAAACAAAGAGTATGTAGTGCGGAAGAAAGAAAGTAAGAAAGATAGCAGATATAATGATTGAAAGAATATAGAAAGGACAGAAAATAAGAAAAAAGTATGAGAAAGACGAAAATTGTATGAGAAAGAAAATAAGGGAAGTAAGAACTTATAAAAAAATAAGAAGAAAATATTGAATGGTAGGGAGTAGAACACAGTGTACACTACACTAAAAGAACTAGATACCATTGAAATAGAGAGGAGATGAAAGTTAAATAATAAAAAGAAATGTGGAAGATGAAGGTAGTTAGTTTCATATTTATTCATCTAATTATTTAATTATTTAATGATACTAAGTTATTTAATTTAAAAGTATTGATAATTGTTAGTATTCATCTGGACACTTGGAGGGTTCTGTTTCAAGTTTCCTCAAAATAGATATATTGTACTGATGAGTAGTGGAGTCAAAGATGTTATATTAGGAAGGCAGTTTAATTGATTCAAATTATCCATTGTGAGGGTTTATTTTGGGGTTAAAAATATTTCTATAATAGTAGTTTAATTGGGGAGATAAGAGTTAAATTAGTAACGATGCCTTTAAATCTAATTGGTCTTGAGATTTAATTGAAAATTATTTAATTTAATCTATGATGACTTAATTTGAATAATTTTCTTTTATTGTGTGGAAAAGAGAGTGATAACTTTATATAGTTCCTTAATTGTTCCAACAGGAAGGATTCAGTTATGAATTAATCACCGGAAACCAAATGCAATAAGCTCTAGAAAATTGGTACTGCATTAAATGCTATCTCAATTTTAATTAAATTCAACAATACTTTGTGTATGTATATGGTACATACTGATAGGAAAATTAAAATAACATTCCGCCTGTTGTTATGTTGTGTACGCAGAAGTAAACTTAGACGCTGTTTTGAACAACTTTATAACTGAGGTGTAATATTTAAGTTTAGTTTTTCTACTTTAAAGATAAATATGTTTTGCCACTATTTATCTACTTGTAAGTTTTGAATGCCATGTAATGTCAAAGAAAATAATTGTCCAGCTCTTCATTTAATTTTTCAGGGAGAAAAAAAAATCATCATGTGTTTCAATAATGTAGAACTGAACCTGAACTGCATTAACATAAACATGAAAGATCCCCAAAGCAATACTTATCCCTGTAACATGTTTTCAAAGCTTCATTTCATTTGTTCTTCGTTTTCAAATAAAGGGATTTTCCTTAATTTTTTGAACTACTATAGAATAGAATTGAAATACTATTTCCAAATAGTACCCAATATAGACTTTAATATAGGTTATATGTTGATGGCAAGAACAACAGTTTCGTAATATTAGAGCATTTGATATAGCTGACCGTACGGAATTAAGCCACCAATAACAGGACTGCCGGTTCAATCCACCGTCTCAAAGCCAAAGAGAGCCCATCCTGATTAAAGGCAGGTCGCACAATTAGCGCAGAAGCTATGAAATCGAATTAGGGGGAACGGGGTTGTTTTCTTTAATTATGAAACCGATTTTCCCACGACGAGCGAGGGATTAGAGGGATAGAGTTAAGGCCGTTGCCACTTGATGAAGTGGAAATTGTTCGTCTAATAGGGGGTGAGGAATTTGGGCCGAGAGCGATTAGAGATATGGGAGGCTTTATAGGCAGGGTTTAGGCTTGAGCCCCTGTCGTAACAGTTTGGAAACTTGGTGATTATACCGGACGTTATAGAGTCGCCGCTTTGATATTCTGTATGTGGATTTTTTTCATTAATGTTATACATTGTGTTTAAAGCTTCTTTATTTTCGACTGCATAGGTGATAAATACTCTTTGTATTAATTTATTAACATTTCTATTAACCGTGATGCATTATGGCTACTTTTAAATCCTCAAGAACACTAAAAACAAGCTGCAATGCATAGAATCACAGCAAAAACAATTCTCAATTTAATAACATTGATTGTGATTAATTTTTAAATCAAGACTTCAAACTTTAAGTCTAAGGAATAGTTTATTTCTTATGCTTCCCATGCCTATTAATTCATGATATTCAAAAAACCTACTCTACTTTTATAATCTTACTGATTGTTATTGTTTTGTATAAAAATGGGCTGATAACTTGACTTGTCAAAGCAAAAGAAAAAAAAAAATATGGGAGCTAAGAGAAACCCTGGCTAATATTTTAATCTCTCTAATCTAAGCCAGTAACTATAGCCAGTAACTGTCAAACAACTTATTATCCAACCAATCACAACGACCAATTCACACCATATTTTATGATGAAACAAATTCCCTTTCATTAAATTTTCATGTCGATATTAATTCTCAAATGCAGGGAAACTATTCATGAAAGTTACAATATCAACTAACACCTTTTGTCATCATGTAATCTTCGACCCTCACACAACCTTGTGACTCTTGATGAATCACGTGATCCTCTCCTTCCGAGATTTGATCCAGTTGACTTCTCTGCCATATTTGGCCTCTGTGATAAATGATTTCCCTGCTCCATCATCATCCGTTCCGAGGAGATGACAAAAAGGGCCTTATCGAAGCCAGTCTTGCTTCTCTGGTGGTGGTGGTGGACCATTGCTACTTTTGAAGACGAGCGGCTTTGTTTTTAAATTAAATGTCGTGTGTTGGATGCTTCTGAGCTTGCTGGGATGTTCGTTTTAGTCAGCTGAAGTTTCGTGCTCTAAAAACTGGAGTGAATCTCAGAATATTCAATACAAAGATTTAATTTCTAGTATCATTTAAACCCCTTGTATTTTATTTAAAAAAAAATCTTAATGCAAAATTTTGCATATGCGTTTTTGAATCATTGATTCCCAAAGTGGTTGATATTAAGTCCTTTGGGCCCTCATCAAATTTCAAAGGGTCTATGTCACTGATGGGAATGAAAATGTGCTCATCATATGTAAAAGGTTTTCTGGAGATTCAGTTATATATTTAAACTTGGCGGTAGAAACTGTTCTGGTATTTTTTTTACTATGAAAAGCTTCGAGTATAAAAAATAATGCATCAATTTGTTTTGGAAAGACACCAAATTACGATTAGATTTTGGAGAAAAATGAATCTCAATAATATGTTTTCTTTTCATTTACGAGAGACCCCCTAAGTATGATAGACAGCTAAGGCTAACTAAGGACAGCTCTTTTTTGTGCCCTAAGTCAACATTTATTTTTAATAGAATGCCTTTCTTTTCTTAATCAAGAATTCATCTATTCCCAAAAGATTTACGATAGCAGGAAAAGGATATCTCAATTGTAAGTACTCCACCGTAACTAAATATCTCCCAGAATCTAATAAAATTCCATGAAATAAAATTTGAGATACTCGAATTACTTGTACCAAACACCTCAGAGTCCGCGGAATTAATGAATACACAACACCCTCTATATCTATCTCATCGTATCTATAAGACCATGTATCAAGATATCAAGACACGAGTCCGGCAAACAGATTCGATAGCACAACAGTATCGAATTCATAACACCGAAAGTAAAATTAGATTAATAGCTTCTTCGAAGAATAGGAAACAAGAAAAAAAAAGTTCCCGAAAAGAGCAAAGGTGACAGGATTAATGCGAAACCCAAGCCCTCGAAAGAAGAGGATGGAGAAGACTGTAATGGAACCCTTCCATTTTGTTCTCTGCTCACCGAAGCCTCAAATTCCACCAGACGTCGACTCCATCAAAGCCGTTCGAAAACTTCGCCGCCCCCTTTTGTTTGCGGAATTAACAAGTTGCGAGTATGAAAAAACATCTATCTGAGCGATCAGGGGCGCGGTTCGAACCTTTTTATTATCTGTTCGATTTCTCCGTTCTTTTCCGTCCCAGATATTCTAAACAAACAAAGGAGGCAATTAATTATCGTTCGCGCCTTTTTCTCGCTGGAGCGTTGCCACTGTCGGATGGCTAATTCTCCAAGATTGAATCGTCTGCGAGGGGGGATGGAGGACAGGTGTCTTGCACACCCTCTCGTGCGTGTTCTGGTGACCCCCCTCCTTTCGGATTAATGATCAAAGGGTGAAATGATCCGGCGGTGTGCGTTAATTTGCTTCATATCCACGCCCAGTCATCTGTCAGAATTACTGCGATAGAGATGTGGGTGAAAAGGGAGAATTATTTCTCATTCCAATCAGATATTCGTTTTCGTTCGTAATTCAATGAGTGCAGGACGTTAAGCTGCTTTCGGTTGGCTTAGTATTTGTATCTGTAAGGGAAATATGGGATGAATTAACTTGGAACTGTATTGGAGTCAACTCTTGATTGTAGTAAAAAAAGAAACATTAGAATTGACAACTAATTGAAAAACTAAGTAAGAAAATTTACTCAAAATTCAATTTTTACTCATATTGCATATTTTATTTCAATTGCTCCTAGTGTCCATTGTAATATTGACATTCAATCCAAAAGAACTTTCATATCCAATGAAAATCTAATCAACAATCACAGAACCTTCAAATGAACTCCATTTTCCGCGAGAAATGATAGTAACCATCATTTTCATAAAAGGTCACAATTTAAAGTATAATGGGGGAGAAGTCGTAAACAATAAATATTTTAAAATCGGTTGACTCCTTGCAGCCAATTTATATCATGGATAATGGCGGAAAATAAACACAAACGAGGCCAATGGAAATACGCTAAAATAATTTTATGACGAAAATCTGAATAAATAATTAACGTTCTCCAGAACTAGTTCACTTCAGTTCAAACGACTTCCCGAACCTCGCCTAATCCCGACCACGCAGACACCAGCAGAAAACACCTCAACCCGGAAGGCCACGAAATCACTCCATAGAGCACCAAAAAGAACATTCCCACGCGCGCCAACCCTTCATTACGCGGCGAATAAACGCTGGGGGATAAGGCCCCTAATTGGGGATTAACACACACAACCGAAATCAAAACATTAATCCTCATAAAAGGTAGACGCGCTGCCTTAATCCTTTGGCTGTCACTCAAAAATTTAATTGGGTCTTAGCGTCGGAGCTCATCGGAGAGGGCCTTGTATAATGAGCTCTGATCGAAGGGCTTCATTGGCTGCTGTAGTAGCTCCGTTGTTTTCGACCTTTTTGGTTATGCAAGACGTTTTGTCCTTAGTAAGCAGAGCTCATACGAAATAAGTCAAGCTTACGTAACTGCAACTAGAAGTAGGGGAGAGTATCTCAAAGCGGGTGGGTATATGCTAACTTTGGAAGCTCAAAAATCTTAGTTATTGTTTGGTTGTAATTACAAATTTGATTTTATATCATAGGTGAGGTATCGAACTATAAAATAAAAATACACGATAGCGCTGGATTGTGCCAAATATATAATAATTTATTACAGGGAATAAAAACAAAATGACAAATAGCCCTGGGGGTCAAGCTAGAGACTTTTGGGGGCATTCTATCCCTGATTGAACTGAAACAATGCTTACAATGAAAAAATAAAATATCCTTAAAAAGTTAGGGGGAGGCTTTGACCCTTATGCCCCCGTAAATCACCCATGTTTGAGACCTTATCTACCGTACCTAACTGTCATGAAAAAAAAAACTTTTTTCATGATATTTTCCATTGAGGATATCTACCCGCTTTGCCCGAAAGTTCCTTTCTTACTTTAATGTAAAAAAACCGCCGGTTCATTCATAGTACTTTAAAGTTTGATTGTGTCAAAATAATATATTATCAACAGTATGATAAATGTACTAGTTTTCGACTATTTAAAAGGACCATATCTTAAGTTTTTTAAAAAACAAAATCACTCCCTGGGCCATGTTTTCTCCGCACGTTTTGTAAAACTCCATCCTCAGAATCCTCACTTGGGTAAGTCCACCAAACAGTAGATGTCGTACTGTCAATATTGACCGTTGTCAAATGACTACCTATTATCGACTATATTGTCTAGTAGTGGATTTCGTTGGCTTATATCGTTTCAGAGTTTGATTATTATAAAAAAACGGGGGGGGGGAGGAAGTCAATTATTATTATTTTTACAGTTATATTTTATTCAAATAGTGTGTTCAATTCAATAGTGTATAGAAGGCTTTAATCCCTTGTTTCTAATAATTGAAAATCCACATAATGCACAACATTTATCGATATTGTTACAATACGGATGGATGTTCCTGTGCTACCTGGGAACTGGAAATTTTCTCTATATTTATCACTTTCGACGACAGTATGTAGATATGCTATCTGATCTGTGTTATCTATCTGATTTTGTGGCTAATGCTTTTGATGTCTATGCGATACAATTTTGAAAATTTGGAAAACCCATTGTTAATTTTCCGTTTGGAGTGGAAAAACAATAGTTTGTAAAGGAACTGGAATTTTTACTAATAACCTCCTTTTTTGACTCAAAACACCAATACAATCAACATTTACATTATCTCTCTCCATTCAATTTGTAAAATGTACTCTGAAAGGCAGAACCAAAAAAAAAAACCTCCACATTCTCATAGTTATTTTAATATCCTTCAATCATCTCTCCAATCAGATAACCTTATTCATAATGAGGCTCCAATAAACGGATGTATAGTAAGCTGGGATGGGCTTTCCACAAAGCTTTCCCTTGACTGTTTTCACTGTTCTGGGAGTGCTAGTCTATTGACCATTGGAGCTCAAAGGCCGAAGCGGCAAGAAACGTGAAAAATGCTATTGTCCGAGGGAAAATCGGGAAGCGATAGGACAGCTATGTCAATGGGTTGGAAAGAGGATGATATAATCCATCATTATTTGTGTCAAGATAAAGATCGGATTGTTTTAGGACGCTATCGAATTTTTGCTAAGTAGTTTTGGATGGGGAATATAAGATTGGATGCATATGAAAGGATACTACCTAACATAAATGTAGAGTTATTCATACTATATACTCTCTTAACAAATATAAATTATAGTATACTTTATTATTTATTTATTTATTTCACCCAAACAGACACAAAATCCAATTACATGGGAAAACAATGACAAACACAGACTACATATGGAATAAGTTAATCTAAGATACAAATACCATATAAAATAGAAGGAGCAATATAAAATTAGAAAAAATCAATACAACAAAACTGAATTTAAGTACATCAAATAGAGGAAAAATTTCTTGGAACAAAAGAGGCATGGTAACTATCTATGTCACTTTTTATCTTTGAGAAACTATCAAAAAAAATATCAGAGTTGTGAAGACTATTGACAAGTTTTATAAATTGTATTAAAGGTTGTTGTTTTAAGTAATTATGGAAAATAAGACTGAAAAATTATGACAGGCATTAAGACTTCTAATCAAAATATACGGGAAAGATAACTGCTTTTTACAAAAATCTGCACATGATATAAAGATCTGTTAAATTAGGGTGTTATTTATAATTGACTAGTCACTTTCAATTTTTCAGACGATTTATTTAACATTTGACTTCAAGAAACGCCCAAGGAGTGCCAATGCATTGTATGATTTCATGCTGCACTTTTCGTTGCCAAATGCCTTTTTAAAAGTCATCTACTTTCCACAGGTTAGTATACGCTTTATTTATATCATCTTGGGGAACATTTCTAAATATTTTGAACTGAAACTCTTATGATAAGAAATTATCTTTAATGGAGTTATATATCTTAGAAGATCAGACAGGAGGATACATGTTATGTAAGACTATCATTATCTGAATTTGTTCACACACTGATCAATGCTGATCATGAACTAACCTACCAATATTCTCCACATCTCTTAGAAACCTATAGAACGAATTAGAAGCCCAATAAAATAGCCCCCTTCTTTAAAATTAATCAACTAACCCAGGCTCTTCAAGTTTAATGAAACCTCGGGAACGGTAGATATTCTTTAATTCCCTAGGAATTCAAGTATCGCTACCACAAGGTATCGGTCATTATTGCCTGGCCGCAGGTAATGCCCGTGAAATCCAGAATTCCACCGGATATTGGGTATCTGGAATGGGAAAATTCATTGAGAGGGTGTTAAGATGGCAGAAGTGGTGACTTTGCATGCGTGCCTAATGAATGTTTGGAAAAGGTTAATTTCTCTAATGCTGTATCATTTCCAACATACGTAACTTTCCAAGTTATTCATGAACCTGAAATAGATGTTCAAAACAAACTCTAGATCAGTGTTTCCCAACATGGGGCGCACGCCACCACGGGCAATATGAATATCTAAGCAATATGGCAATACGAATATCTAAGGGGACAATTTGAAAATTTTCAACCAAATTGCTCCCCAGATGGGGCATGGACCACCAGGTTTTATTTACTTTTAATGATGACGGATTTTCGAAAAAATAAAGGACGGGGGGGGCATGGAAAATTTAGAAAGGCTTTGGTGGGGCATGGACCGAAAAAGGTTGGGAAACACTGGACTAAAGTAAGTTAGAACAATGAAATCAACAATTGAATATGTAATAGAGAAGAAAACTCCAACACAGCAATTAAAAACTATCCAAGTAGTTTCAAATCATAGTCAGACTAATAAACACTTATCACTTTAACTATCATTATTCATTTGGACTAAAATTAAAATCTCAAGATGTTTACTAAATTATTTCGGAAGTTTACGCTGAATATACAATGAACCTCCAGTCTGTTTATCAGAATCCCACCTTCGCAGAGTATGGAAAACCTTGCGATGCGCGGCTTAGCTTGATGACGGTACACAGTTCGCGAGCTTGCTTTGAGAGGGTTCCAACTCGAAAGACGGCCCGATCCAGTTTACCGCAGGCTTTGGCGAGCTTCCTGCTTTCGCTTGCTCTTCACCGCCAGATGCGGCACCCCAACCTGTTTGGTTACTTGGCGGTGCAATCTTGGCGGATTCATGAGCGATAATTAGCGAATTTAGGAACCAATTTTACAGTCACACTCCGCTCCTATTTTGTGAGCTAGTTTGAGGCTATATTGAGGAATGTTCAATGCTCTTGTTTGTTAACGAAAGTAGCGCTTTAGAACCTTTTCCCGTCGAATTTTTCATGGTATTTTTTAATTAGGGTTTTTTTAATGTTGTTTCTTACATTTTACAAGGTCAGTAAAGAAAAAATTGGTTCCGTGAAAAGAATATATTACACAAAATATTTTTGCTTAAAAATTTATGTATCTTCACAATATTTTTTTTACTTTAAAAACAAATCCTTATTGTGGTTTTCTTTCAATTCTACTGTTAGTCATTATAAATTTTTCAAAATCGTTCTGCAAAATGGTTCTATAGAATTATATTTACTAAACCTAAACACAGATAATATATTAAATATACTCCTTTACGCATCCTAATAAAAAAAATTTCCGACCAATTATCTCTTTTAGGGAATTTGTGATGAGAAATTTTAAACACTTCTTTTACTGTCCCAAGGTGCCCCACTAGTATAGCCCTCCTTGGAGCACTTTCAATAATAGCACAAAAATTATAAATTTTATATGGAAAAACACAAAATTACACTAATTAATTCAAAACTATGTTTAGTGATCTTAAATTAGACATCAAGCATATTTTACATTATTTTTTTTACCAATTTCCTCATTTTTGTCATGTTTTTATTAGTATCTTACAAAAAAAGAACGACCTTCAATAAATATTATACTGAGATATAATTATCATATTTAAGATATATTGCAAAATAATGCAATCTGGAGCATAAATAAGGGTGTTATTTTTAAAAATCCTCAAAACAAATCTTAATGTCTCATAATTTATATATTTTTCATATTATACATGTAAAACAATCCCGTAAAATTTACGGTTTTAAACTGGCAGCTGGGTTGGTTGTGCAAAACCGTAAAAATTACAAAGTGAATCCGTAAAAACGACGACGTTTTACCATTTTACAAGGTAAAACATCGTTGTTCTTACGGATTTACTTCGTAAAATTTTTACTGTTTTCCACAACCCAGCTGCCAATTTAAAACCGTAAATTTTAAGGGGGTTTTTACAGTGTAAAAGTAATGAAAATTATATGTAGAAAATTTTAATCCTCTCCCATAAGTAACATTAAATTTTCAACTATTTTAACTGAGCAAGTAAGTCTGTAAGTCTATAATTATTATGCATTGCGTCTCTTAATTTTCAGGTATTTTTAGTTTCATTAGAAAATTTTAAAATATCAAATCCCGACCAAGGCAAATATTGTGACAACATGTTCTTGAAACTAGAGAGCCTACTTGAAACCACAGGCCCCTCTCCCCCTCTACAAATAAGCGGACAAAAGAGGCCACAAATCACTCACGACAGATGCAACCTCCCACTGATAACGTTTTTGGACAGTGGACGCTTCCCACCTCCTGCCTTTCCCGCATGGCGAGGGTCGCTTCTTGTGGAAGGCTAAACAAAATCGGGAATATATTTTTTTAATGGTAACAACTCATGCAAAAAACACAATTCTCAAACATCAATTTTGCGAATGAACACCCCTTGGCGCACCCCCCTTAGCACGGTTATATGCCCCACTCCCCCCTAATACATGCAAAATAAATAGAAAACGAAAACATTATAATTTTTACGTATAAAGAATTTTGTTCAGATCTTTAACATAAAAATGGTGTATATTCTGATGAATATTGACTACTGAACAAAAACTGCAGTTTTATTTCTGCAGACCAAGTGTTTCAATTCCCTTCTAATCTAATATTCGATACCCACTAAAATGTTCGTCATTTTTTTTTCTTTTCATGGATTTTGAATTCACTTGAATATTTATAGTAGTTGAAAGTATTGTTAATTTAGTGCTGACCGTTAAATATCACGTCTTTCATTACAATTTATACTCTCAGCTCAGCCACTGGCGTCGTTTACGGGGGGGGGGACGCGTCCTCCCAATATTTAAGATCTTTAACAGCGTCCCCCCCATACTTAAAAACTTAAAAACAATTTTTTTAACTTCAGAAGACCACAAAATTTTCTTACAAAAATTTCAAAAACCCCAACTCTTTCAGCCTTTTATTTAATGCATTTCTTAATGTAATTCTTTGAAATGGTATTATGAAAGCAATGTAAATTTTACGTTTATGTTCATTAATTATGTGTTCCTGGCACTGGTGTCGATCCCAGGGGGGGACGCGTCCCCCTAATTAGGAACATTCTTTAAAAACTTATTTTTAACTTATGAGGGAGACTGAAAATTTGCTGAATGTGTTTCTCCCAACTTTAATAATAAAGGATGGTGCCAGTTTACAATGGCACCTAGCATAAGAGGGGGATGGACCCGGACCCCCCATGATTTAACACGATTTCATTTAGAATAGGTTGAGGCCAGTGCCAGTGCTGAGAATGGGAGGACAGCACCCCAACAAAATATTTTGTTTCTAGGAACAAAAAAAAAAAAGGGGTCGAGCCCCTTCATGAGTTCCAGCTACAGCACTGGTTAAAGCATAGAAAAATTGATTTTGAAATTGTCTAATCATATAACACTGAAAATGAGTTTAACCTTGTTTTTAAAGTTCAAATTTCAAAAATTTTCCGGGGAAGAACTATTATTTGTTTGTTTTATAACAAAACAAGTATTTGATATAATTAATTATAGGATATAGGTGTATTACAATTTGATTAATCAAATGATTCCATTTTCACCCTAGTTTATCAGAAGTTTTAACTACAAATTTCTTGCAATATTTCGTTTTGTAAAACACCTTAACTTTAATTTAAAAAATAATTGTCAATGAAGGGTACATAAATTAAGGGAAGAACTAAGGTCTAAAAGGTTACTTTCGGGGCGTGGATTAAAATGTTTGAAGGGTACCTTTAGTTGTCTTTATACCACAAGAGCCTGATTTCTGGGAGGGCATTCAGGGCACACCCCCTTTCAAAGGGGTCCCCAAAATGCTTAAAAAGCTAAGAAAATGTGAAATAAGTGTAAAATAATCTTATAAAGCTTTTGAGCAAACAATTTTTACACAGTGTTTACAGATGATTCATTTGGTTATTTAAGTCAAATAAAAAAATTTAAGTTTTATTTTAAAACATGTCGGGGGCCCCCAAATGGGTCTTTTGCCCTGGGTCCCCAAACTTTTAAGTCGGGCCCTGACCATTCGAACAGAGTTTCCCACCACTTTATTTTAATAAGAGGTCCCATTTTTCACTCCTTCAGATTTCTTAATGAAAAGGTAAGAAAAATTAATAATTTGCATTGTATGTGTGTGAATATACAGTTGACTCCGCTTAATGTAATCACATTTGTCCAAGATCAGAACGATAACAATATCCGATTTATAATAATAACCTGTTCTATATAGAAAAGTGGCAAACAGTGTAACTCGTGTGTTTGCATTACCATCACGTTTGTGTAAGTCTTAATTGGAAGCTTTAAAACGATATTCAAGTATGAATTTTGCAACTTAAACAATCTTAAAGAAATCCGAATTCGGATGACGCATTTTCAAGCAATCCACAAGTTTTCAGCAGGGTGCCCATGCCTCCCACGCCCACGTTCAGTCGCTTTCCCGCTATCGCATTCTTCGACCCTTTTCCTAGAAAAGAGACGATTGCCCCTTTAACCGAATGGGGAGGAACACCTGATGCTCACGTGTTTTCTTTTCCTCCTTTGTCCATTCAAGATTCATTTCCTGTGTGTGGAATCTTCTCGGGGCACAACATGCTGACCATAAACTAATCAAAGTTGATGCATGGATAACTCCTTGCTTTGGCAAAACTAACCCCAAAATAAATAACTGAAAAAAGCAGTAAATTTCAAGAAACTTTGTATAATATAATTAAAATACCAACGTTTATGTATGGGTATGTTCAGAAAATGGTGTGTGGGATTTGCATACATTATTGATGCAGTTCGTCTAATCCGTCTAAGATTTTTAATTGTTCTTTTGCAATGTATGACATAATTTTGAAATTATAAATAAAGGATTAGGGGAGAGTGGGGTAATAAGGATTTTCTTGTTTTACTGCTTTGTATGTAAGCCTAAAAATCTGAAAAAAATCACACAATATCTTTGAATCCTCCCCTACATCACATAAAAATTTTATCGTTTTACGATAATTTTTCAGGAAAATATAGTCGTTGGAAGTTGACTCTGTCAACAAAACCGATAATACAAAGTCACGTTTTTTCGACTATTTCAATTTATCTTTTTTTTATAAATAAATTATCTTCCAATTTTTTTAGTCAGCTCTTTTAGGGGTTCAAAGAGATCATTCTTAAACATGCCCGTTTCTTATTACCCCATTTAAACAAAACTAAGGGGTAATAAGAAACATCGGTATTTTATACAGAAAAATATCATTGGACTATTTTCAACTTTATTTTGTTGTTATTTTATTGTATTTAATTTATTTTTCAAGTTAAAAAATTGAATTGAATTAAGTTTCTTATTACCCCATTTTCCTGAAAACCGAGGGGTAAAAAGAAACACTTTTGCTTACCATTTTATTATTTATTGAAAAATTTATAAGAAATTTATTGAAATTTTATATCAAATTTACGTTTTAAGTTAAATAAAGGTGAGTAAAGTACATTATTAAGTTGGTTTTTAATATTCACGTTGCCGGGAAATTAATTAAAAAAAACTATAGAAACACATTGGGGCGGGGGGAATAGTTTCGAGGGTTTCTTCATAAACCTCTTGAACCATTCGAACCTGAAGGAAGAGGGTAGCGCTGAGTTTATAAAGAGGAAGAGAAACCGACCTTTAAAAATCTGAGTTTGTAGAAAAAAATGGAGGTTTTTCTTGAGGGGGGAGGGGTAATTACTTTTTAGTCTCACAAGATTAAATAAGAGAAACACCATTTTATTTGTTTTGTCATGATTTTCAAGTGTTATATCAAAAAATATAGCGTTTTTGAAAACTTTCATTTGTAACTTTGTTAGCCTAATTTTTAATTGAACATATATCTCTAAAGATTTTCAATGAAAATTTTTGAAAATTACTATGGTTATAAAAAACACTTTAGAGATTATATTACTACTTTCATTTGATTTTTAATTGTTTTTTATTAGTAAAATAACTGGCTTGTTTCTTATTACCCCTCGTGGGGTAATAAGGTTACAGTCGCTTGGGGTAATAAGACACACGTAAAAAAATCCATTTTGCCTTTACTTAGCAGGTTCATTATTTTTTCAAAGAAAGCTGATAATGATATAAACATTCTGTAAAAAAAATCAGCTTCATAACCCTAAGGGAAAATCCTGTGGAATTTTGCATTTTCCTTATTACCCCATTTTATCCTTATTACCCCACTCTCCCCTAGTATATATTTTTACACATAAAATATTAGAAAATGGAAGAATCCTTGTGTGATTATCTACATACTCTTTTTAAAAATGTTATGAAAATAAAAAATTATATAACCAATAAAATTTTTTTAATGTTCACATAAGTGCGAATATAATGAAAACTATAAATACTAAATATTTCATCTGACCGCCACGAGAAAGACTCCTTTGGAAAGAGGGTACTACAAAGCTAAATGATAAATACACAGTTATAATATTTAGCACGATACGTTTTTTCAGCGTTTGTGTTATGTTGATTGTTACCATCACCCCCAGAATTCACTGGAATAATTAATTTCCATAACGAAACCGCCTCAATATTGTAGGACGTCAAAAGACTCGTCTAGTCAGACTACCAGTTTTTATTTAAAACATAAAGTAAACATTGTTTGCATCTTTAGACTATACCGCGCGGGCAAATCAGCTAGCAAATTTATAAGATATTGAAACATCTTATTCAATAATATAATCATATTCATAAGTTTACAGCTTTCCTAAAATTTCGGTACCTTTTTTAGAAGCAATTATCAAAACTTTCCAAATTGAATTCATTCTCAACAGGGCAAATTTGAACACCCTTTGGGCACTTTTAAAGGCCTGCATAAATAATGCAAAATTAATTTTTAGAAGCTACCAAATTTATTTTACATTAAAGTTTACATTTACAACAATCAATTGAACTGAATATTTGGAACATTTATATGTTTCTTTCTTAAATTTCAGAGTTTTTTACCCTTAGAAAAATTTCAAAGAATTTAACTAAGAGGTTGTTGAGAGAGAACTGTTGGGAGAACTGTTGGGTTGTTCTAATCTCCCCCATGTACAAATGTACCCCCTTTACCCTATCTATAATATCAAAATAAAATTGCATTCTGAAAGACTGAAAAAATTATTTTTTTTAGCTTAAAAAAGTTGTATGTTATAAAGTAACTGTGATAAGATTGTTTTAGGTTATACAATCCCTACCTACGTTTTTTCTGTAACATTTACTTTAATATATGCTGTCCAAATAGCATATATGTTACAGGCAATGTGATAAAACGGGCATTATTAATAATGCCCGGGCAATGTGATAAATTCAATGGAATTTATCAATGAAATTTATCACTTTGCCCGCCTCCACTTCGGGCATTATTAATAATGCCCGATTAATCACTTTGCCCGTAACATATACAGTAATTAAATTTCAAGAGAGTTACAGTATTATTGCAAAATAGAGATAATTTATTAATGAAGAATAATTCTATATTCGAAGGGACCATTTATAAATTATGATAGACGTGGGACACCGTAGGCTCGAAGGGGTTAAACTTCAAGGGAATTTTTCTAGAATAAATCTTGAAAAAATTATAAAGTACGAACAGAAGTTGTCAGGTGTTTTTATCCTACTTCATTATTCAGGTTCCTCCCCCCCCCAAATTATAACATTCAGCTCTTGCAATCTTACAATTCAGACACACTCAACGCGTAATGGATCAACAAGGTGTGAAGGAATGAGAGGGCTCAGCTTTTTCTTATCAGCAGCACGCCTGAAACTGTTGCAACCCCAGTGCGACGCCAAGCCAAAGGCCAAGCTCTGACCAGTTCTCCCAAGCAACCCTGTTTTCGCCAAGACCTCGATTTCCGCGGACGGATCAAGTAATGTCGCCAAACACACTCCGAACCAAAGCGGTGGGGACTGCTGAGTTGGAACCCTCTCAAAGCAAGCTCGCGAGTTTGATGTCTACAGCAAATATTTATCGACACACAGCGGGTTCTTCGAAGCTTACTTCTCAATAGACGAAGAAGTCGGAGAATGTACAACAGTCATTCATGGAATAGAACCCGATGTCTTCGAGATCGTACTGGTTTATTTGTACACCAGTCGCATTAACTTGACTACCGAGAATACAATGATGAAGGTGCTCGTTGCCGCGGACTTCCTGCTGATAGATTGCTTACAGAGAGAATGCAGGGTTTTCGTATTGCGGAACAAAACCGTAGAAAACTGCGTGATCGTTTTCTTGGTATCGCAAGGTTCCTTGTGCTTTGTTTCCAAAAAGATGTAGAAAACTAATCAGTGGCGTGCGATTTCCCGTACGATGTTTTGAAATACTTCCTGAGCCACAGGTCCATCAATGTGTCCGGAGAACGCGTCATTTGGTCCTTGATTGAGACCTGGGTGCAAAAGGACCAAACCAATCGGATGGCGAGTGTTCCCGAGTTGTTGAGATTATTGAGCATGAATGAGATCGACGACGAACTGGCTTCGGTCATAATATCATCCCCGATCATCCGAGAGAACGAGCTGCATGAGGATTTGGAGGACCCTCGACGACACACTTTGCCGTATCTTAACGACAGGCACAAGGCGCAGGTGGTTGCTGTCCTCTATCGCAACAACGTTCCTTTCATAACTGGAGCCCGTCTACCGCCATCAGTGTTTTTCGTCAAGAGGTGGTCCTTGCGGCTCGACGGCGTTGAGATGTTCGCGTCCTACGACGATACAATGGACGTGTGGAGGAAGGTAGGCAGCCTGTCCGCAGGCCACCTGACTCTCTTGAGGATCGGCCTCCGAATTCTTCGGCCTCGGCCGACATAGGATCAGCGATATCAAAGTTTACTCTTACGACCAGTCGAGGCGCGAACTCAAGACGCTGGCACCGATCTCCGGCTCGGATTTCGCATACGCGCAAGTCGCGGGTCGCATTATCGCGTTGAGAAGCCATTTCAGGTTCGTCCGCTACGTCGACGCTTTGTAGGGTTACATTTTACTACATGAAACATGGTCTTATGGAGGGGTAGAATACGAAAAAGTCCAAAAAACAGGGTAACTCACATGGTAATGAGTTACGACGTTTGTGTAGAATACAAGCGTGAGAGAACTCGAGGAGTACCGATTTTGCGCCGTCGAAGGCGAGGATGCGGTCAGAGAAATCATGGAGAAGAACAGGGCAGTCGATATATTCGAGTGGAAAGAGAGCAGTTTAGAAAATGAATTGCTCTAGAAATACCTTTAAATATTCTTTGAGATAACCCTTTGATTATCCAAAATAAATAAAAATAACGAAAACATAAATTGTGAGTATTAACTTCTGATGTAAAAACAACGTATAGAGCAGTGTTTTCCAACGTGGGGCGCAATATGAATTTCTAGGTGGGCAATTTGAAAATTTTCAACCAAATTGCCCCCCAGGTGGAGCATGGACCACCAGGTTTTATTTACTTTTTAAGAAGTAAAGGATTTTAGATAAAAAAAAGGACGCGGAGGGCATGAAAAATTTAGAAAGGCTTTGGTGGGGCATGGACCGAAAAAGGCTGGGAAACACTGCTCTAGATTTATTTTAAAACTTACTAAAAAATCGATAATTTTACTGTTTTCTATCTTTGACCATAATGGTATTTCATATCAAAATAGTTTTTAGGATTAGGTTTGGGTTAACGCTTTATTTTGGGGCACAACATGTGCTTTTCTCTCAAAGCAAAGAAAATATAAAGTATTACCACATTTTTTTTTAAAAGTATACATGCTTTTATAACAGAAACATAAATATTCTAGACTTTCTTTGTTGAAATTTTTTTTTTCGAAAAAAAAAATTATCAAATGCTTTGTAACAAAAAAAGTCTACTAACTAAACTAGAAAAAAGTACATTCTCAAAGCTTTTGAATACTTTTATATACATAGGAGGGATTTTTCAACGTCTGGAGGTTAGTCATTAGTAAAAATGACACACACGAGGCAATATTTCATTTTTCTTTAACCCTAAAATATCTTACTTCAACTCTAAACATCACCTATTGATTAATGGCTGCCCTTTCCATCCTTCAAGAACTACACGAAAGCGTCAAAAACTGACCTCGAGCCTGCACCGGTTTAAAACACTTCAAGGTCCTTTTTCCAGCAAGGTACACATGCTATTAACCTTTCTCTTGGAGCACGGTAAACACGAAAAAAAAAATTTCGGTTCTGGAACATCTCAATCCAACTCCTGGTGACGCTAACTTTATCACTTGTCAGTGCTAGGGTTTCTTCTTGTCTCGAGTAAAGCACAAAGAAGCCGAGGGAAGGACAGTGGGCTGCAAGAATAATGACCGAAGCCGAGTGGCAGCTTTCTGATTAATCGACGAGTAGCCGATGTCACGCTGGAATATCCGAGTGCGATTTGGAATGCTAATGGGGAGTGGATGTCTTTGCCGTATAGGAACAAGAATGTCCCTGGATTTGAGAATCATGACTTGTGAGAGCGTGTTATTGGTTTTGAAGTTTACGAAACAAGTTCAGATTTGTTTTGAGACAGCCTGAATGAATAAAGTATAATGAAGGTTTTGAGTAAGTCTTACTAAACAGAGTCCATGTAAAGACATCTTTCGTGGAAGGCTTTGAAAATCTTTATGCTCCAAGACATCGTACAAAGGATCTTTTCGGTTCTACAACAGTCCATATCGTTAAGGGGCTTGAATCCAGTGACTTGGGAACTGATGTAAATTTTTTCTCACTTTTAAGCTGAGAGCTAAGAAATTAATTGTGTGCCCTTATAAATCCAGAAATTCGTCAGAAATTATCTTTAGGTATCAAATATTTCAATATAAATTAATTACAAATCAATCGATGTGACTGTTGCTTTTTGATGTCTACCAAAAATCGTCAGCTATTCAATATTTAGATTTTCCATAGCTTTGTATTAAAATCAAAGAAACCATCATTGTTTTATTAGGAATTTGCTTAGTACTACATAAAAAGGAATGCATTGCTTCAACGATATTACGTTCTTCCTTCTTGCTGCATCTTTCCATATTCTTGTCAACCCTAACCGAATTCAAATCACAAGCCATTCCATGACAGCGTTTTAAGCGATTGCATAAAGTCGGAACATTCTTCATATGCCAGTCTCATTTCAATAACGATGCATATTCTCTGGCAAACAGCACCCCGAACAAAAAGAAACCAAATGCACTTACATCTCAATCGAACTCCTGATGACGCCAACTTTATCACTTGTCAGTCTCCCCGGGCCTTTTCCTCCTAGTAAAGCACGGGCCAGCATGACAAATGGTGCACCGAATGGCAACTTTCTGATAAATGGACCGCCTCCATTCTTGACCGGAGACTTTTGTTTCTGGAGGTCGGAGGTTTGGGGACCAGACGCGATAGTCTCGTCACGACCGATCTCAGGAATTCGCGTCGGGTTTTGGCGATGAGGTCTAACAGCAGGTGGACTGATGGGCACCAGGCGAGTAACTACTCCGCAGCTACTTGCACTTGAAACTCAAAGGGATCGAGATGGACTGGAACGAACCGCAACGCTGTTCCTGATAGATATTTGGTCTTGTCACACACTTTCTCTTCCCTTCTTTCTATTTCCATCTGTCTCTTTTTCTATCTCTTCTCTCCATTTCCGTCTCTTTGCTGCTCCGTCTCTATCTCTCTTCTTTCCATTTCTAACCCTCTCCTACGCCGGGTTCTCTCCTCTGCCTACCTCTTTTTCCATGCCTTTACTTCTTTCTCTTTCCACTTCAGCTCTCCTTTTTCTTATCTCCTTCTATACTTTTCTTTCTATCATCTCTCTTCTTTCTAAATTCTTTCATTTTCCTCCCCCATCTCCTACCTGTATCTCTTTCTCTCTGTAAAAGAAGAGAGAGAGAAAGTAAAGTGAGAGGGAGAAGATATACTAGCATTAAAACTAAAAAAGAAAGAGAAAATAGATGAAGAAACAAATACTATTTAAAGCCGCTGTTTAATTTCTGCTTTACCCCTAAACTTTTCGTTCCATCTAACCCACAAATGACTCAAAAGGAAGGATATATGATATTTTTTTGTTTGTTTTCATCTCAAATTAAGACCTAAGGGAAAGTGTTTTTTGCATCGGTATGTCTCTCTAGTAAACGGACTGTACCACGCGAAATAATGTTTTGTGTCATCTGTGGTTTGAAACACATATCTACAGTGTGACATCTTCTATGGACATGCCATAGAAGATGTCCCACTGTAGCTCTGAGGTAGCGATATAGAATGACTAAAATAGATTGTTTTGAATGGTAACATATTGTTTCCCAAGAAAATTTTATAAAACTTTTCACAAAACCAAGAAGATTTGAACAACAACATTTAATTCAATCATGATAACTTAATTCAGGATTTAAGTAATTAAATGTAAATTTTAAATTTATTTATGGTGTTATTGTATTTAACCCAAAATTAACTTTATAAAACTCCAATGGACGTGAACCACATAGCATAGGAATTCCTATTTCAAACCAATCACCTCGTCCACAGACTACTATTCTCTCCTTGACAGGTCGGTACAGTTACTCGCCTGTAGTAGATAGGCTACCAGCAACTGTCAGGTTAAGCTCTCGCAGTGGCCTTAGTAGGCAGCACGCGTTTGCCAGAGCCGATATAAAGGTGCCTTAATGACGACTGATGAGATTGCGGGGTGTTTGCGTCTTATTTTTTCTGTCTGTTGTTTGTGAATGTCATTTGGTTGAGGGGTGATATGTTTGAAAGGGAAAGGTGCGAAGAAACATGGTGGAATGTGAAAGGGTGTCAGTAGAATAAGATTTGTGAAATATAGATGTTCCTTTGAATGTATATAAATGAGTTTTAGAGATGTGTGTCAGCGAAGCTTCGCCATTTATTAAAGTTGTTTTTCCTATTTGTACGTGAGTTTTTGGATACATTTTAAAGGTACCTAAAGATAACTTTTTTAAAATGACGTATGTCTGATAATGGAAGCGTTTGTAAAATTGGGGTTTATTTATGTAAAGTTTATGCAATATATGTATTATGAATGTAATTAGGTACTATATAAATCTTTTAAAGTAATCTTTCACTTAATGAAGTGGAAAAATTTTCTAGAAAATTTCCACTGTTTTACAATAGTGCTAGTTTCTTTATTATGTTGCTGAACGTTAAACTTGTATGTGGAATCTACATTTTTTAACATGATTCTTCATTATAAATACTACTCATGAAATTTCTCAAAAACAACCGGTTTTTTAATAGTTATTTGAGATATATAGCCCTATTGGTTTGACCTCAGTATTGCAATTCGTCAAACAATGCGTCCAAATCGACAGCATCTATAGTTAAATTTATGAAGAAAATGCATTAGAATGGTTAACTAAATCACGATCAATTATTAAGCCCTTATTTTTATATAACTTGCTGTCCGAGGTTCTTTGAAACGATAAATGATCGCACTCTCATCCCTTCGTATTTCAAAGTGGTTCATTTATAAAGCTCATCTCGGTTATGTAACTGAAGATGATACATGATACTGCTATCATCTGGTAATGAATCTCTTACCAATCATCCTTTGACTAGCACGACCATTACTCTCATTATCAATTTAGGTATTCACGCTTTCATGATTTTCAGGGGTTGATATCTATTCTTACAATATAATGTCACAGTGTTCTTATTTTGGCTTCGCCTATGCTAGATGAGAAATTTCTTCCGGGAATTACCATTTTCAGAAATAATTTCAACCCCTCCAATTCCTGGCACAAAACAAAAGAATACCTAATAATCATATATTTCACTAATATCCTCCCACGTTTCTATAAAACAAACGATTCTTCCAATACAAAACCCAACAAGAACGAAAACCCCAAACCTAGCATCATTCCAATTCATGGTATTTCCATGAAAAAAAGAAGCCGCAACCGAATAATAACCCGAATCGAACCGTTTTATCTAAGCAAGCAGAGAAACCAACTTACGCCAACTATCTCATACATAACCATTCGCAGCAAACAAACAAACTGCAATGAAGTTGAGTCCAATCGATCCCATTGCAATCATCGCACTGTTGCTAATGTCTTTGTCAATAACTCTTCTCCGAGGCACCGCATATGCGGTTTCAGGCTATTAACGCACGCCTCTGTTGTGTATAAATAAGTGAGGTATTGGCCCTCGGGATCAATATTAGGACTGCAGTTTCACGGGTCTGCTTCCAAATCTGTCGCTTTTCGGATTTGAATAATAACTGGATAGTAGTAGTAGCTTTGGGTGCGAAAGAATGTTTGGAGAATAGGCTGAGTTCCTGTAGACTTATTTTGGGTGGTTGTATCTCAAATTTTGGTGGTGTTTGTTGGGTATCTCACTTAGTAAATTAATGCTAAAAGAAATTGTGTCGTTAATATCAATCAAATAATGTATTAGGATACCTATAATTTGTGTAACTCAATCCTTGCAATATTTGTGTGGTTTTTTTTTTCAATTTGTTAAATTTATGTTAAACTTTTTAAAGAATTTATCTTCCAGATATATTTTGTCCTCTTTATTTTTATTGCAATTGTTTTGTCCTGTTTGATGGCGCACTTAATTGCTCAGATTGAATTAATATTATAGAAATATCACCTCTTTCATTAACAGGTGTTTTAAAGATTTAAAATTTTTAAGATTTATTAAAAAGTTTAATATTTGGTATCTCTTTGTTTAGGGAGTTTTTTTCCCCATCTCTAAAGATTTTTTCTGGAGATACTTTCTGTTACAAACATAAAATTTAATCAACTTCATGATTAATCTCAAATATTTGGTTTAAATTTTCACAAAATATTATTTTCCCTGCATATTGAAATGTTTGTTCCCTTATCACGTCCCTAAGTCAATTTAATATTTAAATTCAATATGAATCTAGAAATATTTCTGTTCCTAAAGTTCTATTCATAAATATGTAAAGTGTAAAGTTATGCTTATAAAGTTGTATGTTATTAACATTCAAAAGCATTGTAAGGGACCGAGAAACACTTTTAAATAGTAGATACCGCATTTATTTTATAAAATTTTTAAATTTATATAATACTAGTAGTTTTAATTTAATAATCAGGGTAAGTAACCCTTATATTAACTTCTCAACCTCTATATATTTAGTTATTAGGCCTCTGATATATCAATGTACACCACAACCACAACACCTGATATGAAAGATAAAACACTACACCAAAATTAGTAAAACGCAATGACTCACGTTTTTAGATTTTTAATCAGTTTGGGTTTAAAAATTACAATTACTCACGCTCATCGAAAAAGAAAACCTTCATTTCCATTTCGTTTCGGAAACCGAGCGAATCGTTTCTCCGAAACTAAAACCGAATCCATTTGTGGAGACGTCGGTCATTAATAGAGGAATCATGCTTTAATAGAGGCGAGTCCGCATCGGAATGGACTGACGCACGGAATCCGCCTGTGGTCACTCCCGCGCCCTGAACTGTCCAGCCGTGTGGTCATGCGCTGAGCTCGTATGGTGGAGAAAATCAGTTTTATGGGACAGAGATCAAGAAAGGAGATGAATCAGTTTATAGATTTCGTCTGTGATATTTAACCATATTTCATTATTAAAAAAAAAATAACTCATTGGCGCAACAGCCCTAATGAACCAAGGCCTACGATGCCCATCTTCGTTCTCTTGACCGTGGGGTCCTGGAGTGCAAGGCATATTCCCGGTTAGGTGGTCAGCCTAACGCAAGACCCCAGTGTTTTGTTCCCAAGCATGCTTCTCAGTTTATCGAAGGGATGAAAGGTTGAGTCAACCTTTCCCAGCCCGGAAATCATTTATTTATCAAGCTGTTTTTATACCAGCACACTATGTAGTGGTTTGAATTCTATTGATGCAATGAATATCATAATAACAGAATCGTTTTCTGCCTATCGAAATTTACACTTGCGTGAAGCACTATAAGCATCAAAGATCAAAGTGTTCTATTGATTCTATTGCTTCTTAGAGAAATTCAGATTCATAAATACTAGCTTTTTATGTTAGTGAGTAATTAATTTAACTTTGAATACTTCCACTGTGGAAAGAAGTTATTGTGAGTATGATTTATTACTTCAATATCTATCGTGTTACAATAATTACTACAATCTAGTACTTGAATTTGCAAGGAAATGGACATGTTTACTCGTATGCAAAAATTATGTACATTCTGTATATTTAAAGTTTTAAAAAATCTGCATAGTTTTACTGTGTTATTCATCATCTGTTCATACAATTTACTACTATCAAAGAATTAAATCTTCAAACAACTATTCCAGAATTCTTCACAAGCGGAGACATCTTCTCTACATATCTCCCAAGACGAAAAAACATTCATCCTACAAAAACACCTCCCATATCACAAGAATAATATCCCCCTTAAAAATCCAAGTTAATGGCAAGAACTTCCCGACGACTAGCAAAGCAACTTTCCTGAAATAAATCCCGCTGTCTTGATGGACGGTGCGACACGGCCGGCGCTGGCAAGAACCATGCATCATCATCCGCACGCTCGCTTTCCGCCTTCCTTCCCCGGGATTCGCATGAAGGCGGGTATACATGCAGAGATTTGAACGACGCGACTGGTCGAAACTTTCCTATAGATTACCTACAAATGATGATGAAACTACTACGTCATAGCGTTAAGAACCAATGGCACGACCAGATTCTAAATCAATGAGGAAAGCGATAGGAAAATTTCCCTCGACGTTCCGGTTGCGTTGTTCAAGTTGCTGCTTGTAAATCCGCCATGAGGCTTTTTCCGCGACGCGTCTAATGGGACAGGTGTCTCAGCAAATGGCTGATAGACTTGGGCCCTAAAGAAAGTTTTTTACTTATGAAAGAGATTTTTTTTTGATTGATTAGTACTAAATTAAGATGGTTGGTTGTTTCATTTTTTGCCTGGAGTCTAAAACGGGGAGGGGGCTTTAAGTGTTTTTTATAGGAGGATAAGATGAGGGCTTAAAAAACGGATGGGTTGATTAAATTTTAAACTATAAGGAACCTTTTTGTAATCTAATGCAAATGTTTATTAAATACTCTATTCGTTTTAGAGGATTCCATAAATACGGAGAAAAAAACCCAGTAAAATGTAGGATTTCATCCCGGAACAAAACTACTAGTTTTTAAATAATGAAAGTGTTCAAGAAGTCTCATGCCAGCTGTGAATTTCAAGTAGATATAAATGATATCGAAATTTCTCAGGAATATTTAAAACGTTATATAGAAAAATAAAGAAGGAATACTTTTAACATTACGGGGGGGGGTGTCATTGGAAGGTTGAATCATGTCTAAGAGTATGCAGCTTGTCGACCCTTTCACTAATATCTTAACTAATTTCAAATTGTGATTCCAACTTTTTTATGCTTTTACCTTTTATGTATTGTCTTTTTCAAGATTTACAAAAAAAATATTGCAGTTTAACAATTTCTTTATTTTTCGTTCTCTTTTTCTGATTATGGTATTTTTATGAAAAACTAGAAGTGACTGCAACTAAGAACTAGAAGTAAAAACTTTAAACGCATTCAATTGTTTAAAATAGAAAATGTTTCATAGAAATTCTTACGTGTCCTTTTTTATACCTGAACTAGTTATATTTTTTCTCCATTATGGTGTTTCCTCTGAAAAATAAAATTACGTTATTTATTTATACATAGATAGTTTTAGAAGAAAAATGTTTAAAAATGGTTAACACACAACCATAAAGTTTTCTACAAATACTATTAAGCCTAAAGCGAATTTCGTTACAATATTAAATTATTCAGACAAGATAATGAGTGAAGAAAAAAACTTCATGAATATTTAAGCCACAAAAGAAGGCACGTGCAATTTCAACTCACATCACAACCCGCATAAAAAACGCACCGCTATTTGCACTAATGTTAACTGCGGCAAAAAAGTAACCGAAACTTAAAAATAAAAAAGAACACAAAATCAATTTCGGCCTGATCCAGATAGATATTTTCAATACAGTAACCGAAGGCTGGAAGTTTTTTATACACCCAGAAAAACGAAACACTTTTTTAATCTTAATGCCTAATCCTTGACAAGTCCAATAATTTCGCGATATAGCAAGAGGAGGGGAGTTTTTTTTCCCATCTCCCCCAACCCCAGAAGGGTTTTTTATGCCCCACAATCTTCCCCTGGAAGACAAATTTTACCGATTAAACCATATTGTGTGTAGGGCAGATAAGCTGTACCGTCAATGCCCCCAAAAAACTACAAAAAAAGCGGCGAGGAAAAAAAAAATAAACGGGCGGAAGAAATCTGACCAATCAGATCCCATTGCTTGTACGAGGATTACCAACGGGACTTAGTGAAGTAATTTACTGCGATTAATCGTTTTGTCTCAGATTAAAAGAGTGTTATAAAAGTTTTCCTTTTGTTTAAGGCGATTAGGTATTTTTTCAGGGGTTAAGTTTCTTTCTTGTTTCGTCCGCAGGGAGTCTACCTTTTTGGGGCGATAAAAGGTTCTAAGTATGATACCTGCGCCAATTACGCTCCCTGTGGTAAAGCTATTGAGGAATGCCGGCAGTTTTAAGTGCACTGTTTTATGCATTGTGGTGTGATTTTTTTCAGAAGATTCTTTTCATTGGGTGATGCAGATGGATAGATTATGTATTGCTATCTAGCGTGAAAACAGGATTTAATACTCTAAAACGCTGTTTTATGGTAGTTCGTTCTTTTACTAGTGGAAGTTTAGTGCATTGAGCGTGACAACCTGGTTGCGAAAGGTTTTCTTCATTCTTTTAGGAGGAATGTTTATAAGATCGTAATTGTGTATGGAATTCTCAAAATAATGAACTCCTCCTTCTTACAATCGTTTGTTTCAAATCCTAAAGCGTAAGTCTTAAAATTAAGTTTATTCACGCACTACTTTATGATTGAAAACTTCCTGCATCAGATATATACTTTGAAATGTAATTTTTTAACGTGTGTTTATTTTCATTAAAAAACGGCATCAAGCCTTCAGCTTAAGGTATCACAAAAAATATTCTCCTTTCAAGATATTTGAGTGAAACACTTTAATGGCTGAGATTCCAATTAAATTCTATGTGAGTGTAGGAAAGTTAAAAGGGATGTCATAATCTCCCGCGCCTTTACACTAATATCCTACAATTTATCAATATTCTTGACGCGATTTAAACCACACAAAAGCAATTCTCTTCAATCCCGATTATTTTAAAACCACTTTGAGAAGTTTTAAAGGTGTAATTTATCTAACCACTCATACCTCAAAAGCTTCATTATTCAGGATAAACCTTGGACAGTGATAAATTATCGCTCCCAAAGTTATAGATGAATCGCACGTTACTAGTTAAAGTCAATCTCGGCATGTTAATGCAATGCTTGCGATTTTCTTGGGGGTGAAAACTATTTCCGTTTGGTTATAGATTAGAAGGTAAAGGTTGGCAGCTTATTTTTGAAGAAACAAGTTTATTAATCATGATGAAGTTTTACGGGAGTTAAGTTTAAGAATAGCAAAATATACGTTTCAGGGTTGTGCCATTAATTTACTGAGAAAGATTTGGGAGTTTTTTAATGAAGTAATAAAATTGGGGGGGGGAGAGATATTTGTAATACCTAATATAAAAACTCAAAAAATAAGCTTTCTAATTATTTCTCTACATTTTTACTTTTAATTCGTAATTATTTCGAGTTTAAAATAAACAAAATACTTAAAAAGTGAAATAATTTTTACAACGTTAAATTTCCTTCCAACAAGAGATACATTGGGATAATTATTTATATTGAAATTTAATTACTAAGTCTCCATTAACAAAGCAACTATTGGGTTAATTGTCACTATAAGCATAAAAAGTACTGGAGGTGAATAATTATAATTTAATACGTGAACGGCTTGGTAGTTACAGACAAATAAATTGAAGAGGATAATCTCCCAAATAAATTTTTGCTAGAATCGTAAGTCTTAAATGTAACTTTTGTTTGGAATCCTTGTTTTAATGGGCACCGGAGACTGATAAATGACTAACTTTCCCCGAATCTTTATTTTGGAGCCCCATTGCTTACTTTTATAAGAGACTTGGGAGTTATCTAAAAAATTAAATCTCACTCTGCTTAAATTGGACGGTTTTCCGTTACCTTTTTTTTAGTTTTCGAAAATCTGTCTGGAATGCTTTCCACTTTATAAAAAAAAAATCCCTAACGTTTGTAAACTTTGCGGATTTGTCACTAGCAGAATTCCGTCTATTTAATCTTACTGAGAGGCTTTCCCCCTCAGGAGTCGTTCGATCTTGTTACTTTTTCAGTATCGGGTTTTATCCCTCTTATCTAAAAATCCCAGCGGAAGGAAAACTTGCTGTTGCCCATCAAGAGAATTAATAATACTCTAAAAAAATGTGTCGTAATAATCGTTTGCTTTTTTTTAGAACGATCAAAAACACAGAGGCTTAGCGGCTAACGTGGAATTACGGAGGTGTTATTAAATTCCACCGAAATCTGAAGTAAAAAAAATCTACTGGAAACAAGGTTTTTGATTCGTTTATTTTTGGTGTTGTCACAGTTTGTGGGAAGTGTTATAGCTCTTGTTGGTTTTAAGTATTTCCCCTTATCAAAGCTTAAGAAGCTTTGGGATTGAATTCGTCCCACAACCGTTGTTTGCTTCGGACTGAAACTTTTGTTTAGAACCTTGTTCTGTTTGCTATCTTTTAAGGAATCTCATTTCGATAGAATGCTTTTAGTGGTACGATATCTTTTATTGGTAACGCTATTTACAACAGAGTTAAACTCCTTAAATTTAAAGCACAATGTTTTGAACTGAAATTAAAGAGTTTTGAAAGATAAAAATGTAGTTGGTTAATGGTGAAAGTATGTAATATTTTTCCTATATACTATCTTTGTAAAAAGGTTAAATATATAAATTTAAAATGGAGGATAAATCTGTTTTGGAGTTCCTTAATAAGGTTTATTTAAATGAAACTACTATAAAGACTGATTATTAAGCTGATTTATGGTACTGCAGTGAAAAATTCTATGGATATTGAATGATAAAATTTGAACAAGTATTAATTAATAAAAAAAAATAACATTGAAGATACATAATCCAAACATATTAATTTTACCAGCAAAAATTTATTATTTTTAATAGGATTATTGTATTTGAGTGACTTATATGTAATTAAAAAATTTCAATATGTACCTACTATATCTGGTGACAGATGTTCTATAAATATCATTGGGTACTTCTAAAATATTTACGACAAAATAATTTTGAAACATTAATCTTAAAATTTTTCTGCATAAAAAACTATTTGGCCAATCTCTAATTTAGTTTATTTAATTAGTTTACAGTGAATCAAATTAAATAGCGTGAATTGTAAAATATTTTCTCAGTTTTTAATAAGGATTTCCTTAATAGCTACCCTGATTCTTAGAATTTAAATAGAAACGTCTCTTACTGTATTTATTATTTGAAAAAACAACCTTTTGATGCTAGGTAGATAATATAAATTCAGGCTTATCATTTATTTTATGGTTTATTTTTTTTTTACATTTAAATGTTTCTTTTTTAAAATGCAATGAAAGCAAGCAATGTATTTTATAAAAAGTATCTATCAAAAAGCAATTATCGTGTTTAGCAATTAACAATCTAAAAGCAATTAACAAACGCTTTTCAATTATAACCTTATGTAAACACATTTTAAAATGAATAGGTATTTCAAAAAAGGACTCTTCAGTGTTTTCCTGGAATCATAAAATGCTTGTTTCGTAAGAAAAGTATGAAATTAATTGTTTTATATAAACTTTGTGAAATATTTTTAAATTAGTTTTTGGGCTTTTGAAAATAGTTTATTTTTAACCTCAGGCAAGGATATTACATCAATATAAGAGTTTCGTAATCGAATAGGGTTGAGTAATTTAATTTAATGCTTTACTTCTATATTTAAAATACCATACTAAAAATGTCTTATTAAAAACTGTTTTATTGAAACTTAAATTAAAGCCAAACAAAATTAAATATTTTGTTATTTTCTCAGAAGTCGGATGAGTTTAATATAATATTTTATAAAAGATAAATTTAAAAAGCTGATCAAAGAAAAAATAGCGTTTATGTTATATACATAATTTTTTACTTCTTACGCAATTTTTGCTAACTTAATGCAATGTTATGCAAAAGGAATTTAAATTTGAATTAAAGCTAACATTAGGGTTGTTTTGAAAGGGAATCTGGTTTAATTATAAATGGACAAATATGTAATTGCTAAAATTGCGTGAAATGCCATACCTTTTTTTGTGATTCCGTTTTTTACCTTATATGTTCACAGCAAAAAATAAAATAAATATATTAAAAAATATAAATAGTGCCCAAAGAAAAGAGATGAGATAAGAGAGACATGAAATTTTTCGCACACGCATCGTCATATATGGAATAAAATAATTAGAATTGATGAGTTTAAATAGTTAAATTTTATTGTTTAGAGGCAAAAATACAAAATGAAAGATTTACTATGAAGTTATCATATATGATTTATCCATAACTTTTATAGCTATTTTTAAAATGTTTTTAGTGACTTCCAAATATTAATGCACGAATATTTTTCCACATAAAAAATAAAAATATATATTCTATACATACCAAAACTTATATAAATAGAAAACAAAAACACAAGGATAAAATTTTATCTCACAACCGCAGTAACAGTAATTACAATCATGTACACAGGGAAAGAATTGTCATTGTGATCTAGATAGTAAAAAATCTAAGAGGATTTTTAATGCAACTTTTATCTACTTCAACTTTTATAATATAATTCCTATTTATTAAATTAGAAGTTTTGTTAAATGGAATTTCAAGCATAATTTTAGTATTTGTATTAGTTAATTATAGCATAGCATTTGTATTAGTTAATTATAGCATAGCATTTGAATTAGTTAAGTATAGCATAGCATTTGTATTAGTTAATTATAGCATAGCATTTGTATTAGTTAATTATAGCATAGCATTTGTATTAGTTAATTATAGCATAGCATTTGTATTAGTTAATTATAGCATAGCATTTGAATTAGTTAAGTATAGCATAGCATTTGTATTAGTTAATTATAGAATAGCATTTGTATTAGTTAATTATAGAATAGCATTTGTATTAGTTAATTATAGCATAGCATTTGTATTAGTTAATTATAGCATTAGCATAGCATTTGTATTAGTTAATTATAGCATGGCATTTGTATTAGTTAATTATAGCATAGCATTTGTATTAGTTAATTATAGAATAGCATTTGTGTTAGTTAATTATAGCATAGCATTTGAATTAGTTAAGTATAGCATAGCATTTGTATTAGTTAATTATAGCATAGTTAGTTAATTATAGCATAGCATTTGTATTAGTTAATTATAGCATAGCATTTGAATTAGCTAAGTATAGCATAGCATTTGAATTAGTTAAGTATAGCATAGCATTTGTAGTAGTTAATTATAGCATAGCATTTGTATTAGTTAATTATAGCATAGCATTTGTATGAGTTTTTTTTTTCGTTAGAAAAACACTATGCAACATACAAATGATTATATCATAACGATCTTATTTCGTTCTTAACATGGTTCTTCCAAGACATTTCAAGACTCATTTGAGAGATTTCTATCCCCCAATCACCGGTTAACAACAACAAACACCTGCGGCCCTCCACGAAGCCAAGAAGAAAAAAAAACTCAGAAAACCTTCATTAAAATAATCAACCTCGGAACATCACTCCCATCCCACCACCTTTCACACTACCCTCCGCCACAGTGTCACAACTCGTCCGTAATTAATCGACGCAGCAATGTCACAAACACGACCCTCGAACGATAAAAACAAACGAATTCGAACAAAAAAAGAAGCACCGACCTCCCCTTGGGGAATGCCATTAATAATAACCGGCCGCGCGCGCGTGTGTATCAGAAATCGCTAATAGCGCGGGTCCAATTTGGGCAGACGATATTGCGTTACTGCACCCACAGTTCTTTTTTCTATCTCTTGCCCCCTCTTCAACCCTTGTGATTATTTTTTAATGGAGGGGTCATTTTTATCTAATATTGGTGTGGTCTGGAGATTCGTTGGTGGTCAACGCTGTTAGAAGTGCGGTAGGTAGGGACGTCTCTTTTATATTCCATCTCAGGGGAGGTGTTCTAAGGAGAGTTGAGATGAATATGTGAGTTATTAGTCTGGGTTGTGGCATCGTTCTGTTGGCTTTTTTTTTCGGTGTTGCGATGTGTAGTTGAAAAATTATGTACACTGTATGTTATACAGTCGTCATTTTAATTGGAAGGAGCACGGAATAGAATTGTGCACGTGTTATGAATCTTGTTGAATGAATGTCAGTTTTGACTTTTGTGAGTTTGTAAATGCGTAAAGCAGATTCAATTATCTTAATAATACAAAACTAAGCGAAACGCACACCTGAAAGTTGTTTGTGATGAAGAAAATTTGTGGTTGGTTGAATTGAATTGAAACATTTATACGCAGTCGGCTTTTTACGTAAATAGTAGAAAGAAAATAAGTAATTATCTTTTATGAATCTTGTTGAATGTAGTGATTATGTAATTAATATGTCAGATTTGAATTACATTATGTGCATTTGAAAATTAAGATGCAACTTCAATTTTCTTGATGTTTTAATTGTAAGAGAAACGCATACAAATTAAAAGCTGTATTGAGAGGAGAAATTCTATAGTAAAGAAATTTCTTAACGTTGTGAAAACTCTTGCAAGATACTAAAGTTCTTCTCGTCTCTTTAAACTTTTTAAAGACTTTATTTTTGAAATATTAGTGATTTAACCACTTTATATTGCTACACTCACTTATAATTAGTATTTTTTTGCATTTTTCATTAGTTTGTAATTCCATATTGCGTAATTAGGTCTAAGAAACAAATTACTTACGAAATTTAAGTTTATTTTGTTTAAGAGAAAACTTTGTTTTTAAATTTCCAAAATTATCCAAACAAAAATAGTATGTTTTGACTTTCTAAAAGTGAAATTTAGTGCTTCTTTTTTATAACTCTGTGTAACAGGAAAGTTTATATTTATGTTTCATTTTAAAATTGATATTTTAAAACATAATTACATTTTTTAGTTTTTGTAATCAAACTATAATCTGAAATTTTTGTAGGACATTATCAAACGGAGTTTTCAAACCTGAGGAGTGGAGATATTTAAATGGTATGTTATTGTTATGTATGTTTTTTTTTCTGTTTAATACTTTTGGCCTATACTTAGTGGTTATGAAGTATTACTTCAAATTAAACAGTACATCAATGAAAAAGGAAATAATTAGACAGTTGTTATGTTTGTTGATGAAATATGATCACTTGTTAAATTTGTTCCTTATTAGTTATTGTAATGAATGAAAAAGAGAAAGGCATGATATAAAACTATGTATTTTAAATTATACTTTGATTATCCAAACCATTTAAATATTAACAAGCAAGAAAGGAAAAATAAGTGATAATATTTTTTCTAAAGATTAAAAGTTATCATATTTGCATGATAAATATCAATATCCAAATTAATCTACTTGAAAAAGTATTAATATAAACCTTCCTTTTTAAATGAAGGAAAAAATATCTCTATAACCGAGAAATAGAACCACCATGAAATCTCTTCTATGCGAGCTTCTCCCTCCAAAAAAGCCCCCGCTTTAAATATGTGCTGCAGTGCAAAACACTCGTTTAAATATATAAATAAACATAAAAACATCCAATACCGTTTTCCCTGATTTTGTGTGTAAAAAATCATAATTTCATCCAGATATTCCCCAAACTTTCCTCTCATTTCCATTTCTGAATACTGGCGATCAGGAGGGATACAACTCTCTCCACTTGACAAGTTTTCTTTCCCGCTCACTGGGTAATTGTGGCGTTTCCCATATGCTAAACACCCTGCTCCCCCCCCGTATACCAGATTTATTTTCACCTCTGCAAAACACCGGGAATAAGTCTCTTGATAACATTACACAAGCGAGGAAAAAAAAGGAAAGGAAAACCGTTTCGGAGCGAAAAAAAAATTGAATGAAAGAAAAACTAGTTTTTAAATTTGTTTGTCACCCTCAAAAACGGAAGCTTTTTTTTCCTGAGATTATAATACCTGAGGGGAAAAGATTGAAACAAAAATAGAAACCTCGCAAACTTTTACGAAATAGCAGTCGCATTGACGCATAATAACACACTTCTCTGGCTAAACTTTCAGGTATATTCAAACAAGCGATTCCTTTGTAGAGTGGAGAACTAGTCAGAGAGAAATTGCTTTATTTTTTAGGCTTTTTGTGTAGCGAAACCCAAAGAAAGCGAGTTATTGCTGCCCGTAAAGTTTTCTGGAAAGGGTATAATTAAATTCAGATTTCCAACTCAAATAACGTCGAGATGTGAGAGAAAAAACGAAGGGAATAACAGAATGCAAAAAAATACTATTCGTTGTAAGAGGAGGGAAACGTGTTTATTTTCGCGGAGACATAACGTCATTTTTACAGAGTTTAAAAAAGGGAAGGTTTTGTTTTTTCTAAAGGTTTGGTGTTTTGCTTTCCAACTGTTTTTATTATTTAAAGAGCAAAAATAAGAGTTATTATCTTACTCTGTTTTGCTCGTCACTCAAAGCTCAAAGGTGATTCTTATTATGAATGCATTTCCAAAAGATTATCTTGAATTGCTTTAAGTTATTGTACATAAGAAATCAATATCATGTGTAAGAACGCTAATTATAAAATCACAGAGCATAGAGATTAAAAGATTGCAGAGATTTCTTTTAAATTTTTAAACTTTTATACGTGTTCTGCACAGCTAACAATTATTAAACTAAGTAAGGTTTTTTTATTATTGTTAAAAGTTTATATAGTAGAGACTCATTATAATAGCATTCGATTACTTCATACTAGGCAGAACAATCATATTCACAAATCCTAAATGTTTTCCAGCAAACCAATCAGAAATCTCATCAACCTCTTACCAAGTAAGACTTGTAAATAGGCGCGGGACCAGGAACGTCTGAGAGTAAGAGAAAGGCATACCCACCTCAGTCAATTTTTTTATCGTTTTCAGTTCCATTACGATTATGGGTAGTGGGCCTATAGCACAACAGAAAAAGTCAGAAAACGTGCGGGGTATTTTTACAAAATTGGTCGCTGGGGTGAAGAATAAATAAATAAATGAAAGCTGGAAATATATATGAAAAAAAAGGAATAGAGGAACAAACAAACGAAGAAATTCGCAAAAACCGAAGAGATCTACTCATTTTTTCCCTCCAGAGCCTGATTCCAGAAAAAGAAAGGCGGAGAAAAAATCGGAACGAGAAAGTAATGGAGAAAGGGTACACTTTTTCCCGTTTTTTTCGCATCTGGAGACACAACGTATGAAAACGATTAAGAAAACGGTGGCGGGGAAAAATATCGTTTGCTGGACGCGAACGATATACGGAATTTGGCGGGAAAAAAGTTATTTTTTCGTCTGGAAAATCGAAAGGAGGAGAAATTAAATCACTTTCAGTGGTGGCTTTCCTTCTGTGGAATCGAAATATTAGGGAGTCTTATTCATCTTTTTTTTATTGTTATTTTTCTAAGCCTCTCATTTTTTATAAAAAAAAGTAGAATAGAAACACCCTTCTCATATTACTTCTTAAGTTGGGATGAAAGAAGTTTTATCCAAAATCGTTTGACTTTTTTACTTCACTTAATGCCGAGGACGGAATTTAAATATATTTCGTCCTAAATGCGTTTCCTTTTATTGAATGGAGTAGCCAATACTACTTGTTGAAAGTATTATGGCATGATATTCAGAAATGTCTCAGACCTGGGTTTTGAGAATTAATGAATGAGAAGAGTTTGTTTAAAACTTTTATTTTCGAAATTTTTAGTCAAAGAAGGTGTAGAAATTACTTTCTATATGATTTCTGTTTTTAGAAACATGCGTTGTTGCTTTATTTCGTATATTGCATGAATTAAAAGAAAGATAATTATATCTCCTAAATAAAATATAATTACAATAAGTCTAGATTCAATAGATTAGTTCTTATTTATGTAATGATATGTTTCAGTTTATTATGAAAACATATAGTTAGTAATTTAATTACATTCTACTGTTTTTGAAATTCAGGATAATTTGAAACAGTTTTGCACATTACTTTTTCTTTTAAAAAAATGTGTTGTAATCCTCAGTTCGGTAATAATTTAAAATACGTAGATATATAGCAAAATTATCTTCTGTTTCCCAGAAATGTTTATGATTCAAACGATTCATGTTTTTTACATTTAATTGATTTGAGTTTTAAAATATAAATTAAAGGTATAAAAAATGAACTAATTTTTTTAAAATCTTTGAATACCCAAAGTTTCCAGTCTTCAAATTCCATATTTTTTACTTAATGTAATTAAATTCCTATTATATGATCCTAATTAAATACCTTAATTTATCTTTTCTAATACGATAGCTTCATTATAACCATGAAAACCAACGTTTAGGCTTTATAATACCACACATTAAAAAAACTTGAATAAAAATTAATAAATGCTTTCAATTTTATCCATACTTTGAAAAATAACATTGTGAATTATTTAAAAAACATATTGACTAAATATTTAATAGTCATGCCTCAAAATTTAAAAAATAAGGTATGAAAAGTGTATATGTTACGGGCAATGTGATAAATTCAGTGGAATTTATGAATGAAATTCATCACTTTGCCCGCCTCCCCTTCGGGCATTATTAATAATGCCCGATTAATCACTTTGCCCATAACATATATATTTTAAAGAGCTTGATATTTACTAGTAGTATGTAGTTAGTCTGTCTGATCTCTTCGTGTTTCCGTTACCTTTCAAGAGACATAGATAAATTCTCTTCTGTAGCCAACACAACCGTTTCAAACCATTTTCACTCTCACGGCAATTCAAAGACATAACAGCTTTTTAAAGTTTATTACGTCTTATTATGTATCTTTTAAAGACAATTCGTTGGCAACAACCGCACGACTGATTCCCATAATTGCTTGCGAAGAGAGAAACCGACGCATTCCGGCGTTTGTTCCATTGTGGAGTGTGCAACTGTGGATTTCGGTTATTGATGGCACCGTTTAAAAATACATAACCGGGGTCGTTTCGAACGCCGGATTGAGACGGATTGCGCAGGACACGCAAGTTTCGGATTCGTCCCGAACAAATATCAATAAGCGAACGCTGTAATTTCAAAGGCCTCTTCCTAAAGACCGGGTCTCACGCTAGGCGGATGCCACTAAATATCAATTTGTTGTAGTAATGAAGTTTCGCAAATACCCCTGCGTAAATGCTGTTATTAGGAAAGTCGAAAGAATCAATAAAGCATCTGATATTGAATAACATGAGGAGGCTATATGAAGCGGAGTTCTTTTTGGCAGTTGTACTACACCATGAGCGCTATTGTGGTAGATAGATGACAGAAGGTAAAGTAGTAGTATTTGATACCCGTTAGGTGGTATTTGCAATTCAACAGTTTGTAACACCCCACTCATTTGACTGGCTTTTGTTAAAAAAGAAAGTAGAAATGTTTTTGTTAAGCTTCAAAATTTAGCATGTTGACATCAATATAGGGAAGATTAGAGCCGCCTTTTTTCAATTCCCAATAACTAAGCCAAAAACGTGTTTTATGCTGTAAAACTGATTAATGCACACATAATAATCTTAATTACTTCCCTTTTTGATGATTAGAAATACATTAATAAAGATATTAATTGAAATAGAAAGTTTTTCTTAAATCTGGAAATGACCCTAGATACAATTACAAATTGTACTAATGGCCATTGCAGAAAAGTTTAAAATTACTCTGAAATTAATAGCAAAAAGTGGCACTTCAATTTTAATGTACTAATTATCTACTTAAGGTACTTTCAATGAAAAAAATCACAAAATTTTTGTAAATTTCCAACATTATAATTATATTTTTCTTTCTCTCTAACTCAAAAGTCCATGCTTATCATATACTGTTAGTATTAAACAAAAATGTTTACTTGTATTTAGGGCCAGCCCTATAGGAACAAGGAAACAATATGACTATGGTACAAAGTATCACCAATTTTATACAAAATGTCTTAATTTGATAAAACCACATGGAGTGGAAACTTTTTTAATGTCTCATTTAGTTCCTAAACCTAAGAAATAAAAATGTAACTATAATATAAAGAAAAGTAGTCTACTAATTTTTGTAAAGTTATACAAGAGCTAACTTCAAAATATAACTTTAGAACTAAGAAAAACTATTCCAAAAGCTATTCATATCATCCTCCTGACTGGTTTGAAAACAATTGTTAACAAGGATATTGATGTTTCCTCTCACCCAGTCAAGTAACAAAACTTAGAACTAAAAAAAATCAAGGGGATACTTGCAGGAGTACTTAAGTGGTTGGATCAAACTCCAATATAACCACTAACCAGCCTCGCTGAGGGAGGCCATGAGCAGAGCTGTTATAGAATGGTGTGACTGAAAATCACGGTCAGCTGAGTGGCTAGCTTGATGCTAACCCCCTACTCATTGTTTGATAGGGTATCATAAGTGTTCTTCTAAACAGAAACTTTTACCACAAGAAGTCAAGTTTTTATCAAGTTTAATACAAATTGATAAAGATTTATACAGAAAGATATTTTTAGGATTGTTATTCTCAGACACAATCTTTTAAAATTGTAAAATATTAATTGATAGATAAAAACCTACATCTAGATTTATTCTTTCATTTTATGTATTCTAATTATCTTTGAAAATGTTAATAAAACAACTCACCTTTTATATAATGAACAATATTTTGAAATCTCAAACTTTTACAAAGTTTTCTCCCATTGCAATGGTTATTTCTTTGCTGTTTTCCCTATGTATTTGTATTTTATTTCATATAAGAAACACGCATTATTTGTAAAGAAAACTTCAAGCGAAACTTTTCAGGTGTTTTATAAAGAGATTCATAAATATCTTTCCTTATTAATAAAAAACTCCAACGTTTTTATGTTGACTAGACAGTCGTCTCAAATCGCCGGCAATTGTTTCTTAAAAGTATCTAGTTTTCTTTCAACTAACTTTTAAAATTAATAATTTTTATCTTATAAAATGTTTAAAATCTTGTACAGTACATTCTCTTATGTCTTAAATGCTTGGAAGCCTCTGTATATAACCTATGTTTTATTTAAGCACCCTGCAATAGTTTTTCTGTGTTCTTATGGAAAGCTATAGATAAGGATAAGAGTTTCTTAAAGCTATGAGAAAATGAAGATATTTGAATGCTTTCTGATTTATGTTTTTATGGTGTAATTTAATTTCTATATTCCTACTTTAATTACTATATCCCTTAGTACAAGGTTTCTTGAAAATTCTTTTGCAAGATAAAGCTGTATGAAATTATAAAACTAGTGTAATTTAAGCACGCTCTGATAACATTGAGGAGAGGATCTATATTTTTCTATAATAGAGTATTTTCAGGTGACGTCACAACCGGTTATTTTCTTTTAACTGTGTACCTTCTGTAGGGCTTTTAACTGTTGCTAAGGCCGTTGTTTATCTGTTGCTAACGCGGTTTTTAGGTATGGGATCAAGTGATAGCTAATGATCCAATAGAAGAATTCCACGGCAAGTCATTTTCTTTAACTGTTAACCTCTGTAGGGCAAAAAACTGTAACATCTTCTAACTGCTCTATTGTTTCAAACTTTTACCTGAGCTGTAATTAGTTTTTTGTTTTAAAATATGAGTTTTAGACTGAAGATCCTTATTTATATAATAAAAATAGAAGTATATATGTTATGGGCAAAGTGATTAATCGGGCATTATTAATAATGTTCGAAGTGGAGGCGGGCAAAGTGATAAATTGCATTAATAAATTCCACTGAATTTATCACATTGCCCGTAACATATCCTTAAGAAAGGCGGGTTGAAAAAATACTTTTAAAAAGATTTAATAACAATTGAGAATTTTGTTAGAAAACATGTCAAGTTGCACTCTATTCTCAATGATTCCATACATCATTATTATATCAATATAGTTTACATTAATTACTGTATTCTATATTGATAATTTTTATTAATTTTATATCGAATAACAAAAGGTTAAGAATGAACGAAGACATTGTTATACTTAATTTTTGACGTGCTCTGCAAAACTTAGCCTTAAGCTAACTTTAAATCAAGTAGAAATTAAGCTATTATCCCGGATACAAGAATGTTTCTTAATGAAGACGTGCGCTCTCTCATTGTAATAACTTTTACCGCTTAATTAAAAGACGCGTGCAGCAAACGACAATTCACTTCCACAAAGCCTAAGCATCAATTCATTCGGAGCAAAAAAGAAAAATAGCCTCACAACACCATCTTTGACTCAATGGCCCCATAATCCCGATTCGCCAAAACGTATACTTTGCGGAATCGTGAGGATACCATTCCAGCACATCGTCTGCTCTAATGGTAATCCTAATGAAATCGTCCGCCAAACGATACGCATTTTACCCCTTCGGGTAGGTCCGAGACCCCCACTGCAGGACAGAATACCCCTCAGTGATGCAACAAGGGGAAAAAACACAATTATCTCGAAGCCTTCTTAATTGAATTGTCTTGTGCATTCAAGCCCACCTGTCTGAAGGACCTTGTTCCAGCTGTGACGAGTTTTGGATGAAAAGACGACGAAAAACCAACAGATTAAGCGTAATTAATAACTTAATAACACATGAAAAAGAAGAGTGAGGGCTCTATCCCGATTGTTTAGCTTTGTGATACATAAAGTATCATTATTTCCACGCAAGAGGCATTAAGGATCTTTTAAAGGGAGGATCAGCCAGGTGAAGTCATAACCTCTGTTGTAAGGGGGAGAAGAAATAATAAATCTGTAGCCGGCATAATGTAACCAGTTTTCTCATCCTAATGATACCGACTCCCAAAGCGAAGGGGCGGGGCGAAGGACGCAGAATACTGGTTTCTAATTGGTCGGACGTCTTTTTTCATCTGCTGTTACTTCGGAGTCACGCATTCAACTCATCTATTAAAAGTGTCGGGATCTTTTTATATTTTTATTTTGTTTTGATTTGGGAATATGTATTTCTGTGGGCCTGGAGAGGTTGTTTCCTTGGGGTTCTAGCGGTGCTCCGTGATTTTTCTTCTGTTTTTTTTTCCTGTGTGAAGTCGTCGGGATGGATACCTTTTGGCTCCATCGGCAGTTGTTGCACAAGTGTTTTGGCGGAGTTGGAAGATGAAATTGGCGATTTATTTGCGACATTAAATATATTCATGAGGCTGTCTATATAGGGGGGGGGGACTTCATAATACCTAAACGACAAATGTTTTTGTAGGTACGCATAATAAAAATTTTAGGATGATGAATATTATCATCGGATCATTAAGGATCATCTTGGAGTAATTATGATATTTTTTTTTTATCAAAGCTGCCCTAAGATTTCATTAGAATAAAATGTGTGTTCAGAAATTGCTTTAGTCTCTTTAAATAATTTTTCTGATTTTTTTTCCTAACAAGTATTGGAAGTTATAGTACTTTTTGAGTATACAGTGGGGTTTTTTTCGATTAAAATACATACAAATGTTAATGATTTCCTCCTTGGCTTCTGTATTTTTTAAAAAATAAATTACGTACAAAGTAAGAAATGAATCTGGTATTACTAGGAAAAATAAAAACAGTAAGAACTGAAGTAAATTATAGATGACTATGTAATGAATAGATTTACAAAAATTTAAAATAATTGATAATGGGAAATTCAAATTCCCAGTGCTATTATTAGAAGCCCAGGAATATTATTAGAAGCAATGTTTTTCATACAACTGTAATAATCGTAGGTAGGAAAATCAGTTTTTAATTGGATTTTAACTAAATACCTTTAATCTGAACAGTTTTTACTTCAAATGAACTTGCATTTTCTCTAACAAATAATCAATATTATGTAAAGCAAATATTTATTGTGGGATAAGAAAACTGTGGCATCCATAACTACCCTACAAACCAAGACATCACTCTTACTATACGAAACGGGCTAACCTGGTTCCTCCGTGTTATAGTGGATTACCGCAACACCATGATCAATCATCGTTATAGTAGCGACAGAACATATTATGACAGTTCTCCACCCCTGAAAAAGTTACCACAGAGTGTTGCAGGAATAAGGTAGTATGTGGTGGACAAAAGAAGTTTCTTTGCTGGATAGTGTGCTTGTTCTGAGGTCAGGGTAAAAAATACTGCAACTAATAAGTAAAAGGCGGTTTTTTTTTCCATTTCTGACGTTAAATATAATGGGTTTCCGACATTTTTCAAGATGAAAGGGGAAAAGGGTGTAATATATGGTAGCTTGTAATGTTAAAACTCATAAGAAGTAATTGACTTTTACTATAAAAGGGGAATTGAATTTTTCCTTATCTATTTTATTTCAATTTAATTATTTCGTTCTTATAATTATTAAATTGTTATACTTTTTATTTTTTTGAACCGTTTGTACTAAAAATGCCAATTAAGTATTATTAAAATTATAAATTACAGTTCCCTTGTCTTATTAAAAAATATTATTAATCTTGACGTGTCAAAGATTAGTTGCAAGAGCATTTTATGTCATTTTTATTGCTATGAGATTTGATTTTTTTAAAACTTAATTTATTAACATTTTCTTACTACTATTATTTAGTGTTTCTCTTAAGTTTTCATCCTTCTTAGTTTGGTTTAGAAATATGTTGTTAAGAATGGAATCATACTGTTACTACTACTACTGTTATACTTTTCACTTAAAGACTAACAATTGGTTTTGTTAAGCAACAAACAGCTTGGAAAAACCATGTCACCTATCCAGTATGATATTGAGTATTTATTCTTTAAAAAATGTAATTGCCCTCTGTCACTTAGGTAGTAATTTTTTTTTTTTTGTGTTTCCAAGGTGATTAGTAAGTGGGTGGCACATAGGTGGTTAACAACATTTCATCTCATCTCTCCAAAATATGCCACTGAAAAAGCGAATCCCTGCCAAAGATGGCATCCAGCCCCTCTCCATGCGTGGCGTGTGTTCGTGACGTCACGACGTTGGCATTATGAAGACATCGAGCAAAAAACATAATTACAGTGGTCCTCCTCGCCGTCCTAATTGAAGGCTTCGGGGTTGGCCACCCAGGCCTTCCCCAGAGCATTTATTATACCATACCCCTGACACATCGCTGCTGCAGACACTCTGGGGTTTTTATACTTTTGGAGGGAGGCCCGATTCACTTTCGAACCTCTGAGGTCGGCAGGAGCGGTCATTCTCATAAATGTAATGGGAAACACGAGCGGAGACGTCGGGATTGGGTCACGAGAGAGGGGTATTGTTGTGGTTTTGGTGATTGCAAAGAATTGCTGTCAGATTGTTATGTGCTTAATTTGTCATGAATCAGCTGAAATTTCCGTCCAGCAAGAAATTTATATGCATTTTCCAGTTAATGATTATTCGGTTATGTATGAGGCTGCTGTACACCTTATAAACCTCCTTTGGGATTTTTTAAGTAATTATTTAACTACTCTTCTGTTCAAAAATACGTTTGTTGTTAGAATTTTCTCTTCTGATTTTTTTAACATAAAGTATGTATGGTGAGCACAACGTCATTATTTGCACAATAAATATAAAAACAACGGCATACAATTGTTTCGGGGATCACTGGATCCCCATTCGTCAGTGCTAAATTACAATCAATCAATAGCACAAGATTTTTTTGCTGCTGTTGTTTTTGTATTTATTGTGCAAATACAGACGTTGTGTTCACCATTCATCAATTGCACAAGATTTTTTGCTAAATGAATGTAGCTCACTTCTCCTTTTCGCAGTACTAAATTTGTTTGAGTTGAAAAATTTTCTCCTGTGTATCTTCTAATTAAAAATCACCAAAGTAAATTTTGTAAAAGGTTTATTTTGGATATAAAAACCTACAAGTATCACCAAAAAAGTCCAAATTACTTTAGCCAATTTTAACTGGATTGATATTGGAATGGTACACTTTAGGGTAGTGGCACCAGTAACTGACAGGGCACCAGTAACTGACACTTTGAGATTTAATTCATAATAATAAGATTTGTATAGTGAAATTGAAATAAATCATGGTCTCTCTTAATATTTTAGACATTTATCTTTAACTTTATGCAGTATTTATTTTATACCAAGGTGTTCTAAGTATCATAAATTGAGAATTCCCATTTCATGTTAAGAAACTTCCGATTTTCAAAGGTTGGCTTAAGGCTGAAATTAAGGACACACATTTTTGATTAGGGTCTAATTTAATCAAATTTTCTTTTTGAAACCCATTTTAACATGAAATGTATCTGATAATGATTAATAAATTCATGCCATAGAGTTATTTTTGTAAAAAAATATTTTTTTATTTATTTTAAATGGGGTGTCAGTTACTGGATCTAAAAAATCAATTTCACCAGTAACTGACATGGGTGTCAGTTACTGGTGTTTTAGTGAAATTCAAGGTAATTGCTTGAAAATTCTTGGGAATATGTTGGAAGCTATTTAGAATAAAGTTGTGCAGTTAAATTTTTAAAATGTAATATTTTTTCCAGTAACTGACACCCTGTCAGTTATTGGTTCTGTCATGTCAGTTATTGGTTCTGCCATGTCAGCTATTGGTATTGGCACACAACAGTGCTTTTATTCTGCATTTTGAAACAGAACATTATAGAAGTTAGGAAATAGAATGGATCATTTTTCACAAACGATTTGTAATTACATTTTTTTTAAACACTCAGAAACCAACTTTCCTAAAAGTAACATTTAAATTCTGTAAGAAAACCAACCTTTTTTATGAAAACAGATAGAAAACGTTCCTCTTTTTTTGTACTTATAATTTAGTTTAAATATAATTTGTGTACAATTTTCTGTTAATAAATTCTTATTAATGTGAATTTTTTTGATTTTTTATGTAGTAATATGGTAGATCTTATAATATCACATAAATGGCCGTTTTCAAATGTATTTTGATTTAAAATACTTTTTTGTCTGATATTTTCTTTCATATTTTGTAAAAATTTAAAAAATAAAATATTTTTTTTTATTATATTATGTTTGCTAAAAAAATAAGGTAGCATATAAAGTATAGCTTATTTATTAAAGGTATTTCAAAGTGTCAGTTACTGGTTCAGGAGGTGTCAGTTATTGGTTCCAAAATTTTCCCAGGGTGTCAGTTACTGGTGCTTCGACCATGCCAACTTAAAAAATATTTTAAAAATAGAAAAAAATTACTTAGACTAACAAATTGTGCTCTAAATAAATATTGAAACTTCATTGAATTTTTCGGAACAAAATGTTTTTTCCTGGATAATTTTAGTAAGTAGCAATAGCTAATTATTTCAAAAATTGCTCTTAAAGTGTCAGTTACTGGTGCCACTACCCTATTACAAATGCCTAGTAAATATTTTAATAATAACTCAAGAAAACACCTTCTTTCTCTATAACGATTTGAGAGGACTCGGCGCGATGGATTTTATGACTTCAGCAGTCTCCAGACCCCCCTCCTCAATCTTTCATTGGTCTTTGTGCACTTTGGACTGGATTACTTAAATTGGCCCCAAAATTTGCTCTTCCAGCTTCAAGTTAGAAAGCTTTAGGTCTTCGAGTGGGAACAAGGTTTTGTCAAGTTTTTGTTTGTTGCAGAAGGTCAGTTTTACCAAATTTTTAAATTACATTAAAAGCCATGATGACACGTAGCCACCTAATAGGTCATAATTTTAATTTTATTTAAATGCTCTTGAGGGAAGTAAGTTAAACTTATGTACTATATCATTTTAATATCTGAAAAATATCATTCTTAAGTTGTGTATTTAGCTAATACATTTAATAATCTCCCTTTTTATTGTAAAAAAAAAAAATCAGTTAAAAGTATTAAAGCTTTTGAAATATTGCTAATTTATTTGAAAAATACTTCATATGAATTTAAAAATGTATTTAATTAACTTCAAAGAAATTACTAATTACATAGAACAATATCAAGAATCATAAGATTGAAGACAGTAACTTTTCTTCCTAAACATATACTCACAATTAGAAAAAGTAGCTTAACTGACTAAATTACGATGTATGTAAAAACTACGAAGTAAAAAAAGTTGTTAAAAAAAGTTAATTGCTAATTTATTTGAAAAATACTTCATATGAATTTAAAAATGTATTTAATTAACTTCAAAGAAATTACTAATTACATAGAACAATATCAAGAATCATAAGATTGAAGACAGTAACTTTTCTTCCTAAACCTATACTCACAATTAGAAAAAGTAGCTTAACTGACTAAATTACGATGTATGTAAAAACTACGAAGTAAAAAAAGGTTTTTAAAGATTGTTTTGATTTTTTCAGCTATTAGTTTTTTTATGGTAATATCTTTTTAATGAAATTTACGTTAACTAGCATTTTACTATACAATAGTTTAAGACGGTTTATTGTGTTTCCTTAATTAATCTTCTTAACTAATTTATTAGTGTTTTTTCAACTATGCATAATATCCCTGCATTTAACCAATGAAGCAATTTTTTCTTTGGTTTATTCCTTATTAGGTAACTAACTCTTAAAGATAATAATAGTAATTAATTTTGAAAAGCTTTTTTAAAACGTTTTTCATTGAAGAGTTTCTTTTATCTCATTCAAAATGGATAGCACCGTTTTATTTGAGCTGGAAATACTAGAATGAAAAGAGAATTAATTCCATGAACATTAGTTTTTACTCTAAACATTTTCAAAAACTGAAGATAAAATATTCATACTTTTTAAAACTAATAACGTACAATTTTTTTACAATTTCACCCGGATTTTACATAAAATAATGTCTTTCTTAACTTTGAAGAAACAGTACCAGATTAATATTAAGAAATATTTTTAAAATTCTATCTCTTTGTTATAGTTAGTCTTTATTCCTGCTTTTCACCATGAAATTCTAAAGAATTTGAATGCTTTTTAGAAAGCTTACGTTTATGTATTTTTTTTTATTAATAATTTCCCTGGAATGTTTTTTATTTTGCTGACAATAGTCACTTTATTTCAAGTTACATATTAGGGATAAGTAAATTCCAAGCTAATAATTTTAAAGTACTTGCGCATTTATTTTTGTGTTTCATTGAAATGATGCCCCCTTAAATCTAAAAATGTAAACAAGCTTCTAATAACATTTGCTTGATAGGTTACAAAAATCATTGAAGTACATAAAATAAGATTTTATTTTTCATTTTCATATGTAATATTAACATTAGATAACAGAAGTATTTATTTTAAATGATATGGTGATGCGAATTTAATGAGCTTTTATTTTCTTTATAATTAAATGTTACGAAATCAAAGTAATCTGAATATATTCATCAGAACCTTTAATAATTTGAATATAAGAATTAAGAAGATGTATCGTGTTTGTTTGATGATGAATGAGGATGTTTATTAGCATAACTTTGTAATTATTATTACTATTTGGTATTTAAATACTTAAAAAAATAACTATGAAGAATATGGATCCGTTTTAAAACCATAACATTAAATTCAATTTTCCATAAAAAGGGAAAATTTGCTTATGTCTGTTATTATTATTATTATTATTATTGTTATTGTTATTGTTATTGTTATTGTTATTGTTGTTGTTGTTGTTGTTGTTGTTATTATTGTTGTTATTATTGTTGTGCTTAAATTATGTAGTTAAAGGGGATATTATTTGAATTTAATTAATTAAAATATCCATATAGTAGTAAACTAACATGAAACTTTTTTACAAAAAAAAATTAAAATGATCTAGTGATTTCCAGTATATAATATTACTTCTCCATAATAATAGGTATTTTTCGGTCTTTTACTTTTTATACAATACGGATATTCACTGAGAGACAGCATGTTTCACTCTCAGCCGTCAATGCGCTTATCTTCTACTAGTTTAATTGACAGCTGCTTTATTTTGTGGGATGTAGTAATTAATTTCAGGCAAGTTGAGAAGTCAGTTTTGCAAAGGCATAGGGATGAGGCAACTTTGCAAACGATTTTCAATTTTTTGCTTGTTTGTCACAGATATCGTACGATACGCGGTTACTGATTATACTTCGTGTCATAAAATTCGTTATTAATTACTTCGCAATGAAGCTTCTTGCTCTCTTTCGGTGGGATTTTTGTGTTTTCTCTACCAGATTAATTAATTTTACTAGCATCTGTTTGTAAATGACGATGTACACTTTCATTCTTTCGACGTTCAAATTTAAAATATGTGGTATTAGTCGAGTCGCCAAATGAGAAAATAGGCTTGAACCTGGAAATCGGGTACAACTAATATTTTATGATTGATTCTAGTACTATTTGATACACTGAATCATAATATGAAGGGTGCCAGAGTGGCACCTTTGGGCAAATTTAAATATCGAACGTCAAAGTTCTAATTAGTAAAAATAGTCCATTAACCAGGAAAAAAGTATAGTATTCGTCTTTTTGACGGATTTTTATGGTTTTGAAAGTGTTGAATCCGAATCTGACTTTTTCAGCTAAAATTTCGAACGGTTTCATTGAGAATTTTCGAGATTTCGTAAAAATTTCACCCTTTTTTACGGTTTTATGCTTATAAAACAAAAGCTACGGGTTTTACAAGAAAATGTTCAATTAAAAAATTAAAGTTTAATAAACAAGCTACAAAAAAGTCCATTGCAACATTTTTGTCAGACAAATAGTTTTGCCGCTACAGCGCGCCAAAAGAAGAGGCAATTTTGGCCAGATTGGGCAAAATTCGGGATGTAGTACCTGTATCTCGTGATTGGGTGAAGTTTGGAAACATATTACCTAAAATGAGTGTTTTTCTAATTCGTATGATTGATTCTAGTATTATTTGATACACTGTATCATAATGAGGGGTGCCAGAGTGGCACCTTTGGGCATCTTTAAATATCGAAGGTCAAAGTTCATCACGGGATAAAAAAAAATAGAAATCACCCATTTTATTGCGAATGAAAGGGAGTCGGCTGACCAAAATTAAACAATTGTAGTTTGATAAATGTTTATTATGTGAAATAGGGATTCATCATAAAATATGTTTTGAAACAGGTAAAATTGGGTAAAATATAGGTAATCAGTGTTATTCCTAGGATTTTTTTGGAGGAGTAAAAATACTCCTTGACTTTTTTAGGAGGAGTGAAATTCAATTATGAGGAGTTAAATACGGAAATAGCATAAACTACACATACAGAGACACGAAAACCGCAATCAAACTCCCTAAGCATTGGAACAATAAGTTTAAAAAATATAATCTATTCCTCTCCTAAAACGACCAAAAGTAGATCCAATCTTTCCAAATTTTTTTTCCTGTTACGCCATATGGCCACAAACCATTTATATAAAGTAAAATTTCATAGGTATATGCAAAGTCTAATTGATCTCTGCAAAAAAAAAAATTATTTGGAGCAAGGTGCATTTTTTAAGACCTTTGTGTAAAATTCAAAGAGTGAATATACTCCTGGCTAGTTTTTTAAAGAGTATTTCCGATTTTCAAGGAGTGAAATACCTTCTCAGAGGACTTAAATATATATCTGTAGGTAATAAATAGGAAGTGTGTAGTTTTCTTTAATTTAATTAAAAATTACAGAATATTTTACATGGTGAACATTTCACTGTCATCAAATTGGGCTTCATGAGTCTTCAAATTGCCACACTTGGCCGCCTTCGCACGCGCAAAATTCTTGACAAGGCAGACCTACATGTGCACAACTGCACCTTGCTGTTAAACATGGCTTCTCACTTGAGCAGCTGCATCTTAAACTTTTCAGCAATTCTGGTGGTGCCAACCCTTTGTTACCTGGAAGTTGAATGGGTACCAAAGATAGTGTTGCTTCATTCTTTGCCCATCCAAAATCAGTTGGATTCAAAGGTGGAGGGAACGAAGATGCTGCTGCGTTCCAAGTGCAAGCTTGCAAATAACATCGTTTTATATGGAGTTCAAATGCCTCTGATGTCGGAGGGAGTATTCCACCGTTCTGGGTGTTTAGGGTCAGGTGGCAGGGATTCCTTCCCACAAAAGAAACAGTGCACGAGAAACTGAAAGCGCTCATATGATTGTCTGGTACGCTTGGGTTCTCTGCTGCTAGCTGTTGGAAAATGTTGTTCACTTTTCTTCTTCAGTCCATGTTTAATATGGTCCTTGGATGTATAACTGCTTACACAAACCTTATGAAATTGCAAATTCTTTAAACTTCCATCTTGTAAACCATCTTCAATTTGTGTGTGGATGGTATCACCACGCTCTCTACTGCTCTCAGCAATTGTCTTCAGTCGATATACTCCACCAGACAAGAGTGAATCAGTACGATTGCAGTTAAAAAAGCAACGCTTGGTATCTTCAGACATGACCTTTAGTATTTTTAAGTGTTTTATTTTATCAATCACTATACATTTTGAACTACATTATATTAATTTTCAAATATTTCCAAGCTTTGCGGTTTTTTATAATGCGTGTCTCGTGTTCTTTTCGTTATTAGATGTTTTATCTTTACTTTGTACGCACTAACTATCTTACATAATTCCCCCTTTAAAAAAGTCGAAATTTTCAAATTGTTCGATTGTTCAAAATTAATTAGATTTTAGACTTTCAGAAATCACGTTTTCAAGGAAGGGAGGCACCTTGAACTACAAATGTTTAATTTTGGTCAGCAGACTCCCTTTCATTCGCAATAAAATGGGTGATTTCTATTTTTTTTTATCCCGTGATGAACTTTGACCTTCGATATTTAAAGATGCCCAAAGGTGCCACTCTAGCACCCCTCATATTATGATACAGTATATCATATAGTACTAGAATCAATCATACGAATTAGAAAAACACTCATTTTAGGTAATATGTTTCCAAACTCCACCCAATCACGAGATACAGGTACTACATCCCGAATTTTTCCCAATCTGGCCAAAATTGCCCCTTCTTTGGCGCGCTGTAGCGGCAAAACTATTTGTCTGACAAAAATGTTGCAATGGACTTTTTTGTAGCTTGTTTATTAAACTTTAATTTTTTAATTGAACATTTCCTTGTAAAACCCGTAGCTTTTGTTTTATAAGCATAAAACCGTAAAAAAAGGTGTAATTTTTACGAAATCTCGAACATTCTCCATGAAACCGTTCGAAATTTTAGCTGAAAAAGTCAGATTTGGATTCAGCACTCTCAAAAACATAACAATCCGTCAAAAAAACGAATACTATACTTTTTTCCTGGTTAATGGACTATTTTTACTAATTAGAACTTTGACGTTCGATATTTAAATTTGCCCAAAGGTGCCACTCTGGCACCCCTCATATTATGATTCAGTACATCAAATAGTACTAGAATCGATCATAAAATATTAGTTGTACACTATTTCCAGGTCTCATGGCTTGGCGACCGGACTATATATCCTAGGCTCATTCTAGGCTTTATCAACACTATTTGAATACCTGCATTTTTTTATGGAAGGTTATAGTTTATAGAAGTTCTACTTTGGGTAACTAGAATTTATTGAGTATAATAGTTTGTTGTAATATTTTGTGGATGATAATTTATTACTGCCAAAGTTTTTACTGGACGTGGTTGATAAAATTATACATTGATTTTCTTGAATTTCTATGGAAATTTATTTTGGATTATTTCTTATAATTTCATTATAAAGATATTTACTTAAGTATTAGGCTGTGCTGTAAAATCAGTAAAAAAATAGATAGATCATTTTTATAAATTTTTTTGAAAACATCTGTAGTACAAAAAGTAATATTTAAAATTTTCAATAAAATACAGTTTTTGGCATTTTTAGCCTTTTGATTCATGTAAAATGAAAAGGGTTAATTTTCAATTTAACGTGCCAAGTTTAGAAATTAAAGTGACACTTCATATGAATTACATTTAGATCATTTGCATTTTTTTTTCAAAGCTTTAAGCAAACTTTAAATTTTTCCTTGCTCTTATTCAAAATAAAATGTTTTCTAAATTGGGTATACATAGAGAGAGAGAGTAATGGATACTAAAATCGATGTTTAACGCTCAAGAAAAAAAGGCTGATCAAACTAAATAATCTTAGTCTATACACTTCAACACGACCACGGGTTCTGTATATTCCATTACCTCCAACCAAAGATTTCATAAATTCTCAATAACACATGCGGAATTATTGATTCCCAACTCAGGACGAATCGTTCAAAAATTCATCCCATACATTCCGGCGTTTCAAGAAAAACTCACAAAACGAGCATATCCTTCTACGACATCTCCAGTGCTCTGGCAAAGTAAATCATTTCCAAATCAAATGAAATTTCTCCCCACCTCAATTTATGACTTCCTTGAAGTACCCCAGACTGACATCTCACTTTTCCGATGTTATAAGTCCCCCTCCCCAGGATACTCCACAGTTTATCCAGACTCCAATTTCGCCAGACAAAACCCCCAAAAACTTAATATCCCCTCGTCTTCCTCTCCAGGATTTTTCCCATTTCCTCTTTTTTTCCGGGGGAAAAACCGCCGCCATTTGTCATTCCTAGGAGACAAAAGGGATATTCATATCTGTATATCCATCTCTGGGAAAAATCCGGTATATTTATGTGAGAGCTCCCTAACACTCTTCGAAGACCCCCTCCTAATAAAATCGAACCACCCTTCGGAAATTGTGAATTTCGACGGAGTCAATGTTCGGGAAGGGGATGTTTCGGGAATTCCGGAGAGGAGGGACGTCCCCTCATTTCTGTTATATTCGAGTGTATATAGAAATAAAAGGGAGAAAGTTCGATATGTGATGAACTTGGTCTGGTCCTGAATCTAGTATATCTATATAGGGTGGCTCGTATATATTTTGTAGATGGTATTCCTGCTCTTACATTGAGATTTATCTATTTATATGAAAGTACATACTTTTGGGATACTTACATTGTACCTAAGTATTGTGCCGGAAAATATTTATAGACTGCTTTGGTATATTTTAAGTATTTCCTATAAATAAATAATTAATGTTTTTTTATCATATTTTTGCATGTTTACGATAGGTTTTAATTGAATGGTCAGTTACAAGAAGGATGAAATGAAAAAAAAAAAAATGAAGTTTTGAGAAAATTGAAAAAAAAAAACTTTATAAGTAATGAAATTTTTATCCTATAGCCATCAAAATTTTACAGGAAATTCATGACACTGTTAAGAGTACAGAACAATTAGTGAAAAAATTATAAGTCTATTTGAAAATTTTTTACAGTTAAAAAAAGGGGATGGACTTATTCCCTTCTTAAACCTTATGAAATTTCAGCCGAACAAAAATCTTAAAAACCACTTAAATTAACAATTAAATTAAATTTATGTTTAGTTCACATTCACAGCACAAAAGTGAAAGATAGAAATACTAAGACGAATAAAATTAAAAATTAATGGAGTAAGTTAATATCAATGGAGTCAAACTTTCATTGTTTAAAAAAAAAAGGAAAACGCTTTTAAATTCAAATCAAATTTTATTTTGGCTAAATTTACAGGCTAAAGAATGAGAACAACAAGACAAATTAACTTTTTTTCCAAATTAACTGAAAAAATACAATGAAGGGACATTGATTTCGCAACTTCAAGGGGATATATCTCCCTATAGAAGGTAGTTATTTTCCCCCTCTTTCCACTCATGTGTAGAGCTAAGATTGGAGATTGTTTTGAGCACAAAAAGTCAATTTGTCATTTTTTGGACTTATCCCCTTTTTAAAACTGACGATTCAATTGTAACATCTGGTACCATTTCAGTTATTGTGCCTTGATACTGGCCATCAACATGATTTCTCTGGATAATAATTAATAGTACAGAAAAACTTCTAGGTGAGACCTTCTTTAATGGGTTTTTTATTTAATGGGTTAAAATATATTTTAATTTTTTGATCTGCTTGCTTAATTTCAAGAAAGGGGCAACTTATAAGGTATAATTCCAATTTTCACTTGCTAAATTTTGATTTTCTAAAGATTTTCGTTTGATTTGCTTGCCTAGTCTACCCTAAACTGCCTTAGACCGACAGAATTCTACACGCCTTCAAATTCTGTGATTTTGTGGTCCGATTAAAAAGCGCGAACCGTTGGCCACGATAAAACCAAACGACTTTTTAAAAGACTCATTGAGTGGGAGTTTGATGACGGATCCTCATTTTCCGTTCCAAATCGAACACGAGACCCGCGCCAATTAGTTCCGGACCTCCCCATTGCCCGAGTAATTATTTCTCCATCAACGTGTGCTTCAGACGACGAAAAGCCTCCTCAAACCCCCCTAATTGTTTGATGATAAGACCTACCTGCAAAAGATTCTACGGGACGTCATCACCTTCACTAGAACAGAAAAACAAAGATCGTTTGCAAAGAGGTAATTGGTCGCGACAGCCATCAGTTCTCTTGGATATTGATGGTAGATGTCGTCTTTTGGACGTTTTTTGTTGTTATTTTTTATCAGTGGGGGGTAATAATTAGAGGTTGGGTGGGATAGGGTTGGCAGGTGATAATCGGGAGTTCGTTGATTCGAACTCGAGATTGATGGAACGTCAACCCCCGTTGTAAGTCTAAAAGTATCTGCACCACACCCAAAATACGTTTTTTTTAGATAAAGTTTTCTTTTACTTGTATGCCTTCTACTTTTTATATTATTTTTTAACATTTATGTTTTATATGATTGATAGTAAACACTATTTCCGGTCATTGAAAGCTTCCTATACTTTTGGTCTCTTAACTACACAAAATACCGGAGTAAAGTTTTTATGTAAGAATCAGAAAGTAACTTGCTATAACCCCCATAAATTTTAAGGTATTGAAGATAAAGGAAAGCCATTGAATTTTGAAATTTTGATGTGGTTTTAAACTTAAAACACTTAACAGAGGCTAAGCAGTTCTTCCCATGGTTCTTCCCGATGAAGATAAGATGCCGCAAATTCCTTTCCAAATTCAGAAGCAATATACTAACTTTTTGGGTAATAAAATAAGATCTTGGTGTCATCGAAGCTTGTCTTTCAACAGTAGCTTAAAAAAAAGCAAAAATAAAACGGACAATGATACATTTCTATGAAAAGTTCAATGATCAATCAATGATCCATAGACACTTCGTTCCAAACCGAACACTTGTTCTTTGTTCAGGTACTACCTTCCTGGACGTAAAGCTTAATTTACGAGACACACCTTTCAAAAGGCCCCTTGTTCCTTAATGGAGTCGGAAAAGAATTATAATTTCGTTCCAGAACACTCAAATCGACATCGTCCAACACTCATTCCCGGAGAATGTTCTCAACGAGTCATCTCCGCCAAATCGATGGAACAGCGGTTTCGAACAAAATCATCGGCCATTCCTCATTCACCAACCGAAGAGTGCTGCAGACGATCAGAAGGGCCCGAGAGACGCCCCTGCACTCTGCAGATAAAATTTCGTTCTCCTCCACCCCGCCCCAGAACGTTCGTTTTTAACAGCGCCAGCAGCCGTATTATCTTACGCTTCATTAAGGAGCAAACGATTTCTCTGCCCGTTCTCTCTCTGCCCCTCATTATTATTTTTTTTTTCATTCTTTTTTTTTGTTCCGACCCCCCCCCCTCTCATCGTTCTGTATGAACTATGACCGGAGCAGATGTGATTAAGACCGAAGATTCCGAAGACCCTCTGTGCCAGTCGTTTGCGGGAAATTATCGTTTGGGGTTTTTCTTTCTTGTTTGATATCGAATTTGATGGGGGAGGAGGTGGTATCTAGCGGTGAACGATAAGATTTGGATTTATCGCTGGATACATGAGTATGTTCTTCTTGCTAAGCCGTATCGCGACCTTAAATGGGGATGAAGGGAACTAATGTATCTTTGGTTAAAAATCTCATGAAAAGTTATTCTATTTTAAAGAGTTACGGTAAAAATATTCACTGAATTCATCCCACCTGGTTTATAAATTACCTATTTACAGAGCAGCTGCTTCCTATGGGCTATTCTTTCAAGTTTCTAAATACAGATGGTTTGAGATATTCAAATTTAATCCGTCTTAGAAAGCCTTTGTTTATGGAACCTTGAATGTGAAATAAATACAAACAAATAAATGAATATCACTGCCCTCCTAATAGATCGCACTTTCTTATTGTACTCTTGAAGGAAAACCTGTGTGGAGACACAGTAACACTATATTAAGTAAGTTATTGGAGGGGGGTGACTGTTCAAATGCTGATTAGTATATACGGTACCACTCATAAGTATTTCGACAAACACATCTTTCTGGATTTTAGGAGAATTTAAACTCTTTTAATAGAAACCCTTATTTTTTTTTCTTTCTATGTCATTGACTATAGAAGTACATAAATTGATTCTTATAACATCTTCACCACCTACAAAACTGGGGATAATTTGGTTTAAAAGTATTTATTGTTTTTCAAGAAATAGAAGGACAGATTTGCGTTTTCAAATATATAATCCGAAATGTTTTATAGAGAAATTAATATAGATTCTGTACCATTTTTATTGGTTCAGTTTAGGACTGGAGGCTTACTTGACACCTAAACATTGATATTGCTACGTACAAATATCATCTGTTAATTCCAAAGAAATACAAATGAACAATTTCAAGTTTTTTTGCAAAGCTATGTATACGTAGATATTTAGTCATTCCTAAATAATTTATAGTCAGTTTAAAATATTTTAATGCCTTTTGGTGTCCTGTGTGTTTTTTTCTAAACGACAGGTAAAGTTTTTAGTAATTTTTAAGAATGTCAAAAAATTTGTAAAAACAATGGAGTCCCAATGATGTGTTTTTAAGTCCAACATAAAAAAATATTAAATTTATTTTTACAAGCGCTACTTGTTAGAGTTACTGCTTTCATAAAAAAGTTAAAATTCTCCTGCAATATAGAAAAAAAAAGTTTGTCCAAATACTTTCGAGCGCTAACTGTATATGTAAAATTTATTTTGCTTAAAGACATTTCACACCTTGTACACCATTTATTTTCTTTCTGCTGTTGACTATCCTAATAAATTTATCTACACACTGTTGTATTATACTGCTAGAAAGACTTTGTGTTTCTAATGGCCTTAACCTTTTGGACGTTGGAAGTAGCGTTTCTCCCTTCTCCTCCATATCGCTTTGCTTAACTTCTGCCCACCTGGCCACTTTAACTCACAAAAAATATCCTCACCCTCGCCTATTTACTTTTACGAGTAGCCTTCAGTTTACCTTTCACACTTCCTCCTTTGCTAGGGCATATATTTGCCTTTTTACCTCTCCCTGCCGTGTTGACTGGCATCGCTTTTAACATAAGGGGGGGGGTTAAAAAAAGAAAGAGAAAATGTTCGTTATGCTGTGAGATAATGACTGTGTTTTTTGTAATTTTCTTCCCAGTAAGATTGTTGAAATTTTTGATTCGAAGTAATTCAGAGAGTTTTGGAATTTTTGCTTAGCATGATAGATTCGTTCCCTTTGGTGTTTTTTTCAAGAGCTTGTTAGTAAAATCGGTGTGAATTTTGACAGTTTTGAAGAATGAGTATGGGAGTTCAGTGATCTTTTGGTCATGAGAAACGTAGTTTTAAATGACGGAGTTGTCCCAAATTTTTATTCTTTCAGATAGCAGTTGTTTTAGAATTGTTAAAGTAACGAGGCTTGTTACCTTAACCATTCCAAACTGAAGTTATACAAATGCACCTCGTTTCTGAGAATCGTAAAAGGTGTTTCGATCGATCTTGAGTTCGTTTGACTTAAAAACACATTCCAAGGAAGTAACATAACATAACCACAGCAATGCTTTCTTTGATGTTTTTGAAAAGTAGAGAGTAGAGGACTACGGGACAATATTTTCCCTGTCAAGTAACTCCTTGATTAGTTTCAATTAAATTGCTGAAAAAGCACTTAAAGATTTACTTTTACTTTCAGTTTCAACTTTCTTACTTTTAGTTTTCAATTATAATTTCTAAAAACGTGAAGTATGTATTTTTTTACGAATAGGCTTCAAAGATTTTAAAAAATCCATTTTCTTACAAAATTATCGCGTTTCCACAAGATTATTGTAGAAAAATGTAGCTTGTTTACTTTGCAGTAAATATTCCAATCTTCAACTTTTCATAATAGCCTTGTTAACCTTGTTAACATAGGTTAAGTAGATACATCGGCTATTCACGTACTGATAACATCTATGAAAATGTTTATAATCTATTTAAACAAGAGTAGTTCCAAGAAACACATGTGTATACCAAGTTACACATACATACATTACACCTTAGCATCTTTGAATTAAAACAAAGTAGCACAATTAGTTAGTTGTGTAATTAAAACAATTAGTTAGTTGTACTTTAGTTAGTTAGTACTTAGTTAGTTTTGGCAGTTAGTTGCGTACGTAATTATAAAAGTGGTTAATAAATTTGCTTTTTTTTTTGTTAAGAAGAGGGAGAGGGGCGTTGAAAATCACCAGAAACATGCTTGAACATACTTGAACGTCCATCGGGTACAGCTGGGAAGTATATAATGGGATAAAGCTTAATGTCCTTAAAAATCAACTCTATAATACAGTAACTTCCAAAGATGTATAAATTATTCGTGTGGAAAAGTTATCTTAATTTGAATACTTAGAAAGTGTAAATGTTTTCTCCCAAATGACAGTTACGCAAGATAGCGAACCGAAAAATAAAACGAACCCCAGTTCTCCACTTTCGACATCTCCGATTCCCAGGGACTTAGTAAGACATATCAACAAGTTGATTAAGTCCCCTCTTTCGTGCTTCGAATTCCAATACTGCAACAATTTCCTGAAGCCCCCCCTGCAGAAATGGAACACCCCGAATCCCCAAGGATTCCATTCCAAAGCCATGGGTGTCAGTATCAATCTAGACTCCCAGATTCCACATCATTCTGGACACCCGACTAAAAATAAAACACGTTTTATTTTCCTCGATTTTCTCTCTTATACACCAAAAGAAAAGTGAGATTAACTAAACCAGAAATCCTTTTTTGTACGTTGGTCCCAATTCCCCTTCAATCAGTGACATTTTTTTCCCTCATTGACGGGCGCAGGGCTGCTGGCAGTATGTCTTCTTGCATGTCCAGGCGTGTGTTTATTTACTTCTTTTTCAATTTCTTTTTTTTTTTTGTGTATTTTTTTCAATGCAGTGCACTTGTTACGTCTTTTGAAGTGGGTTTAAAAGGATTACACGTGTCTGGTGGGGGTTTTGGGGTCTTTTTTGATCAGTCTTTTGTCTTGGTTGTTGTGAAAATTGCTGGGGAGGGATTTTTGAGGGGGTATGGAGGAGATTTTTTTTTTATTAATCCTCTCGTCGCTTCTTGAGCTTTCTTTTATCGGTGAGTGGAGTGTTTTTTGGAGGGTGTTGATATGGATTTCGTTATTTTTTCAGTGTATGTAGCTGCTGTAAAAGTGTCGAAGCTCATAATGGTGGGAAAATGTGGAGATGCCCTTTTCTTTACAGCTTTTTAAGAGCTATGGTAAAAAAGAGCGTTAAAAGTTTTCCTTTACTTTAAGTTCTTAGAAGAGCCTTAGCTTAGTGTGGATTTTAGCCTTTTTCAAGAGCTCCTTGATTAAAAGTTTTAAACCAGCGGTTGATATCTGGATGGAAATGTCAATAAATTGGTTTGAGCACATCTGTAGTGTTTATGCATTGCAGCTTGTAGCTTGGTCAGATTTTTGTAAAGTTTTACAGTAGTAACATAAAGTAAATTAGTTGATCAAAATTTTTGTCTATTTATTTCATTAATGGAAACGTAAATTACTAGATAATTTGCTATATTATTTAGTTTAAAAATGGAATTATACTGTGATAATAATTAAACTACATAAAAATAAAACCTATTCCTGATAAAAAATAGTTTCTAACTGGTATAAATCAATACTTTTATTTCTTTGATACCTGATACTCACGGACGTAGTGGTAGTTTTCACAAGGGGGGGGGTCCAAGAAAATCATCATATTTTCACGCATTTTTTGGATATTTTGGGACAGGAACCTTTCTTTTTGGCTGACATAAGGTTTGGGCTAAGACTGGGGAGGTCTGGACCCCCTAAACCCCCCCTTATATACGTCCATGCTTATATTTTATTTGTATTAGATATATAGCATAATGTCTTTCTGCGTACACCAGAAAGATACAGAGTGAAAGTTTCCTAAAAATAATAGTAGATATGTAATAAATAATAGTAGTAGAATGTAAGAAGAAGTAAGAAAAATAATAGTAGATAAGTAGAAATGCATATACGCTTGACTAAAGGTGAACACAAATTAGAGCCGAGCGCCGTAAGCGAACACGCTCTGCGCACGCGCAGCTCGTAGCGCGATGCACATGCGCGTGCGCAGAGCATGTTCTCTTACGGCGCTCGGCTCTAATTTGTGTCCACCTTAATATTTCCCGTAATTTCAATCAAGTAAAATTTTAAGTATTTTACAGTTAATTTTCAGTTGTATTACTTGTACTATTTTTTATTTCTAATCTTCTCGTATTGTAAAGTCATAAAATAAAAGAATTACATGTATTTTCTGTGCTGATTTTTCCATAACATTCAACAGCTCTTTTCTTCAGTGACAACTACTTTTTTAGATGATCTCAACCTCATTATTGCCAGAGAGTGTCAGATACATTACGCTGAATCGCCATCTTAGTCCTACTGACTCATTTTTTTTAATGGGGAAAAGGGAGTATTATAAACCTACAAGCATGTTCTTATATTACCATAGAGAAGACACCATTAAGATCCGTGTGTGGGAGATCCCATCAGTCTAAATGGGCTACCACTGCAAAACAAAATATCTAAGCCATCATTCAGATTCCAGCTCTCCCAAGTATCCCATAAACGAGTTTTATAGCTTTCATTAATCAGATTCATTCCCTGATGATAATTATTTATTTGTGAAGGAGGACGGGTTTTTTTGAACGACAGGAAACACCTGTTTTGCTTCCTTTCCACCGGAAGGAGTGGCGAAGTCCGCAACCCCACCTATCATGGAACCATTTTTCAGATTCGGGGTGGTTCTTGGAAAACTATTCCTGACCATTAGAATCGCCTGGGAGGTTTTCCGGCTTTGCATAAATTTGCTTTTTTTCCCCGCTATGAATAATTGAAAAGACTTATTCAAGGACCTTGTGTAATGACATTGGTGAATAATTATCTTTTGATTGTTAGCTTTTATTTCTCTACCTCAGCGTTAGAGTGTCTGAGAATATGAGGATTTTCAAGTTGTTGCTGTTTGGTTATTTTAAGGATATTTATTTTTGGGCTTTATATACCTAATACAGAAACAAGTATTTAATTAGGTTAAGATGTATTTTTTTTTTATATAATTTTGATGCGAGTTATTGATTTCTGTAAATAGTTGAAGACTGGTATATTGTGTCGACCAACAACCGATATAGACTATAATTTAATATTTAACTTCGATACTGCACAACGTCATCCGCTCTAGTTGTATGCTCTAAACCTAAAGCGAAATACATTTATACTGCCCTTTTCATATCTTTCATGTCTTCCTTCTCTCTCATAACATTTAAAAATTTTGTGAGAGTACTGTACAGTTGTAAGATGCCCTAAATTTGAGGAAGATTAAGTTTAAGGAAACACATAGTAAAACTAAGCGACAGAAAAAACGGCTATCCACTTTGACAGGTATTCCATTCTCTCAATGTTCTCCTAGCCAGACTATAGATAGATCCTTGGTTCATCCAGGAAACAATTTTTACATTTCATAAATAATGCTTGCTAGTGCATAGGTCTTACTTAAATGTGTTCAATGTAGTCAGTCCTCTTATAGTCCAAATGCACCCATAGACAGTCTGACTTCACCTATAATGTTATTATTGCTTATAGCCGTTACACAATCATTCTTGACCCAGGCGCGGATCCAAGGGGGGGGGCACTCTGGACAGTGCCCCCCTTGGATCCAAAGAAAGTACTTAAAATGAGTTAAAACCCTACTTTTACAGGTCAAATTTCAAAATTTTTTCTAGGGGAATTGACAGTTTTCTCAAAAGGTATAGGGGATGGTCTGAAAAAGTGCCCCCCCTTGGATCCGTGCTGGATGTTTGACTTAAGATAGATTATGCGGTAACAGAAATAACATTAAAGCAAAAACATAACTTATGAAGGGACATGGTGAAGGATTAAGCTTATTAACTGGAAAAACGCTGATCATTCATTTTTCCTTTTAAAAATATGGTCAATTACTCAGCACTTCCGTTAATATTAGACACTGGTGTTCTACTGATACATTTGCATAAGTTCACACTAACACAAGAATGTTCCAAGCATATTTTTCAAGTTCTTTGAGTGATCACCCCCGGAAGGTCTCGAATTACCCACCCTGCGACGCTAATCTAATCCATATCTAAACGCAATATGTTCCATGCGTCCGAGACATGAAAAACTAATGACATAATCACTCTCTACAACCCAACTGCAATTACATATGCATAGGGTAGACTTGGATTGGGACCAACTAACTAGGAAGTCAACTTTTTCTCACTCGAGTTCTATTTCGAGGGGGGGGGGAGGGGCGAACAAAGAATCGCGACACCAACTCATGCGTGCCAATGAGCACGTAATCTTCACGCTCCAGGGCTGTAAAATTAAATGCGCATGAAAATAATAATAAATAATAAGGAGCAAATTGGTTCCAGACGAAAAACTCGTTAAAATTTGGCCGGGCACCAATTTGTCCGAACCATTACTTGGACCTCTGGTTACGATCACAACATGCCCTGTGCTTAGGGGTCTTGTTGGTACCGATCGTTTTTCAGACACTGGTTATTTCAGTTAACTATTAGGAACATTTGATGGTTGCTTTTATATGGCGACGTGTAAGAGTCTGTTATGAGAAATTATTGATTTATTGGAATTTTTTTCTCCAGAGTTAGGTTTTAGAGGATATTAATTTAGCAGATTAAAAAAGAATAGTTTTAGAATAATTAGTTTTAAAGAGAGATTAAAGGGGGCGTTTTATTGTAATTTACTGTGAAAATCCAATTCATAAATCTACAAGTTTAGCTCCTGAACTCGGTGGAGTTGTTTTAAAAGGTTTAACCCTCTTTCTGGAGATTGGTTTTGAATATGTGATATTTTTATAAATGAACAAGAAAACTAATTTGAGGGATATCCTAAAATATTCCGATATAACAAAATTATTTCAATTATAAAAGTGCATTGTAAAAGATGAGATACTTTCTAAATCTCCTTTAGAATAAAAGTATAAAAATATTCTGTCAAGATCGAAGAATTCTGTCATTGTTGTTACCTTTAGCAGTTGTCCCACGCATATAAATGAAGAAGTTGGTTCAACTTATTATCGTAGAAAATTATTTAATGACTATAGTGAACAACCTGTTTATAAATACTCTCTGTTATAAAATAAGAGAGAATATAATTGTCCATTTATGTACAAAGCAATGTCACGCCAATCTTCAGAAGATTCCACGACCAACTCTGCACTTAATATCTTTTACAAGCTAAAGTTAAATCCCTAATATTTTCATATTAAAATCTGTCCTTGCAAAAGATTAGTGTATCCTTTCCTTTTAAAGTATAAGAAATTTGGAATTCAGAAACTTTTGATACATGAAAGACTTTAATATCAATAAAAATCCCTCAAATACAAACATCGGCATTAGATCACAGTTCAGGACATAACACAGCGTGTCCGATGTGCGACGTTAACCGGCAGCCTCTCCCTGCAACCAACCACCTGTCGACTTCGGAACAGTTCCATTAATCAGCTAGGGGGGGAGGGCGCGGCCGATTTACATTTAAATTAAAAAGGAATTAATCAAGCCCGCTTTCGAAAGACGCAGCACAGGTGAGATATTGAAAGAGAGAAGTCTGTGTTGGGAAACCGTATTACCGTATTAATGACTGGCCGGAAGACAATGTCCGAGGCGGGCCGGACTATGTGCTTGAGGTCTTCAAGCTTTTGTTCTCTGTGGAATTTGGGGAGGTTTGTCTTGGGTCTTGTTTATCCTTTAGAGGTAACTTGTAGTATCTAGAAAAAGGAGAAAAGGGTTAAGTATAAGATCTTTCATTACTGGGACCTTTCAAGTATGTAGTTTCCACTATAAGTTTTGATATTTTCTTTCATTGGTGAGGTCAACAGTAAGGACTCTTTAGTATCGAATACTATTTAACTGTGATATTATTTCTTGATATCAAATCTAACGCTATTTCTTTTTTTAAGTTTAGTACCATAAGATACCTTCGGATAACGAACTCGGAACTCCTACAAATATTTAGTTTTTTTATTCCACTATTTATAAATTTGTTTTTAGTTTATATTTTAAGGGTATTTAAATTTCCTACCCCGTATGATTTACTATTATTAAGATTTTAAAAGTCCATTCCTGTTTTAAAAATGGGATTTATATAAACTAGGTAATTGCTGCTTAAAGTTTAACATTTCAATTTACCTTATGAATTCTCATAGATTATGCTTTCTAATATACAATGGTCCTCAAAAGACCTACTTCTCTCTACTTAATCTGAGAAATTATTTTTGTAGTTCATTTGTTACATAAATATCTTACAACCTATAAAATAGAACGGAGAAAGTAAAACATTTCCAAACTACTCTTTTACGATAAAAGGCACAGAGTTAAACCAATCCAAGCAAACCCATTCTTCTCCTTCTAAAAACAAATCCAAAGTAAACATGGCGTTAACACAAGAATCTCTCACTAAATCTCTCGACCTCCCAAACCGCTTACACCTGTTGTTCGAAACCACTCCACCTTCCGAAAAGTAATTACAAAGCCAGATTCCCTAAAAAAAGCACACAAGAGAAATCAATTTCCAAGGGAAATTACATCCCAGCCGTCGCAATTACCGACTCACACACAAAAAAAGAAACTGCTCAAGATAAAAGAAATCCTCCGACTTCGGACTCGTGTGACACAGCGCGACCGTCACTGCTTATTTGCATAATAAGCAGCCCTTGACAATGCGGAATAGAGTTGTCAAGAAGGAACCAATTGATTGAGATTCATCGATTGTTAATATATCCCGGGGCACGCTGCTGTATATCCCATGTCCTTGGTGTTGTGCCTAAACGATTGTTGCGATGATTTCAGGGGATTGCATTACTATGTATGAAGCGATTATTTATGTCCGTAATCGGTCTGCTGTCTCGAGGAGTCCTTAGATTGCTCCCTCGATATTTGCCAAGGAGAGAGATCGCGAAGATATAGAGATCCCGGGAAATGAGGTTTGGCCTAATAAGATTCTTGTTTTTGTTTCCTTATGCAATGAAAACTTTGACATTTATAATTGCTTCGGAATGAATCTCCGTTTCAGAGAGAGACGTGTGTTGTCTGGCGGTGGTGACAGCAAGATGAATGGAGTACGGAGGAAGTCGGAGGAAAAGACACAGAGGGAGATCCGATTGAGATTTATGTTAACAGAGCTAATCCTGGTAAATTGAGTTCTTGGACTATTCATTTGTGAAAGCTCCAGTTTTCTGAAATGTACCTGGCCTTGGCGTCATTTCTACGTTTTCTCATCATTTACTCTCGGATTATGTTTCAGCCATTGGTGGTTTTAATCTAGAATCGTCGTGTCTCATTGGATCTGGGAACTCAGTAATGGTCCATAGTTATAGTGTAGGATTATAAGTTAAACGTCTATTGCTTAATTATGTCTTATATGAATGACAATGGAGGGATAATTTTGTTTGTAGTGATGATGTTGATCATTTATCATTTTAAATGATAAATATTTTTGGTTTCGAATATTTGTTATTTGAACTGCTTTTAACTGTAATATTTTTAAATGTGCATTTAAAGAAAAATGCCCTTTTACCTTTGTTGTAAAGAGTGAGAGGCAAGATTTGGATGTGGTAGAGCATAACTAAAAAGAAAATGCTTTGAAAAAATCTGTCTAAAAAATCTATTCCCATTGCATAGTTACTAAGAAATTATCTTTATCAGTGCAGGAGCATTATCTCAAAACTACCGATGAAGAACTTTTGGTATGGAATGTTTTCAGTGCTGGTTTCTTCCTTATAGAAGGGGTTGCTGAGAGTATACACACTAGTAAAAAAAGGATAAACCTTGAGTTTTTACACCTAATACTTTTAGCAAAAATAACACATCCGATTCAGGATGATTATTGGAGAGCACCTTTCCAATCACCATTCAAATCCTTATGAACCCTATGCTACATCTAGCGAAGGGTTTTAATACTTTTGATTGAGAGATTATTTTATGATTTTCTTACACACATGTTGACGGAGGTGTGCTACTCTTCTAGTCTCTCCTGCAGTAACTTCATGTAGCAAATAAATTCAAAACGAAGGATATCCAAGTACGCAGAGCTACAAACTGCGATCTAATCAATGAAATCTTCCTCGATCATCTAGTTTTCTCGTATTCCACCCCATCTTCCAATCCCAAAAAGCTTTAACACCCCCTGCACCAAGTCCATCACCGAAAGAGACACTCAACATCAACACCCTTAATCCAGTTAAGCCGCACTTTGCAACCCACCACGAACAACTCCTCGAAGACGCACACGGAAAAAAATAGAAGGACCATTTTCCTTCAAAAGCATCCATCAGTCCTGGTTGCCCGCTGGGCCGCCAATCTCCGGGGCTTCCAAATGAAGAGGAATGGCCTCCTCTTGGGGCTTGATTGGATGCAGGGTTTTTTTTCGTAAGTGGGAGGATGAAGTGAGGGGTCTGGATGATGGAGGGGACGGATGGCTGTCTTCGGGAGGGGGTGTTGTGTGATGTAAGTTGATTAGGAGTGGGGCGGACTGTACCGCATATGCTGTCTGGAGATGTTCATAAAGTGGAATTGTATTCGTTGGGGGGATTTGAGAAGTGCCTGTCGGCTTTGTATTGAATTTTCGGGGACATTCAGTTGTCTGGGGACGGCAGTATAAGGGGACCGATAGAAACTTAAGCAACAGAAAATTTTACATTGGTTTTGAGGATTGAGAGTGTGGAGATGGTTTGGTGTTCTTTTAAAATTAATGTGGAAAGTAGCTCAGTTCCTTACTGTATTGAGGTTGATTTTTTTAGCCAAGATGTACTAAAATCGTTGTTGGAGATATGCGGAAAAATCTAATAGAGGGATGATATTTATGCTGAATTTAATCCTTTATAATAAAGGATTGTTTTTCGTTAACTTCTTTTCCATTTACCGTTCTGTTATTTGAATTGACATAGGGGATATTTGTTGAGATAAGTTGATAAAATATACCTTCTATGGTAGAGTCAAAAGCGGGACATCTGGACACCCAAAGTAATGATAAATACCCTTTGGTAGTACAGCGATGTATAACTTATTTACATGGAAAAATCAGTAAAGTAATGATACGATAGTGTGGTGAAAGGATGCTTACAATTTCTGGTAGGCAGAAATACCGCACCTTTGATGGTATGTGGACAACAATCTGGTCTTGAAATCTACACATTCTGATCGATTGTGATCCACAGCTCAATAAGCATTTTGTTCATTTCTCCAAGAGCCTTTAGGGTAGAGAAATCGTTACGAATTCGACTAATAACTCTCCCAATTTCTTATAATTACCAATGCAATATACCCTCGTGAAACCTCAAAAACCGACACCGGTCCATCTGCCGTCCCGACCTACATTTAGAACCTCATTTAGAAGCTTCCGATGTCTATAATTTGTCCCACCGGGAACCACCCCGGCAATCAGGACATCTCAAAAGAACATGTTAACACGTCCTCGCACATGCGGCCCCTGAGCTTCGAACGCCACCCAAATACTAAAAGAATGATTCGAAGCTCCATCTCGACGCCCAGTCAATTAGCAGACGTGCCGATACTGACAATTATTAAAGCGTCTCCGACCGACCAGGGGCTCTACCACCAGCGTGTCGTTATCGTTAATATTGCCGAAATTATCGACAGTCACGTGATGCGCCACAAACTTAACTACAGGTCCTACCATGAGAGGAGAAACCAAGAGGAGAAAACGACAGAGAGGCGAAAAAGCTCTACGACACCTCTTATCGAGGGCTGTAGCATTATTTTCAAATTAATAGCTATTGTACATTAAAAAGCGCTCTTAGGAATTACTTTTCAACCTATAGATGAAACAATATTTTTATTTTGCGTAGGAACTAAGTTTTCTCTGCGTAGTCATCAGATCTTCCATTGCAAATAGCCCAAATCGCCGCCATTATTTGCTTTGTATGAAATAGATGAAAATTCTATTCATAAAAATATACGTCATTGGGTACTTATTTATGATGGAATATTTTTTCTTTCATTTTTAAAATATATTTTTACAAGGTTCAAGTTTATATTATTACAGTAAAAAGAGTCTGGAGGTAGAATAACCACAGAAGTGATTTCATGTGGATTTCATCCTTCGATTTATAGATGGCAGCACGATGGTGTTGGGAATTCTGAAAAATCAAGATCAAATTCTCGATGGCCTACCGTGGCCTACCACGACGATGTAGTTTTTGAATGTCGACAAATGCAAGCTTTTACCGATTGCAACTGAGTTCGAGAGTATAGGTGTCGAGAAGAAATAACGCTTTTGATTGGTGTAAAAAGTTTTCGTCATCTTGTACGTCAGAAATAGGCGGGGAGTTAAGTTACACTGGCGTAATTTGAAATGATCACCAACGCAAGGGAAGGAACTCGTTTTTTCATGAGCAAAATTCTCGCCACTCTAAACAAGGGATGATCGTAATAAGATTAAGACGCTTAAAACGAATACCTTTACGAACATATAACGGAGGACAAACTTAAATTCAGGAAATTTTTGTTATCAATTGATTACAATTTTTTAATCGCAAAAAAATAAGTTTTGGATAAAGAACAAAATTTTTTCCGATCACCACGATGATTATTTCTGATTAAAATTTTTTAAATCAGATAATCATTTTAAAGCTGCTTTTTGGATGCACGATTGTTTATATATTATCTGAAAAAAAAAACGTATGAGTAATCCTCAATTCTCTTAATAAATAAAACCCACAAATCGGCTTTAATTTTTAGTACATAAAACCGGCCCGATTTTTAAGTCGATAATTTAAAAAAAAAAGATGTAATGCAAGCCAATTTTACTTTAAAAATACCTTTAAGTATCTCAAAAAACGTGCAATGATAACAGGGTAAACAATTCACATAATTTATAGCGTATAAAAGAGCTTGTTCTCGTGTCGTTAACAAGATATAGACACCTCTTGAGGTGTCGTTGAGTTTTTCACTTTCTCGATACCACTTAACGACAGTTAAAAACTTCCCGACAGTCTGATGGTAGACCCTCTTGTTAAGTGAGCCCATACTCTCGACCTCACTTGAGATCACTAATGCTATTTCCTATGGATAACCTTCCGCGACAGTGTGGTGTCGACAACTTGCTTGCTTCTTCAGCGTTCTCGACACGGAAGAAGTAAGGGTGTCGTTATTTTTGTCGAGAGGCTCGTGGTAGGCCCCCAGGTGTTGCTTTTAGCAATGGGAGAAATCGATGTTTTTATGTATTGACCTCAGAAGTATCGAATGTTTTTAGGTATCGAGTTATTGCTAATTTAGATATCCATGATGAGACCTTTTACTCTAATGACTTGAATAACTAGGAGGGTATTTAAATTATAGTAGATGTCCATCCTGAGAATGTCCCAATCTGAAGTCGTATCGAGTACTTTTAGAAATGTTGTGTATTTATTATACGCCGGGCTTTATTTGAGGTAGAAAGTGCCGGAAAAGTGTTGTGTACCTTTCTTCAGAATTGGAATAACCTCCACAATTGCTTACTCTGAAATATGTACCAAAAACAGTTACTGCACCTATATTCCAAGAAATCGTGTACTAAGTAAGGTTTGATGAATAAATAAGGGTTGGTTAGGGCTTTCATTAAACTAAGTTAGTTTTAAGTGATATTGCTAAGGATGTGATTCGGTCTTTTCCAGGCTGGTGAATTCTGAGGGGCAGTATCATGAAGGCGACAAAACGCAGCTGCCTTCAAAAATGTCTATCCTCGAGGATAGCTTGTAGACTCCAATAGATTTTAAATTGTTGATTAATTGATAAATAGATTTTAGGAGCCAGTCATTGCCTTTTTTACTCTTAAAAACAGTAATTTGTAAAATGCCCTTTATGCATTTGCTTATGCGTCTTTCTTAGGTAGATAGATACAGAAAACCAAATAGTATTGTACGACATATTGGATTTGGTTTACATATATTTTCCGGTATGTGAGCTTGATACAAGGATCCGCTTATAAACCAGAGTCAAGTAAGACAGGCATAAACATAATTTTACTGACACAGAGAGAGAGAAAATACACCCAGGGCAAGGACTGAATGGACTCTAACCGTCTGACGTCACACGGAACCAACACGTGACCTACTGAGCTTGCGATTGGTTACCACAGATACTACACTAGTAGATCTACTAGTGTAGTATCTGTGGTAACCAATTGCAAGCTCAGTTGTAGGTCACGTGTTGGTTCCGTGAAGTCTCGAACCAGATAGGCGGTTAGAGTCTATTGTTGAACCGACTACAGGTACAGTGCGCAGTCTGCTAACGTAGTGGACAGCAAGTACACCTTGCGAGGTCAAAAATTGCCTTTACGTTCATATTATGAATAAAAAAACACATAAAATTGCTTTTAAGAATAAACAACTTAATGAATGGCAAAATAGCATGCAAATTAACAAGAACCTAAAATTGATACATTTCGGATTGGAACATAGCCGAATGCCGTAGCTGATTTGTGAGGTTTATTCAAACAGAATAACATCGATTAACACGATGAAGAAAAACTAAATATGCATACAGGGTGTCCCGTAAATGATGTGTCACACTTCTAGGGGGGATAGTAGACACCTAGAGGAGTCAGAATCACATAGGATTTGGGGTCCCAGACCCAATCCCTGGGAGTTAAAAATGGAGCGACACCCCAAAACAAGTATTGAAAAATTCAATTTGTAGAAGAACTACTATTGGTAAAAATGTAATTATGGTCTCAAATTTTGTGGTTTAATATGATCCTCAAAATTACCTTGACAGTTTTCAATTTAAAATTTTTTTTATTACGAAAAAAGTTAAAAAACAGCAAAAAAATGTGAAAAAGATGCCAAAACTTTATTTTGTTTTCCGAAATCCTTTCTTTCGATTTGATAATCTGAAAGAGCATAATTAATTAACCTTAAGTCCAAAGTTTCACGTAAATAGCATCAGTATTAAACGCTTGAGAGCCTGTTAAAGTTAGTTTTATGGGAGCAAAAACGGCTTCGGAAAACGAACGTTGAGGGACAATCTACAAGTTACGGATAGATGCTCGCCAAATTTCCCAACATTATTTGCGATACGAGATTCCTCGCCAACCTACGCTTCTACAGATAGTTCAAACTTCCTTGGCGATGTGTGGCCTTAGTTTTCGGATCGTCACTAGAAGTCTAAAAGGTAAATGTATTCAAGCTATCAAATCAGACACTCAAGAAAAAATTGTTACTATACCTAAGAAAATAAGCAATGTTTGTTTAGCAAAAGGGATAGTTACAACTTATTTTTTCTTAAGTCTCTGTTTTGTTAAGTTCAATAAACATTTATCTTCTAGACTTCTGTGACGGTCTGAAATCGAAGGCAAAAATTTAAGTAAATTAATTAATTTACTAATTTTTTTCAAAATAATTCCCATCCCATAAAAAAGTGAACCACCATGCCAACTTTGAACACTTTTTGTAAACAGTTTTTGTCGTTATTTTTCATTATACCCCTGCTTTAGGATAGGTCAGTCGGCGGATCCTCGATCGCTGGGTTCGTGATTTCGAATTGAGATACAAGATTGGTTTCTTAATCGAGAAATGTCAATGGGAATAAGCAAAGTATATGGGGGCTATCCACTCACCGTCCGATAAGCAATATCTTAGGTTTGTCATAACTTTCAATAACCTGCATTCTTTTATTTTGCAAATTTCTTATATCGGAAGTTGAGGGGAGACCCTGCATACCCACTTGCTTATTATATCATTCTTTAATTAATAGGAACCACCCTTGTATCGCAACCCGAAATCAGGAACCTAGCGATTGAGGATCCACCGACTGACGTATCCCCACTATGTACAAAAGATATTTTACGAACCATGTTTGTAAATAATAGATTCTTCTGTTTTTTTACCTAAGTTATCAAATGTACAGTTTTCTCATTAAACGCAATAAGTAGTAATGCTGTTTGCATGATTGATACATTTGTAAAACTAACACAACTATCGATTGAATAAAAAACTATCGATACTATCAGATAATTTCTAACAATTCATACTATTGATTTTTAAGATCGATAGTTCCTAAAAATCAGTAGTAAATCATGTTTGTTCTTTATGTTCAAAAAATTTTTTAATTAAATTAATTAATCTCTTGTTTTCTAAAAATACATAATAAGAATTAAGAATCAACATTTTACGCTTTTGAAATTTTCATCCCGCCAAATTGTTCAATTGGCGCATTTCAGATATTTTCATACTCATCTCCTGTCTCGCCAAATCGGGCGAGGAATGAAAGTTGGCAGACATCTATCCGTAACTTGTAGATTGTCCCTAAACGTTCGTTTTCCGAAGCCGTTTTTGCTCCCATAAAACTAACTTTAACAGGCTCTCAAGCGTTTAATACTGATGCTATTTACGTGAAACTTTGGACTTAAGGTTAATTAATTATGCTCTTTCAGATTATTAAATTGAAAGAAATGATTTCGGAAAACAAAATAAAGTTTTGGCATATTTTTCACATTTTTTTGCTGTTTTTTAACTTTTTTCGTAATAAAAAAAATTTTAAATTGAAAACTGTCAAGATAATTTTGAAGATCATAATAAACCGCAAAATTTGAGACCATAATTACATTTTTACCAATAGCAGTTCTTCTACAAATTGAATTTTTCAATAATTGTTTTGGGGTGTCGCTCCATTTTTAACTCCCTGGGATTGGGTCTGGGACCCCTAAGTCCTATGTGATTCTGACTCGTCTAGGTGTCTACTATCCCCCCTAGAAGTGTGACACATCATTTACGGGACACCCTGTATATTTTATAAATTAACTAATTAACACATCCAATTGAATAAATTTTGAGATCAATACTAATTCTTCAGAATGATACGAAAAAACCACACCACAATCAGACCTTTTAAAATAAAATCAATCCTAGTTTCAATACAATAAAAACATTAAATAGTTTTTAGATCTTTAAAAAATTGGATAGATATTCAAATGGTAACTAAATTTAAAACTTAAACCACTTTTAAACTTTAGATGCCTGAATTCCGGGATTTTATTTCAGGAACATTGCTAACCCTTTTACGGCCGTATTCACAGCCATCAGCATCAGAGTTATCACCTTGGCGACGAAGTGTTAAGTCCAAAAACCGTATTCACAGCATCCGAATCAGAGCTTATAATCGTCCTAACGATAGCACCTCGAAGCTGGAGGTGTCAAACTCTGACTCGGTATCGACGCATGCGCAGTCGCTACTTCTCCACGGAGACGAGAAAGCTTCAAATAAAATGGATGCCGCCCGACAATTTCGACTGAGAAATTGTAACATCCGATCCGGATATTTAGGCTTCCGATTGAGCAGATCCTTGTCGAGAAATGATTTCTATGATGGAATGAAGAATAGAGAGGTAGGTTCTGTATAAATATAACCAATAAAAATGTCTATCTGGTACTTGCTCAATGTTCATGCATACTACACTACTTGATACTACAATGTAAACATGGCTATGAGCGAACTACAAAATAGATTGTGTATTAAAATGAAACGCGATGTCATTAACTCCTATCTATAATATTTATTTTCCTCTTGTTAAACGTTATGTTTTGAATCAATTTTAAACTTTTTATTCAGTATCCTTATATTATGTTCTCAGGCGAACTTTTGATTTTAGTGAATTCTATTATGCTATATTTTTAATTAAAAAGTTGTCTACCTAAATACAATAATTAATATTACATAAGGAATTGAATTTCTGAAATCCAAAAAGCATTTGTTTATTTAAGAACACTCATTTATAATTATAATTCTCTGTATTCTGTGATTTTAATTGAGTAATGAACTGTTTTGTTGGAGGTTTAAAAGCAAAACATTTATTTAATGTATATACCCAAGTAGACGAATGACGTGATTTATGACGTCATTTTTTCGTCAAAATATGCCTTAAAATTGACGTCATGTTTTGCGTCTAATGTCCAATCTTTCGTCGTCATTTTCGACGTCATAAATGACGTGAATTTGACGACATATGTGACATGAACTTTGACGTGATTTTATGCCTTAAAATTGACGTCATGTTTCGCGTCGGATGTCCAACCTCTCGACGTCATAAATGACGGGAATTTGACGACATATGTGACGTCAACTTTGACGTAACACGTCATGTTTTGCGTCGAATGTCCAACCTTTCGTCGTCATTTTCGACGTCATAAATGACGTGAATTTGACGACATATGTGACGTCAACTTGGACGTGATCAAATTTACGTGATTATCACGTGATTTAATGACGTTCTTTATACGTGGTTAAAGGACGTGATTTTCACGTAATTGTATGTCGTGAATTAATAGTGATAGAATGACATGTTTCTTTTGTCCTAGCCACTGGTTAGTCATAAATAGTTAAAATATGCTGACTTTAATTCAAATAAAATCCATTTTATGGATTGCCAAAATATATCTATAAAATGGATTTTATTTGAATTAAAGTTAGCATATTTTAACTATTTATGACTAACTAGTGGCTAGGACAAAAGAAACATGTCATTCTATCAGTACTAATTCACGACATACGATTATTCAATCTAGAAATAATATTTTCTAAAAAATATAAAATACTATAATTATTTATTTGAAAGATAGTGTTTTCAATTAATGTGAGCAATTTCTTTTTCTCTACACAGACATACTATATTAATATCATAAATAAAGTAATTCTATTATGAAAAAATCCACCAAAATAAATCCATCCACCAAAATAAATAAAATACCACCTATAAAATATCTATTCAAAAATGTTAATTATCCCAGAAAAGGGAAAATATAATTTTTCTTGGGTGAAAAGATTGGAAGATAATAGGAAAAATTTTCTTACTTAATATTTATTTCAACACATTAAATGCAAGTAGTAACACAAAAATAGTTTATTGAACAGAGATTTTCACAAACTACACAAATAGTATTTGTTATCCCAAGAGCCAGTTGAAGGGATGTATACAAAATGTAAGACAAATTAAAAATATACATAATGACACAAGTGAGGTTCCCAGTTACAGAATTTGAATAAGAAAAACCAGCCACATAGAGGCCATCCATGAATGATGTCATACTTTTTTTTTTCAACATTTTTGACCCCACCCCCCTTTGTGACATCTCACGATCTTCTACCAATAAGTTTAGAATAAGGTTGGTAAGAATTTGGGACTCAATGTTTTCATTGAAATTTAAGTGCACCCTACCTGATAACTTCAAAGTGAACTCTTATTTTGTTGTTAAGAATCTTAGGATATAAACTACTTTTTTTAGAAAAAAATGTTATTTAGTTTTATATTTGATTTTCAATGTGTGATGTCACAATTCTTGAAACCCCTCTCCCCCTTGTCTCAGATTGATCAACCCCCTCCCTCAACTTTTGACATCATTTATGGGTGGCCCTGTACAACAAATTTTAGAGATTTCTGGGTCAATACAAATAAAAAATTGTACCTTTTAAAAAAATAACAGTAATTTTTGTAGTAGACAAATTGAAGTGCTTTGACTTCCTTGAGGAATTTTGCCAACATTATATTCCACAACAAAATTTAACATGGGAGAGAAATTTTTAATTTTTTTTCTCAGATTGTTTATTTTATTATATGACTCTAAGGCGTTTTTGCTTAAAAACACACAATACTCAATTAAGCTTAATAACTCTTACATAAAAATACATAACTTTGAATAAATATAGCTTAAAAAACATAACAATTTTGACAGTGCAGAGAAATTTAAAATTCAACCATTGTTGATCACTTTCAATGCAACCAGATTCAATAGCCCGTAAAAGTTGAATTTATCAGATTTTTTTAAAAATAAGTATTTTATAGAGATTGCATGGCATTTCCAAATCATGCTTTGTTATAGTTTTAATTAAAGCTTATTAAAAAATATTGATTGATATTGATTCAGATTTTACAACTTTGAAAAGGTATTTTGAACTTACTCAAATAATTAAAAACTGCAAAATGTTTATGGCTTCATTTAAAATATTAATCAATAAACTGAAGAAAATACCATAATAAAGGGAAAGGGATAAAGACTCAGTCAAATGTTCTCCTCATCTTTGTCAGTACTAGTTCCTTTTGCATTAAACCTGAAATGAATACATATAAAATGATCAGGAATAAAACTTATTCGAAAACTTATAACACAAAAGGCCAGAAAACTACTTTTTATTTTACAACTTCAACGTCAAACCGAGAGAAGAATCTATAATACATTCAATTTCCTGTGGATTCAATTGATTTAAAAATCTAACCCAGGTCCCTTTTGCCTATTTCAGTTATTGATCATTTACAAAAGAATAATGTATTTTAGAATTAAATATAGGGGACTCTGTATAAATTTCTATTAAAAGGTTTTATCTTTGCAAAATTTTAAAAATATATTCTTAACTTTTCAAATTAAAAATCAGTGTTAAATTGAGTTCTATCAGCTAGTCACATGTTTTTAAGAAAACAGGTTTCTAGTTTGGTGATATTGTAAAATTTGTTAACATGGCAAAATAACATGAGCATAAAAAGGATCTGTGTTAGAGTTAAAAATATTGTAAAGATGGAACTTTTAAGCTAAAATATTTTAAGCTCAGACCTCTAAATACTATTAAAATGTAACATAATAGGGCTTAATTTAATCAATTCTAAATGAGAGATTATCAGATTTTTTAAAAAATGTATTGAAATAAAATGGAAATAATTTTTATGCCATGGGGGAATTTCTGTATTATATGAGTCGTGTAATTTCAAAACCAGATAAGTCACTTTTTCCTAATTTTTCAGGCACAACAAAACACTAAATATTCAAACAAATTATGCACTTACAAAACCCTTATTTTTTATTTAAGATGGTAGGAGATGGTTACATTATCAACATGTATAAGCTTATAGATTTAGTTGGTATATTTAGTTAGAGCACTTTTCCGCATAAAAGTTTTAGAACCTGTTTTTTGTCACAAAATTATAGATTTCTCTCAAAATTAGTGTTAGTCATGAAACATTAGATCAATATTTTTTTAAAGCTTAAAGCTTGGCTATTTTCTAGATCTGTATTTTAACAATCAGAACATAACATAAACTGAAAAAAATTGATCTATTTGGTTTGAAACTAGACGACTCATATATCCTCCCTGCAGTGCATAAAATTATTCTTATCCTGACAGTAAAAATTTAATAATTGCCAAAAATACAATATTTTTTTTAAGACACATCAGATATTTGTGTAAAATTATAAAAAAAAACCTTTTTTAACTGTTCAATGTTGTGGTTACAAATACAAATTATTATACTTCAAAAATTAAGAAAATGTATTACCTTTTTTACTCCACCAGCTTTTCTTGGAGTGGGTGAAACAAAAGTGGGTAATTTGGGACAGACATCTTCATAAGCCTCCATCCAGCATTCTCCTAGATATTCACCTCCATCAGGGTTTCAGTCAGCTTTCCTACAGTAGAAATTAAAAATATACTTTAAGAAAACACAAAACTTTTAAAATTAATAGTAAATTTAAGATAGGTTTTTTTAAATAAATAATATTTAACGTTAAAAAATGTATTGAAGTAAAATGGAAATAATTTTTATGTCCAGGAGGAATTTCTGTATTATATGAGTCGTGTAATTTCAAAACCAGATAAGTCACTTTTTCCTAATTTTTCAGGCACAACAAAACACTAAATATTCAAACAAATTATGCACTTACAAAACCCTTATTTTTTATTTAAGATGGTAGGAGATGGTTACATTATCAACATGTATAAGCTTATAGATTTAGTTGGTATATTTAGTTAGAGCACTTTTCTGCATAAAAGTTTTAGAACCTGTTTTTTGTCACAAAATTATAGATTTCTCTCAAAATTAGTGTTAGTCATGAAACATTAGATCAATATTTTTTTAAAGCTTAAAGCTTGGCTATTTTCTAGATCTGTATTTTAACAATCAGAACATAACATAAACTGAAAAAAATTGATCTATTCGGTTTGAAACTAGATGACTCATATATCCTCCCTGCAGTGCATAAAATTATTCTTATCCTGACAGTAAAAATTTAATAATTGCCAAAAATACAATATTTTTTTTAAGACACATCAGATATTTGTGTAACATTATAAAAAAAAACCTTTTTTTAACTGTTCAATGTTGTGGTTACAAATACAAATTATTATACTTCAAAAATTAAGAAAATGTATTACCTTTTTTACTCCACCAGCTTTTCTTGGAGTGGGTGAAACAAAAGTGGGTAATTTGGGACAGACATCTTCATAAGCCTCCATCCAGCATTCTCCTAGATATTCACCTCCATCAGGGTTTCAGTCAGCTTTCCTACAGTAGAAATTAAAAATTTACTTTAAGAAAACACAAAACTTTTAAAATTAATAGTAAATTTAAGATAGGTTTTTTTAAATAAATAATATTTAACGTTAAAAAATGTATTGAAGTAAAATGGAAATAATTTTTATGTCCAGGAGGAATTTCTGTATTATATGAGTCGTGTAATTTCAAAACCAGATAAGTCACTTTTTCCTAATTTTTCAGGCACAACAAAACACTAAATATTCAAACAAATTATGCACTTACAAAACCCTTATTTTTTATTTAAGATGGTAGGAGATGGTTACATTATCAACATGTATAAGCTTATAGATTTAGTTGGTATATTTAGTTAGAGCACTTTTCCGCATAAAAGTTTTAGAACCTGTTTTTTGTCACAAAATTATAGATTTCTCTCAAAATTAGTGTTAGTCATGAAACATTATATCAATATTTTTTTAAAGCTTAAAGCTTGGCTATTTAATAGATCTGTATTTTAACAATCAGAACATAACATAAACTGAAAAAAATTGATCTATTCGGTTTGAAACTAGACGACTCATATATCCTCCCTGCAGTGCATAAAATTATTCTTATCCTGACAGTAAAAATTTAATAATTGCCAAAAATACAATATTTTTTAAGACACATCAGATATTTGTGTAAAATTAGAAAAAAAAAACCTTTTTTAACTGTTCAATGTTGTGGTTACAAATACAAATTATTATATTTCAAAAATTAAGAAAATGTATTACCTTTTTTACTCCACCAGCTTTTCTTGGAGTGGGTGAAACAAAAGTGGGTAATTTGGGACAGACATCTTCATAAGCCTCCATCCAGCATTCTCCTAGATATTCACCTCCATCAGGGTTTCATTCAGCTTTCCTACAGTAGAAATTAAAAATATACTTTCAGAAAACACAAAACTTTTAAAATTTATAGTAAATTTAGAATAGGTTTTTTAAATAAATAATACTTAATTCGAGAATTAAAATCCGCAGAATTTAGCTCAGTCGGTATTAACTAATTACAAGGATAACCTTTACTTATTCCCTTGAAAACTTTCACTCTTATAAGAAATAAAAAAAAATTCTAAGCACAACACACAAGGAGCGTTTCAACCATTTTGTATTGCTTCGTCTTGGGTCGTACACGATCTGTAATCGGCGTCTCAATCACATACAGTATAATTAAAATATCCTGGTGCAAATTACTTAAAAAGGTACATCAAGTACTGGCAATTAAAAAAATATTAGTTTATTAAATTATTTTATATAGTAACATAAAAATTACTTACTTTGCGAGCGGCGAGCAGTCGTGTTGTCAATTCTTCATTGATGATGATGACGCTGCAAATTTTCAGTACAGCCATCTATCGGTTACGGATGCTAATAATGCACCAATGCTTAGCGGATAGGTATTTTTTTTTTCTAGGGAAAAGGGTTCATAAGAATTCGTAGTGTCAATATTCAAACGGCTGTTTCTTCCTTTCTAATTGAGGTACATACTTGAAATTTTAATATGTTTTAATTACAGTATATCTATCTAGTGTTTAAATTTTTCGGGGTCCGGGGACAATTAGGGGGTCGTATACAAATTAAAAACCGTTCAATATAGAAAAAGGGGCGGGAAAATTTCACACGCCACATTAGTGCGATACTCCATTCAAAGCGTAACTTTGAGTTGCACAACATAGTAAAATTTCATCAAAATCGGAAGGCAGGTTTTTTAAACTAGAATTTTTTCAAGTATTAAAATACACCGGATGTGCATGTAATTAGGCTAATTAAGGGACTTCCTATAGAGATAGAAGCATGAAATTTTAATATGTTGTTCATGGTGTGAATCCACACAATCTATTAAATTTTCAGGGTCTAATTCTAATTAGGGGGTCGTATACATAATAAATACCAGTAATAAACTCGAATAATCTATAAATCCAGAACTAATTCATCAACCTCTTAATGCGATACATATTTTTGTTTGCCTAAAGGTCTACTACAACACATTAAAATCTTAAATATTTATCTCAATATTTGGTAAAAAAATTTCAAGTAAAACGAAAATTCTTTGAACCTAAATTACAAACGCAATATGTATATATTCCCCTTAAAATTTGCAATTTTTAGAACCATTTTTTATAAGCTTTCTAAATATGTAAAGCATTAAAATGTGACATTAAAAGTAAACAAACCGAGAACTCAAATTTGGGAAATATTCCAGAGTCATTCGCGTTAAAGACCAGTAAGCTCCATTCTGCTTTCAAAAATTCTCAATTGCGTCATAATCACCATGGAAACCCGAAATTCTGGAAAAACTTTGCCATAACGGTCCTTTACTCATAAGTAAAATGAAAAATTTTTTTAAAATAATATTTATCGATTTATTAAGCAAAAAGTGGACTTGTGTTTTTTAATGATCCCATATATTTTTTAAAAGTCTAATATCTCATTAAATTATAAAGTTATATTCATGAAAATTGGATATGACATGTATCACCATGTATATTTTAAGAATCAATCACCTTTTAAAAGATTATTAAAAAATAAATCGATTTATTTCAGAATTATCGGAGTTTTTTGGTAAAACGTCGGACAAAATAGAATCCGTTATAATGATCGGGTCCCTAGACGTCCCGAACAACATACTGAAAAGAAAAGATATAAACTTCTTATCCTTGAATGGAAATAAGGAAACCATTTCTTATAAAGAAACTTTGAACCTCGAGGTTCAAAGTTTCTTTATAAGAAATGGTTTTTTTATGTCAATGAACTCACTTAATTTTGTACAAACCCCACACTATTTCTGAAAAAAAAAACTGTTTTACGTGGGTTTTCTCAGGGTGTTTTATTGAAAAAACTCGATAAAACCCAACCCACTTGTTGTTTTTTTAAAAAAACCCGGGGTTTTGCCAACCCTGCTAATAATGCACCAATTTTTAGCTGATAGGTGTTTTTGAGGGAAAAGGGTGTGAGTCTTAAAAATTTCACGGACGATAGTATTCAGTCAGACGTCTTGGTTCAATTGTTCAAGTTCAAACATGGCGCCGAGAATGCGTGAATCCCCACTGAATAGCAATAGTACTAGAACGCATGCGCATTTAAAGTGACGAAAAAATGACCAAATTTATAACGTGTTTAAAAATCATGTCATTTAAAGTGACGTGAAAATGATCAAATTTATAACGTCTTACAAATCACGTCCTTTTAAGTAACGAAAAATGACCAAATTTATTACGTGTTTAAAAATCACGTCATTTAAAGACACGTGAAAATGACCAAATTTATAACGTCTTACAAATCACGTCATTTAAGTGACGAAAAAATGACCAAATTTAAGGTGTGTTTTAAAATCACGTCATTTTAAGTGACGTGAAAATGTTATAATTTATGACGTCTTACAAATCACGTCATTTAAGTGACAAAAAAATGACCAAATTTATGACGCATTAAATATCACGTCATTTTAAATGACTCAAAAATGACCAAATTCATGACGTCTTTAAAATTACGTCACTTAGAGTGACGTAATAATGACCACATTTATGACGTCGTATAATTCACGTCATTCAAAGTGACGTAAAAATGACCAAATTGTCACCATTCAGCAAAATGTGGTCATTTTAGGTGACGTAAAAATAACGTCTAAATGTCGTATTAAATTGACGTCATTTTTGGTGACTCAAAAAAGACGTCACAGTTGACGTGATTTTTTCCCTATTGACGTCATATGAAAAAATATGACCTGATTTTGACGTCACAAATGACGTCATTCGTGTACTTGGGTATTGTCTTTTTCATGAAGATTAAATATATTTAATTGATAATTTTTTAAAATCAATTTTAATCTCGATATTACATATTTGAGGGTTTAGATTTTTCTTTTTATTACAGGTATTGACCTCAGAAACAGTTGCTTTTGAACAGCTGCTTATTTGTGCCTTGAAAATTCATTTGAAAATTATTGATATAGTTTTAATTTTCTTTTTAAATTGTGAAACAAAATATTTTACTGTATTAGTAATGTAATAATTTCTATGTATTTCTTATTATACATTTCTTATTATGCATACAAGAATTGTTCCTTTTTATGTTCAAAAAGTTGCTCAATTTACTTTTTATTGAATAAAAAATCCACTTTAATTAATGTTGTTTATGAGTTTGTAAATGTATATTATGGTAGCTTACAGTGGTAATATTTTTCAGAGTTTTCATTACTTTCTTCAAATCAGAATATAATTTTTGATTCAAAAGAAACTGAATTATTTTTTAAAATGTCTTATTTTTTGCATGGAAGTTTAATGTGTTCTGGCAGAACTGTTTTCTTTCTTTTGTTTCATAAAGAATGTTGGGTTTTTTCTCTGTATTTTTTTCTTATGTATAAAGTTGAAATGGCATTTTAATGATTTTATTAGCCATTACTATTGGGATATACTATCATAGCTTTAATAAGTATTTTTTTCATTTTTAATTATTCATATTTTTTTTTTCAAGAATAAAAAAATAAAGGGAAGATTGAGTGACCATTTTAAGTATTTTAAATTTTATTTCATAAATACATGATGCAAAAATAATAGGTACTACTGTTTTAGTATTTAGTAGTGTTATTAAAGTATGGGCCTTTATAACTGTAAATCATTAAATAACTTTTATTATAGTCAATATGCTAAGGAAAAAAACCCTTTTTTTTAAACAATCTAGCTTCATTTAATAGCTTCAGAATTTATTATTCACATCAAGGAAGGGTTGGGAGAAATTTTAAATTGATAGGTAGTAACAATAATAGTATCTTAGATAGTTTTAATATTTATTGTTCAATTGAGTTTCAAAAATTTGTGCAGGTTTACTATAGAACAGCTTTGCAAAATATCTTGAGACTTACTTTATACTGCTTTTGTGTTTTAGAATTTGAGATTATAATCAATGCTAATTTATATAGGTCAGGTACCTAATATAAACTTATGTAACAAAGCTTAAGCTCCTAAGAGTAAAACCATCGTTTTTATAAATTTATTCTTCATAGAGCACCTTTCATTATTTAATTATTTTCTACATCAATGTTTTTGTTTTTTTTTTTCGCTCCAAGAGAGCAGCTGATTTTGCTCTTTGCTTCTTTTTGCCACTCACTTTTCTCTTCATAGTTTGTTTTGAGCCATTTTTACTGCATAGGTTTTCATTTCAATTTATTCATATTAATCTAGTATCTATCAATAAATTAGAATATCCTTATTTTTAATTTGATCTCAAATAATGCAAAATTAAAATGTTGCAAAGGACTCATACATATAAGGTATAGGGAGAAAGAAAACCCTACAATTCACTGATTAAAATTATGATAGCACATGAGCACATGTAAAATCAATTCAATTCCCAGAATAATACCCCAAAATTCATTACTCGATGATAGTTAGCAAAATAAATTGTTCATCATAAACGATAGAAACACGTTGATTAAGGTTTTTGCCTTTGAATTTAATAATTTTTAACACCTCAGTAAAAGTACAAATTACTAGTTAAATGTATTGGTATAAGCCAGTTTATAAATGTATCATCAAGTTACATACACTCAGCAATTTATTTAATTTGATATATAATAGCTATACGATTGTATTAAACATAGCAGTATTTTTATTTCAGTCGATCGGCCAGCGTAAGGCATTGCCATGTGTTTTTATTTACTAAACAAACTAGTTACGAGTGATGTGATTCTCTCTAGCCAATCAGAGAAGACCTTTTCAGCGCGAAACACCTTCGCCAAGCAATCGCCAAAGCCAGGATCGGACTCACTTGATCCGAGTACTATGAATACGGATCCACTGCTGACACGGTGCTATCACGACCTCGCGTTATACTAGTGTTGAATGAGTCTGATGTTCACTCGGATGCAGTGAATACGGCCGTTAGTGACTGAAATGAGACAGTCCAACTCACTAGTCCTACTTCCAAGCCTTCTTCTATAAGATGAAAACTTGAATTATAGTTTTAAACTTTAATTAGTGGCAACGACTGAACTCCCACAAACGCTTGCGGTGACGAGCAAAAGTTCATTTTGATTTCTAATTAGAAGGCGTAATTATAAAGTATTTTACCCGAATTACCGGTTCAAGATTCATTTGTTCAAGTAAAAAACCGTTTTCAGTGTAAGTAAGAAGGTGTTAGTAATTCTGATAAATATACATAACTTTTTCAGTGCTATAGTTATTAATCAGCCTATTTATTTATGATTTGTAAATAAACTTCCTTGATCATATTAAAAGTGTTACTAATTATATTAAAAATATTATTCCCATTTGAGATACATTGTATTAGGGCTTATGTTTCTCGTACCCTTGTCTTTTACAGCGGTGAGCAAATTTTAAAATCAAAGACGAAAAAACTTTACATGACGGATTTAGATCGTTTATAAAGAGGATTTCAATCTTTTTATTTTACACTAATTTAAATAAATTTTAATCTTCGTGTTGTTGTGTTTATGTGTTTGTTGAAAGGGATTGATTTTAAACTTTCTAATCAGTGGTTTGCAGATTTTTTGGGAATTCTTGATTCCGGTGCCTAATCTGATGAATAAGTTGTTCGAAAAACCATTGTTAAATTTGCACTAAATATCGTTGCAATCAAATTAAAATTCATTCACTAAAATTCATTACCTAAGCACTCATTAATACTTCAATAAATAGGGTAATATTAGCAAATTGCTCAAAACAATCTCTGAAGTACAAACAGCTGTGGGTAAATCTATGGGTAAATCAAAGCACATCGAGCGAATTCAGCTGCTCTCTTACAACTAGGAAAACAACAAAAAGTTATTGAAAAAAAATAAGAGTAGTTATTTGAGAAATAATTTTATTTAAGGTGCCTGACTTATATAAAACTGTTTTCGTTTGTTTGTTTGCAGTAGGAAATAGTAAAAATTCTGCAATGAGTGTTAATAATATTATGGCTATTTCAGGAGATGGTTTTAAAAAAGGGACGTATGTTTGAGTTTAAATACAGTCCTTGGGCTCAGATTCTTTTGAGTTGAATAAAAAGAAATTCCTCGGACACCCTATAGAACAGTAATCAAGTACTGCATATACGAATGCCTTAATAATCAAATATAGGGGATTTACCGTTCAGTGCAATTACTTAATTTTTACTTACTTAATTTTTACTTACTTAATTTTAACTTACTTAATTTTAACTTACTTAATTTTAACTTACTTAATTTTAACTTACTTAATTTTAACTTAATTTTTTTTCTTTTAAGATTGTTTTGAAGGAATATTTGTTACATAAATTATTTACACTACAAGTTACATATTTTGAAATGACATATCATACGATTATTTTATGCGAAACCAATATTTTCCTACTCCCCTCATCCCCTCACATGTTATGACTTCTTTAAATTTGCTAAATATTTTATACTAAAAATTAAGGAGGCTTTCCTTCTCTTCTGGAAACATTTTTATAAATTCTTTTTTATGTAAATCGTGATTACAAACCAAAGCTTCATGACGTTTCCAGGTTTTCTACGTAAGAAATGTATATATTTTTAAGGTGTGCCGTTTAGCCAAGCCAGCTATTAGTGAAAAATTTTTACATTTTATACCTTGAACATAAGATCCCCAACAGATCCCATCTTGAAAATTACAAAAATGTGAATCAACGTGCATTTTTTGAAAAGTTTATATTTTGTTTCTTTCTTAATTAAGTTTAAAACTTTAAAATTAAAATTTGAATTTCAAATTTTATGAATTATGTGTCAAGGCTTACATCATTTTAAAGTGTTTATAGGATCGAGTGGGGTAAAATGGATATATATAACAGGGTGGCCATGCACGGACTTGGAAAACCTTAAAAACCTGGAATTGTCAGGGAAAATTAGGAAATTTTAGAAAATCTGATAATAATCATGGAAATTTTGAAAATTGCCCTAGTTTTAAAAATATATTCAATATTTTTCTGATTTTCAAATCTTTAAATGTGCATTTCTTCCTACAGAATAAAATCTCAACTGCATATAAATTAGTGTAGTTGCAAACCAAATGTTCAAAAAAGGGTTCCTTTGTGATAAATGTCTGGGAATAATCTCATTTATATTTCTTCTTTTTCCGATTATACAGTCATTTTCCCGTTTTCTAGAAGATTAGAATTTACTATATTTTTAAAATATCGGGAAAATCATACCAGATTATCAGGGAAAACCTGGAATAATCAGGGAATTTTTTTTTAAATAAGTTTTCTGTGGCCACCCTTTATAAGGATTATAAAAGTTTATATTTATAAAATTTAATGGTTTTTTGGCATGCTAATTTTTCCTGAGCCGCAAGATCAGCATGCCAAAAAATTATTTAAAAAAAATGAACAGAATAAAATCCCCAAATCTTTTTTACCCCACCAGACCCAACATTTTTAACAAGTGCGTAATGTTTGAAAAAAAAATGAAGTGAATTATTTGAATTTCAATTTTTAAATTACTATTTTCTCTTTGATATTTAGTTAGTATAATTTAATACTTTTTTATTTCTTAGTTTGATACTTTATTTCTTTTCCATAAAGTTAAATTTGAAGGTAGAGAATGTAGAAAGTTTTTTTAATATAATTTACAATGAAATGGATTATTAGATAGAGTATAGTATAATTGATACTTTGGCAGGGTGTGGACCTCCTTAATCAGACAAATGAATAGGTTAAAATAGAATCAAATACTCTTGGTAGACTATATGAGGAGCTGAGAGCCAGAGTGAACCAACCCAAAAATCCACTTGGTCCACTCTTGCTCTCAGCTCCTCATTTAAAAATTAAAGACGATAGTACAAAAACTTCATTTAGAATTTTTTTTTACTGAAATCAGTCACCAGTTTTAGTATTTTGGAAAAGTTTATAAGACTTGTTTGGTTTATTCAACCATGTATAAACCAAAGTCTTATAGACTTATCCAAAATATTAAAAATGGTGACTAGTTTCAGTATTCATTTTCTGGGAAAACGGTGTTCATATTTGAGGAGCTGAGAGCAAGAGTGGACCAAGTGGATTTGTGGGTTGGTCCACTCTGGCTCTCAGCTCCTCATATAGCAAATACTAATAAGATTGTTTCTATTAAATTTAAACATAAACAACCCCATTTAAAGGGTTCTCATTGTAACGTATGATTTAGCCTTATATATAGTATATTTTAAGGGTGAAGTGATAAAACGGGCATTATTAGTTTAATAATGCCCGAAGTGAGGCAGGCAATGTGATAAATTTATTAACATTTATCATAAAATCTTTCTCACTTTGCCCAAAATACGTGGGCAATGGGCATTATTAATAATGTCCGGATATATAATCGCCCGTAACATATAGGGAAAATTCGTATAGGACCACCCCAATTTATTTTATGAGCCATTTTTAAATCCTGTAGGAGGGTCATTCCACGTCAAATCAACACACTTTTCGGCACGACCTTCTCGGATTTTCTTGAAATTTGGTACACATGTTCTACTTATAGAAACTCGGAAAAGTACCAACTTTCATAAAAAAAAAACATTAATTGGTTCTGGAATTACAGGGGCGTAAAGTGGTCAAAAATGGGCCAAAAATCAACCTAAGTTCTTTAAATTGCTCTAGATCTAGAGGATCTTCTAATTGGGTTATACAGATGAAGTTGGTGTCATTTTAAAGTATTTTATATGTTCTTTTTAATAGTATAAAGGGTGATATAAAATTTTGAAAAACAATATGTTTTACAAAACTAAATAGAATTAAAAGTTCGATTTCTATCAAATGTACCACTTTTAAAATTTTGAAAAAAATTCCAGGAATAGGAAATATTATTTTAAATAATCTGGTAAAATTATAGGATGGAACAAAAATGGGATCAGTGTCAAAAACTATATAAACCAAAGTTCGATTTTTCTTATAGTCCCTTAAAAAATTTTAAAACTAATTTTTTTTTCTAATTGAATGCGAATTGAGTTGTATTTAACTGCTGTTGACAATTAGGGCCCCTGCACAAACTTGGTGTAGCCCGGGCTTCATATTTACTTTATGTGCATTGTTATACAATACAATGGCCTGAATTAATATACAGGTTGTAAATATGAAACCCGGGGTACACCAATTTTGTGCAGGGACCCCAATTGTCAACAGCAGTCAAATACAACTAAATTCGCATCCAATTAATGAAAAAAAATTAGTTTTAAAATTTTTTAAGGGAATATAAGAAAAATCGAACTTTGGTTTATATAGTTTTTGACACTGATCCCATTTTTGTACCATCCTATAATTTTACCAGATTATTTAGAATAATATTATCTATTCCTGGAATTTTTTCAAAATTTTAAAATGGTACATTTGATAGAAATCGAACTTTTAATTCTAATTTGTTTTGTAAAACATATTGTTTTTCAAAATTTTTTATCACCTTTTACACCATTAAAAAGAATATTTATAAAATACTTTAAAATGACACCAACTTCATCTGTATAACCCAATTAGAAGATCCTCTAGAGCAATTTAAAGAACTTATGTTGGTCGATTTTTGGCCCATTTTTGCCCACTTTATGCACCTGTAATTCCAGAACCAATTATTATTATTTTATGAAAGTTGGTACTTCTCCGAGTTTCTATAAGTAGAACATGAACATGTGTACCAAATTTCAAGAAAATCCGAGATGGTCATGCCAAAAAGTGTGTTGATTTGACGTGGAATGACCCAGGAGAAACCTGTGGTTAGTTTTTGGTAAAAATGTTTCTCTTAGGTATTAAATTACATTTTGAAGTTAGCTTTTTTTATTTTATAAAAATCAGTCGGAATACTTTTCTTTATATTTTAGTCATAATTTTGTTTCTTAGGTTTGGAACTAAATGATACATTAAAAAGTTCCAACTCCATGTGGTTTTATAAAATGAAGACATTTTTTGTAAAATTTTTGTAAATGTAGGGCCACATACAAGTAAACAGATTTATTTTAATACTGGCATGTTTCTGTGTGATAAGCATGGGGGAATTTCGAGTTATAGAGAAAAAATATATTTTAAGAACACCAAAACCTTAGTGTGCGATCATTTATTTCGGATTAGCTTTTTCACAACAATGTTGGAAATATTATACATTAAAATTGAAGTCTCTTTTGCTATAAATTTTAGAGTTATTTTAAACTTTTATGCAGTGGACCTAGGTACAATTACAAATTGTACCTAGAGCCATTTCCAGATTTTTTTAAAAACCTTCTATGAAAGTTTCTTGAAGTATTAGCTTTCCTTTTTCTCAACTAATGAATAATTTTGACTACTTCAAATTTGGCTAAATGTTAATTATTTATTTGATGTTTCAGGGAAAGGAAGTTCAGTGATTTGACTGGATAGTTACAAACGAGCATCATGTGGTGTAACTACTGTTTTTTATGTACTGGTCTAAATTAAGTAAGCTTTTAACTGGAATGAAATAGAAGTGACCAAAGCTAGCAATTATAACTGTTTATATCTTCATGCATTGTTTCGGTGGTTTATATGTTTAACTCATAACACGGTAATTCGGTAATTTAATGATAAATATTTGTTTTGAAATAAATCTTTTCAATCATTTGGTTTTTGTTATTAGTCTTTAATAATCCTTTTAGTATTTCATATACTTTAATAAGTTTACACTTTCATATACTTTTAAGTCTGCTACAAGTCTTAAAAATATTAAAAATTGAGTACATATCAGTGCAATAACCAAAAATGTTAAATTAATGTATGTTAATGTTAATAAATGGTTATAATAATATTAATAAATGGTTATAATAATGTCAATAAATGGTAAGTTAATAAGTAGAAAATGAAAGCGGCTGTATATTTAAACTGAATCTTGTAGTGTAGTAATAAATAATTTGTATAAAGTATCCCTTAGTTTAGAGATCACTAGAACCTAAATCTATTGGTTAAAGTTTCCAAGCACGCCTGAAGATAACGTGATATAAATGGACTCTAACCGTCTGACGTCACACGGAACCAACACGTGACCTATTGATCTTGCAATGGACTCTAACCGTCTGACGTCACACGGAACCAACACGTGACCTACTGAGCTTGCAATGGACTCTAACCGTCTGACGTCACACGGAACCAACACGTGACCTACTGAGCTTGCGATTGGTTACCACAGATACTATACTAGTAGATCTACTAGTGTAGTATCTGTGGTAACCAATTGCAAGCTCAGTTTTAGGTCACGTGTTGGTTCCGTGAAGTCTCGAACCAGATAGGCGGTTAGAGTCCATTGGTTACCACAGATACTACACTAGTAGATCTACTAGTGTAGTATCTGTGGTAACCAATAGAGTGTTTTCAGGTGACTTCACGACCAGCTAATTTCTTTTAACTGTTAACCTTTGTAGGGCTTTTAACTGTTGCTAAGGCGGTTGCTAGGTAACGAGGTATACGTTGCTAAGGCGGTTTTTAAGTATAGGGTCACGTGATTGCAAATACTCCAATAGAAGAATTCCACGGCCAGTCATTTTCTGTAACTGTTAACCTCTGTAGGGCAAAAAACTGTAACATTTCTGTTGCTAAGGCCGTTGTTAGGTCCGAGCCATGTGATTGAAAATGCTCTATTGCAAGCTCAGTTGTAGGTCACGTGTTGGTTCCGTGAAGTCTCGAACCAGATAGGCGGTTAGAGTCCATTGGTTACCACAGATACTACACTAGTAGATCTACTAGTGTTGTATCTCTGGTAACCAATTGCAAGCTCAGTAGGTCACGTGTTGGTTCCGTGTGAAGTCTCGAACCAGATAGGCGGTTAAGCCTCCAGCAACCTTATACTAGTGACAATGCACTCAAGCTATTTAGATATGTGGTAGTGGTTCTGCATCGAATAAAAAAGGCACTGTCTATTTGGCCGGAAAATATACAACTAAACTCTACTCTTTTTTTACCCTGCAACGGACTCTAACCGCCTATCTGGTTCGAGACTTCACGGAACCAACACGTGACCTGCAACTGAGCTTGCAATTGGTTACCACAGATACTACACTAGTAGATCTACTAGTGTAGTATCTGTGGTAACCAATCGCAAGCTCAGTAGGTCACGTGTTGGTTCCGTGGGACGTCAGACGGTTAGAGTCCACTGCCCGGCAACGGTTCTGATTGGAGCGCCGGGACTGCTACGTAACCGCGAAACCTACGGCGCATGCGCCAACTGCCGGTTTTGCCGTCCAAATAGACACTTCCAATAAAAAAACACGTAAATTTTATGATTTTGCATCCTGATTCCATTACTTATGAAAGATTATTCTCTTTTTAAATGTTAATCTAAACTCATAAAGAGTTGTTCTGTCTTTAGACACAAATTACTACCTTCTAGTAGGCTAAAGAGAATAATTATGTCTGTAGGCGTAAAAACACTGTCTCCTAATTGGTAGACTATAAGATCAATCCTGTCGCTAGGTCCAAAACACTGCCATCTGATTGGTAGATTGAAAGAAACATCCTATCTGTAGGCGTAAAAAGAGTCACCTGATTGGTAGACTATAAGATCAATCCTGTCGCTAGGTCCAAAACACTGCCATCTGATTGGTAGATTGAAAGAAACATCCTGTCTGTAGGCGTAAAAACAGTCACCTGATTGGTAGACTATAAGATCAATCCTGTCGCTAGGTCCAAAACACTGCCTTCTGATTGGTAGATTGAAAGAAACATCCTGTCTCTAGACTCATGTATGTATTTATTTATGATGAAAATAAAACACTATTTATCAATAGTAAAAAAAAAAATTTTTTTTTACGATAAATAATTTAAATTAAAATAAAAATCTGACTCTTTAAGAGTGTCGGATGGTAGGATTTGAACTGGGAACCTTCTGAATGCGAGACGGATACTAATCCGCCCGACCACCATCCCCACCACCTCCTAGCATCTTAATGTTGCTCCGGATATCATTTATGACACCTAAAATACATAATACCATTAAGGAGGACTAATCTTGTTGCCATTAACAATTCTTCCCACAGTGACTTAATTTGGATATACGTATTCGTAGCCTGGCTCTTCCGGAAGTGACAATCTTTATTTCTGTGGCTTGCTTTACTACAACTTTTGTTATGATCCGTAATTTAATCCTATTTTGCATCAGATATGCGAGACTAAACATAAAGCATTGACTTTTGTTGTATGAGCTTATAGAAATGAATAAAGATACTTTTATTTCATTCAGTAAACATTTATTGGCAACAACTTTAGAATATTCAAAATAAATTACAGATCCATGATCGTCTCGCCGGTGTAAGAAGCCCTCTAAATGCGCATGCACTTTATTTTTACTATTTTTGGAAAAATCGCAATAAAATAATAACTGGGGATAGAACCCAGGAACTGCCGCATGCTACGCAAACATCCTACCACTGCTCCAGGGGGGATTCAGTAATTTGAAAACTATTTAAAACATGTTCTTTGATTGTGACGCATAATGTAGGGCTTCTTACATCGGCGAGGCGTATTAACAGAACCGATTCAAACGCAAAAATCTTCACTTTCGAGGAATTCGGTCGGTGGTCCAGGTCAGACGGACGTTGTCATTCCTTTGCTGTTCTTGCATGAAATTTTCCATTTCTGGATGGACCGTGTTTCACTAGCTGCAATAAAAGATATTCGCGCAGTAAGGTGGTTCCAGAATACTTACCACAGAATCTTAAGGAACTCCTTTCCTTTTAAACAGATATTTATGATAGTTTACTTAACATGGGGGGTTTTAGGTTAGTTTCATGGCACAGGAGCCATGTAGTGGTGTAAATTAAACTTTAAGGGGTCAATAAACAAATTGAATAACTGATCACTAAATTGAAAGTAAATTATGAAAATAAGAGGAAGTGTCTCAAATTTTAAACTTACACTTTCCTCCCTTTTTTATTAAAGGTCTCTAAATTTTAAAGGAAGGTTATTAAGTTTTTTTGGTAAAGCAGTAAATGATGTTTGACTAGAAAACTCGGGAATTGAACCTAGAACTTTAACACGGAAGTCCAACAGGATTAGGATTTAAAGAAATATAATTACTAGTACCCTCTCCATCTTGACTTAATCTTATAGCTACGTGATATCCAAGGCTCATTTTTACCTCCTAATCTCACATGCATTTGAATGGTACAAAGACCAATAGATGAGAGAACGAAACCAAAAGACTAGGGTTACATGTTCCAGCTACAGATCTCAAACGAGGGAGTCCATTATGAATGTCCCTATCCATCTCATAAGCAAGGCAGTAGATCTTCAAAAGAATGCACAAACAATCCATCAAGTATAATACGACCCTTAGAATAGTAGACCCTCCTTTTTAATGACCCGTCATTAGAATTTGTAGGGGCCCCACAACTGACACCACGGGCGAACGAAATCAGCTGCCAGGAGAGTCCATTTTTAGGGGGTGTCAATGGACCTTTGATTCTTTCTGCTTCGATTAATCTTCGGAAGTTGGGTGATAGATTCGATTCGTGACCTTACGGTTAAACCAGTATCAAAAGAGTTCATTGAATGGGTTAAAGAGGTTGAGATCAGGGTTGGAAAAGGGGTTCTTGGACATGACCTTTTTGTTAGGGTTCATACGATTTTAGTTAACTTTAGGATAGAATGGATCATGATCATGGCCAGGTACTTAGGGAAAATTAATTGATATATTCGTAAAATTTACGTATTTATCTAATGATAGTATTTTTATTTAAAATATTTACTTATTGTATCTAGTCTACCTAGAACATAAGATAGGTAATTGGATGTAATTTATTCCTCAGACCTTAGAATTTAGGTTTTTTTTTTAACACAAATAGATGTAGTTTTGAAAGAACACTTGGATTAGAAGGGATTATTTAGCTTAGTTGCTATTTAAGTTTTATGCCCAGAGAATAAAACACAAACATTGTGTAGCTTTCTGTAGAAAGGATCATTTCTTTTGGCAAATTAAATATTTATCTTGTTAGTAAAGCAAAGCGGTAAGTTAGTGTTAGTAAATGTTAGCTCAATTAACGTTAGGTTCATATTTAATCTATAAGGTAAAAAAAAAATGAAATACCCTTATACCCTAAACAAAAATTCATTAGTGGTTAATATTGCAGAGATTATTTATTAGTAAATTAAATGCACAAATTTATGTAACAAAGGCCTCATTCGTCTTCACTGAAGATAGTTTTAACTCCATTTTCATCAACTCCCACCATACCACCAACCATACAGGTGCCATCTTTACACATCTAAAAAAGGGGGAGTGGGAAATTAATATCACTATTGAGAAAATTTAAATACTTAAAATCGCAGCCTTCAATCATTCCCAATACTTACTCCAGTGGGTAAAACTCCGACGATATCACAGCACAGCTGCCCATTCACGGCGTTAATCTGCTGTGTTTCGTTTTCATAAATGCACATGGGCTTGCATGTCTCCAGAGGAATCTGAAATGCATTGTAATTTATTTACTAAACACATAAGAACTAAAGTATTGTTTGCACATGAATTTTTTGTTTTAAAAATTTCAATCTAGAAGACATTTCTTTTATATTATAATTGTTATTATTGCTGTCTTTTATACTTGTTGCAATTTTAACTTTTACTACTATTAACTATTTAAGACTTATTAAGTATACTTTTCTCCACGAGTTCTCTTAGTATGCAATATGCATCCTATTTCTTATTCCCTAATCCTATTCCTACGGAAGAGCCATTCTCTATCCTAGAACATAATAAAGGCGACTTTGGAGCCCACATAAGTGGTTTTCTCTTTTCCGGGTAACTTGACTCCCCTGCTCCAATTCTATCCTCTCGTTAATGCTATTAAATTTTGGTTTTCAGAAAATGAAATAAAACCAGATGATCCAAATTTGTTCTCCACAAAGATACAATCCGTGGATGCATTTGCTTCTCTATGGGATGTTCTCTGAAATTTTTCTCTACAGGTATCCACGGAGGATATTCCCTTCGTGACTCAAACAGTTTGAGAACCATTGGTAAGGTATGAACAGAGATATAAGCGTCTATAAACAGAACAATTCTTACCCTTGTAACCAATCTGAGTTTTCTTCCATTAGCGTTCTCCCTGCAGAGCCTCCAATCGTCAAGACTCGGAATCCAGGGTTGGATGAATCCTGGTTTAGGCATCGGTGGAAGAGTCATCCTAAATGATTCTATCAACATCTGAAACAAATATTTCTTTTTAGTCAAAAATTTGGAGAAAAGGGTTCAAATACAAAAGATCGAGTACACCGTTATAAATGATTGGATAATAAATTATTGATACAAAATATACAATTAGATAAATAGTTTTCACTTCTTTCATTAAATATGCATGCACGATTTATTAAGTCCTCCTATCATAACTATTTTAATAAATTAAAGTGATCATGAAGTTATGGGTTTTAACTACATCTGTTTATTACATTCAACGCCTGCTTGGACTAACATAAGATTGTCAAAACTTCCAACCTAAGATTCATATCCCCTTTCTATCATTTTCATCAATTAGAATTTGTACATCCATAAATTAGTATGGCTTTATGCCTACCATGGAAATGAAGCTATTTTTTCGAATATATTATTCCCCTTCGTAAAGAGATGCTTGAATATTTTGCCCTAGTGATTAATTATATAGCTTTAAATTTAACTAATTAATGCTCAAAAAAGACAAAAAAAAATGTGAGCATTATTTTTTATACCTTACTTCTTTAAACGATAATTAGAGAACACTGGGTAAAAAAGGAAATGTGTCTATCAGATTAAAAAACGCAGTTTGGTCTTCATGGTCGGAAAAACCTGCTGTACTAATTAAAATTCAATGCCAATATTAAAAGAGATTATTAAACTTTTATGTAGTCCAATTAAAATTAGAATCATAAACAATTTTAAAGCTTAAAGATGTAAGGAGCTTTAATATTCTGGGAAACCTCTTATTATGCAAATGAAGAAGAAAATTTTTTCAAAATAAATTAACGAAATTTATTATTTTACTCCAGAGAAGAAAAAGTAAGCTATTTAAAAACTTGGAAAAAGAATATAAGAAAACATACGAAAACTATCTTGAAGAGTAAAAAGTCAAAGACTTACACAAGATCCCAAAAGAAGCAAAGCAAGCGATAACCTTCCTACAGACGCCATTTTGTTTTTAACTTCTTTCTACGTCCGCACAGAAATCGTTCTAATTACCCTATCTCTCAGTCCGCTTATATATATCCAAACATTTCGCAAATGTTTCTCTTATTTCAAAACATCGCATGGATAGTTTTTTTTAAGTTTTCTTAGTCTTCCTCAAACTTGCCATTGAACTATTGTAAGTGACTAATTGACCTCTCAATCAATGGTTCTGGTAATCTGCCAATCAATGTGAACGCTTCTTTAGAAACTCCTGAAAAGAGATTCGGAAGCGCGCGAAAGATTGCCTGCCTTGTTAAGGCGTGATTGACAAATTTCGAAAAGCGGATAGAGGGTTTGAAAGAGTTTTAACCATGGTTTTAATACCATCATCTTTTATCAAACTCTGTTTTTGCCGTTGTCATTTAGCTCTATAGTTTTCGCAGGTGGTGGAGACGCGTGGGATAACTTATACAGGTGGTCATAATGGCTGCTTTGTAGGAGAAAGTAAATATTCCAATTAGGCAGATTTTGTAACGCGTATAAAATGAGGGCCGAGGAGGAAAAATTCGGACTAGGTGTACCAAAACTAGAAACCCTGTTACAGCGAGAACATGCGAAACTATCTAATAAGTATGCTTTTTATCTTTTCGAGTTAAAACTATCTCACCTATAAAGACTCACGAGAACTATTTGTAAACCTTTGTAAATAGAAAAAAGACATTAAGAAAGTCAAATATCAATGTGATAGTGCTAAATGTTACAAATAAAGTTCAATTTTAAATGATTACACATAACATAATGTTTGCCAAAATAATATAAACAGAAAGTTTTCAGGCAGAATGAATGTCTTCAGATGAACTCATTAAAAAATCACAATTTGGAAATGTAACATTTCGTCAATTATGTAGGCCCAGGTACATTTGTTTGGAACTACCACTTGCTCTTTACACTCTGCTACAAAAGCTTCATAACTACGTAACATCTAGACCACCTATCGGCCAGCTGTAATGAAACCCGATAAACAAGCGACCAGATAAGACGAAACTCTAGCAGAAAAACACTCTCAAGCTATACACCTCAACTCGCGTCAAGATAAAAGACACCCCAAGAAACACAAAACTAGTCTCAACAGGCCCCTTCAACCTGTCCCTTTCACCCCCCCCCAAAAAAAATACAACGAACGTTGTCATTTCGGAAGTTATATTGTTCAGTTTCCGTTGTCTTTAAAATTGCGTTTCTCCAACAGAAATAAAAAAATACAGAGAAATAAATAAAATCTCTCTCTTCTCCGCATTTTATTTATTTTCCTTTTTTTCCGGGCGTTAGTTATTTTTTCCCGGAATTCCCAGGAACCCTCTTGAACGGCGTCGTGCGGTATTAGCCTTTCGTCCTGGAAACAACTGCCATACACAATTTCCGATTGTTTCCAGTTGTTATGCTAGGTTCTGGCTCTTTGTTTTGCTGCCGTGTTCTCCTGTCCTGCCGGGAAAATATTTTATGCGAGACGAGAGTCTGTTTTTTTTTTTCTATGGTAGGTAGAGTTCCGATTTTAAGGCGGGTTTGAGTTGTGTCGCTTAAGGAGGGGTTATTTTCGGACGTTTTAAAGACTGGTATTAGCATTCAGAAAAGAGAGGGTAGAAAACTAGATACCTTTTTCAGTTAATTTCTATTTTGGAAAAAGAAATTCTTTATTTGTTTTTAGGCATTTTGGTAGATTTGTAAATCTGTTTCGTTGTAGAAACAGATCTGTTCCAATTAGATGGCCGCTGAACGGTCGACGGGGTAATACACAAGTACCATTTATTTCTTAAAGCATCATAAAGTGATTATAAAATATTTTTAATTTTAATTTGATTTCAAACTATATTTCATGTAAAATTTACAATGTAAATTATGACGGCAGGGTAACGTCAAATAATCGCCAACACGGTATACATTTCTAAACAAGTGTTTCAACATAAAATGAATTGAGATCGAGAAAAATAAAAACATTGTACGTAATAATTAAACGTTGTGTTGTAATATCTAATAACTACCTACGTACAATTAACATTAACTAAATTAATTGATACAATTGGAGACTAACCAATTACATCAATCACTAAAATTTCATCTAAATCCCGAAATTCTTTCGGTAAATAGTGCAATGAACCGAAAAAACCACCGAATCCAACATGATCACACTTCACTGTTCTACACAACTCTCAAAAAACTATCCCGCTACAAATTCCTTTCATTAGTGTCCGATCCTCTTTTCACCTTTAACCTGGTAACAAAACACCAAAAAATCAAACCCGAAATAGAAAAAATAATGAACAGCAAAAAACAAAACAGGTCGGCGGCCAACAAGAGAAAAAAAAAGTAACCAAACCTTCTCCCTGCAGAACTTTGCTTCTAGCCCGAGGCAGCGAAAACTGATCATAAAATCGACTCGTCGTTGCCAAAAAATAAATAAAAACTCCATAATAAAAACAAAAGGAAAATTCTTTATTATTTTTTTTCAATCAAGTAAGGTCAGTTCTGAAGCTGATGGGAGGGGACCTGAATTAATAGGGGCCCCCATTTCGGAGGGATTCGTCCGATTGATCAGTCAATTATGTCTTCATACGGGACGATGGGTTATTATAGAATGAGACTTCTTTCTCTGTTGGTTTTTTTTTACGAAAGTGGGTTCGTCGGCAGGTGTTTTATGCAAAGCATGATTTGGCTGGCTAAAAGGCGATCTGATTTTATGTGATGATTCTTGGAGAGAATGTCAGTGAATGGTGAATAACATTAAAACGCAGGGAATTGTTTTGTATTGTAAGAATTTATCGTTCCTTTAGAAGAAGACTGGCCCAACTCAAAAGTCTAATAGTATGTAGTTTCAGTACGAATTTGGCGATCGTCTACAGCTCTACACATGTTTGTGAGATGGCAAACTTTTACGCCTAATTAAGCTTGAACATATCTGCTATGTTTAACTAAGTTTTAATTCAAAATCATTATCACTGATGGATTGTAAATATGATCACTGATAGAATAGTATATATTTGATCAGTAAATAATATGTAGTAGATAAGATACATTAGTATGGTAGACTTACTCACATCAGATTAATTAGTTTAACAAAAAATTAAAAAAAAAACTCAAAAACACATTTTGATGAAAAAGCGTGAATAAAGCTATTTTTCGAGCCCAAAGAAGCTTCGGTTTTTGTTAAATGAGATTATTATACAGTGTCCCAAAATCAACGTCAGCAGTAATTTATATCGGGTTGTTTTACAATCCGGTACGGCGGAATTTATGTTCGCATAAAAGGTTGTCAAATACATCTTCTCCTCAGCAATTTTTTCATCCATCGAATTTTTTTTCGGAAGAAATGCGCTTGAATTCTTGATATTTGGGTCAAACATCCCCAGAAACGGGCAGAGCTTTCAAGCTGTATCATCCGTCAATTCCCCCATGAACAAACGTACTTACTCTGCTGGTACAAGCCAGTAGTAAAGAAGAAGGCAAAAAAATATATACGACAGTTAAACTGGCCGTTAAAGCACTCCCTTTCAGTAAACAAGCTGCGAAAAAAGACAGATGGCAGAGCAAGTGCATGTATGTCTTCAGGAAAAAAGGACACGAATCCGATGTTTAATTCATCGCCTTTTCCATCCTCAAAAACGAACACTCATCTTCTCGAATAAAATAAATGTTCGAAAAGTTGTTTTCGTAGCTGTCGAACATTATTACTCTTTTTCCAGATCTGTTTTTAATGCCATTCGCTTTTTAACTAATGAGGTATTTTTTTTCTAATCAAGTTATAAAAGGAAGGTTGCCAAATTAACCGTCCGCAATTAAAACAAGGCGAGAGCAGAATTCGATTTCTGGTTCCGCTTGTTATTACAAGTCTATTCAAAAATCGTCTGTTTGTTTAGGAAGGCAGCTTTTTCCGCCGTGGAGGTTTTTTTCTGCCTTTTTCTGCGGCATATTTTATTCCTAACGAGATGCACTTAAATGCGATAAAAAGAGAGGAAGTGCCGTTAATTGCTGTGGACCTTACCTCCTGCAAAAGGGATTTTGGAGGGAAAACTTCAATAAAAAGCGTTCGAAAAGAAGGAGAATATGAATAAAATAAGCACGAGAGCAAAAATAAACGAATAAAAGTTAATTGGCGCCTCATAAAAACGAAAACGAACTGTCCAAGAATATTCCACGGCTAGGGTGAAAAAAAAACTGCATTAAAATTTATTGTTCACGTAAAAGAGTTTACGCATTTTTTCTTGGTTGTTATTACTGGGTTGTTTGTTTTCTATCACACATCCAGTAATATCGCAAAGTACTAACTTTAAAAAATGAAGAGAAACATTATAAAAACCTTCAAAAGGAGAAAAAAAACTATTTGCAGATTTATTTTGAAATCTTCAAATACTGCTACTGCTTAAATTAAAACAGAAAACTAAAAAGAACTTGGACAGTTATATCAATCTCACAGAATTGTTTTCCCAATGAAACTAAAATAAAATTCAATATTTTAATCAATTAACGATATTGAATTATTAACGTACACTTTTAGGACTACTATTATCTTTTTACTAACGTCAGGCGCAGATTCAAGGGGGTCACTCTAGAGTCTAGACAGTGCACAGTGCCCCAAAAAAGGTTCACAAAATGAGTTAAAACCCTAATTTTACTGGTAAAATTTCCAACTTTTTTCTGGGGGAGGACCCCAATACCCTAGTGGTACTACAAAGGGATCTTGTGTGGTAGAAAATCCCCAAAATTTTAAAAAGTAAAGGTGATGGGCTGGAAAAGTGCCCCCCCCCCCTCTTGGAGACGCGCCTGAATTCTTTAAAAAGGTTTTTAACTTTGAGTGACAAAATACTGGGCGCTATATGTTTATATCGCTTTCTGAAAATTGAACAGTGTTTCCCTCAGTATCTTTTAGTTAAAATTATATCTTATTTCATACTTCATAGGAAATCAGTTAGAACAGATTGTATTAATAAATAAGGACATTGAAACAGAGATATCGCGAAGAAGAAATTATGTATCGCGTCTGGATCCAAACAAATCGCCTGTCTATATAATACCTCCCGTTTCGCTTCAAACAGCACCAACCTCCCCAAAACGGCCCCGGTCAAAGATATAACCACCCTCCCAAATCACACCCCTCTCGCGGTGTGGTCCGAGAAGACAGAAGTAGTTTGTCGGAGCAATCTTCTACGCCTCGTGTGTCACATGTGACACTCTCTTCCCTGTGTCACTCTTCCCTTTGCCCGCATCACGAATCGGGCAAATGATAGGTCTCCCGGGTGTCCCCGGACAAGAAAGCTCGTTGTAATGATGCTTTTTTCTTCAATTGTTCTAAAACTCGAAAAAAACTGCCCCTTATTGTTGCAAAGGGTGTCATTTCGGAGTGTGGTTATAGCGACCACCGAGGTATCAGCAGGAAACAGAGTGTGGATGAGACAATGATAAATAATACGTCGTTTTCGGTTGGAGGGTAATGTGAAGCGATGTTTCGGCCTCTATTAAGTTTGACAGATTTAACGGTCAGGAATGGAATACACGACGTGTTGGAGAGAATTTTCGTGTGGAGTAAAATGGTGGGTCAGTCAGGCTCTATTTAAGTTGACGCGTATTCTTATCGTGTTTTGAGAAGTTTTGATAGGGTGTTGTTCTTTTCAAATAATATTGTCGGAAGAGGTTTTTCTGTCAATAGTAATGCATTGCTTTGGACTGAAAAGATGTGGGAATGTACCGGCCTGCTCGGTGAAATAGTATAAACTGTTATAGCTCATTGGAAATTTTTACAATAAATGTATGACAAACAGGTATACAGTTAACACCTTAATTTTAATTTCTTGACGGTGAATACAAGAATATTTTCAGTGTTTCTTTTAGTCATTTCATGTTATGTCAACAAACGGGACACAGTGTAATTTCTTTATAAACAAACTGCAACTTTAAAACTCTGTTTTTTCTGGACATAAACATAAGAAAATTACTCGTTCAATCCAAAGAGAAACACAAAAATGTCAAGGAAGCAAGCAAGTAAGCATGAATACACTAGTATACACTAGTAGTTACATAGAGGAGAGAAAGTGATGGAGTGAGCAATGGTGACACTAAAGAGTGGTTAGATAATTTCCAGAAAGTCTGCCAAAGACCATTGTCACGTGATGGCTTTTTTACTAGAAATTGTTTTCACTGTTGAACTTTTATACAGTGCAGTGATGCTAATGCATGCATTCGTGGAGTCCTGCCTGTCTGTAATAGATTTGAAATTCCTAAGCAAGCGATAACTCGCTAACTCATTAGCAGAAGCCCTGCTAATGCTGGGTACTATTTTTCGGTGTCAATTAAATGGGAATCAACTTCTATTTCTCCACTATGGTCCAAACGCTTGATGCAACATCTAGCTACACTAGGAGAGTTAAGAAAAAAATATTCCGCTAAACCACCATTTGAAATCTATTCTCTTGTGCGATCAACCTCGAAGGCAATATGTTTATAACCTTATAAAAGTCAAAGAGATTCCAGAATTCAAAAAGATACCCCACGCATTAAAACTCAGAGCCGCAGAAGTGGGAGGGTGAGGCAAGAAGTAAAAATTGCCCAGAATCTTTATCGCAATCCACTGGCCTCGTAAACTCCTGGAACGACCGAATGTTTTGGCCCCTCGGTTTTTCTCCGGGAGCCAATAACGCACATTTTCAGCTAAATATCGAACGCAAATTCTCCACTTTACGATGCTGATTCGGCAGTCAGCAATCCGATAAAAACGGATCACTGCTTCTCACACAAAAAAGGTTCGATCGTGATATATGCAGTGTTTCTGGCATTTAATTACCGAGTTTTCACTACAATAAGGCCATAAAACATTATCTTTGTGGATGGTTTTTGGATAATTATGCTTAAGATATTTTTTATCATCATTTTTGGGTAATTGAACTAATCCTAGTCAATTGATTGAAGGGTTAATGTAATGCAGAATAACGGCCGTATTCTCTGCTACCTGACCTGCGGTTAACCATCATTTAAAGAAGGAATAGCCGACACTGATTGGCAGAATCCTTCTTTTGATTAAGGAGATTTTTAAACTTTTGACCAGATAAACGTATGCTAAGTAAACGAGCTTTCGTTCCACGAGTTAGGTCCACGAGTCAAAGTATATTGAGACTCTTTGGGTTATAAAACGAAAAAAACATTATTAGTCTGTGTTGTTTTAGAAATATCGCTCACATTATGCTTAAATGCATGTTTTAAGTATGTTTTAAGTGTGTTAAAAGTATGTTTTAAATCAATTCTAGCGACACTGCAACGAGTATTACAGTATTGTGTCGTTACAGGACTAAACACCCTGAATGTTCTGTCCTTGGAATAAAAAAAACCCTCATGAATTTACTGACATCTGTATTTGCTTACAACAATGATGTATCATTAACAGTGCCTCAACTGTTTACCAACCAACATAATGGAAAAAAAGCTTTCCAACAAACCAAAACGCTAATGATACGCACAATACATATCGCTTGCAGAATATTCCCTTTTTACACCGCTTCTTTTATTCTAAAGACGATAAAAATCGTATCTCATTTCCAAAGAAAGGTAATTGCAAATTCTAATTTAAAACCCCCCACGTATCTCGTGCGACTCGCCTGTCCACACCACTTGGAAATATTTCGTGCTAAGAGTTCGGCAGATATGACTTCTTAATGACTGCATTTCGTGGTCAGAAAACCCACATCTCTCTCTTCTTGCGTTGATTATTATTTCGCCATTTCTTTTTCGTTTTTTACGAGTCTTTTTTCCTCTCGGTTTCCCTCTCACTTTCACTATGGAAAATAATAAGAAGAACAAATGGAAAAATAAATAACATCGCCGCGCGCGAGGAAAACTATTCAACTCAACTCTACTCGCTTCAACACTAATTGTCGATCGTGCTTCATTAGAGTGGCATTGGAATAGAAATCGTTTGCTTGTATTCTAGTTCTTTTATTTTTTGCTTTACTTTATCTTTTGCCATTGCGAGATCATTTTTCGTGATTATTTTGGAAATAATAATGGGAAAAGTGTTTATCGGTCAGTTTTTGGAAATTGTTTTTGGCCTTATCATCTTTCTCTTATCTTAATAGAACGAATAGTAGAAAACAATTTTCAAGTTCACAATTAAAATGCTTAAGATCGTACTGTGTGTATTATATACTTGGTTTAAAACACATAGTAACAAACTTTGTTAAGTCTTTTTCATCTTTATCTTAATATTAAAAACTAAAACTAAAAAAAAAAAACTCATCGGCGCAACAGCCCTATAGTGGGCCAAGTCCTACGATGCCCATCTTCGTTTTCTTGGCCGTGGGGTGCAAGGCATATGTCCCGGTTAGGTGGTCAGTCTAACGCAGGACCCCCAGTGTTTAGTTCCCAAGCACGCTTGGTCCTCAATTTATCGACCCACTCAAGGGATGAAAGGTTGAGTGGACCTTGCCCAGCCCGAGAGCCGGGAATCGAACCCCGGACCTGTGGCACGGAAGAGCTATGCGCTACCACTGCGCCACCGGGCTTCTTATCTTAATATTAACTTCATAAAATCCACCCTATTGCATAACTATAACACAAATTAATACAAAGAAACCAACGCCTATGATATTCAAAACTTTTTTTTATCTTGTTTAATTTGTGTAAATACAATGTTGAAACAACACTAAAACTAACGGCTGATCATATTTAACCACTTGGAATATTTCAGGCCATCCTTTTAAAATTTATCCATGAGTCCAAAAAGTTTTCCATTCGTACACAATAACTGTAAAAATTGAATTTGAAAAATGTAATTTCATATACAGTTTAACCTAGATACCTCAAAACTGAAGGGACCCTAAAATAAATTCAAGATACCGAGTTTTCAAGATAACAAAGTTTCTTCAATTATAAGGTTAATTAGTATTTTATTTCAAGTGGAAAATATTTTTTGAGATATAAAGGTTTTTGAGGTATTAAAGTTCGTAAAAACGTGAGTATACTATACTGTATCATCTTATTATTACTAAAGTTTAATGGTTTTGGAATAATATTATAAATAAATACATTCCATCTTTCAGGTTTCTGTATTTTTTGTATTTTCGATTCCTATTGACCTTGATGTTTAAAAGATTGAGTTTCATGACATTTATTTTCTTCCATAAATTTGACATTGACAGCAAACGCAATTTACTTTTTGTACAAGGTGGATAAATTTCGAATGAGAAGCACTAATTACCCCAGACAAGGTCGTTATCAATATAATAGGGCCCGAAAGAAACAAATAAAGCAGAGTTCTTGCAAACGATTGTCAGATTTGATGGGAAATAGTGTCCACTTTTTCGTGTTCTTTCCCTTTAATATTTTCTTCCCTTGGCTGTCATTCGCAGAACAAAGGAAGTGTAATAAACGCAGTCGACAACGTTGACAACTTGAGGGAATGGATGGAATTAAATAAAAGTACGGAACGGTCCAAATAATAAAAATGACAATAACAGAAAAAAAGACAAAAACAGAAAACAAAGAAAGAGATACAGAAAGACTATCTCTGTGAAGGAGAAAATAATAGGCTTTTCAAAAGACTAGAACAGTGCCCGGCAAATTTTCTGTAGCCGCTTTTTACAGTGAAAATGGTTTCTTCGAATGGCAATTGGTTAAAAAGGCTCGGGGGTTCCTCAACACTCTTTCGGAAAGAACAGAGCTGGAGGGAAAAGTTTTGAAATACGTTCGAAACTTCGCCGTTTTCGTTTATATTATTATTTTGGCCACCACTGTGATGTCATTGTTAGTGTTGAGCCATTTGTTTTGTATAGTTTTCTAAAAGTTTTGAGTTCAGTAGAGTCAAAATGGTGTTTTTGTCAGCTGTCCAAATCCGAGTGTCGTGATTCCTTTTTGAAACCACAGTTATGGAAAGCAAAGTTCTATTGAAGGAAAATTATTTTCAACTTAATAATGAATTGATTCTAGGAAAACATAAAATCTATGTCATTAGATAAGAAAGAAAAGCAATGAACAAAAGAAAAGTAAGTTCAAAATGGATTCAAATGTAAACTTCAGAAGTGTCTGAAAAGGATACGAATTTTTTAGATTTGTCAATAGTTTTTGTTACAGCTCCCCATGTGCAAATACTTATATTAGGAAAAACGGCCTGTACTTTTCTTTAGTTCCATCTTTGTGCAACAAGATAAAACGTTTTAGTTTGAATAAAGCAATGTATTATAATAATAAAATTCCATGGACTATTTTCACAGCTCTGTAAAAATTACATAATAAATTCAATTCTTTTTATAAACTTCTTCCTAAAATGAGACACTGAATTTATGAATCTAAGCACTTACGAAATACCTTTGACGCGTTTTAATTAATTCATAAACTTTCTTCAGTGCTTCTTTTGGCTTCATCGGTGATTTTATTAGGCTTCTTTTGATGTAAAAATATACACATTCATTAAGCAAAATAATGATAATAACCTATGTTCAAACATAACAAAACAATAGCCAAATAATCATTGGATCTTTTCACCTATTTTTACTACGAAATTTCAACTTAATAACTGATATTTATTTACCTATCGGTAAATTTAAAAAAAAGCCAACAAAGTATCTATGGAATAGCTATCTCTTGTTCCAATCCCCATATCTCCCATCAAAACATATTCCCATTGAACTTTCCACGGCTCGAAAGGAAGCAAATGGCCCGAGACTATTGGCAAACCAAATTAGTCATTATCCATTATCAGCCAAAGTAAAGTTTCTTCCATTTCCACGGCCGTAATCTTTTTCAATACTTTACACAGCGGCCAAAAGTGGTGAAAGTTACAGTTTACAGGAAACTACCCGGTGTTCGCCGATAACCTCCCTTTATCGTCGTTTAGTGTTTTGAGGATACATTTATCCCATCATTAAGGAAATAATTTAGTCTGCAGCATTACAATCTACCAGTTCATAAATCATTTTATTAATCATGCAAAACCTTGAAAGGGATTTCCCCCTACCTGCCCGTCCATTGTGTAGCTATCATTCGATATTCTCACAGGGGTTATTAATGCTTCCGAAACCTTTTTAAACCATTCGGTTTTTTATCTTAACTGTTCTGGAAAGAGAGAATTTTGCAGGCCCGCTTTTCTTTTCTAAAGTGCTGTTTTTTGTTGTGCCATATTCGAAATTTTTATGGTGTATCATGGCAGTAAATGTAAAAATAAGGCTGTCGTAAAGAAATCGTTTTTATTTGCCTCGTGGGAGCCGTGGAGAATAATAGCGCCATCGCGCTTGGTTTTTCAGTCGCTAAATACGGCTTATTTAATGCAGGGCCTCTCTTCTCTGACGTCAGAAATGGTTTCTGGTAACAAAGAAACCCAGATTCTTGAATATTATTTTTCGTGAAGGATTCCAGTGTGTTGAGAATAGGAAACCGAAACAATTATTTTCTATACTAAGCTTTTCGTGTGACGTACAAATTTCTCATTTGTTAAGATGGAAAGCTCAAAATAAAGAAATAAAATTCCATAGGGTTCAGTGTAAATAATTAAAAGCCGAGCTATTTAAGTTTACAGAAGTTCATATAATAAAGTCATGCTAAGAAACAAATAGCATAATTTGCTTGAACGCTGCAATTCAAAATGTATAAATATTACAAAACAATTTAGAAATAAAACTGTATTTTGATTTCAATAAGCGTATTCTCCAATTTTAATTACATTCTTGGTATTGCATTTTAATAAAGCAAGGGAAATATTTAATTTTGCATAATAGGGTAAAATTTTGAATTATTTGTTAGACGCTAATAGCACAGCTCACACCAAACGTCAAATTTACGTAACTACTATACAAGAAGTAAATGAAATTCTTGGAAAGTTCTCCAGAAATTTGTGAAATATGATAACAATATGAAACCGAGTATTTGCTAAGGAGTTTGAAGGAGGAGCTTTGAAGTCACGAAAAACAACTAGGGAAGTATGGAACATTAATTTAATTGAATAAAATTGGAGATGAATTGGAGATTGCAAAACGATAACCATATTATACTGTAATTGTTTTACTATAATTTTAATGAATATTGTCATGGAGGAATAAAATGGAAATGAAAGTTTATTTTAAAAAAGATTTAGTATTTTAATTTTAAAAAATGTTAAAACTAAAAGCTAGTAAAACCTTAGAACACAAGAGAACATGAACAGCAAAAATCCCCAGCTGTAACTTGAACACAACCTTAATAGAAATCAGTCAACTGTCCTTGATGCCAAACTGCATACAAAAGGCCCTCCGTGCGCTCAGGACTCGAACCCCGAGACACGCATTCTGGACTCGAACTTCATGGCAATATTAAGTGTTTATTATAGCCACAACAAGCTTTATTTCATATAATATAATTTTTTTACAATCTTTCTACAGGCTTAGATCTTGACTCGCCTTTCAAACAACCAACGCTTTCAATAAATCCCTCCTGTTTAAATATCTTTAAACGATAACCTCCCATCAACTAACCTCTAATAATGAAAAATCGAAGTCATCAGCGACCACAATCCCAATAGCCCCCGAGTCGCCACAACCAAGCGGACAACACAGTCAGTGAAATGATGATGATGACTGCGCTAATAACAAGGGATTTTAATGACTCTAAATGAACTCCAGCATCGTTAAAGCTCAGATAAGGCAGAACAGAGTGGCCTTTGTGTCGGACGGGGTGTGGAAATGGCACGGCAAAGGTGACATAGCATGACTCATTGCCTAATTGAAAAATGAGAAAGGGATTTCTTGGCCTTTCTTAGCTTTATTAGCAAACTATGTATCCAGCTGAAGAGATTTATTGTAGGGAGCTTGTGGGGCAAGGATTGATCAAAGCTTGCTGTATCTAATTTTTCTCTTTATGTGGAGCATCATGATTTATCTAAATTTCGTGTGCTTATAAATTTAAAATATTTCTAAAATTAAGCAAATTGGTTTTAAGCAGATTTAGATTATTTTAATGCTTTTATGTAAACAGTTTTTTGAAGATGATAGACAGTCCTGTGGAAAAAAGAAAATTCATAGAGCTTAAACGTTTTAGGTTTAAAATACATCAATTAAAACTATTTTATGTACTATCCAGTTGATACAATTTGATAAAAATATATAAAGGGTAAGATTAAAAATAATATTTTTAATCTTACCCTGAATATATTTTTTGACTTTTGAAACACCTTGTATTTAAACAGTGTGTTTCAAAAGTCCCCTTCACCTACGTATCTTAAGGTCTCGGTTTAAGGTGAGAAAGGTAAGGTAAGACAAGAAACCCTGCTGAACCCATTGAGACGGCTTACAGTGTCCCTAGCGGTAAAATAAGAAAGTTAAAAAAGTAATAAAAACTTCAGTTTTCAGTTTTCAAACTTTTTTTTCCAACATTAAAATTTTTAAACTAATTTTATGTGTATTTAAAAATATTTTCATTTGTTTTTGAAAACCAGTCGTAATAAGTTTTTATAGCACGTCAAGTCATTTTTCGACGTGCATTTGGTATTTAAAGGTCCGTAATCGATTATGCTGCATATACTTCCCCTAATTGAGACACAACACATTTTACCAAAGGGCATAAGATAAAAAACAAGGTCCTAAACAATTACAACGAAGCAAGGACTTCAGCCTTTAGCCTTAGGGGTCTTCAACCTACTCCTTCGCTTCGAAATAAAATATTTCCCCAATAAAAATGGTTATTAAAGTTACTTATTGAATTTATCTTCCATTTTTTCCACACTTGAGACATCTTTCTTAGTGAAATGAACGGGAAAAGCCAAGTGAATAATAAATGAGCAGAGGCAAAAAATAAATTTGGGTATAAAATTAAGAAATAAATAAGCACATTTAACTTGCCCCGAGTCTTGAATATTGTGAGCGCGTTCTTATGAAATTATCTCTCAAGTTTACTAAAAGCTAGCTACCTCCAGTTTGAAATATTCGTTCTATTTAATTTCTTGAGTAATCACGAAGGAGAAAAAAATTAAACGATTATTCTTTACTGTTTTCGTAGTGTTGCCATTTTTTATAGAAATACTTAATCGTAATAGAAAACTTTTCTCGAGTGTTTTGGAATTAAAACACAGAAATTAATTAGATGGATAAATAACTTCACGGAAACTCATTTTTGAAAGACAAATAAGTTGGCTTCTTTACGAAAGTAAAGAAACGTTTAATATTTTAGAGCGAAAAATAATTGAGGTAATCTTCCTGGCGATGTTGTGAAAATAATTTGAAAAGTAATTTCAGTTCTACGAGTATTTGCGTTTCTTTGTAAACACAAAATTTCACAGTTTCTCACATTTTCAAAAAGTGGGTAATTTAATAACTTTACAGCATTTTTACAGAAAACATCAACACCTAATTTTCTAACTTTTGAGCTTAAAACTCAACTAATTAAAAGAACCACATAATAATCAACTTCCATTTACTCCATGTTGATATAAAGAAAAAAACAGATGATGATATTCTTCCAAGAATTATAAAAACCTGACCGATTTTAAATAAAGATTGCGTGAAGGGTTTTTATTGCATCGAGTACATTCATTAAATACAGCTCAAAACAAACCTTGATGCCTTGAACTTTCTATTGAATCAATTTTACTTTATAATTCAAGGTTTTGTGCATTGTAAAATAACTGGCCAGTTGGGTTGCCCATTTTTTCCAAGTAATGTTCCTGGAAAATAATTGGAACATTACGGTAAAATCAATCAGAAATACCAGTATACCAGAATTTTAAGGTAATATGTTCCTGTTATTTCCCAAAAATATTACTTGGAAAAAGGGAAACCCAGCTATCCAGTTTTTCCAAGGAAAGTGGCATGATTTTTACAGTGTATGTGTACTGTAAGAACATTGTGTAACTCAAACTTTTCAGTGGTACCTTCAGCCTTGAAAAGTTTCCTGGTATTACCGAAAAAATTCATAGCCTCCAACATTAGTATCACATCTGCGACTCATTACACTAGCTCATTCTGCGACTATTGTGCTTTTTAATCAAAGCCAATAATAATCACCCTGCGTTTCATAATTTGACCGATTTTATTCCATAATTTCTTACGATCCACGCATCGCATCGATGCAGTTTATGAATAATCCCTTACAAAATCAGCATCCTTTTAACACGGTGAAACACGACAGCCACCTGCCACCGACTCCCCCCGGTAAAACAAAGCCTTCGTATAATCGAATCAGTTTGGCGTACTCAGAGAACCAGGACAATTCTAATCTCGCATTCGGGTGCATTCACACGTCCCGCGATCGAAAGCTACAGCACTCGCGGTATTTGCATGGGAACGTGCCGGACTCGCTCTCGAGGGGTTCGCCCCCCTTCCAACCTGCATGAGTAGCGTTTGCATGTGGTTATAACATGGGGAATGGAGGAGTGCATGATTTACATTTTGAGGGAGTTTTAAAGGAAATTTAGTGTTGGAGGTAATGTTCTACAGGCTGTAAAATGTACTTAAATGGTCCAACAATAGCATATGGGTAATATGCTACTTTTGGGATTTTTTTTTGAAATTTTTTATAATATTTAGCATTTGGAATGGCTATTAGTATTGAAAAATCCATTGATACTGATAGCTATTCCAAAATTAGTCCATATAGTACATTTGCTACATGCGAATTCTCTCCCTCTGTCTTTTTTCTCTCATGTTCTTTCTCTTAGTCTCTCTTTCCTCTCTATCCTTTCTCATCCTCTCTCTATCCTTTCCCTTACTGACTTTCTCATCCTCTCTCTCTCCTTTCACTTGGTCTCTCTCTCTTCTCCTTTGTCTGCCTCGTTTTTTTTTCTCTCTATCCTCTCTCCATTCTTTCTGTTTTGTCAGATTACAATGAAAGTATTTCTAACGTGTTTAAATAAGTTTCAAATAATTCTTTATGGGTTTGGATTTAATTACGTATTTTTTTTTACCTTAAAACATTTCTGAGAGTGGTCTTTTAGGGTCGGACATATATTTTTGAAATAACTTAATCACTCTCACTTGGAACATATATCTGTTTAAACCAACCGCCAAATACTGGAGAAAAATGACCCGTATCAAAGGATATTTTCTATCCGGATAAAATTTCTATCCATTTTTCCATAACCACTAAAAAGCCCAGTCTCGTCTTTTGATGCCACTCTCACCACCGCTAACAAACCCTCTTCAAAAGAAAACCCCGCAGTTTCTCAAAAAACAACGAACAAAAGGCCGGCAAAACCCCCTTCCAAAAACAACCCGAAACTTTCAAAAACTTCCCAAAGACCTTTCTTCACATTCCGCAGACCTCGCACCGATTTTCCCCATAGATGGCTACCATAAGGCCAAACCTGATAAAAGAGAAAATAAGCCCGGACCAACCATCCCAAAAAAGAGAAAAAAAATTCGGCCGAGGCTCGCCCACTAGCACCAATAATAATAAAGAAGACAGGAGAAGAAGAAGCAAAAGGCAGTCATGCGACTGGCAGTTGATAGATGATGTGCCCGAGCGGTGATGAATTGTCGCGCTTTCGACGCCCGGACCACGTTCGTGTCCTGAATCCGGCGCAGGACAAAATTTCCCGATTCATCCCGATTTTTGGGATTTTTTTAAGTTATCCTGGTTGTCACCGAATGGAATACTGAAAGGAATGGGACCACTTTTTTTGGAGCAAGATCAAGGACAGAAGGCTGGTTTTGATTGGATAGGATTGAGATATTTGGAGTTTGGATTAGTGAAAGGTCTAAATCTTTTGAAATATTTAAGATATGATTGAGTTACTTTACTTATGAGTAGTGGTGTTGTATAATCTTAGTTGGGCTTGAGGTGCATCAGGATAACACAATAATAGACAATAATTTTGTAATTTCTTCCGTCTTTAGGCTGGGGCAATGCGGGATAATAAGGAAACGTTATAAAACATATAAAACAAAAGGAAATGATAGTAGTATCAGTTTTATAAATGTATAGCTCTAAATAATATAAATGTAGTAGTTAGTTAAATAAGTTTTCATTCATTAAGTGTTTTTTAAGTCTCTAAGTAAGAAAGTTCTCTCCCTCGGACAGCCTTGTCATATGTTCTACTTACTTTTGCTGTGGAATTTCGTGGCTTTATATTTTTAGACCTATAAAGCAAAAAAATTCTCTTTGGCTACCTTCGTGTATATGAAATTCATCAAAAGATTAACTTTCTCATTCTGTCCTTGACAAAAAAAATCAATATAAACTTATACCTTGAATATTATTAAACTTACTTGGAGTTGATTTAACTCTTACATTGAAATCATATGAACTCAAAATTTAAGTTATTTGTATTTAAAAAAAAGCACATCTTCAAAATAATGTATCGTTCAAAGGAAATAAATCTGACTATCAAAGAAGGGTAATGCAGAAATACCACATCAATAGAAAAGGACTTAAACCACCTTCTGTCTTCCTTTTATAAATCAACGTAATCAAACCAGACGCAGAATGTGTGTGGAATCAAAACATGGGTTAACATCTGGAATTCATTCTTATCAGTCGAACAACTTTCTCTCAAAGCTGATTTCATATCAAAATACAACGATGAATATATTCCTATACATTTACATTATAACAGCGCCTTCATATCACATTACTAAAACCAGCCCTCGCAAACATTAAACTACTACTCTATAATCTCTCAACCTATCATCCCACAGGAATTCATAACTGGATGGCAAGTCGATTCAAGGCAGGGCACCCGAAATTGAATAGAACGATTCACTTTCTGCACCACCGCCTACAAAGATTACTTTGCTTCCAACGAACATAATGGCAACGCTACAGTTGCCTTTCACCAATGTCAATATGTAACTTTAATTTAACCTTATTGAATATATACCCCACCATGGAGATCGATACACGTACATTTATAACACCATTTGCACGAAAAGAAGAAGAGGATGAAAGGATGGATGTCTTCAAATATTTGAACTGCGTTATTCCTGGAGCGGCTTTTTGCGCCAGTTTTTGTTTAGAATCTCAGAGCGTCTTCGAGGAGGAAAAATATTGATCTTGTAGTTAATTAGTCACTCAGAATAATTTCGGAAATAACGAAATTAGGGTTCTTTTTACGCCCGCTGGAACGAAAAAGGGGCTGCTGATAAAAAAAAAAACGTTCCAAAAAGGTAATATTCGCGGTGCGCGCAAAAAAGCAAGGTGTATGATCAGGGAGTCAATTTGGCAAGACACTATGTGCCCATAAAAACGATTTGATAGCATCAATTCATCAAGTTAAGGCTTTTAACGCGGAAATTCCTCTCTTGGAGAAAAAATGGCGTGCCATAAAAAGTGAGGATGTGTTCTTCAATAAAGGTTTGTATTTGACATCTAAACAAATGCGGGCTCGTCCAATCACACGGGGGGAGGTAGAGTAAACATGGCGTGCGGAGGGTAGATCAAAAGCAAAGAGTTCCAGGTTGTCTCGGCAGGAAAAGCAAACAAGTGGTGGGGAAATAATGCTTATTTGTTTCTCGGGGGACAATCATTTTTCCCGTCTTTGTTTTCTTGGGGGGGTGTATTTTGGTCTCTCTCTTTTTTGCTGGTTCCTTGATGGCTTTTATTCGCGTGTTTTTGGGCGTGAGAGGCACAGTTCGGATGATGTAACGAGTCGGTAGGTCCATTTAATGCCGAATTAGGGCGAGGATATGATATGGATAGCTATGAATGAAACAAAATGTTTCGCAGTTTTTAGTGTATAAGAGAGTCGAAATGCCTCAAATTTCCATGTACATCAAAGTGTTTGACAACGAATATGAAATAACTATAATTTTTTTTCGACGACAAACAAATGTAAAAAAATTATAAAAGGAACATTACAAATAATAAAGATAAGGGAAAGTCTTTGGTATAATAAACTCCAATGTAATGCTGTTGGAGTTGCTTCGTTTTTGTTACAAAAGCCTCAATTCTCATTGACTTCCAGCCATAGATATTTTTTTAAATTTATGTTTGAAATAGTACGACTTTAAATTTATCCAATTCAAGCTATAGAGCATCATTGCTGAATATTTTTCAACAAAAGAAAACAACCTATCGTTCAAAAGTCAAAACACAACTTTCCATTGTTGGGTACAAAAAAACCATGTCAATATATGCCAAACGTAGTGGGGGAAAAACATCTTAATCTGTACAAACCTCAAAAAATTAACTTATATAGAAATTACAACCTCCACTCAATAGCAAACTAAAAACACCAAAGGTAGAAGCAAAAAAATAGCCCTTACTTCTTCAATGGATCATGACATCTTTAATTGGGAAACCTTCAAGACGCATAATGGGTTATATTCCCAAATCCCGCCAAGATCGATTGTTCAATGCATTAACATTAAGTATAACTCGAGAATATACCCCAGCTTGAGAATTGTGTCCCCGCCATCTAAATATTTGAATCACTAATATCGCATATCGCCAACTTAAGCGTCTGTTCGTGACTGTTTAGGAGTCAATCAGTTATGAAAGATTTAGAAACACTTGCGGGCGGAACGGCATTGGCCATTAAAGGACATTTAGATTCGGATATTACTTTGAGAAAAGATGATAAATATCAAAGAGAGTTTCTGTTTAAAGTTAAACCCGAATGCATACTTAAGCAGACTGGGGTTGTTAATAAGGGAACGAACGAATGGCATTTGTCTCTTATTTTAAGTGGAGCGGATTTTGATTGACAATGCTAATGTGAGTATTCAAGGATAATTTTCACAGAATCAAATTATTTTTTGGTAGCAGAAAAAAAGGACTGTTTACGCAAAAATTCAGAAAGGTGTTACTGTCTGAAGATTGGAAACTCCAACTCATGTGTGATGGTTAAAATTGAGGACTTCCAAGTTTACAAAAAATTTTTACGCAACATTGGAAAGATGTTTCACATAACCAATTGCTATGCTTCTATAAAATATTTTTATTTTCACGAGCTTTAGGTCGTTTTTACAATTAAGCTAAGTTGAAAAACATAAATTTTAAAAAAGGAAAACCGTAGAAAAAGTAAGGTTAAGTTGTGATATAGAAGACAGAAATCAGAACCCAAAAAGTAAATTTAAAATTTTATTAGTCAGAAACTATAGATAAGGTGCTTGAATAGTAGTAGTATAGTAATAGTATAGTTGTAGGGTAGTAGTAGTATAGTTGTAGTAGTTGTATATAGTAGTAGTATAGTTGAATAGTAGTATAGTTGAATAGTAGTATAGTTGAATAGTAGTTGAATAGTAAATAGCTTGAATCACTATTGTTAGCGATCGTACAAAATGCTTAAACACGATAGAAGAAAATTTGTTGAGCTGGAACAACTTGAAATATTAACTCAAACATTAAAAGGTAAAACCAATGCAGGGTGTTTTATTTATTTGAAAGTTTCTATCCATGCCTAAGACATTTAGTTACAACTGAAGTCTTATCAAAACAAAACGATAAAATGAGACGGTGCGTCTGAAAATACATAAATCAATTAACCCTAACAGCTACAAACAATACAAAAAGCATACACGTGGAGTGTAAAAATTCATCCCCAATCCCGACCAGACGTCCCTAAAACAAGACGCGACCATTCGAACTTTTTATTCCAGCTCATACAACTCATATGTCTGGGCGACAGAAAAGGAAAGTCCCTTGCCGTCTTGAAGCCAGACGGAGGCGGCGAAGCCCCAATATACCAGGGTTGAAAAACGCTGTCCGACTCTATCACTCTACGACTGGCCGAAGTTATATACCTGGTAATAAGTTTGTCTGGTTTCCGAGACTTTCTTTGGGGCTTTGCTGTTTTTGCAGTGTCTCTGGCAGAAATCTTGGTATTGAGAGAAAAGGTGGTTTCATAAAAATGCTTCGATAAACTTCTTCAAAAAAATAATATAGATAGAGGGAGTTTTTCCCAAGAGATGTTATTGAAATAACAAGAATATATTCATATATTCACAATGGTTAATCACCAAAGATTTTTTCAACCGTTGAAATTTCCTTTCAATAAATACCCAGTTTAATGCAAAAGTTTTCATATTAAATTTCCATTTTTGTATGTGTATCATTGCCAATGGAAGTAATACAATATCTTTCTATGTAAGACAAGTAGAAGAAGATGAAGCGTTATAAACTCTTACCAAGTGAAATATTTGTATTAGTATGAAGTAAGTAACTTTCAACCGCATGTATTTAGAATTAAGGTATACTAGGTAAGGATGATTAATGTGTGTGATGGGGTAACGTATTTAAAAATGTAATGTGTTTAGCAATGTAAATAATTTGTATCAGTAAATGTATTTGAGATAACAAAAGGCATTAAATTAAGAACTAATACTAATAAGCAAATTGAAGTAGGAAGAATATCCAATTGGGACACCACTTAATCAGGATTGTCGCAAAACTTGATGCTTTTAGAAATTCGATATTTACTTATCGAGTATTATCCTTCAGTAGTTTACCTGTAAAGCTTTAACTACTGTCAGTCAACTCAAAACTTCAGAAACAGAAAAACTACGACTAAAGTTTTCGACTGTTTCTCCACAGCTTTTAGAACTAAGCACATCCAACTTCGTTTCTGGAAATCGATGTCAGCAATAAGATCAAACGTTTCGCCCACACATCCGAAACTCCTTCCGTGGTGCCGGAGCCATAAAGGTCCGGCCTCACGTCCCTCCCAAGAACTGTCAATCGGCCGCCCGGAATGGCTTCATTAAGGGCTTCTTTTATGTGTTTACAATATATCCGGGGCCGTTTTTGCCCCCATAAACCGGAGCCGTGCGGGTCCGGCAGGCTACGATAAAACCCAGTTTAAACACCGGAGTGGGTGAGAGCTTTTCTGGAAGATGGTCCACTCGCCTGTGTCTCGAGTGGTGTAAGAAGAACGGGAGTAAGGGAAAAGAATGGGGTGGCGTAACATGAAAAACTGTGGGTTGCATTTAGAAGCAAAGTTTTCCAATAAAAGGAGGAAATAATTTCCTCTAAAAGAAGAAAGAAATGGGATATGATGAATATGAGGAAAATGGATAACACTGCAAATGTGTGGTTTTGCAACGTTAAAAGTAAACAGAATAATGAACACCCCTAGTCGAATGGGTTGAGTGAGAAAAAGACAGTGTTGCAAAAATTTTAGTACTTAAAATTCTAAAGTCAGAAATGTGTTCTTATGTAATGTACACTACTTTTCAGACATATTCAGAACACTATCACGACGCAATAAGGTATTAAAGTGTTCTAAATGGCAATACAACAAATGAGGGCGAAATGAATTAATTTAATTGAGGACAGAGAAAAAGAGAAGAAAATGATGAAATGAAATAATGAATGATAGTACAATAATAAAAGAATGAAATTAATATTTCAAAATTCCAATGTCACACAATTTTGTTGCGAGATATTATTTTTATATTTAAAAGCAAATATAAAGTATGTAGAAAAGTTTTAAGAACGATTTATGACAACTTTTGAGAGGTCTGACAAAATATGCTTTTATAATGTCTTTTCAAATAAAACTATTACATCATTATCCCATGAAACCGGCCTGTCCAACAAAACGCAAACATAATAAGGAAATAGTATGACAGTTTACTACAATCATTAGCTTTTGAACGCCCCTGAATAACTCACAGGGATCAGGCATCTTTTCACTGTGCCCATCTTAAGTGTCCCTTTAAGCGTACCTCGGACACATTTAATCAAGGTGGCAGCTCCGTGACCAAACAAAGGTTGAGATGCACGGAACTCTAAGAAGAGACACCACTAGCCCTCCTGAATGAACAAGGAACAGAAGAGAAAAAAAAACAGTTCCGCTGACCCTTCATGCCGGGCAGCTGCCACCCACGCTCCTATTGTCCGAATTCCGTTCCGGGCTTGTCACACGCCCTAACCCTTTGACGAATGCCCGCCCTCCCTTTTCACTTCCCTTCTTTTTTTTCTCATCCTCCAAGTTTCAGGTTTCGTTGGGTATCTCTCACAAAGGCCAGGAGGTGTTTTTTGCAGTTAGTGTTTGGATGGTATTTGAGGGGAATTTTTTTTCTTAAGAGTCTACAGGTGAGAATGGCTTTTTGCTGGGTTAGGTAAGGTTGTTTTTTCCCTGAGGAGTAATGTCTTGTTTGAAATATTATTAAACCTTGATGGGGTGATTAATTATTATTAGTAATGGAGTTAGTCCTGGTGCGTTTGGAGTTCACTTACTTTGAAGAAAAGATCAAAAGGCTGTGTTTGAGTAAGGTCCATTAAAGAGAAGTTTTGGTTTTATTATAGTGTAGAGGGAAATATATTTCTGTATGGGTAACTAATCGCATAATAGGGGTAATTTAATATGCGTTTGACATCTAAAGCAAACAACTTTTAGAGTTCATTAAGGAATTGATTAATTTTCATGGCAAACACCGAATAAAAACTGAAAAATAACGCATAATCACTGAAAGAAAGCTATGATGAGAGAATTTGCATTATAATAAGCCAAAAATTCCATTTAATAATTTATTTAAAATTTATGTTTAAAATAATTTAATTATCAGTGTAAATGTATAAAAAAAACACAAAAATTAACGGTCTTTTCAGGCTAACTCCCATTCTTCGGTGTAATTTATTTATACTGTTGTATGCTTATGCTGCAAAAAACAAAACAACTACAAAATAAGTAATATGTAAATTTTTACCATTTAAAAGCAACCATTTGCATCTTCTTTGATTTCCAGGACTTTATTGAAATCTTTAGAAAGTTTAAAACTAGTATCAAACAAAAAAAAAAAAAATAATAATAATAATAATAATAATTCAAAGCCTAGTAAGAAAGAGGTGTGGTTTTGTTATTGTTTTATGGCACAAGATTCAAATATGATCATATTGCGCCAAGATAGAGTCATATAGAGGTCTAATTAAATAATTTTTAAGGTTTCTTGCACAAGAGTGTAACATTCATTTTTTTATAAATATTACGGGCAAAGTGATTAATCGGGCATTATTAATAATAACTAAATACTAATAATGCCCGGATTTATCACATTGCCCGTAAAATAAATACTATCATCAATGTTGGAGAAGTAACATAAATAACAATGTCCTTACAAGTGTTTTCCTAAAAATCCTCTTAAGCGCAACTCTAATCCGATCCAATTCTGAACAACGAAAAAAATACAGACATATTCTTCCAGAAACTACCCGTGCGTATTAAAACCATTTATCAACCAAACAACCAATACGCACTCCAACTGCACCCGAAGACATCCCTCGCTTGGAACGTTCTTTTTTCCTTCGTCTCGCGCCCTCTGCAGACGATACCGGGGCTGCTCCTCCCCGCGATAAGCGTCCATCGAAAAACCAATAGCGCCCCTGCAAATATTTATAGCCCCAATATGCTGATGTTGCGGCCAGGGAAGCAAATACCCGATGATAACAAATCTAATTTGTTATCGTATTTACCCGCGCGAACACAACCCATTGTGAAAAGCGTGTGTATTGGTGTCGGCCGTTGCTATGGAAACGGGAGATAGTTAGCCGGGCGCCATCCTTTTTTGCAGCGAAAATTTACTCGGCTTCTCGTTTGCATAACAATGCGGAAGCAGCTTTTAGGGTGTCCTTTTTTTCAGGGTGTTTTTTTTTTTGAGGGGGTGTTGTTAGAGTTACGTCTCCCTTTCACTGAATTTTTTTAGAGTAGGGAGATATAATAGGGGTTGTTTGATTTTCTGAGGTCGGTTATCGGAGATGTAAAGCACAAGGAGAGGGTTAAGGCTTTTGTCGAGCTTTCGTCTGATATTTTTTTCTTAAACTGAAGTATCTGTCTAACAATTAGAAATGCGACATGGACAATTTGTTTCACAAAGGGGGAAAATTTTTAAAGAAGTTACTGTTTTCGAAAGAAATTTTAACAAAAAATCTTTGCTTACTCTGAAGAAGCTTGTACTTTCTACATTAATTTAACTTTAAAATAGTCAAACAAGCATTTTTGTATGACTAGACTTTTCAATTATAAAAAGGCAGCTCAAATTTTACATATAAATGGATTCAGGAAAACATCTCGAGCTTCTTTAACAAACTTCAAATTTTACTGAAGCCAAAATAGATTGTTTGTGAAATTTAATTGACAAAATCAATGGCCCACTTTATAAAATTTGTAAATTTGACTCAAAACTTACAATGCGAGATAGATCCAATCATAACACCTTGAAATAGCTGAGTGAGAATGCTTTCCTAGTGTTCTTAACCCTTCAATATTAAATCACTGATATTTATATTATTATACTTTAGTTAATATTCAAAGCAGCATTGGAACTTAGTAACTGTTTCTAAACGCAAAAAACTTTAACAACATTAAAATCTCAACACCTTCATTCTGTAAATAAAGACCTTCACTATTCCAAAAAGGCACCCAAACCTCACCTAACCAAAGCAGCTGACAAAGACCGCCAACCAGCCCAATTAAAAAAACAAAAACGTCACATGCAAACGCCTCGAGCAACCCGATCCGACCAATCGAAGAAAAGGCGGAAAAAAGAAGCGTCCAATAAAGTCGGCACAAACGAACGACAGTGTCACTCCCCTCAATTACAACGACTCTAATTCGCTTTAATTCATTCATACTACATATTGCCCAACGCCTTTTTAAAAAGCCTCCGGAGACCCGGTGATTAATCCAGAAAGGGCGGTTAGCAGTGTGTGCGTGGGCCCTCATTGAAATTAAGTCATACTCCCGCCATTGAGCTAATTGCTGACCTGTCTCTGATGGGAGATTTCATTTCGTCCTCGAGGGGAGGAGGTTTCCTTTTTTTAAGGGGTCGTCAAATAATTACTAAAAGGAAGGAGGGGTTCTTGGGTAAAGGAGACACCATGAGTCCTCTAGAAGAAGAGTTCCAAGAATTCTCTAGAAAATGTTTAGTATCATGAAAATGGACAGATGTTTAATCGGATAGGAATGCAAAAGAACTGTATTTGGAAGATATTTAATTTCTTCTGTCATTGTCTCCTCCCCATCCCTTTCAATCTCTTATATTTCTTAATCTTTTAATTTTTTTAACTCTCAATTTCATTTTCTCGCCATCTATCAATATTTCTCCTCCATTTATTTTATCACTCTCCCATCATTCAAACAACTGAGAATCATTTATCAACACTATATTTACTACTTATTAACAGTAGGACATCAAATGTATCAAAGTTCATGTTTTATTCGCTAAAGAAAAGGGATTATTGGGATTGGGAAAGTCAACCAGCAAAAAATGTTAAAATCTATTTCTCTGAGAATATTTTTTTCTCGCGTGGTCTCCTTTCATAGTTTGATAACTATCAACATGAAGATTCTTCATAATAAAATTTAAGGAATATTCGAAAGGACATTTTCGAAATTGCTTGAGCCAATTTTCTACTTTTAACAAAGGAATATTCACTTCACCTTTTTGTATTTTGTTTCTGAACCGAATACGGCTTTAGTACGGCACGAAAACCTGCACAATCGAAACTATTGCTCCCTAATCTAACTTGGAACTCTTTAAATATCTCACTTACTATCTCACTGATCCCCAATTTTTAATTTACAATAAATGATGCACGACAACAACGGGTCATCGAAAAGCGACAACTCGTGACACACGTGCAGGGAGGGGCCAAAATACCACCAAATTGGCGTGACGTCATTTATGAATGATCCCTGGAACGTTCCGCATCGTCGTTCCGCCTGTCAGGAAGTGAATCCGCTTGACCCCCAGCGTCCTCTCTTCCAACCTTGGAGTGTTGTAATAATGGCCGAGTGTTAGGGTTTTTTTGTGTTGTTTTGGTATTGTTTTTGAACGGAACACGTGTTTGGGTTCGGAACCCGTTTAGGGACGAGCGGAGTTTATTAAAATCGCGGTTGTTATGGTGATGAGAGTCGAGCATCAGCAACACCCTTCGGAGTGGTATTCGGGATGTCCAGGTGATGGTGGAAGGTTGTCCTCAAGTGACTTTTTATTTTCTTCAAGGTTGTTTTTATCTTGTGACACGAAGTGCAGTTCGAAAATTTCGTGAATGGGTATGGTATTTTGGTATGGTATGAAGTAGTGTGGTGTCAATAAATATGCAATTCTATTTTTTAAGCTGCCAACACCAGGTCTTGAAAAAGTTACAAATTGACTGATACAATATCTCTTAGACAGTATATTATACGTACTGTCATTTAACGAATATTTTGATAAACTGTGGAATATTCACCCTTTTAGTTATAAGAAAAAGATTAAGCTCCGAGTAAAGGTATTTCACTACCAACGAAAGATTCAACTCCTTAAGACCATTCTAACAACTTCGAAAAATATAAATATACTTACAAAAAAATAATTATTAAATACTATTAAGTTTTCCACGGGAAATTTGGAACTAGGCTATCCATTTATTTTTATTTTATATTCTTAGAAAATTAGGCAACTTTAAACCTCAAAAGAACCTTTTTACAATATCCAGTATACTTGCACGAGTAGTATCCTACGGTACTTCCCGAAGTATTATAAATTAACGATCCTTTATACTACTATAAATTTTTAATTAAGATAATTATCTAACCCTTTTTTCTAGTGACAGTAGTTTTAATTTAATACCATATGCTTTCAATCAAAATGGGATGCATTTTTAAAACATCGTAAAAAATCTTAAAGTTTGAAAAGTTTTATGATTTTTTCTTAAATTAGTATAAAAGAGAATTAATTATATTACAAATTAGAAGCAGTAAACACGAAACGACTTTGATTTAATTTTTAATAATTTACCAGGGAACGTTTGAATTATATATTATTAACATTATTACTCGCTGAAATCAGTAAATCATCACATTAAAAATACGGAAAGAAAAAAATTAAAGGGAAGCAGACACATTTAAAGTTGGTTGGCCGGTTTGCGTCATTTTGATTGTTTCATAAAATTAAGGGAAAATGCCACAGCCAGAAATTTATTAAAAACAACAAAATTTATCTAGAAAACGTAATCTGGAGAAGCCTATACTGTTTTTCAAATTAAATTAAGTTTCTCCACTACACAAAAGAATTCTAATAAAGCACAGCATCAGCAATATTTTATCTGAATTTTCTTTCTCATTCAAATTTTCGATTTTCCTCAAGCAATTAACTCAGGTATCTAAAAACGATATATTTCTCCAAAAATTAATTCCCTCAAATTCACACTCAATCTTCTTAACAATGAAAATAATTTCCCTCCACAAAACAAACTTAAAAGAGACGGGAAAAATTAATTGCTCAGGGATCTGTTACATTTATCTGAGATTACAACTTAAAGCTCTCCATTCATATTATTTTTTCACCTGCTCCATACTCAACGCAGACCTTGTGTACAAAAAAAACTTAAGAAAAAATAGTTTCAAAAGTAAAAAAATAACACAGTTTTTAATTACAACTTTTTTCCTTCACAAAGGAAGCTTCATTCTACCCCAAAACATTTCATATATGTCTTGACGAAATTGCTCGACGATTTTCTGAATAAAACAACACTCCTACATAAAGGGGAGAAACATTTTAGGTAAGAAAAAGTAACAAAGTAAAATTATTCTGAATTAATTTAAGCCTTTTTACAAGTTGTGCTTTAAAAAATAATAACGTTCGGAAGAGCAGAGGGAGAGGTGAAAAAAAATTCTTTTAAGTGGAAAAGCTGGTTTTGCACAGTCATTATCGTCTGGGGTAATTTAATTAAATCGCTCTTCCTAGACTTGAAGTTGAAGTTGTAGTCCCTGTTTTTCAATGGTTTTGGGAGGAAAAATTTAAACTAGTTATGGAAAAAAGATTATTTCAGAATTCAGATGGAAAAGTTATTTTGTTAAATGAGTTTCTATCCGTAGTAATTTAATGAATTGCAGCTTGTATTAAGAACAATCAATGCTTTTAGGGAAAAGTTTCATCTGAAGTTACACTATTTCAACTTACAGTTTAATGGATAAATAATAGTTTACAAAAACATATATTCAAAAATTTTCAAGTTTACCATTTAACTACACTGTTGTATTTTTAAAAAATTTTTAAAGATAGTTTTAAAACACTTATTGGAATTAAAAATTATTTAGTTCTAACATTCTATTGCGGTGACATTGAGATTACTCACTAGTAGTTCTCATCTTAATTTCTCAACACAACGTCAGAAATTATTTGGTTGTGAACAGTATACGCGCGCATCTAACAAACATTTTTAAAATAGGGTGAACTCCCAGTGACATTACATTTTAAGTTAATTTTAAAATGAAAGTTTTATGAAATTAATAAACATAAGTTTACTATTTAAATTTCAAAGTCCTAGTTGTTTATTATTCACACGACTATTTATAAGAAAGACTCACATAAAAGGTTACAATTCCAGGTGAAAGAGTTCAAAATACTTTCTAAAGAAAAAAGAAGTAGAAAATGTACAAGTTAAATAATCGAAGACGTTTAGTTTTACAAGTGTTTTGTTGTAAAAAAAATAAGCAGTTTTTCTATCTTTCTCAAATCATTTCATCTTTCGACATCGACCACATGGGTAATAGAAATTTCAATAAAAACTTATTGTTTTTCTAAAAGAGAAATGTCTAATGAAATAAATGCAAACCACACGATATTCTGTGCGAAACTTGCTCAAAAACCACATTAAGCTAAAAATTCCATCACGCATCACAGTTAACCCTCAAAAAAACACATTAGACGACAGGGCAATGAATACTTTTAACACCTTTCCGGGGGTTAGCCTACAACTTAATAACTCATTCCCTCACTCGTCCGCGAATCTATATACGGGAACAATTTACTCTTAATTTCGGCTAAACGGTACACAGCCCGGCTATTTTTAAGGAAGACTCATTTGGCAGCGTGAATTAACAGCTTGAGTTAGCGGTTTCGGGTGTCGCTATGGATACCAAACGAAACTCATTTAAAAAGTGTGTCCGACACGCCGTTTTTGCCGTTTCAACTCTTTTCTGGGGCTATGCGTGATTTATTGTTGACTGATAATGGTGCACTGGAGAAAGCGGTTTAATTTGTGCAAATTCGGAAGGGTGTTTTTTGTGTGCGAGCGTGTATGGTTCGGAGGTGTTAAAGTGCAGAGTGTTATCGGGTTGATCAAGTAAAAGTAATTAGGGAGGTATATTATTTTGATCCATAATTCGATAGTTCGGAGGAAAATTAAACTTGTTTTTCAATAGATCATTGTGTTGAAAACTACACGAGCAATCTACGAGGTAATCTAATTTTGGATCGAAACAACAGAAAGGGTTTTGAACAGTTATATTCTCATGAAATTAATGACTTTCATAAATGAAGAAAACCTGTATGTTCGTGTTAGGCTTGGGTAAAAAATAATTCACAAGTAATTTAATTGAACTCACCTCCATTCCTTATTTCTTCCTTCTCTATATTGCTGTGTCCATATATTCTTCCTTGTTTTTTTTCTCATACGACTGTGCAAAGAGATTTATGATGGAAGCAGACCTGAAAAGAAGTCGTTATTATATACGTTTTAGTTTACACTGTGTATATTCCGCTCTTTAAAATTTGAAGGGAAGTATGACCAAGGAACTTTTTAACTTGATCATTGATAACACGTAACTAATACGGAAGTAAAAGTGAAGTGAAGTAAAAGTTGGAAACTTTACACTTAGCTTTACGCCATTTATTGATAAAAATATATATGTTATGGGCAAAGTGATTAATCGGGCATTATTAATAATGCCCGAAGTGGAGGCGGGCAAAGTGATAAATTTCATTCATAAATTCCACTGAATTTATCACATTGCCCGTAACATATATATTCATACATTCATTTAATTTACGCGCACCTTATGCATGATTTATTTAAATTATTCATTTCCATTCACACATGTTACAGCAATATAAAATCAAAATAATAAAAACCAAACGATCTCCATGTTGAATCCCAAACACTCAACTTCACCATAAAACTTTCTCACGCTCGACCCGACATACATCACACGAAGCACACATCCCACAACCCCATCTTTACAAACAGACGACGCAATACCTCACACACTCCAGACAGAAACATGCACGTCAAAACAGTACCTCTCCCCAGAAATAAAACTCCGAGATACAATCACCCTCACTCCAAAACGCCCCCATCAAAACCATCCATCGCTGCCACAAAACACATCAAACTACACTTTCGAGGACCGGACCGAACCTAACCAAATGTCCCCACGTTCTTGCCGGACGTAACCGGACCGCACGCCTCCCCCCCGAAAGCATCCATAAGTAAAGGGCGTCTGTCCCCATGAATAAGTGAAACGGGCCGGACTCTCAAAGTCCATTTCCTCCCATCAAATATGGAACGCCGGAACGGTTTGCCGGATATTCGGCCGGATCTGGAGAGGGGGGAGGGGAGATGGGATGTCCGGGAAGGGGTGTCTTTTTGATTTTGGATGATTTTGGAGGTAACGTGTTCTTTTCTGATCGTGTCTGGACGACCTGTCTGGGGTTTGGTGTTAGTTTTTTTTGGGAGATTATTCAATATTCATCGAAATAATCAAACAGAAATATGTATTTTGGATCTCCAGCTCAGTGTTTCCTAAACTGCGCATCGAAGGCAGCTCTAAGTGCCTCAAGAACACCACACACAGACATTTACTACTTCTCTAATTCTGTTCTCTCGAAAGTGAAAATATAAGTGTACCTATTTGTCCGAGAAAGTTCTTCCTAGTATCTCTGATTCTCTCTATGGGGTTTCCTACTCCGAACGTACCGTTGCTCTAGCTAGTACTATACTTGTAGTGCTTCTGTTAAAGAAAATTATTGATATTTAAACGTTAAGAGTTGAAAGTAATTTATATTTTGGAAACGAATTATTTTTATAAACATGAGAGCATAACACGAGATACTTTTTGAAAAAAAAAAGCATGCTATTTTAAGCCAAAATCCTAAATTTCAGTTTTATTAGAGCTATACTGAATACCCTCATGTCATTTTTCTCTTATTTAAAACCTCACAAAGAGAATCTTAAATTTTCTCATGAGAATTTAAAACTTCATTGATTCCCATTTTTACCACTAATTTTCTTCTTAATGAATTTAATAGTATCCAAAATAATAAAGGAATTAAATTTTACTGCACATAGAAATATTTGGATAATAGTAATTACGATTTTGATCCTAAGATAATGCCTTTTTAATGTGATTAATTTGTTTACTTAAACCTTTTGCAGCTTCTCTTTCTCTTACCCAGTTTATCTCAATACAAGATTATGTACATAATGGGTTCCATCAGACACACACAATAGTATACACAGTAACACCTTCGTCTCGTTCAAAACATACTTCAATGATCCCAGGAAACTCAGTATCGTCATGTAACGATTTTCTTAATCTAAACGTCTCTAAAATATACTACATAGTCATAAAAGCTACCCTATATGCCACGATTTATAGTCTGACGCATGCGTCACATATCCATTCTTCCAGCAGACATATTGATGCCACAACAGCACAAAGATAGTAAAGTATATTATAACAGCGTAAAACCGTCAAAAGCTCTAGACCAGGACAAGACAGAGACGTCAAAAATTTATCTTTTCCTCGGAAAAAACACTTTCCGAAGCGAAGAGTAATGATAATAATAATAATAATAGTAAAAGCAGTGAGAAAAAGGTGTTCTCGAAGTGACAGGCAGCTGAATCCGGAGATAATCCAACAAAGGGCCAATCAAGTTGACAACAAAAGACAACGAGACGGGAACAGGTCACTGTTGCCACGAAGATCGAAATTCGACGAAACAAAAACGGCAGACGATTTTTTGTGGGGTTTCTGCTGATAGAAAAAATGTGATGTAAAAGTGACGGGCTAACGTGTTGTAGAGGTTATGTTATCGTCTTTCATTGATAAATTTACTTGCAGTTTTATTGATGGTAAAATGACATTTTCCCTATGTGAAATCGTGATATGAATAGCTAAATGCCAAAGAAATAAAATAAAAGAGAAATTGATAGATTCCTAGAAAGAAACACTATTCTCTGATATTTTTTATTATTTTAAAATGCCTTTCAAAAATATTCATGTATTAACTTAAATATGCCCTAGTAACCGTGTAACCAACAACCATAGTATTCTAAAAATCTGTTACAGTATGAAATTCTAGATTACGTTAAATGCAAACTAACAATAACTTTTAAATTTTAGTCTAACATTTTTAGTAAAAGAAAATTTTGTTTTTAGCTAAGTCTATTCATAAGTGTTATACAATAATCTTAAAAATATGTCCGTGTGGGACCGGGTTAGAATAGTTCCACTGTAGCCCATGCATAGCGTAAGAGGCGACCTAAAATGGGTACCCAGTGTCCGGGGGTATAGCCGGGTGGGCAAAGTCGGACTTCTCCCTTTTGCTACCTTTGGTGCTTTTGGGTGCCCATCATGTTTTTGCGCCTTTGGCCAAGGACAAAAAGAAGCCGCACACATTACCATGATTCGAGATTTTAAAAATAGATAATAATTTTAATAGAATCTTTAAAATGGGTTATCTAGCTTATATGCAGTGAATGCCCTCAAGTGAAATACAGAATTTAAGACCTCTGAAGGTAGTTTTATCATTCAACGCAATTATATACTCAGTACATTTTCTTCTGAAATAAAAAAATATTATAATTTAAATATTATTTAATTTAAACGTAAAGTAGGTATTTTAAAAATTAAATTTTTGTTTAAATTTAGTTCAGTTTGTAACTGTAACCTTTCTTCATATTTGAACCTGGAGTAGACACTAATTTACAATATTTCTGTAAAAAAAAAGATACAAATTTTTCCACAAAGCAAATTTCTAGTTCATGGGGAGAGAACTCGTTTTTTAATGTACCTACCTCAACGCAATTATTTTCATGTTTAAATCAATCGAATCTATGAAAATTGAATACAATATTCAACTATAAAAGAATGAGATCCAATTCTACTCAAAAGAATTCGTTTGCTCTTAATATATCATCCGTATTTCTTGCACAGTATAAAATAAAAAAAATTAATGAAAAGCTCAGCTTTCATGGTCACCCTAAAGAGAGCCCCACGACTTCGTCCTTGCCCTTCAAAGAGCCGCCGCGCGGTGGGCAGTCGTTGACCCGCTCGTGATTGCGAGGGCCGACGTCCACCCTCGCCTGACCCCCGGGGGTCTCTGGGTCACGTGCCAGCCGGGTCGCACCGCCGCTGATGCGAATTGTTTCAATTTGCAGTCGCTTGAGTGACGAGATCAAGGCTTTCAGGAAGCCGGTTCGGGGTGTTTAACACTAGAACCGCGGAGTGGGTCAATTTGACCCAAAACGAGATTTGATTTCGTTTTTCTCAAAAAGTTACAAACGCAGACTTAAAAAAATTTGTGGCTTTTCCTGGATCATTGTTAAAAGTAAACTGTGAAAAAATGAGGATTCTAGCTTTTACCATTTTTTTGTAAAAAACATGTATACCTAATACCGCGGGGCGGGTCATTCTGACCCAAAGCGTTCTACCCTTATGAAATCGCACTAGAGTGCTGTCCAAAATTTGAAGAATCCCGTTTTATCAGTTTACCCTCTTTTCCCACACAGGTCAAGGACACTTGACCAGTTTGGGATAATAAAGAATGCTTGAAACAGGTTTTTCGAGCAAATAAGTTACAAATTGCATTCCTCTGAATGCACATGGGTGGATCGGTAAAAAATCATGTAAGAGCTCTGTCCATTCCCTATTTTTTGAGGGTAATTCATTTTACAAAGGTAAAAACGGTTTTAAATGCAATTTAGGTATATATCCTGTTAATTTTCCTCCAAATTCCCCCTGAAAGCAGTCTAATATTTTTATTTGAAGAAAATAAAGCAAAAAATCATAAATTGATCTTTTTTGAAGCTCTGAACTCACAATTTCATAATCTAGAGGTAGCTACAGCAGAAGAAATTTAGAACTTAGTAATTTCAGGGTAATCATGATTTTGGGAACCACCGATCTATTGCGCTTCTATTCTCAAAAGCCTATTTGTGGAAAATTGAGAATTTGCAATTATAAAAATAAATGCAATAAAAATTTCTCCAAACTGATACTATTTTAATAATTTCGACACTTAAAATAAAAGTATAGGGAATTTTATTTGCTTTTATAAAGAAACGATTTTTTTTGAAAATTGACCAGCAGTAGTTTTACACTATATTTGGTGGAAAAGCCTGAAAATTGAATTGAAATTATGAATTTAAAGCTAAAATTGGCATTAAATTATGGAATGCCGGTGATGTTTATAGTAAATATATATTAAATTATTGATATCTGGGTTTACTGAAATTTTTAGCCTTAGAAATATAATCATCCCCTGAAAAGTTCTAAGTCTTTTACACATTTTTGGCATTTTAATACTTTAATTATAATAATATCTACTTTTATTGACCTTAATATACAGCAAAGAAGTAAATTAAAGTAATTTCCCTCAAATAATATGATATTTTCCATTAAAAGCTCAGTTTTATAAGCCGGGGTCAATTTGACCCAGGCCCGCGGTTTTAGTTATACCAAAAATGCCGCGGTTCTAGTGTTAATTCAGAGTTCATGGGCGGATATTAAATCGTCTTCTGTAGGGAATGTGGATACCTTAAAGGGAGTTTTTTTAAGGATGAAAAGTACCTTCTATCTTTATTTTTGCAGATATCGTATGAGCTGAGAAGAGCATGAAAAACAGGGTATTATTGCTAACTCGTGATGCAAACTTCCAAGAGAAACAGTCAAGCCAAAGACGACACGGAATCAAATAGGAATGTGAAGTCTCAAACTCAATGACACCAGCACTGCAAATAAGCATGTCTGAAATTAAAACACTTAAGTGTCTGAAACGATCTTTCAAACACATAAGTGTCTGACTTCAGACACCTAAAACATCTGAATTTAAAATTCAAACACCACAAACATCTGAATTTCAAATTCAGACACCCGTCTGAAATTTATCAGACGCATTTTTGTGTCTGAAATTTGAACCATCCAATTTAGACGCTTATGTGTCTGAATTTCAGACATTTTCATTTACAGTGAGACTGATATGGCAAAGACCAAAATATGTAAGATGTGTTATTGGGGGTAGACGAATGGGGGTAAGAAAAAAAATTCAAAGAAAGGTTAGGAAAATCTTGCACTTTAGAAAAAGCGATTTAGTCCAGTGTTTCCCAAGATTTTTCGGTCCATGCTCCACCAAAGCCTTTCTAAATTTTCCATGCCCCACATGTCCTTTATTTTATTTCATTTATTTATTTTTTTTTTTGAAAATCCTTCTTAAAAGAAAAAAAACCTGGTGGTCAATACCCCACCAGGGGGGGCAATTTGGTTAAAAATTTTCAAATTGCCATCCTAGAAATTCATATTGCCCCAGGTGGGGGGAGGGGGGTTCGTCCCACGTTGGGAAACACTGCTTTAGACATTCGAAGACAAATTAATTTGATTGGAAAGGATGGCCGTGATGAGTTTTATGATTGGTTCCTCCTCTCTAGTTTTCCTACCTTTTACTTTGAAATTGTGGAATATTATCTGTGAATGGAACTGTTAACTGTAACTTTAATGTTTTGTTTTTACTTTTCCCCCACCAAACGGAAAACATGTAGAAGTCAGTGTAGAAGAAATGAACCACCAAATAAACACTGTTAGTTTTGAATTGGTCTTAAGAATTATTTTAGAAATAAAAGAAAGATAAAGAGAAGGTAGAGAGAAATTATATGAAGGATGGAATGGGAAACAAGTTAGAGAAAATAAAGGATAGTACTGACAAAAGGAAGGAGAAGAGGGAAAGAAAGATACTTTCTACAAGATAAGGGAATAAAAAATATGTTTGGAGGCGTATTTTGGTAAATGTTTACTTGAGAAATTACATGAAGAAACAATGTACAATTATTCTTAGCTTATTACCAAAGATAAACTGTAAACTTTGTTCCAAGCGTGAAAAAAATTAGGTAAAAGACATTTCAAATTACTTTATGAATTTTGAAATTTAGCTAGCGGAAAAATTAACAAGTAAACTGCTTGAATGTTTAAAATTTTAGAAATAAATTTAACTGTAAAGCGACAGTAAGTAAACAGCGAATACACCGAACTCATCATATAATCAACACGAAAACAATCTCCAAAACTAAACTCGCTTTTTCCACCTAAGCAAAAACTGCTGCTCATAAGCAAACAAACCAAGACATCACCTCAAACAAAAAAAAAGAGCTTAAATTTAAAGATAAAACTTCCGACAGCAGAAACAAATATTTTACCTGCCAAGCAATACACTCCACTAAGCAAACAAGCTATAATTGGCTTTGTAGCAACCCACCAAAGAAAGGCACATTATAAAAAAAGCCTCCTTCAAATGCATTAAAGATAAGGCTCATCACATTCCTAATCCTTTACCGCAATTGAATCCGAAACCTGGTGGAACTAATTAACTTTTTAAGCCTCATCGAACAGCCTACACGAGGCCTTTTATGAAGGATTGATCTAATTAATACACATATTTACGAAGAGCCTGCCCAAACAATCACACGTGCCGGGGCCGTCAGGCTGTTTAAATAGATCCCAGCCGCTTTCAATCAAATGTCAGGCAGACTTAATTGCCGCTCATTTTGGGGAGATTTTTCATTTGACTGGGTCTGGTGGTTCACGTGTACTACTGGCCTGTGTTAGGGTAAATGGATTTTCGAGAGTTCATAGATGAAGACGAATTTTGGTGGTAGGTTATGTAGAAAAGGTAGTAGTTAGTGGTTTGTTGCTGAAAAAAATATTTTCAAGTACGCCTCTATTTAGTTAGGGTTTCTTAAGAAATTGTATTCAATAAATAAAGCTGCCTCTAGATATTATACAACTAATAGATAGATAAGCAAACTAGGTCAGTGTTTTCAATAATGTTAATTTCTAACTATCATTCGGAGAACAAGTAAAAAGAGAAGAGACTGAAGAATTTGATAAAAGGGGAAAGGGGATATTAATATAAAAGATAGATAGATAGACAGTTAGAATTGGATAGTAAATGAAGAGAAGGAAAGAAAAATGAAAACGAATGCGAAGGAGAAGATAAAGTTGATGTAGAGCATATTGAAGGAGAGAAATGGGAGAAATCGAAGGAGAAACAAGATTGAAAAATTATAATATTAATTTTTTAAGAACGCAGTATCGATGTGTTATAATTCGTTCAATAAATCTATGAACTAATTCTTTAAAAAATATCAACATTGTGTTATCAAACTACACTCAAATCATAATTTACATCTATCGAAGAATCAAATCTTAATTTAAAAAGAAAATTTTAATGTTAGAAACAATTTTAAGGTATACAGAATTCCTACCAATCTCTCTTTCCTCCCTGAAGAAAAAAAATATAAATTAAGAGCAAAATACCTGTGAACTAAAAATATCCTTTACCTAACTTCATAAAAACCTAAGCCGGCTTGTTCGGCAAACCTGATCTGCCTACAGAAGAGATTAGTCCCCAACCGAAAAAAAAGAAAGGCCCGATCACGTCGTTCCCCTAGTTTTACGACCCCCGTATAATGATGAATGCCGCTGAGCTTTGCATAGGCAGCGATCGTGACTGCTCATGGACCGCGCTGCATAATGAGCTGGTCTTTTAACAGTCTTTAAACATGCCGTAATTAAATAGCCTGACATCCGTTTACTTTGACTCTTTTTATTATTCTTTCGTATTTCCTTCCTTATCCGATTTGAGAGGGAAGAAGTGATTGGAGTTGAACAGGCGATTTGGGATCACTTTCTGGAGGTGTAATGGAAGATATAGTTCTATATAGTTACAAGGGAATCATAAGGAAAAGGTATTATAATGCTATTAGAAAATAAAAATTACTTAGTTTGGAAAATATAACAAAGTGAATAATAATACATGACTTCTCTTTCTCTCTCTTTAATGAAATATTTGGCATAAATATCAATAATCCTTGTGGTGGGATATAAAAAAGAGGATCTATGTAATTAAGTTTAATTGCAAAAAAACTTGCTACCAAAATTTCGAGCTGATTCATTTACTTGAAGATTTTAAGAAATATTAGGTAACTTAACAAACAACGGAAAAATATTTAAGCCTAAGGTTGGAAAGTTAAAATCGTACTTGACAGTTGGGTAATAGACAAACTTCTATAATTTTATGAAATGAAATACAATATCGTTCCCACCATTGAAGAAACGCTTTACCTAACTCAATTTACCTAAACCAAATAAAATTCTTCTTTTACTCATACCAAAGAAAATCTCATCTTTTAAGAGCAGGAAATACAAATACCATGCTCGCTAAAGGTAATTTGAAATGTAGTAGCTCTAAGCATGGGTGGGTACTGTACTGGTGTGAGAGGAAGTGCAAGTTATGTCTGACATTCATAGAATATTCTTTAACCAGGAAGAACAGTGGGATAACCTGAACCGATAGGAGCAATGCCCTCTTTTCAATATACCCACAACTTCAATCTAATCAATAATACTTGAAGCCATTCGAGTAATTGATTAGAACACAAATTGAGAATAGCATTTTTCCGAAAACTGTGAAGCCACAGATTCATAAACCCAAAACAAACCTTACTCACCGCCAAAGAGCTCTTTTAAATCCCAAGAGAGAAAAAGAAGTATCCGCACCAGAAACAAAACACACCATCAAACATTACGCGTCCATTAGTAACACTCACGTTCCAATAATGAATACCCTTCGAACTTCGGAACATTCGTTTCTCCCTCTCCACCTCCCCTTTTCGTAGGTTGGTGCGGATGCCTTTCTTTAATCCGTAGTCATAAGCAAACGATCACGTAGAACTCTTGCGATTTGTTCCGACAACGAAGACCATTGACGGAACATCTCTTTATCGAGCCCTATTACCGCCATTAGAACAACGTCCCTTTCTTTCTAAAGCAGGAAGCCGCAATTTCGGCGAATCGTTTGGGTGGAATAAATTTTTTTTTAATCGCAGCGACTCAACTCAACTCGTAATTGTATAAACATAGAGAGGGGGCTTTCCTATTGTTTTGAAAAGTGGAGTCGAAGTGGCCACTGCTCGGGCGGGGTTGCGGAGAACAAATAGATGTCTTTGTTTGGAAGAACAATTGCTCAAACGTCCCTGTGGGACTGCTGTTTCGGAGGCAGTCGAGAGGAATATGAGTGATCTTCCGCATGAAGTAGAACAAATGGAAGATGAACTTGAGTGTTATCCTGTTATCCCTGTAAAATGCCACTTCAATCCTTAACCTTTTACCTGCCGATGTTCCCAAATGGGAACATCACTTTAGGGAATTTTTTCACCACTTAATTTTTCATGCAGGGATTTGATATTTGGTAGTAAGAAACTCAAAGATATGAAGTTATTTTACATGCAAAAGTTTTTCAAGTGCAATTTAATACTTTTTGTGGAATTTATATCAAAATAACAGATTTTTGGCTCTTCCAAAAGTTGCACAAGTTTCAATTTATGATAAATTTAAATAAATTTAGTTTTAAATAATTATGCTGTGTTTAGGTAGCTTAAGTACACATCTTTTCAATTGGCTTGGCAGAATAGCTTCACATTCCAATTTTGGAGAGTAATTACCAATTCAACGTATATGTTCCCAAATGGGAACATCGGCGTTTGGGGTATAGTTTTTGAGGGGATTTTTATAGCATGTACAAATTCAAGTTATTTCTTATTTTCTTTAGTTGTTTGAACCTTTTCTGTCTCAAAGGATCTAAACAGGTTAATCATGCTGTTTTAAATTCCTAAATCTATAATTTTAATTTTTTTCACCTGATTTATGGAGGAATAAATGCCAAATCTTTATAGCAAATTCCTACTTTTGTATATTTTTCTAACTCCCCGACCGATTTAATTTCAGTAATTATTGTTAAGGGTTATGCAAAAGGCATATTTGGAGTGTTTCTGAGGACTTGCGTACTTATTTTGTTCAAGTGCTCTTTTTTACATAAAAATTTTAGGTATAAATTTGAAGAATTTTGAGAATAATGAAAAGTATGTATATCTAAAAACACTCTTCTAACGTAAGTTGGATGTAAGGGATATGTTGTTTAGTTTGGAATCTCACATGAGAAACGCAGATTTAACAAATCAATGGAGATAGTTATGATTATCACTTTTGAAAGCTAATTAAATTTGAATGCAATTCATGGATTTTATGCTAGATATTCGGATACAACCGTAATTAAAACTAATTTTTCACTCAGAAAGATAACTGTTTATCTTTGAAACGCATGGGAACATTCTTTCGTATTTTTTATTCCGAAAAATTACCCATTGTGCAATAAAAATGTACGGAAAAGTGTCACGCCTGTAATAAATATGTAAATTTTTTCTTATGAAAATCTATAAAATTTTACCCAATCGTCCAACCATGGGAATTAAATATGAAGAAATAGTCCAAGATCATAAAAATGTTCAAAATTATTGAGTAGAAACCTATTTCAGTAGTTTTACTTGAATTAATTTTGAAATAAATGCCTTTTGGAAATCCCCCTAAAAACTTCACTCCAAACGCCGATGTTCCCAAATGGGAACATCCTCAAAATCATACTTAGGATTTTTTTTCTGCCAAAAAACGTCAAGATTGGTTTTAGTAATGATGAAACAAGCCATTTAAGCCAAAAATCCGAACCTTTAATTTGAAATTTGAATTGCGGCGTTTAAAAGGTTAAATGGTTTCTAACAAACAAGGTAGAACTCCCCATCTCATCCTTTATGTCAAATTCGATATCTATGTTAAGCTCCTGTAAGATTATCAACTGAACCAGTAGTTTATTTAGGGTTAGGATTAATTCTGGATAGAATTTTTATGAGCTTTATGTAAAATGGAAATAAACATAATTTTATGATGAATCCATAGAGAGGATAAATCAGTTCTTTCAGACGGACTTCACCAAAATGACAACATTTTTCATTTAGAGTTGTTAATATTTTACTTCTTACTCTTCTAAGTCAGTTTTGTCTCTCTCAATTGCTAGAAGACGATTTTCTCTACTTAAATATTTCAAGGAGAATTCTCATTCCTTATAAAAATTTGTTTCAAATAATCCTAATTCATAACTGAATTTTTTTCTTGTTACTTATATAAAAACTTTTAAAACTTGTAAATATTATTGCTTGTTATCAATTAGGTACTTTAAAAACACCTAAAAATATTCGTAAACATTATTGTACTTTATAATTAGTAAATATCTTTACTCAGTACTGTTTACATAAATTTGTGTTCCAAATTTTATTAATGTTTGTTAAAAGGGGACATTTTTCTTATAAAATACTTATCAGAAAATAATTTGTTTTCGAAGTTAAATTTTAATAAGTAGTTTTTCATAACCTTATGATCATAAAAAACAGGGAATTCTCAAAAACTAATCAACGCAAGAATAGAAATTTAAAACTACCTTCCCCTGAATACTAAAAAGAAAATCATTAAAATACACCCAGTGCACTCTTAGGAAGATTCACTGAAAACCAATTTGAATATTTTAAAAGGAAGTTTTCTCCAAATGCTATTTTTGAAATCGTAATTTCCACCGCATTTACTCTGAATAAAAGATGTATAAAATTTATTTTAACTCAAATAAGATAATAAATTTAGATTTTTTTAATATAATCTATGTTTCAAAAGTTTTACAAAGATGTTTTCGAAAATTTCAGGAGTTTTCTAGGAATTTAAAGCTGTAGTAGCATGTATTTAGTGAAAAAAATTTACATCCAACTTAGATTAGAAATAAGTCATAAGCATAGGTATGGTTACTTCACAGGTTTTAAATTTAAACCTGTAATTCTTTGGATTTCTAATTTGCTCAAGCCAAACTGTCATTTTCTCAGGGGCCATAATAAAAAGTTCCTGATTTAAAATTTATTCCTTCAAATTTTTTAAAATGTAATTTTTAATAAGCGTATAACTGGTAGATAGTACGAGTGTAAAGTTTTAGTAGCAACTTCTAAAAAAATTAACCAGTCCACTTATGGCTTGTTATTAAAGCTTGTAGAGGAGATTCGTGTACCGATAGAGCATTTTCAATCACATGACTTTACCTAACAACAGCTTTAGCAACGTTGTTTTTGTCCTCCAATAAACGTCATGTGCGAATGCTCTATGGCCACCTTGTACCTGGGACACCCCACTTTATTTAAATAATACTTAATTTTAAGTATTTTTTCTCAGATGGTTCAGTGGCATACCAATAGTCATGTTATGATTCATTTTTAAATCTTGCAGGAGAAAGTTATGGTTAGTTTATGGTTTCTCTTAGGTATAAAGTTACATTTTGAAGTTAGCTTTTTTATTATTTTACAAAAATCAGTAGAATATTTTCTTTATATTTTAGTCATAAATTTTTTCTTAGGTTTATATATAAATGAGATATTAAAGAAGTTCCAACTCCATGTGGTTTTATTTTTAATAACTTGATAAAACTGTGTCTATAGGTACAACAACCTGTTCTCCCTATGGATAGACCTATGGACACCCTTAAAAAGGTAAGTTTTGGATGGATTTTTTTTTTTTTTAAATTAACATTTTTTATTGATGCATTAACTTTTAACGAACAATTCCTCGCATGTAATAAATTGGAAATCGATTTTCTTATCGAGTTCTTTTTATAAAATTTTGTATTTCAGTTTAAGAAGTTTAAACACAGCCTTCCTTAGTATATTTAAGCTAATTTTAGTCTTTAACTAATTTTCAGATGACACTATTTAAGGTAATTCGCATAAATTCCTATGGTAATAATAAATATCTTAAAAAAAGCATTGAATAACGCAAAACAATCTCAGAATTATATATCGAATAATACACATGAGCAACACTATTCCTTAGCCTTAGATACGACATTACTCTAAGAAACTTAAAAATTTTATAAATCCTAATCTCCCTTTTACAACTTTCGTTCTTGCTAACTTTTCGAACAAAGTTAACTCTCTCCCGCGAAAATTCGTTACCGTCCTTCTCTTTAAAATAGCGAAAAAAAAATCCGAATAAAAGCAGTCTTCCCCCACCCCTCCTTTTCAAATGGGCCGTCGTACCTTAAAATATGGAGATGGAAGCGCCGAGCCTTGAAACGAGCCATTTCGGGCATTAGCTCCTGCTTGGGGTAGAACGGGGCAAGTTTCAAGCCTTTGCCTCCATTTTTGTGAAGGGAATTTATTTTAACTGATTTGGGAAAGGATTGAAGCACAGGTATATTTTAACATTCGAAGACAGGATTTTTATCAAGGAAAGTTGATTAGATTGGTTGAACGCAATTGAAAATGGGATTTTCAGAATATTCGTGGGTTTTCACTGATATGATATGATACCAGAGATTTCACTGATATGATCTATTCCATTGCAAACAAGCGATATTGCAACTATTGGACAAATCACAGAGGACTGAACTATTCGGAAACTGTTTTAGAACATGTTTACACAGGAAAAGTTTGTTACAAGTTAGATCAGATCATGCTATACCTCGTTTTATGTTTTTAAAATATAAAGTGGAGTGGTTACAAAGAATTTAATACATTTATTATTTTAAAAAAATATTTTCTCAGTATGGTAAACTCAAAACATAAAAATATATCAAATTCAAATATTGAAGAATTGAATAATTTATTACTAAAACGCGTTACTAAGTTCTTACAAGGAAATGTTCCAAGGCTAAACTCGCAGAATTGGACGAAATTTTTACAAGGGTTAGTAAATAACTAAAAACACTTACTGTGAAAAAATTAGCTGCGGAATTTAGTAGAAAAGCTGTAAAATATTCTTTTAAATAATCATTTTTAACGCCAAATGCAACATTACTAGGCGATAAATGCAGAGAAAGCGCCAAATGCTTAAATGAATTATTGGTCGAGTTCTCTCTCAACTCAGAACCCAATTTTCAAAGCTAATTTACTCCTCTCCTAATGAAATTCAAAAGCTAATTTTTTCACAGTAAGTGTTTAGAATAATCTTCTTATGCATGTAAAATTTTCGTCCATTTGTGTGAGATTAGCCTGGGAACGTTTCCTAGTTAAAATTTCAAAAATTATTAAAAATAGTAAGTTTAGAATTGGAATTATTCAAACATTCTAAACAGACTATTAGTAATCAGGGGCTTTTCTATCAATGTATACTCCCAACAATTCCAATCAACCATAGTAGGTGTTAAGAATGTAAAAAACATTGTCTCTGTCAGATTTTAGTCAAGTCTAAAAATGTATAACTTTTAAAATCTTAATCCTTTAATCCGCTTTTGTTCTGAAGGTATTTTCATACCCTCATAAAAGTGTCGCAGAGCTGATATGGTTACTCCTTCTACTAAACTTATAACCCTACTATTGTTTACAGTGAATAGTGAATCCTGCGATTACAAAACCAGTTTATTAATGTAGTTGAAAATTATTCAAGTAATTCAAATAGGTTTTATAATAATAGTTGGAATTGTATAATATTCCAAATAAGGTAATTTAGCTATATTTCTATGATTTTCAAGGGAGAAATTAATATAAAATATTTATGCGCCTAAACTGAAGTAGCTTCGAAGTTTCATTTTGAAATAAATTTAAAAAACCTGCTCTCATTTCACAGAATTGTCTAACTTAATTTGGCCGTGATAAAATACAATTGAGAGGGCACCTCTTATCCCTTTACAATATTTTATTTATTTTAATATTTTTAACATAGTGTAAACAACCGTTGTCCAAATATTTGCGTTTGGAGTGCATAAAGAATTTTGGATATCTTTAATAAAAGTGTAAACTACGAGTAGAATACTGGTTAAATATTTATAAGAATTTAGCTGAATTCCCATTTAGGTGTTTTTTTACCAATAAAACACTCACGCTAAATTTAATATTCAGTTTTGATACCATTATTCAAGAAATTTACTTAAGCTTACAATGACTGATTACATTTTCACCACTAAAAATAAATTCCCTACAGCAGGATTTTATATAAAATCTGTAGCTTCAATCTTTGTTTGACTTGAAATAACATGAATGTTTTGTTTACATCAAACAATCACTTGAACGGAAAAGATATTTTCAAGCGTTTAAATTCGTTATGTGAATCATAGCGCTAAAAGAAATTCACTGAACTAAAAATGCTTTTATTTGCATTTGAGATTAACTTGTTAAGCAAGAAATTTTGAGGGTATATGTTCTAACAGAGCATCATTCTTTAGAAATATTTTTACAAGAACTTATTCTGTCGAGGTTTTTGTAAAATAAATTAAAAAAAACCTTTATGGTTAAAAAAAACCCCTTCTCGAATTACTTTGACTCACATTTCGGTATTAGTTTTACAACTCGCAAAAATCTTTTCAGTATTAATTTATAATTGGATATTTAATGAAGGATTACATCTTGTTTAATTGAATTAATACTTTATTTTCTGTTTAATGATAGAATTCCATGAAATTCTTTGAAGTGTAACCTTGAAGCATGAGTATTGAATTGGTCTCTTGTTTTGCTAAATCATATGCTAAAAATAAAGTTAGCATCTTTAATTCCATTGGTAAATGAAATTATTCACTGTTTGGAATTTTATTTGCAATAAAGAATGATTTTTAATATATATTTTTTTATAGAGTATACATACATTGATTTATATTTTTAAAAAATAGTCTACACCTATTCTATTCAGTGATTTTGGTAAGAAGATGTTTCAATGATAAAACAGGGAATTGGAGAAGGATATAATTTAGGTAATTAATGAATAATGTTATTAATTATTTACGCAAAACTTCCAAGTAGTATACTAATCCCTGTTTATAAAATAAAGTCATCGAATGAAATAAATACCTATCTAAAATAGTATTTGCTTAAATAAATACGTTTTTATCTTATTTATATATCGAAAAATACTTAAAATAGTTGTACGACTCTATGAGACATCAAACCAGTATTAATCAGGGTACCAGTGTACAGTTAAAAGCATATATTTCAGAATTTTCCCATCTCCCAAAGCCTAAGCATCTATGTTTTACGAGTGTAGGTAGTATTGATTTAGTTTTCTTTAATTTGTTTGGACCTTCGAGCGGAAGAAAATTTCAAAACTAGTCATTCACCTAGATTTTCCCAATAATCAGCCATCACAAAGTCTCTTTCATTCAATCAGAAATAATACTCCAATCACCAATACATCAGATTTAAAATCCACTCTCCAATTTCAGTCTCTACGTGTAATTAGCCTAAATAATTCCTAGATTATCCCTCATTCCCCAAAAGTGGAGGGATTGCAAGTTGAAGGCACTACACGAGCCATCAGAAGTTCCCCAGAAGCGGTCATGTCGTCGAGATGATCGGTCATCAGATGACCGGACATGCATGAAACTAATTGGGCGATGGAGATTGATTGATCCCTGTGCTTGACCACGTCAATCTCCAATCGTTATTATTGATTCCATCTGGATTTATTTTATCTTTTGTTTTACGAGCTTTAGATGGGGTTGCGTATTGGAGAAAGGTCAACTTTGATTGATTTGGAGGGTAGTTAGTAATAAGATATAAGTATGAAGAGTTTTCATGAAGTTATAATAAATTAAAGATCCATCAATCCATGTACAGAAAATGGGTTAGATGATGCTGTTAAGCTTTGCGGATTTTTCTGAACTTAGAGATAATTTTTGATATATATTTTTCTAGTTTTTTAAGTTTAATTAAAATTAAATTTTTATTTTAGAAAAAAAAAGTTTTTTTTTTTTTCATTTTTATCTGCTTTACTGCACCGTGAATAAATTTGTTACTCATGTTTAATTAAATGAGTGAAAGAGACAATCGAAAGAAGTTTATGATATTTTACAGACCACCTGAAAATGGGTAATCCAGATAAGGAATATGAAAGTCATAGTGTAAAATTTACATTTAAAAACTTTCCAGATAAATACATTGCAAAACATAATCTTCAAGAAACAGAAAAGATCTGGCTGCAAAAGTTGTCAAAACTTTCCTTTACACAGGATTTCTCTGTTGACTGAACTTTTTCTGTATGCTACGATTTTTTAGTAACTTAGGGAACTTTTTCTGTAAAAGTATTAAGGGACTTCACTGACTAAAATTTCCAAATTTGGGGGGGGGGGAAATGAGACACCAGTATGTAAAGAGAAAATATGTAGCACTTAAATAAATAGAATATTTCCTATGGATAAGTTTCCTAAAGTTGCGAAAAGATATTAGCATACAGAAAAAGTTCAGATAACAGAGAAATCCCGTGTAAAGGGAAGCTCTGGCAACTTTTGCTTTTCTGTTTTTTAACGATTATGATTTTTAGTGTAGTTTATTTATTTCTAATTCTGCCGAGAATATTTTAAAATATTCAATATTAGAAAAATATTAATTTTATTAAAAAATATTAATGTTAAAATATTAAAAATAAGCATCCCAGCCTTTCTTATAATATTATGGTACAATGTATCTACATTGACAAATTTTTATCTTGTACGCTTGCAAAACTTTGGTTACCACTGATTGTAAGGGTTTTTTTGGCAGACACTCAAAGAGAACATCAATCAAACTTTAATGAGCAAGTAAAAATTAAGATAGTTACGGTATAATACTTTCACTAAATACCATTTATATTGCTTTTATTAGAGAATTTCGTTACATTTTTTTAGAAATAAAATCCTATTAAAAATAACAACGTAAATGTTAAAACTATAAAATATATTGTATAACATCATTAGATATGTGGAACGAAGTTGACTGCCCTCAAACTAAATTCGAAACATACCCCACATTATTCTAAACCGCCCTTTCCATCAGTATCGACTTATACTCTCTCTCTAAACAAAAGAAAACCCTCCTGCAGTTAATTACAGCAGTCAACGGCAACTCTTCCGCAAACGCCATTAACCCCCAATCCTTCCCCAATAAAATGGCTTTGGGGGCCAGCACCCATCCCTCGCGTGGTGAAGACGGGGGACCCCTATTAATCATCGCGCTGCATCGAGCTCGGTAATTAATTCGTTGGTTGGTGGATCAGCTTTTAAAGGGAAGTTGGTCTCAGGTTTCCCGCTCTTTTTCGGAAAAGAAAGATGGCGGCCTTTTTTGTGTGTGTGTGTGTTAGGATGATCTGTTTTCGGTTGATGGATGGAGAGTGGACAATTCGAAGGATTTGAAGAATACGAAAAAATTCTTTGGATTGGACGTTTAAATTTTGTTTTATTTCGTTTTAGTTTCGGTTGTAGCTTAATGGTTCGTAATTTATTTGGTCGTTGGTTGGTTTCTTAAAGTTTTATGACCAAAGGCCCAAATCAGCACATATAGAAGAGTGATTCGTTGGTTAGGTATTGTAGGGTTAATCGTTTGAAAGGGTAGGTTGAAGCTCCACATAAGTAATGGCAGGGATTGAAGAAACACTTTATGATACCATAAGTGTATTATTATACGTGTATCAGAATTCCATACGTGTTTAAAGTAAAGTAAAATGTTTTTAAAATGTTTTAAAATGTGTTTAAAGTAAGTACTCAAGTAAGTATTGTGTAGTTTGCTGTCTTGACAACATAAATTTTTTTGCAAGATATAGAGTGTTTTCAGGTGACGTCACGACCAGCTAATTTCTTTTAACTGTTAACCTTTGTAGGGCTTTTAACTGTTGCTAAGGCGGTTGCTAGGTAACGAGGTATATGTTGCTAAGGCGGTTGCTAGGTAACGAGGTATATGTTGCTAAGGCGGTTTTTAAGTATAGGGTCACGTGATTGCAAATACTCCAATAGAAGAATTCCACGGCCAGTCATTTTCTGTAACTGTTAACCTCTGTAGGGCAAAAAACTGTAACATTTCTGTTGCTAAGGCCGTTGTTAGGTCCGAGCCATGTGATTGAAAATGCTCTATTTAGGGAAATTAGAAGAATTACGGGTAATGCAAACATGTAAAATGTATAATATATTTGAAATCAATAATTGAAAATATTGTAAACAGTGCATTAAGTTTAAATAATACATATTATTTTTTACACAAAATAAATTAAAAGCTTAAAGGTAGAACACAACTATTCTGATGCCTCAATTTAATACTCGAACAATTAAAACAATTTATTGCTCAAACCATCATCTATTCATTCGTAAAACTGTATCTAATAACTCAATTGAGACCCATTTTAAAAGGAACTTATTAAAGGTCAGAAAAAAGCTTTCAAAACATTTCAACAAGTAAAACTCAAATGTAAGTGGAATTCAATTACCGACATCAAGATAGACAGCAAAAAATTCAAAAAAAGAAATTGTAAATTAATAAAACTTCTCTTTGCAGGTGGTCGTTAAATAGCGGATGAAAGATTATGAAGGATCGGACCTAGGCATTTTCCCGCCTATCAAAAGGCCTCCACACCAGGCCCGTCGAAGGGAAAACCTCAGTTGCGAGCACACGATACAAAAGATATGCTAATGAAGCTTTGCGGCAGATTGTTGCTAATCAGCACGCCCAAGACAAAACAAGACTGTGACGAATTCAAGAGTCGAGTTCATTTTGTCTTAATGATGGATCGGAAGAACCATCGGTTTGAAAAGAAACGTTTCAAGGATAAGGTGTTATAATCATGGTTATAATGGGGTGAGGCTGTTTTCGGCCACGTTAGCTACACATGATTTCTATTGAAAATGCATCTCCTATGATGTAATACCATGAGATATTCAGAAGTTTAGAAGTTGGAAAAATAAGTTAATGAACATTTAAAGGAATAAAACATCAGAACTGTTAGCGGTGCTAAAGCCCAGAAAAAGAGTGGCAGAAATAAACGGACAAGAGGTAGTGAAAAGGAGGATTATGATAGTTTACGCAAGGAGAGTATGAATCCAAGTCTGTAGGGCGAAGATTCACCCAATACCATAGGACTTCTTTCTCAGTGGGTTATTAAAACAACAAAATCAAAAAGAGAGATAGAACGAATACCTTATCCTATTCTTGTCACATAAAAAATAATGTGAGAGTTGTCCTATACAGATAAAATAGCCGATCCCAGGTAGTTGCACAGAAAATTTTCCAATTTCCAAAAAGTTATATCATCTTTCTATTTCATTTTATCACATTACCCCCAGAATATAGGTATCTAAACAGAATTAAAACAAATATTTAAATACATTACCTTGACATATGCAATTACTTAGCTTAAAAATAATTTACCTTTATTTTTTATTTATAATTACTTTCATGTGTAAGGGGTAATTCCACCCCAGGTGATAAACATGTATATATATTTTTACACTTTTTTCTCCTGATATGTAATTGCCTAATCATGCAAAAATAAACTATTATTATTAAGCCTTTGACCTACATTTTTAACTTCCATGACATAAACTTAAAATCAAACAACACAAACAGAAATAATTATCTTCATCTTTCATTAAATAGCTCCATGAGAAATAATGCTGTAACACCCACACACATGAGTATGAAATTAAACTGCGCACTAGTACTTCCTTCGTAGAAGAAAGGGAAAATAATTCCCCAACTTATAGATGGAAGGTTTTCCAAACACCAGAGTTATTAAAAACATAAGATAGAGGCGTACCAAAAAATAATAAGGATCCAAACTTTTAAAGCGAAGGTTTACTTCAAAATTAATTTTCCCCTAGCAAGAAGCATTATTTTCATTTTTTAATATCGAGTCCATAACCTTCCTTGGAATACTTAATACACATTAAAACCGTGGACATAAGATTAAAGATCGGAAAAACGGATATTAAGGGCCGTAACGCTGTGGAAAATCGAAAACATTAATTTTGAACGGCCCCGTTAAAAGGGCCAGATTATTTTAACCAATACAGATCAATAGTCTGGGGCAATATTAGTAAAAAGCCGTTAAAACCCTCGGGTAAAGGCGATATTATTTTACAAGAGAAGCGCGTTTAATAAAGGTTTTTCCACTATTAAATGAATACTTTTTTTCAGCCGTGATTGCCAATATTTTTGACAGGTTTTTCAATCGATGAGACTTTAAACTTACTGTCGCAAAACTGATGAATTAGTTTCAGTAAAGTTGATGTGGTAAGTTTAGCTGGGGTTATCAATCAATTATTTATCTTTGTTTTTTTAATGAACCGTTATGGTTCGTTACGGTTTGTTAAAGTATACAAAACTAAAACAGTTAAAAAAAAATACATTTTTAGTTACATTAGAAAACTTGCGAGGCTAACTGTCAAATTTGAAAGAAAAACATATATTCTCCCTTTAAGAATTACTCACTCCTTCCACTAATTCTTTTTTCATTTTCAAACTTTGTTTACAAGTTACAAATCGTATAAAATATTTTTATGAGGCATGTTGTGTGGCTGTTCCGAAAGTGATTAATGCCTGAGAAAAAAAGAATGGTTGATTTAAACATTTAAACTATTATAAGAATGTAACCCCGTTAAGTAGATGAACTCATTTTAGCTTATTAATACAAAAACCATACATTGTCATATATTTATATCTATCAATCAGTAATGGGTATTTGTTCAAAGAGTCATGAATCATGATATACATGTGCCTTTTGGGATGCATCCTTAGAGGATTGAGGGAGATTTTAAGTTAATAAGAGAGGTGAAAAGAGGATCAAGATTATGAGAAGGATGGAGATGATGAAGGTGATAAGGATGGTACATTCTTATTGTAAAACATAAGAGGTGTAAAGAAATTGAGGGGATTAAGATGATAAGTTGTCTGGTATGAAAAAATGAAGAGTGTGAAAGGATAAGGGAACGTACCCATACTACGTGACCTGTTTAAGGGGGGAGGGGGTCTTCAAAATACCACGGTAGGTCACAGGGGGGAGGGGGGGTCTTAGGGTTTCGTCACGTAGTCAAAAAATAAAGAAAAAAATACTTGTTTTTGTAAATTAAGTTACTGTTACAATAACTTTTACATACGATTTTTCTTCCTGATAATATATTTTAATCTTGTATGCACGCACTCTTGACACGAGGCATAATAATGACAAATTAAGCCAAATTAACTTTTTTTTAACTTTCTGTTTGCTAAAAATGATTGAAAACCGTATTTATGAACTACTACGTGAAAACTAGAGGGGGAGGGGGTGGGGTCTTGGCATATACTACGGGTGGTCACCAAGGGGGGGAGGGGGGTCAAAATTAGTAAAAAATAGGTCACGTAGTATGGGTACGTTCCCTAAAAGAGGATGCCAGAAGTAAAGAGAATGAGATGATCAAAAAGATGAGATGGAGAAGATGATGAGATAGATAAAAATAGAAATATAAGATCAGGATATTGAGAGAGGTAAAAATAAAATAGAGGAAAAGAAGAGGAAGACAGGGATAAAGAGGATAGGAAGATCAAGAGCAGAGAGGGATAAAAATAAGAAAGATCAAGAGCTTGATTAAAAGAGAAGATCAAGAAGATGAAGGGGATGAAGAGGGCGAGAGAGAAAGAGGATGTGAGGGTGGAGAGGAGTAAAATGAGAGTGTTAATAGGATAATAAAAAACTCATCGGCGCAACAGTCCTATAGTGCGCCAAGTCCTACGATGCCCATCTTCGTTTTCTTGACCGTGGGGCCCTGGGGTGCAAGGCATATGTCCCGGTTAGGTGGTCAGTCTAACGCAAGACCCCCAGTGTTTAGTTCCCAAGCAGGCTTGGTCCTCAATTTATCGACCCACTCAAGGGATGAAAGGTTGAGTGGACCTTGCCCAGCCCGGGAGCCGGGAATCGAATCCCGGACCTGTGGCACGGAAGAGCTATGCGCTACCACTGCGCCACCGGGCTTCTTAATAGGATAATAGTGATATTAAAAAGATGAATGAAATTTAAAGAACAGAGTCTGAGATAAAGAAGAAGTAAGAAGTGTATTTACTTAATTAAGGTTAATCATTTTAACCATCAAAGATTTTTTTGTCCCTGAAATAAAGTAAACAGTACTACGCTTGGGTAAGTTGACAAAGCGCCAGATGGATCTTTCCAAAAACGACGTTGGAACGATCCAACCAACTGAATTATCGCCAACCAAATAATCGAGGTAATAAAAAACGAGATCTCAGGAGTGATCGTTTTCTTGAATAGAGAGGGGTCAACCTCGGTTGATTTTTTATGTATTTATCCCAGAACCTATTTTTTAAATTATAGCTATTAAAAATAAAATTACAAAACATCGTTCTGGCCTCAAATATTTAATAAGATTCTTACTAAATCAGGAACAACTTAGTTCCTCTATACTACATTATTCTAATTTAACTGTTTAAAAGAGTACATTATAGATTTGTTACTTCGAAATTGTGAGTAACAACTTCATCAAGTTAATATTAGGGCATTTTCAAAACATGAGTAATGAGAGAAAGAAAACTTGTCTCTTAGGATATATTTCCTCACATCGCCAACACGTCACAAATTCATACAAGGAGGGATAAATATCAGATAGTAATAACAACAGCAAGAATGTACAATGAAGAAGACAAAACGATGGTAAAGACTAGATATTACGATTTACAAAACCAAATCAGGCAATATTTTTTTAGTGTCTCTGATGAAGAAACCAGAGAAAGAGACCGTCCCTCTTATATAATTGCCCTCCCACCTTCTTCATTTACTGCAAATGCCATAACGGGCCCTTCCCCAACAATGCCAATCGATGCCCCTTTTTTCTATGATGGCCCATACGTGGCCGAGAGCATCAGCTGCGTAATGACGGCGATAAGGTCGATGGGGTGGTAATTGCGGCTACTGCCCTAATGCGCCCCTCTAGCCTACTGCTGCCCTAACGACGATAACTTGTTGATTATTCTTATCGCTTTCTTCTTTGGAGAGAAGGGATTTTGGATGGACGGCACACAACACAAATCAACGTAGATTTCAAAAATAGAAATCGTCCTTGATGTATGAAAGGTAACTTGTAATGTTATGACAAACATGAAAGAGTAAAGTAAGCAGTGATGAGGCTGGTTTAGAATTTTGAGGGAATTTGATACATTTAAAATGACCGACGATTTGTTAGACTAAAGATAGTTTTAAAATTTAAGTGAGAGTTTAAAAATTTTAGCCTCTGCCCCTCAATCGAGGAGGGAAATCATATTCTGAATAAATATCATTCAAATGAACCATGAATTAATCGATAAATTTTCAGTTACACAGACATTTTACTAATTTAATATACTAATCAGTGGGCAAAATGCATAATGCTAATTAACAAAGAGGGGAATGTTAGATTAAAATTTGACTTTTCGAAAAAAATTATCAGATTTTTAAAGGAGTTTTTGCTCAAAAAATGGGCATGTAATTGAACACAATGATTGCTGATAATTTAAACCATACGAGAAGATTCTGATATAAAATTAAACACTACACAGAATTAGTCGTACATTATGTGTTTTTTTTATCTGAAACAATAGAGAAATATCACCAAAATCTTAAGTCTAAAAGTAAAATTATAAAAAATCACATACCTGATTTATCTTTTGCATTCTTTTAAATTCAACATCCCTGCAGAATTGTTAATCTGTGAAAGAAATATACGCATAAACGTTAAAAAAAACAAAATTAGAAATAACTTGATCACATGATCATGGTGGATTACAAACAAACCTTACACTTATCAGGATTTTAGGCAATGCCGTTCTTACAGATCTGAGCTTCGAACGAATTAGACACATCACTGCATTGTATTTTGTGAATAGGGAAAATAACTCAACTTTTTCATGTTAGTTCAAGTTATGTTTTCTTAGAACAAGCATGTTAAAGTTGAAGTTTTTTCTTGGGTCCTATAACACATTTTATTTACTGAATCTTGCTCATCACGTTAAACATTTTTCTAATCAAGACTCATTGTCTTTTTTTACTTTGGGTTGATCAGTGATCATTCTATAAAATTAAAATACATAACTTGCTATTTTCCTCTTAAGAAAGAATTTTTAATTCAAGTTATTTTTATGTTCTTGAATTTTGAAGATTTATAGCGAGATATCTAAAAATATACATTGGTTTTCCATCATCATAATAATAGTAAATCAATTAATATAGTTACATAAAATTGAGTTTTTGAGTAACTTATTCCTAGTTAGAGGAATTGCTATTAAAATTGTTTCATTATCAACCAAAATAAGTGTATTAAAATGTTGAAACGGTGGAATCAGTTATATTTATGCTTTTTAGAGTATAATCGGAGGTAGAATAAAGTTTGGTTTCATCAAAGTCATTTAGTTTTTTTTTACCAGAAAACAATTGAGAAATATCACCAAAATCTTAAGTCTAAAAGTAAAATATAAAGAATTACATACCTGATTTATCCTTTGCATTCTTTTAAAATCAAAATTCCTCGGAATTGTTAATCTGTAAAAGAAATATTCGTATAAACGTTAAAATACAAAATTAGAAATAACTTGATCACATGATCATGGTGGATTACAAATAAACCTACCACTTCATCAGGATTTTAGGCATTGCAGTTCTTCCTATTTCACTAAGTTTCCACCTTAAATTTTGTAAATGAGTAATATTTGTCTAGCTTGAAATTAAATTTGAGCTTCGAACGAATTAGATACACATCACTGCATTGTATTTTGTGAATAGGGAAGAATAGAACTCTACTTTTTCATGTTAGTTCAACTGATTTTTTCATAGAACAAGCATGTTAAAGTTGAAGATTTTCTTGGTTCCTATAACGCATTTTATTTAAACATTCTTCTAATTAAAACTCTTGACTTTGGGCTGATCATTCTATTACATTCAAATAGGTACATAACTTGCCCTTTTCCTCTTAAGAAAGAACTTTTAATTCAAATCATTTTTATATTCTTGGAGTTTGAAGATTTATAGCTTGAATATCCAAAAATATACACCAGTTTTCGACCACCAATAATGGTAAATCAATTAATACAGTTACATAAAATTGAGTTTTTGAGTAACTTATTCCAAGTTTGAGGATTTGATGTTAAAATTGTTTCATTATCAATCAAAATAAGTGTATTAAAATGTTGCAACGGTGGAATCAGTTATACTATTTATGCGTTTTAGAGTAAAATCTGAGGTATAATAAAGTTTGACGAATGAGACAATACTAAACTCAGGTTTATGGAGTCTAAAGTGCGCAACAATTCACGGATGATCTTTTGTCTAGGACCCATCGACTGAGAGAAAAGGGTTCTGAAAGCTAAGGCTCTTCATTTGCAATATAGGTTAATTGCCATTCCCCCTGGTTAATCGGTTTTCCTTTCCTGTTAAGTGGTCGGAACCTAGCGGAAACAGGGATTGATTGAGACGTTTTAATGGAGCCGCTTTGCCCGTGCCCTAATCAATGCACGGTTGTGTAGAAATAGAATCCAGGGCCAGAATTTCGGAGGTGGAGAAAATTTCCCAGAACAAGGTAGGGTAGAGGAAACTAACTGGAGGTTTTATTTACTATTTGGTTCTGAATATTCCAAAAGTCCATAGTTTAAGGTTGTTGATACTTAGTTGGTTTGTATTGTTTTTTTTTAAACAATTCAGGTCACTTGGAAAAATTATGTTTAGATTTCATTATAATGAAAGCTGATATGAATCAAAAGGATTTGTTTAAGAAAACCTACTAGGAAAATAAGTGAAGAAATGGAATATGATAAATAGACTTTTGCTTGCAAATAAAATATTTTTACGCGAATAGCAAAATAGCCCTCATCAATTGAAAGACAGTGCTACCATTATAATCGTAGCACTGTGTTTATAAAATGAATCTGCAAATCATTGCAGTTTCATTTCCTCGACTTGTAACTTGTAACCAATGTGTACCATCCTAAGGACTATTAAGATATAGTTGTATTACAAATTATAAGTGATAGAAGAATAAAGTACTACCAAAAAGCATTTTAGATCTTTCTGAAAAATAGATACAGGTAAGCGCCAACCGGTAACACGTTAATATAATATAGCTTTAACAGAAAATACACCAAGTCACTTTTTTATTGTGTCTCCAAACTCCAACCGTAACTTTCCAATCAAAAGTCCATCGCGTCGAAACTAATGATCCCCACTAGTTTGTTTATGAACCCGAACTTCGGACAGCATTTTTTTTTCCTCAGCGGAAGCAACGTGTTGACAACTTCGGTGGAAACAAAAGTGTCGCATTCGCTGTCATCTGCCTGTCAACCCAGGGTCGGGTAATTAATTAGGAACAAGTCGCACGAACTTTGGTCTTTGTTAACCTCCTTGCTAATTAATTACGAAGCAATGAGAGGGATGGTGGGTGCATCCAGCGAGAGGGGGTGTTCAGGGCTCTATTATCAGGGCAAAAGCAGAGATAACATTGCTGATGATCATGTGCAATATGTAAAGTGATACCAGGAAATGTTGGAACATGAGCTAATACTACATAGAGACTAATGTGATGAACTTTTATTTTTCAGAAGAAATTTTGAGTGCAGTTAAAGCAAATCGTAGGTCCAAAGCATAACGTTATTTCTAAAAGTCCATTTATGAGGAAGTTAAGAGGGCAAAAAAGAACGGTTCGTGAGTGTTACGGTTATCTGAGTAAATTAAGAACCAAATAGTTACTAAGTTATTACTGATGAAACGAGTTATTAGACGTTAATTTTAAAACTTTTCACGATCATAACGTATTAAAGGATATTATCTCTTTCTATTACTACAAAAGGTAATCACAATTGGAAAAGTTAGCATCAAAATATTAATCAGTATCAGTTCTCTCTCCTTTTTTGAATTATGGTCTATAATACGTCATAATTTTCATAGGAATAATATAAATAACACTTTGTGCATTGTAACACTTTGAAAACAATGCATGAGGGTAAAATCTAATCTATCTGAGTTGTATTAACGTAATCTAACTTTTGAGTAATTTTATCCTGATTATTGACAGAATAATTAATGCTCCAAACAAATATTATTTCAAATCAAATATTATGGAACTCTCTCATTTTAGATATTTTATATTCAACTTTAAGATTTTGGTATTGAACATAAACAGATTTAAAAACTTTCTTCAAAAAATATTTTTTCCCTGCCTCTTAAAAACAATTTTCATAAAAAAAAACTTTCAAGCCGCAGACTCTCAAGCCTGCTGTTAGATTAATTGCCCTTTTATCCAACTCCATTATTTTCGTTCTTCCTTGAAAAAGCTGTAAACCAATTTCCGTGTTTAAGCCCCACAATGGACCAACCGAAGCAAAAGTTTAAAACTCTTTGTTTCAACTGTTTCATTACTTGCTATCTTTTAAAGTTATCCCACGTTACAGAGAAGTCAGCATATAGTGCTTACTTTTCCCGAAACCCTTTGACCGTACCATTAGCCCTTGGAAAAACTCTAACAAAGCAAACTTTAATCTCCATTTTTTTTCTTCTCGCAAGATTATTTTTTAAAGAAACTCTTCAGAATTCGTTTTTCATGTGCTTTCGTAAGGGGATGAGGGTGTTAAATGAAGGGGTTAATATGCAAAGACGCCTTTCTGAGTACTACGGCACTGTTTTTTGGCAAGCTCCATCTCTATCGTAGAATCAGTTTTTTTTTAAAAGATTATTTCTTTCATACTGAGTAGATAAAAAGCTCCAGTGCTTATACTGGGTGACTAAGATAATGAGAGTGCAAATTTGGTGAAGTGGCTTCTTTAGCGCGTAGAAAAACAGCTGAGGGCTTGTCTGTTTCAAACTACATTTTTTAACGGCTCACTTAAAAATATGATTATAAAATTCTAGACCAGCTCTTCCAAAAATGGAAAAAAGCAATTAGGTTATTGTAACCGATTAAAAAGCCTCCTACAGTAGTTTTCCTACCTTGGACAATCAATGGGCATGTAAGGTAATTTTTCTTCAAAATTTCTACAAAAATGAATCATAGTTATTACTTTATTTCATAAAACTTAACTTTTGAATAATTAAAGGTTCTTTTAACTACATAAAACAGTCAGAAGATTATAATTACAATAATAATAGTCACATGAAAAATCTACCACAATAGTTGTCTTCTTTTAAAATAGATATACTAGTATGAGCTGAATAAAAAATATATTCTGAGGTGTCGAAATGATTTAATGTTTGAGGTATTCAGATCCTAATAGACGAATTTCATCAATACTTTACAAAATTGTAATGAGCAAGTGCACTGAATTTAAAAGAATAGATTCTTTCTTTACATTACTAAAATTAATGGCTTCCATTGCAATAAACAATACATTTTCCCATTAGGCACATCGATCAGCAGAAACTACTTTTACAAAGATAAATACGGAATTATCTCACCAAGTAATTACACGATGGGCGTTACGATTCACTTAGTAAAATCGGAAAGTCGAAAAAAATAGCACAACAATCCCTCAACGTTTAATGCCAGACTCGTGGTATTCCCTAATTGCTGTCCCCAAGCAATATCTCTTCATACGGTACCCAGCTTTCATAGCTACATACGTAATTATTGGGTCAACGATTGGGTCTTTTTTTAGAAAGGGGGGGGGGGGGGGTAAACAGAGGAGCAGCGAAAGCTAACGTTTTGGCACGATCTGTTGGTCACAAGGGAAACACAATCACTTCTCTATGTTGAGCAAATATTCAAGAGTTCCCTTCCCAAAGGTATAACCAAAAGAAGATTCAGTTTTTCGGAGTGTATGAGATGTTTATGCTCATGCTCATGCTTAATTGGAATGGGGTTTTGGTGTTTGGATTCTTCCTTAGTTTTTTATGACGGACGAACACCATAGAATATCTTTCTTACAGTGAAAAGAAAATTTTGAAAGCATTACTATTTTCACGTGATAAACAATGTTTGTCTCTCCATCTGTTTTAAAATGCATCGCAATGAAATATTTTCATTTCGTTTAAATTATCATAATTTTGTGATTTTTCTTTGACTTGGTCTTCTTTACTAAAATAAAATAATATTTAAAATTATACTATTATGCATAGCATATTGATGTAAGTAATTCAGATTAATTTCTACAACTTCCTACATATTATGGGAAGGGAATATTTATAACGAGAACCTCTTATCTATTTTCGTTATTTACTCACATGCTGTAGAAAAAAAAATCTTTTAGAACCATTTTTTATCAAAACCCTTTTTATTCGTTTCTACAAACGTAAGATAAACGTTATCAGGATTATAGTTTCGTTTTTGCAAAGTCATTTCCTTTTCTATCTGCAATACCAAGTTATCACGTATTTATCTAAGAAAGATAGGAACATAAATCTATCAAAAGCTATACATTGACCTCTCTTCTGTTCACTGATGTTTTTGATTCAATGCAGAAAGACGTTCTTAATCACGACAGCTCTTAAGTTCTTTCGAATTGAAAAATAATGAAAAACTGCTTTACTTCGTGAAATTAAGAGCAGTGAATATACATAAAAACGTTATTGGACTCAATCGGATGGTATTGCTATTATGGCTCTTAAAAGTTCTTTAGAAAAGGAAGAGTTTCGATTTACATGGAAGATAGAAAACTTCAGCCTGTGTGGAGAAGTTCAAGCAAAAGCAATTTCTAGTCCAACTTTCACCATGGGAATGCTGGAGAAGACGGAATGGTGTTTGAAGCTCTATCCCAGGGGCTTGTCCGACTCTCACGTGTCTTGTGCTTTATATCGTGAGAATGACAGTGGACCAAGCTCAGTAACAATACACTGGCAGTTCTCTTTAGTAATAATCCCCGGCATGCCGAAATTCGAGTTCAATTCCGAGAAAAAGTCTTTCACGAGGGGAACTTCGATAAACCAGAAGCTGATTTCGAGGGAGACTCTGTTCAAGAGAAAGCACGTTTTCCTGCCGATGGACACCCTTACAATCCAGTGTGATCTGTGGACGGAGGTGAATGACGCTTTGGCTGTTGAGATGACTCCAGAAGTGAAGAGTTTGGTGTCCTGCTTGTACGACATGAAGTCTGACGTGCAGGGATTCAAACTGCCTGATGAAATTTGTGAACTTACTAACAGAGAAGTGAGGGATATGAAGAAGAATTTACACCCTTACCTGAACGAGGTCGTGGCACGTACTAGAATCAGTACGGAACGAGGGACATTCACGTGGCCGATCAGGAGGTTCAGTTCGCTTAGTTCCAATAAGAAGTCTGCTTTCTCGATTCCGTTTCCGTCCAAGCGATTGCCACCATTTGCTGTTATTGTCTACCCTCAGTCCGACGGTAAAGTTCAGATCGATATTCGGAAGCTGATCGGAGGAGAGGGTTCGACGCTGTTCGTCAGTTGCCGAATAGCAGTGCTGGACATCGACGGTGGAGTCCACTCGAGTGACACGAAGGAGTACACTTTCGGAAACCCCAAAGCCGAAGAAACCTGGTCCTTCCCGAGCTTCTTCACCAAGAAGGAGTTGACGGACAACAGGAGGATCTGCCTTCCGAACGATCAGCTGACTCTTCGGTTCGAACTCGAAGCGTCCACAGGGGTGGAGTTCTCTCGAGTGGAAGAGTACAGCTTCGTGTCGCTGGCTCGCGACGTCTCCGAGACCGAAGACGTCGGAACTGTACAAGAAGACCTCATGTCATTCTACGCCGAAGAGAAAGCTTACGACTTCAATCTGAAAGTCAAGGACGCGGTCTTTCCGGCACACAGAGCAGTCCTCTGCTTTCGCTCTCCAGTTTTCTGCGCCATGCTGGACCACAACACCGCCGAAAAGAGTTCGGGGGTTGTGGACCTATCCGACATGGACCCTCGCACCGTCAGTCGCATGTTGGAGTTCATGTACACGGACCAAGTGGAACTGGTTAACATGGACGGTACCGTGAAGTTGTTCCAAGCTGCCGACAAGTACCAGATCCGTTTCCTGAGAAAGAAATGCGCCGAGTTTCTCAAGAATAATCTGTCAAAGAAAAACGTGTTCGGTGTTTACAGCTTGGCCGACCGACACCAGGACATAGAGTTGATGAAGTCGGTGTTGGATTACTTGTTTAAGTCTCCGTACGAAACCATGCTTTCAGCCGAATTCGAGAACTTTATCCCACTGAATACAAAGTTGGCTAGTAAGATTATGCAGTCATGGATTCGCTCGCTTCAGGTAGAAATGGTGTTAAATTATTAGGATCTTCAAAAATCCTTTAAATATAAGTAGTAGTACATATTTATCTAACATAATATTTCACTTATCCCTATGATTTCTTTTAAAACCCACAGAAAGTGAAATGCCTGAAAGTGATAGTTTTACAAAAGTTTGTTTTGAAAAAGAAAAGAGAACTTGTTCAAAATAATGTAAATATACACTTCAGATTGTAAAAATTTTGCTTTGAATCTGTTGATTTGTTCTTGTGAATGTCTGTAATGATAATTTAAAACATGAATTTAAATTTATTAATTTAGAACAGGGGTCCCCGAAATAGGGCCTTCTGCTTCTGGGTCTGAAAAGTTTCAATGACATTTTTAACAAATATCAATACAGACATCATCACAAAGGTTTGCATGAATTACTCCCTTAGGTAAAAAAAAAAAAAACGGGAACATCTGATTTAAAAGGGTAAAAACAAAATTCACTACTCAAACATACTAACTCAATGTTACATAGGCAGAAGAACACAGATTTATTTTGGATCACATACCATCATACTGTGTAAGTTTTCTTTACATTTTTTCACTATCAATAGTAATGTTAGTATTATCATTATAAGGTATATTTTAATTATAACTCAATATAAAAGGAAAATTAAATATTTTTATTATATTTTTTTTCAAGGATCACAAAAAATTACTTTTTAAAATCATTAGTTTTATATTTGAAGTGGTATAGCGAAATGTATGTACTTTCCCTAAAAATACAGATTTTATTCAATTACTTTAATAAAATGCCATAAAATTAAGTTTTTGTGTGCTTCCTAAACTGAATAAAATTATTTGTAGTATGCAAAACTTTTAAAAATATTAAAAATTATATTTTTTTATTCTGATCCAAATTTTTACTGAATCACATCCACTTAATTTTACTTTACAACTTCATAAATTTTACAGAGGATGTTTTAATTTTATCTAATGATATTACAAAAAACTAAAACTTGAAATCTGAGGAATTCACAATCTTTATTATCATGTAATAATATTATAAGGCATCACATTATCTTAATAATTTTATACATTATAAAAAAAATGTCCAAAATAACTGTCTGTACTACTTAATTCCTGAACTATCTCTATTCTAAAAAAAAGTTTTTGGTGAACGGTTTCCAGGGAAAAAACTTTTCAATTACTAATCCGAATGACACATTTCTAGTGTCAAAATGCCCAGATTCTTTCAAGGATGTAAGTTATTTAAAATATTTCCATTTTTAAAAATTACGGCAGTCACAAAGCAAACAACTGTGAAACAACTTATTATTATCCATAATCCAATCACTACAACCAATTAACGCCATACTATTTTATGATGAAAGAATTATTTTCACGCTTTAAAACGTACTTTAAAGTACTTTCCAAATTAAATAATAATAATAATAATAATAATAATAATAATAACTTTATTTACTGCACAAAATTTTTTTTACAAAAACACAAGAAAAAAAAACATTTGACGCCAAGGGGAAATTTAACTATTCCCGTTCAGGCGACAGAGAATGAATTTTACATAAAATACAAAATAAATGAAAAAAAAAATTATAACAACTTAAGAAAATGAGTAAATAAATAATGGCAATAAGCTGGATAACTGATTATAAATAGATAGCTTCAATTGAGGGAAAAATATGAATCCAAGTCGTCAATATTTATTATGAAGTCATGTAGTTTTCTTTTAAAAGTGGAATATTTAGTAATAGTAATTAAATTTAGAGGTAAACTGTTGTATAATTTAGGTGCAAGATAATAAAAACTTTTAGAAAATATATCTTTGGAAAATTTTGGTATCTGATAGCTTGCAGTTGATCTAGTATTGTAACTACGATTACGCAAGTTACACAAAGATTTATGTCGAAAAAGGTGAAGTAAAATACGGAAATATGCATTGTGTCGAATTGGAAGTAATCTAAGGGTTCTAAAATTATTTGGATAGGGTTGAGGATTAAGAATTTTGAATATTTTGTTTTGGATTGAGATAATTGGAAGGAGATTGGACTTGTATTCACCCCCCCAAACGATAGCACCGTAATTAAATAAAGAATAAAACCATGCAAAATATAAAGTTTTAAGAAATGATAAACCAATTTTATTTTTAAGGTGGTAAAATTTTACTAAAACAAAACGTAACTTTTTCCCCAGTTCGTTGATATGAGTTTTCCATTTAAGATTCGCATCAATGTGCAAACCTAAATATTTCAAACTAAAAACAGATTGCAGAGTGTGACATTGACAGGTGTTGAGATTTCTGTTACAGGATAATGTGTGATACTTTATATTTAAATTGGACTCAGATTGTCTTAATTTAAAGTGAATATATTTTGTTTTATTTAAGTTTAAGGCTAAATCATTTGCACTGAACCAAGTTTCAATTTCGATTAAATCAGATTCTATTTGCATTATTAATTCGTTAGTATGAGAGCAAGAATATAATATAACTGAATCATCTGCATAAGTTAGAATTTTGCCAAATAGTTTTAACTTGCATAAATCATTAATAAATATTAAGAAAAATAAGGGTCCTAAAATAGATCCCTGAGGAACACCACGATTGATTCCTTTATATTCGCTAAAACTATTGCCAACCTTTACTCTCTGAGTTCTATCCGTTAGATACGAGATAAACCATTTTAATACATCACCTCTAAAACCAGCATTTTCCAATTTATGTATTAATAAAAGATGATTTACATTATCGATTGCCTTTCTTATATCTAGAAAAATTGCTACCGTAATTTTACTTTTATCTATGCTATTATGTATTAAATATCTTTTAAAGAATGATAAAAGTATTCTAAAAACTTACAGATATGCTATTTCATACGTGGATTTCACACATTGTTTCTGAAATTTATCAATTTTAGTCTGATAACTGAAATTTATCAGTTTTAGTCTAATAACTGAAATTGTTTATAAACAGTTAGTGTCATGTAGGTTTCGTCTCTTATTATTTGAAATGGCTTAAAATGTATAATAAGTCAATAAAGACCCTTTATATAGGGAACCCACTCTTTATATTATAAAGGGTCTCTACAAATCAACTAAAGAGTTGAAACAAAAATATGAATGGGTGTACTGACGAGTTACTATGTATACGTACACAATATTGAGTTTAAAAGATTCATTGTTGTACGCTTTTTACGAATGTTGATTAGCAATAGTTATAAAAGACGTGCTAAATATTTTTAAAAGAAAACATTTTAATTAAATTATTGATGAGATAAAGTTAATAAATATTCTAATTTTCTCTAAAATTTATATAATTTTAATCTGATAACCGAAATAAATTGTTTGCAAACATTTCTTTTGCTAAATGTTTTAAGTTCAGTGAGGTAGGTTTTGTGAGGATTGCGAAGCAATCCAAAAGGTCCTGCATAAGCAGTTTAAGGGGGGTTGGTGAGAGATAGTGTGCAGGGGTCGGTAGCTTCCCAGTTATTTAAAAAATATATATTATATAGGTGTAGAAAATTTTTCTTACAGTAATTTGTGTAACAAATTCCTCCTTCAATGGTGAAAATTATTTTAGTTTGAAGGAATTTTTCTATTTACAACTGATATTATTTAATTTTATATGTTAGCAAAAAAATAATTTCAGTTGAAGATTTATCTAAACGGAATCAATTTTTGAAAAATTTTCACTGAGCATTTATTTCATGAAAAACCCACACTTCATAATTCCCGTCAGAAAAGTCTTCCCTCTCTGATAGGGATTTTCATAATGAGATTGATCCTTAATGGCTTCTTTTTTTTGGGAGCGGAATTAGAGGTATTTGTCCAATGGGAATTGGGGAAAAGCGGAGATGAATAGCTCTGGATTATGGAATACCAGTAATTGAAATGGTGCTTCTAATCGAGGTACGATTTAATAATTAAAGTAATCCCCTTTTTTCCTTTAATTAAGGCATATTCTTGATGATACTATTGGTTGAAACATTGACGGGGTCGCCTAATGGTCTATGTTCGTTTCTTTCGGTAGCACGAGTTTAATGAAGACACGGAATAGAGATCATCTTACCGTGGGTGTTTTTTGCTTCATTATTGTAGGGCAGAAGTTTTACTAGGATGGATGATTTCACAATTATTCCATTAAGTGTGTTTTTAATTTTGTTTCTTAAGATTATATGAATTTAGTTTTTTTTAGTATTTCTGTAGAAGAAAACGTTGTTTTATAATAATTTTTTTTAATATAGATTGAAAATTAAAATATGCTGACCAATTTTGTCCTACATTAAGTGCCCCTGAGATGAAACAGGCCTGCACTAAACACAGATATCCTGCCCCTTTTTGGTGGACTGATAAGTCTTGAATGAACCTAAAAATAATGTGACTGCAAGGAATGCAGATAAATAAAAAGAAGGTCACAGAAATTTAGAAAGTATAGAAACTCATTGAATTTTAATGCAAAAACATACCATTCTCTTAGAGCACGCACACTATGGGGCCCATATTTCTCTATATTTTTCACTTATGAATCTCAATGACACGTGAAAATATCAGTGAATTTCGACCAATATTTTGACCTGCTGGAATAAGACCAAGTAAATGTTTAAGTTATCATAGTTTGGGTAAACACAGTCAAAGTTGTGTGGGCCTGTGTGAGTTACCATTAACATGTCCCAAAATCCGGTTGATCAAAATGTTCATATAAGGAGGACGTGAGGAATCCCAGGCCAAGCAATTTATACCAGAAATAATAAATTATTCACAATAATATTAGTTTTTTTGTAATTTTTTTTATGTTTTCATAATTTTTTAACTCTTTACAGTGACTTCCCAGAGCGTACATCTTTTACCTCTTTTTTAAAGGCTTAAAAAGCTTTAAATCTTGTTCCCTTTTCCTAAAATAATTATTTGGGAGTGAAGAAATTTGGTTTTCTGTAAAAATAGCATTTTTATTTTATAAAAGGTATGCTATAACTGACACAGCTATCGGACATTTACGATTATTTATCCTTCAACTTTTCAATACACAAGTGATGTAACTCTAACCCCCATTTTACACCATTAAAACCATATTGCTCACAGGAAAACTATTCATCCAACCTCAGATAAACCTGTTTGCTATGTCTACTTGGGTAGAAAAGATAATATCTGAACTTCTAATCCCTCGAGTTTATTACATTACCAAACAATAAATATGCAGGACTTCATGTGTGGCTTTTTATTTTGAAATTTTTCAGTTGAGTCGCAGTATTTTACTCACCAATGGAATTTTCACCTTCTCGCATGTCTGGCAAGAAAAGCGACTCTCACATAGGAAAAGAATCTTCAAATAGAAGTTCGTTGAACATAACTTCCTATCATAGGGTCATAAATTAAGCACAGGACTTTGACAGTAGCATGTGGAAACTGAAAAAATCGCGCTGAAGAACAAAAGAAAAATGAGTCGAACTAGGAAGAACGTATACTAGTAGTAGAATGCCCCTTTTTTCCGGAGCAGTTTTTCAACAAGCTGGTTCGGTATTATCACCAAAGGATTTTCCCCGTTTTTTATTTTGTAAATACTTTATTTCAATTGTGTAGTGTTTTCACTTGTCATTCAATTTAGAATACATACTTCAATTCACCGAAAACTGTGAACAAATTTTGTGCAGGTCGTCAAAAAGAAAAATGTTAGTATTTGCTACCTGAGAAAACTAATAATAATTTGAAAGTAGAAGGTATACCTACTTGAAAACGCAAATATGCAGTAAAAAGTAACTTATACCTGTGGAATTTTAAAGACTATGGGGAATTTCTTAAATTGGCGAAGTTTTAAGAAAAAAGCTATGCTACTATAAAAATTAAATTTTAAATCTGGTTTGAATAAGATCTTAAAGAAAGGATTTTAAATAATGGCCATAGTCTTTTTAACAAATAAATTTTGAAAAATAAAGAAAATATTTTACGTTTTTTTTAAAGGGTAAAGTGATCATTTCATAATAATTGAATCGTCAGTTTGAAAAAAAGAAAAAGTCCAACAACCAAGTTTTGAAAAAATCTAAAAAAAAAAAAACCCTGTATAAGTAATGGAAATTTCGTTGCATAACCACTAAGTGTTTAGTGGAAATTCGGGACTCTATGTACAAAACAATACAATCATTGAGAAAAATTAAGTACATATTCAAAATTATTTTACAGATAAAAAAACTGATGGACTTATTCCCTTTTTCAACTTAGTAAAATTTCAGCTGAAAACATCTTAAAAATCACTTTAATTGTCAATTAAATTATATTTCTGCTTAGTTAACAGCACAAAAGGGAAAATAGAAAAACTATAATAAAAAAATAAAAATTGTTAAGAAACTGAATCATTAAGGCAGTATCAATGGAGTAAAAGTGAATATCAATGGACTCAAACATTCACTAGATAAACAAATGGTTAAAAAACCCTTCTAAATTAAAAAAAAAATAATTTTGGGCTTAGTTTATAGCATAATAAAAGAAAGATAAATGAACTAAAACAAATTTAATCATTAATTTTAAATTTAATCAGACATTTTTTGAGCACAAAAAGTTAATTATGGACTTTCGGACCCTTTTACAAACTGACGATATTGGTACAATTTGTTTAGAATATTTTATAAATTCTTAAGATAAATAGAAATGGTGTGAAGTATTTTATTTTAAAATTCCTAAAAATAGATTTGAAATAAACTGCCGAAAATATTATTGAGATTATTGGTACACCATCAAGTCTCTCTGAATGAAAATGTAGTATTTCTGGGTACATCTTTTTTTGTTTGGATTTTATATCCCAAGACAAAGAAACTTATTCCAAACAAATACGGTTGAAAACATTCCATCCAAAAGTAATTCTTAAAAACTTTACGGAATCTTTTCATATTGGATTAAATTTCAAACCTTTGTTCAAGTTATAGTACATCGAATCATTTTTTGCGGATTCTCAATCAAATTTATTTCCTGGTCAAAGCATACAGCATCCTTATCTTATATCTCAAAAGCAAATTGAATCTTATTAATTTTGTTCTTATTCCATCATAGTTTATTCCATCAAGATTAGGTATTTTCTGAATTCGTGTGGTATGTTGGTTTTTGTTGTGCTATGGTTGCTTTGTCAGCTATAATAAGATATAGTTTTCTTGGGAAGTTTTGTATAGTTCCCTGTCATTTATTGACTTAAGTTTTTAAAGTAAATATATAGTACAATCAATATTTTACTGCGTAGGTATTCACGATGAGTTATGCCAGTTCTCAAGAGTATTCAGTGCACGCTCGATTAACTGGAATGTTCTAATCTTAGTATTAATGATTGAACCCCTTTGAAAAAAATGCTAGAGTGTTTTAACATATTATAAAATAAGTGGAATATTAATGCTAGTTTAATTTAATCAGTGCAAAACACCAAAACAGGGTAATAGTTTTAGACACTAATAATTACAAAAAATAAAGTATTGAAAATGAAATTGGATTGAATGTCAGTTGGACGTTTTCGCAATAGAACAGGGGTGAACTTGAGTTGCACTCGCCAAAAGAAGCGGGGCAATGGAGTTTTATATATTTCTAAGTAATTAAAATCTTAAGAATTTTTCTTTGAAGTTTAAAGATAACAAGAACAAGAAAAGACGATGGGGAGTGCAACTAAGTCAAAGAGGATTTCGAGTAGAATTTGGTTTCCACGTACATTCTCCTACATGCCATTCGTACTTGCTTTTTTTACTTATTATTTTTTTTGGGGGGGGGTCCCAAATAACCTGGAACCCGTAATAATCCTATCCCGGAGAGTTTGCATTTTTTCTGAAACAAACAAGTTAACTTTTCTGCATGCAAATCCTAGTGTTTCCCAGAATGGCTCATAGAAGAGATCCATCACTATTCCATGTCTTAAACTCAAAATAATAACCCTGCACGAAAATGAAACGTTCCACGCTATTCTATTGTCGACAAAAATATTTCCCTTCTCCACGTCGTCGCCATCTTGAAGGCAATCCAATCAGAAAAAGCAGAGCGATGCTGAAGTAAACATGACGTATCGCTCTCTCCTCGAAAAGCGTTGCCACAGGATCCCAACTAATAAGCTCGGGCGTGAGCAGTTAAGTGTTTTTTCACGGTTGCTCCAAGGAGAGAATGGATGTGGCGGGGGTCGAGGAGGGTTACAACCATAGCATGCGCCGTCCCATCCCATTCTTTTCAAAAGATTTTCAAACGGCTGAGGGAAAAAAACTGATGTTGGTGAAGACGGTTCCCCTTTTTGAATAGGCAGATGATCGCTCAGAGGGATAACGTTCTCCATCTAAGTGACCGTGTCATTTTCGAGGTTTCAAGCGTAAAAATGCCTTCGATTATTTAAAGCGTAAGGTGTTGGGAATAAAAATTTTGCTTGTTATAGTAAGTTTGTCATAAGTTGGAAATCAAGATAGTTTATAAATTTTCAGGCATGTACCCAACTGTCACAAAATCCAATTATAAATAAATGGATTTTCAGAAAAGCTGTAAACAGATAACGATGTATTGAGAGTGGAACAAAGTTTGCTAGTTAGAAGGTTTTACAAGACTATTATGAAATTTAAGCATTTTGTTCAGTTTTATTCAGTTGAAATATAAGAAAAAATCTTAACTGACCTTGGGTTGAAATTTAAATCTCTTAAATTTATATTTAAGGACACTGTCACTTATAAATATAATTACTCTCTTTTTTTCTTACCACTCTTGGTTCCTCCTTAAATATAGTATGCTTCTAGATTGTATACAATGCCACCAATATTTGAGAGTAATATTTGTATAGTTATAATGAAATCTATAGAAACCCTGAGAATTCTAGAATCTAACAAACATCAAATTCAAGCAAGAATAAACATGATTCCATACATAGAATTGCTTTTGAGAAAATGATGGGAAATGCTGAATGAAGCTAATACCATTCTGTAAAAATAACCTGTCCCGAGAAACAACTCCACCACCTGGTCGATACCAGTTACAGTTAACCACCCCCAAAACAAAACTGCCCTCGCATAAAACTCGAGAAACATTCCCTTAAAAGCCCTCCCCACACCCGTAAATCTACCCGAAGCAGAATCCTCATTATTAAAGCCTCCAAAAACGCATATTTATGAAAACAATGCGGCCCCCAGAGACTGATTAGACGGCGGCCGGGACCATTTATTAATTCGGAAGGCCCAGTCAATGTCCCGGGCCAAAAAAAAGGGAGGCTCGTAAAACAACAAGTTCGATTTCTTGTCGTGTCTTAGGGGCGCTAATAAAAGTTTAAACGAGCGGGTCCCAGCGGGCTTCCTCGCCAGCCAATTACATTAATTGGGATCTTTAAAACGCCATTTGGCTTTTATGTTGTTGCGCTTTTTGCTTTTCATTATGGAGGGATAGGGCGTTAATCGATCTGCTTTGGGATGTCGCTAATTTGCGTCGATGGTTAATCCGCTTTGCGACTGGCGGCAGGGTCGCTATGTGATGTTGGAAAAGCCCATCATGGAGCCTTTACTATATTTATAGGCAAAAGCGACAGTTTATCTATGGATACTTAGGTATATAACACTTTTAGGTAAAGAATATTCATATTTCTAATATTTTTAAGGTATCCTGTATTGAATACACAGGTAAGAGAAACATTATTTTAACATAGATTTCACAAACAGTTTTAAATATTTATACAGTACCAAAAATATTCAATGTCTAAACGTATTGGTTTTGCCTATCTCTAGCACAGTTTTTCCTGAAAATATCTTAAGGAAGACACCGGTATTTTGCTATATCTCCTTATAATGGATTCATTCACTTTTAAAACATTTTATACCTCCCTAAGAATTGAAATATTCGTTTTTTATTCAGTTAGTTTAAAGCAGTGTTTCCCAACCTTTTTCGGTCCATGCCCCACCAAAGCCTTTCTAAATTTTCCATGCCACCCATGTCCTTTTTTTTTTTTTTGAAAATCCTTCTTGAAAAGAAAACAAAACCTGGTGGTCCATGCCCCAACTAGGGGATATTTAAAATTTTCAAATTGCCCCCCTAGAAATTCTCATATTGCCCCCTGGTGGGGCGTGCGCCCCACGTTGTGAAACACTGTTTTAAAGCTTTATAGAAAATATATAAGATAAAATGAACTACTTAAGATAACTGTGACATTCAAATGGCGAGCATTGGTTTTTGGTTGACTCTAAGAGCTGAATGTTGTCATTGGATCAAACTGAAAATTAAACATATTTATTAATTTAAGTAAATCGTACTGTAATCCTTAAAAAAATAATTTACCTTTTATAATGCTCAACATAACATAAGTATATTTTAAAGTTAAATCGCTCTAAAGACCCAACCTTAAATACCATTCGAAAAATTATGACTGAACTCTGAACATTAATATCCACATAGTTTTCTTCAAGAAATACCATAGTCACAAGTCTGATTTTTCGTCTGTTAAAGCAAAATAAACCACCGAATTAGATTAACTCAAATTACATTAAAAATGGAAATTTCGTTAAGTACAAAGTTTCCATTTTCATGGTTTTAAAAATGGATAAATCTACTATCTAGCATGTTGACATTTTTATTACCCCTTTTGACTCAGTTGTTATAGTTTTCTTTAGTTAACACATGCCAGATAAAGAGAAGAAACTATTTGTTCCTCTCCGGAATCCCTCTCACAAAACTGAACAAATGCATTTTTTTCTCCTAACACAAGTAACTTTGAAATTGAAATGTTTTCAGAATTGCTTCAAATTCTATATAATATATTGAGGTGCTTCCAACAACATAGAGCTAACTCTATCAGCTTTGTAATATATCAGTGTTTCAAATTTTCCTGTGTTTCACTTGAAATATTCAAGTTTCTATTGGTGCTTTTGACGTTCCCAACACTGTATATTTCTAGAAATTTACTAAATCACGATTGCTAAAATTACAAAATTACGATGTACAAGTTTTGTGATTCATTTTAATCTTAACTCTGAAACTGACGTTCATTTTCTTTAGTATGTCCCCACCCACACACTTTCATTCTCATTCAATTTTCCCATTCTTTTATTCACTTTTATACCTTTAAAGTTCTTTCTTATTCTCTTCTTTACCATCAATACCCCCTTACATTCTACTACAACTCTTACAATATATTTCTCATTCAATTTGTATTTATATCATCTCTCTTTAGTAATTTTTTTAAAGTCATTTTCCCTCTCTTTCTCGCTATTTCAATCTCTCCCAGCTCCCATTATAAACTACAGTTGAAAAAAGGGAAGCAGGAATGAAAGAACGTATATATAATGAATGAAAAGAATGGATATATAAATGAAAGGAAGTACTAAGTACTATAATTTTAAGAAAGGTGGCTTAAGCGAATGATAGCAAATACAGTTTCAAGAAAGGGAAAATAAATTAAAAGTATTAAGTATACTTGTCAGGAAAGATGTGTTTTAGTAATTTACGTAACTTACACTACGAATCCTTAACTAAACCTCTCAACTGAATAGGCGTAAAGGTGCATTGTGTCGTAAAATAGTTTTCCAAGCACTGCATTTAACTCCCACAGTCGGAAATACCCCGGAAACAGTAGTTGGCAATATTGACCAACAACAAAACAAGATCCAACAAACAGCCTTTTATTACTAACACTGCCCATCTTTATAGCATATCCGTGCCCACAACGGGGGGTCATATTCGCGGCGGTTTGTCGGATGCTTTCGGCTTAATGACAGGCTGCTTTCGAGTGATACGCTCTTTAATGACGCTCTTAATGTTATTCGTGGTTCCTTAAATGCATAATCGCGGATGCACGAAAATTGGAGTGAAATAAACTGCGAAATTATGAGCGAGCGTTTTGCGCATGGTTTATCGAGGTTCGTTATCGGGAGTATTAATGCGGGCAGATGAGAGGTAAGTGTTTGTTTGCTTTTGGAGCACAATGGAGGGGGTTGTTGGTTGGAGTTTTTTTTCTTAAAGATGCTTTGGGAATAGTAGTAAACGGCGACTCCCATTTATAAATTGCGTTTCCGGAATTTGGAGGTTGTCAATTGAGTTGGTGTAGCTACAATTTATGGCTAAGGTGTATTTTTTGTACACCATATTCGACTTCTTTTCTTCTTAAAAAATAAAGTGCGATAGTGAAAGCAACTTTTTTAACTAGCATACAAATGTGTGTACGATGTCTTTTACTCTATACATTAATTAATTACCAATCAAGCCTTCAAAGTATCCACATTGTATAGACCGTATTAAGATCGTATTATATGTGAATGATCATCATATTGTTATATGAAAGGTATCCAAAAAGCAAAGAACTCTATGACTTAAATGACTACTAAAAGAGTTATTAAATTATGGGAAATATCTCTATAAAAAAAGTAATATTTGAAAATTCGCTTTTAAGCATTAAGAAATTAACTATAATCACTGCCGACCATTTTTTACTATCACTACTATTACCACGAAAAGAAAATTTTATATAGACAGAAGAAAAATCTTTCTTATTTTCTTAAAAGGAAATATTTATTGATCCCAGTTTCATAAATAAAGTACATACAAACTGATAAATTATTTTTGGAACACGGGTTCCAAAACTTAAGTTGCATTCCATTGCAATACATTTGAAAATACTTCAAGTTTAGCAAATATTATCTTTGTAACCTATATATATACACCTCTATATCAAAATCAATTACTCTACTCCCATATTCTAAGAAAAAGACATGAACACAGCCTTATTATAAATCCTTTAGTCTAACTAAGTAGACGACAGTTTTATACAAACTTTCTTCACCATTTTCTCCGAAACCTCTGTCTCTCTCGAGTGGGGCTATTTCAAGAACAAATCGCTCAAAAACCCCCCTTTTTTTCCATGTACTAATCGCAAACGATATTTCGAACGACCTCCACAAAAAACCCCTCAACTCAACCCCTTTCTCCGAACCATCTCCCCCGCAATAAATAACAATGCAGCTGGCTAATAACTCAGACGAAAATTAAATCGAACAAAAATAATCTCGACAGCAGACGATAATAATAACAGCAATAAAAAGCGATATAACCCTGTCTCCTGAAAAAGAGCGATAAACTCTCACTTAAAAACTTTCTTTCACACATTTCGCTCCTCCGCTCTATAATATTAATCTTCGAGTGACAAGTTCGGATTCTGATAGCGGGTTTTCCACCCTCCGCTTTTATACTAGCTTATTTTTCTTACACGACCCCTCACACGCTGAAGGGGGTTCTCTCTCTCTGTATGAAATAAAAAAAACTGCTGGACTATCTTTCACGCTCGCAACGGAAAGGTGCGATGTTGTTTTTTTATTCGTCGTTCGAAAAACGCTGTTCCAAGGGATGATGGAAGGGGTGCGAGTGTTCTTCTTGCGGTGGAATTACGTTCTCACCTCGGGGTGAGCCGTGTGTTCAGCAGAACTGTTTGAAAAATCGTTCACGGTTATCGTTTGTGTTCGTGTTTTATTTTATCGTCTGCTTGAGGGGAGGGGGTGTTCGATCACGACGACGGTTCGATCGAGGGGCGAGTGTGGAGCATAATCAGGGGCTGTGAGAGCTTTGTTTAAGAGGGGGAGGGTGATGGATCGTTTGCTTAGACTTACTTTTGGGGATCGAGATATAAGGTGCAAACGATATCTCCTCACGACTTCAAGGAATGATCATCGACCAGGTATTAGGGGAACCCTTGTCGTATCTGTATATGAAACCGTTAAGCTGTTTTAGTGCTCCAGTTCAATGAAATGCTTTATCCGGAAAATATATTGAACAGGGCGAAAAACAGCAAATACACCTAAGTGTTATCCAGGGAATACAGAAGACTGATAGATACTTCTCTTTCAAATAGACATTAATTATACCTATATTTAAAAAAAGAGAGTAGGGCTTTGAATTGAACTGCAAGGGCTTAAGAGATAGATTACCACAAAACCATACAGGCAGACACATGGATTATATGTCTGTCACATGAAATAGAGGCCAGTTTATTATATTACTATTTGCTGGTGCGCTAAGTATTTTTTAGGCAATTTATTGCCAATCATAACCCAAATACAATGTAATAGGAATAGGGTTACCACATAATAGATTGAAATGACATCAATACATTCAACATTGTCAGACTTCAGCTACTCTGAACTTTCGTAGATAAAATCGTTTTCTATCTCATTTAGCCCATCAAAATTCCTCCAAATATTTTTTACCAGTCCGTCCAACTTCGCAATCTGAAATCTCTCCCAAACATACTTCACAGGAGTAGCGCGCACTATGAGAAATCTCAAACAAGGAAGGCGCAATCATCAAAAATCCACCCGAAACATATTTCGGCGAGCATCCATCAAACCTCCAGAAGAAGAAGAAGGAAAGGAGAACCCACTCCCCAGGGTGTGGCGGGTGTAGCCCGACTGGGAGTGTCCCACCTGCCCAATCAACGTCCTCCTAATGAAGACCTCTGTCATGGAACACCGCCATTACACGCGCCATATTGATTCGTGGGTGGACGCGGAGATCCTGTGGTTTATGCCACAGTTTCAACTGTGCAACTGGACAGAAACCAAGAAGAAGTCACAAATAAAACTGGGTCGAGCGTTTTGCAGCTTCGCTTGCAGCTGAGGGCCTATGTTCACTTTTTTAGTGATAAAATGAATTTGGTTGATCATGTAAAGTACTCGTAATGACAGTGAATGCTTAAAAACCAGGGTTAGTTGTTTGTCGTACGAAGTCTAGAAAGTTGAATTACAGTGAGCTCCAGTAAACAATGTAAACTTGACTTGAATCACTTATTTCAGAAACATGTCAAACGCCACTTTTCTTGTTTTGAGATAAACGAGAAAAACTGTATAGAAGCTCACTACATTTTTATGAAGGTGTTCAGTAATTTTTTTCTTAAAGTAGACCTCATTTGGGTATTTTACAGACAAAAAGAATTTTTTAAACATTTTTATTCTTTCCATAAAAAATTAATGAAATTTTTGCCTTTGACAGGTTTCTGCAATAAACAGAGTTTTCAGGTCTATTTTCATAGCTTAACTCTAATTCTTTTAAGGATTTGGTAATTAAAAGTGGGAATATTAGTTGAAAATAGCATTTCCATATTAAATACTAACCCATAAAATTATTAAAAAGTTCTTATTTTTTTCTCTTTTGGTTATTAGATGTACAAATACTTAGTTTTATAAATGATTTCAATTATAGACTCAAAAATAGTGGTCAGCCAATTCAAAATGTTAATATAGACATCTTTGAAATCAATTAGATAGTTGTTTAGAAGTAACTTTGTGGACAGTAAAACAATTTTGCTTTAAAAGCCTACAAAATTAGTTAATTAGTTCAATATTAGGATCTGGGGTATAGATTTGATGTCCCCTTTTAATAAAGTGATTCATGAATCCAAAATATCAATCACATGGATGTAATAAATGGCCACAAACATGGAAATTTTAAATACATAGGTACCAAAGCGTCCTTAGTCTTGAGATTCGTACAAAAACTTTCAAAATATGGGTTTTGCTATGGCTTGATGGACCTAACCTCTAAAGAATGACTTTTCCACTCGCATATAGTTTTTGTATGCGATTAAATAACAAACTGCAGCCCCAAACAAGTGGTAGATGAGACGGCATGAACGATATTCCCCACCATATAAGTGCAGAAACCAGTCAAATGACGTCGTTTGACTTGTTTCTGCACTAAAGCTGAAATTTAACATGTTGGAAAACTATTTTAAAATTCCGTTATTTTTATTATTCTTACACTAAAATGTGCGTTTACCCCTACAGACTCATATGACACCAATAACTCATTTTTGAAAAAATTGGCGTTTGACATGTTTCTGAAATAAGTGATTCAGACTTATGGCTCCATTCAGAGTCCTATAAAAGTAAATGGGGAATTATACAATTATTATTTTTCAGATAAGGGGACGTAAGACTAAAATTGCAAAATTACAGGTAAGCTGAGCATTCATATGAGTTTCTTTTTGCATAGTACCTAATTTAATTCGGTAATTGCATAGACTAAGAGTTCTTTAATTGGACTGTGATAGCCGTCCCATAATTGCCCATATATGACAGAAACCCTTCAAATTACTCACAGTTATATTCACTAAAGTTTTGAAATTGTAATTCTAATTCTGAAGAGCTTTTTATAAATTTTTTTAGTACATACTATGGGAAAGGAATATAGGCTTTAACGTCTAGAGGCAATCATTGCCCGTTCCTCGCTCGTCGATTGAGAACACCAAAAGACTCTGGTCTGATTTAATGTGATGCATTTCGTCACCAGCCACACACCTGTTGTCCAAAATTAAAATACGTTGAAATGCTACCAGCTATTTCTATTTGCTTTAATTCGTCAAGGTATTCGTATTATTATTAAGATTATGGAAAGTTCTTGATTCTTTCATAACTGCTTTGAAAAGACATGTGCAAACACACCTTTTCCTCTCGGCACGCTTCCAGAAGAGCCCCCCGCGTTTCACGGCTAGCATTATAAGGCAATGGCCGTCCCTAAAGAATTAAACAAGGTTGTTTGCACTTGCATAACACCCGGTACACCTATTACCCATGTTAACACACCTAAACGGCCTCTTTAGGCACAAAAGACAGGTGGAAGCTGTTTGCCTCCAACCTCCCGTAGAGCACCACACCTTTAGAAGAAGTCGCCAACAAAACAAGACACAGAGATGACAACGTCCATAAATCCATGACACCACTTCCGCAGGAGGCATCGGATTCATGTACATAATCCCCATAATAACTGGATGGAAAAGAGCTTGCACAATCGATCAAAATGGCGGAACGAACGAATCCAGTTTCGGTTATCCAACACAAGGACCGCAGAAATCGCGGGGACCCCTCCCGAAACTTTTTTATGTATTTGTGCGCCCTTGTCATGGGAATGCGGCATGGCCATGGATTCATAAACCGTCCTTTGTGGGCGAATTTGGGGTTTTTGTCGGGGGTTTGAGAAATGGCGCAGTCAAAGGGAGGAACAAACTGGCTCTTTTCACGCGCTTTGTCGAACGCTTTTGTCCCCGTTTGGTGCAGGGGGTGGGAGTGCACGCGGCATAATGGAGCGTTAAAAAGGAGATCGTAACTTGACAGACCTTTTGGTGCTGCAGCTTCCGTTGGGGGTTTTGCTAAATGCCGTGTTGCGGTTTAGTGGATTCGCCAAGGGAAATGTCGCCAAGTGTGGAGTCGAGTAACGAGTTTCATAGAGGAAATTTTAAATTATGAGGGTAAAATGAAACAAGAACATTTTGGAAAAGTTTTAGCCAAATAATTTAATTTCAGCTATCATTAGAAAAACTATCATGGTTTGTTGAACTTAAGGGAGTTAGTTTAAATAAAAATTATCTAAAATAAAAACACGATCTTTTAATAGCCTTAAATGGCTAATATAAACCTCAAATACAGATGTAACTTAGTTGAAAGTTCTTAAGAAACTTCTACTACTCTAAAATTTCAGTAATATTTTTCTACGGTTGTGGTTTAGTATATATAAATATGAATTTGCCACAGTTTTGGAAAAAATAAACAGTAGTATTTTACAGTATATTATATCGCGCAACTTAAATATCAAATGCTGCTGTCAATATAAATTGAAAAATGTCGTTGAGGCGGTAAGAAATTCTTAGAAGTGGGCATGAAGAGACCTCAAATGAAATAGTGTTAAATACTACACAAATTTCGGTACATTTATGAAGAATGCTCAGAGAACGTAAGACAGAAAGTAAACAAAACCGAATAAAATCAGAATTTAATCCTCAAATACACACCCCTTTGCAAAAACTGCACCAGGTGGGCAAAATGAACCATAAAATTAAAACTACAATAACCCAAAGAGATCAAACTGTTAAATTGGGCCGCAATACTTGGGTACACAATAAAATCAACTGCGCCTAAAAAAGTTAAACATCTTTCTACACAGCGGTAGAAATCAAACATAAGGCTGTCAATTAGTTCATTAGGCCAGGCGTTTATAATGAGAATCTGAGAGTAATCAAGGAGCAATTCTGGCCTCTTCAAACGAACATCTAAATGCAATTAGGCTTGTCTCTGACTTGATGAATGTTGAAAGTTGAGATTTCTCGATACTTGGAGTAATTGTAAGTTAACGAGCCACCATGATGCTTGAAAGGAATTACTCGCAAAGCCAGGGCCCGTGATTCTGATATTTAATGGAGTTTTTTTAGTGAGTTTTGGATGGATTTACCTGGAAGTTGTTGATTGAATTTCCATTATTCTGTAATCTTGTTTTCGTAGTTTGTTCGAAGAATGATTGAATAAATCTGGTAATTTCTGTGATGATGTTGGTGTGGTGTTGGGTTATTTTCAATATGTTTGCGTCTTAAAAACGTATTTTATTTGTAAACAGCCTCAGTTAATTATATCGTGAACAATGTTATAAATAGTGATTGTTTATAAATTTAAAAACTTTAATATAAAGGTCTTATCAACAACTGTTGTAAGGTATATAACATGTTAAGATAACATGTAAGGTATAATGTATGACATGTTAGTAGAAAACATAGAATTCTGATATAAATTATCATTGAAGATTGAAAATTTGTATCGATAAATAAATGGTCATATACATCTTTAAAATGAAAAATGGCTACAATATTTCCTTAAAACTAAATTCAAGTTATGAAAGTAAAGAATTTATTTTCATCAAACCGTCATTTAGAACACCATAACGTTAGAACTGCGGGATAATTGTTTTAATCATTATTATTCAAAACAGTTTTAGACATTCTCTTTTACCAAAGCAAATTATTTATGGAACGCATTTTCTTGATAAAGAATGTCTTCTCTTAAAACCAACAGTTCAAAAACTACTAAGAAAATCAGTGCAAGCAAAATGGTTTGCATCTTTAAATTTCTTGAATGAACTCAAGAACATTTTAACCCTATCTTCTGTACCCAGTTCTCTCACCTGCCTACTCCGAGATCTCTTCTCCCTCTTTCACTCTTCCTATTTACTTACCTCCCATTTCCCTCGTACCCCCTCGAAATCCTACACCAACTTCCTGCAAAGAGAAGACACAACCTGCACCAAAACAAATCCGGTAAAGAGACCCGCAAATAAATAAAAAAATGGAACCACCCATCTCAACTCCACATTATTCCCACTCATTCATAAAAGCCGCAAAGCAAGTGAAGTGAAGTGATGATCATGGTGATGATGATGATAACAATAACCGAACACACAACAACCGAAATGGTGATGAAAAAAAAAGAGCATTAGGCCTCCACCAATGTGCTTCTTTGTGGGACTTTTTTCCCTGCCACACAAGGACAGATGGCTCGTGTACGACAAGCCAAGTACAAGAACACCGATGCACAACAACAAAAAGCACATCGGGCGAGAACTTTCAAGAAAAGAACATCGGAAAGGAGAGAGGTACCTCCGTCTTCTCCCCCCATAGAACCCTTTGTGGAACAAGGTGCTTTCCTGTCCCGCCGTCTCAGGTTTCTTGCAGAAACGTTCTTTTTTTTCTGGGCCAGGTAGGCGAAAGAAAGCCTGCTGTTTGCCGCTGTCCCCCAAGAGAACATCTGTCCGTTCCTTATCGGCGTATATCTCAGCTCGGACCGAATGTGGCTGCCTTTTCGCCATGGATACCTTGATGGAGTCCGCAGATTGCATACAACTTGTAGATTTGAGGGATAGATTAAATCGCGAAGTCGAAGTATCGGTGTAATTCCAGAAGTGCGATGAAAAGAAGAGGTCCTGGCCCCTTTTGTCAGGGGAATCAGAAGTGAAACCCACTAAAGTCAGTCATGGGCAGCTATTGAGTTGACACGCGTAAACTTGTTGAATGATATCTGCATTATACTCGTACAAAACGAAATTTCTAGGAACTAAGAGATTTTTTTATACTGTACAAGATTATCATAACAAAAATATTTAATTTATCTAGCTTGCGCAACACGTTCTTTTCATAATACTGTATATTGACATTTAGTACCATAACTTGTTTGCTACAGCATTTATGGTAAGGTTTAAGGGGGGAAAATGTAAAGCTTCTTTAACATATGAATAGAACTTATTTATTTAAAAATAAGCTTTCTTTATGTATTGAAATTCTGTATACATATTTTTTTTATATATTGAAAGTCTTTCAATAAAAACCATTATTTCGAAGATTAAAAAAAAGTTGTCGTAGTTTTTGCTTTGTCAATGCTGATACCTATTAAATGAACCTTATTTTATGTAAGTAGTTTGGAAGAAACAATTTCTTTAAAAAGGAAATTGTTCTTTATTTATTAGCAAAGATAATCCACTGAATTATTTAATCGTAAGTTCTTCCCTATCTTAAGTTTTGTAGCTAAAAATTGAAAGAAGGGATTTGAAACTGTTTGTTTTCTTTCAAACATATGTTATTGAACGTTATATATAAAAAAAATTCTACGGAAACCTAAAAAGAAAACCTCCATTATCTTACAAATTTTCCCTCCTAGGCTAAGGGAGGTTAAGCTTTTTATGTAATTCGATTCAATGACTTATTATAACTAAAGCCTACACTGACCCAGGAGGAACTCCACGGTCTATTCATTGAGAGCCACTGCCATAATAGAAATGATAATCAAGTCATATTAGAAATGATGATGGACCTGATGTCTTGATCGCGATTCATAAATACATTTCTCAAGAAGCTCGACATCATTAGAGGATGGTCCATTGAAATTTACCCATCACGTTAAGCCCTTAAGTCGCCCTGATAGCTCCAAATTACTTCAGAGGACCCCGGCTTTAAAATCACGGCTTCGTTTTCGAGTGATTAATCACAAAGCCTTCAATTTCCTGGGCACACACACTGCTATGATTTCGGGGTTTAGGGTCAATTATTAATTCCGAATTCATCACAAACGACCAGATTATGCGGTTTCGGGAACACAAGACTGTAATCTGCATGATCAATCACTAGATTAAAATTTACGCCGTTTTTATGGTCATGGTGGATTGTTGGGCTCGAAATTTGATTTCTCTGTGGTAGCTTTTGCAGGGCCGAGTCTAATCATTTTGTAATCCCATCGAATTTACGTTAATAATTTGCCCCCCCCGAGACGTGTATCAATCAAATATAGTCAGGTGGATTGTAAATACAACTGAGGGTTTTTTCATTCCTGTGAGAGTTTGGTTTGAATTTTGAGAATTTTGATGGATTGATAGTTATTTCATTCCACTTGCTGTTAAATTAGTATAAATCCCTCACCGAAAATTGTGAGTGAGAATAATTTCACTTGGATTGCATTATAATTAAATACTTTGGTTAGGAATTTAAATTCAGTATCGTCTCAAAGTAAAAAAAGTAAAATACGAATATTTCCAAATAATGATAAATAATAATGATTCCAAATTTTTAGCGTATAAAAAGCATACATACACTTAGATCATCTATAAATCAATGTAGTTCAAAACAATTTTACAGCTGTCAAATCAACTAATAGAAGAGGAGGCACAGTTGATTGATCAAAATTAAAAGAGATCCTGTTTATAATTTTGAATGAAGCCTGAGACTTTTAAGGGAGTGGTATACCAAGCTTAAGTAATATAGGAAAAGTAAATGTTATACTTAAGTGTCAAATTAATATCAACTCTATGTAAACAGTTTTTAAGCTGACAAAACATCTTTCGTTGTATAGTTTATTTTAAAGTCATTCGAAACATAATAATGAGAAAGTAAGAAAAGAATTCGGAAAAAAATGTGTGGTGTGAACAATTTCAGTAAGGAATAATAAAAGTTCATTTTCATCATACGTTAAGACAATTATTAATATCTGAAAAGTTCATTCTCTTCTTGACATTTCTTTTCATACAGGAACGGTTTTTTCATCAAAGAGCATTGTTCAAAGAGCATTGTATTGCAATATCTTCACAATTGAGCAATGTTGTCATTTTTCTCTTTTTAAAGTACTCAATTCTATTATTTATAAACTGTTATATTAACTTTTTCATCATAATATTTAAAGGAATAAAATTCTTTAAATATATGAAATTCAAATCTTTATTACATACCTGAGTTTTATCTCTCAGCCCAGCATTTATAAATATTCTTTGTGCTAAAATTTAATAAAGAAACTATCGAGTGATTATTTTTCCATTTTTGAATGGAAAATAATCACTTAAAAATTAAAAGAAAAGCCAAGCAAATCAACAAGAACTCTAATATATACATTAAATATTACAATGCAGACAGAATATTCCTTCATAGTAACCTGTGTCTTGACTTCAATTAATGAAGTACAGAATGGGGAAAATAATCACATAAAAATTTCAAGAACAGCTAAGCATAATCACTTTTACAAAAAACATCAAGACAAGATAGTGTAGTAACCATCATATTTCATCAATTTAAATTCTTCTATTTCTATTCCATTTATTTTACCAACCAAAGTAAGAAGACCAGTATTCCAATTTTATAATGCTGCGCATAATAATATTGCTCTATCTTCCTAAATGCAATTTTTACACATTATCAAACAGTCTATGATTGTTTTTACTAAAACTTCAAAAAAAGTGATTCAAACAAACTTAATTTTATATTCTACATATATTTTTTATCCAACATAGCTTTAAATAAATGTTAATCAAAGTTTAAAAAAAACCTGCATTTTTAGTAATACTATTAACGGTAGTATATAGAAATAAAGCTACCATAACTAGACATCCTATGGCAAGAGCATCAGTTCCACCCCACACAAGACCCCATCGGGACGAGATTCCTACCACCTGCCCTGTCCACCCCAGATAAGAACAGAACGGAGCATCAAAAGGCATCCGATCCCCATCGATCCAGGTCCTCATTTGGGGCCATCGGATTAAAGGTTTAAGGCAGTCCACCGCTCCTTTTGTGGAGGACAAAGGGCGAGAACCGGCAATTGCTCCGTTTTGGGGATTTTTTCTCGAATTCAACTTCCAGGCTGTGCGATTATCTCCAAGAGATTCGTGTCTTGGTGATGAAGGCTTTCTTTTTTTCGATGTTGGGCATTTTGGAGGTTATTATTGGAACTATAGATTCAAGGACTACTGTTGCTAGGGTATCAGAGATTACAGGAGAAAATAATCTATTTCTTTTAAGTAGCGATGACGTCGAGATAAATTGTTGCTAGTTTTTGTGAAGGGAAAATAAAATATATTTGTAGCTATTTTTTTCTTTCAGGTTTAAATATATTTATAATTTTATATTTATATAAATATATTTTGCATGACATTCCTGAGCTAATATCACTATTCAGGAATCTCATTAATATTATAAACTAAGATAATGTTATTAAAAATATCATACAAAAACAACGGATTTTATATTGATCTATCAATGGTTTGAAAATCGAGTTTCATTCGAGTATGTATTATTATAACTTTCTTTAAATTCATATTTCGATTGAGGGAGTATAAGATGCATTTCAAAAGAGGTTGCTCACATTCAGGTCACCTGAAAAACTATAGTCTTGATTCTGTAAGTAAATCAGAAACAGTGATGGTAAAAAGTATGGAATGAATTGGAATAGTTTTTACTTTGGAATATTTCGGTCCGATTCGTATCAAACTAAACATTGAAAACTAATTTAAAATATTTGTCAAAAAGTTGAAATTAATGACAGAAAATTAAACTGTTTTACTAAATGCATAACGTGAACTATGAACTGTTCAAAATCAAGAAGAAAATATGCAGTGCAAAAAATTAAATTAATTCAAATTCCAACGACTGCAAAATTAATTACTAGCTCACTCTAGAATTAGTTGGTAGTGAGATAAAAGGTTTAAACTTTTGAACTATCTAAAGAACTCCACCCCAACCCCAATATTAACCCACACTTTTTTCTTTTCCATAGGTTTGACATTGGTGTACTGAAACAAATGAGGGGAGTCAGAACACTCCAAACCTCCCGAGGCAAATCTTCCCAAAAAAAGGCACAGCTTCTATATAAACTAGTAATAGCCCAAGACACACACACAGCCAGCCCTCTCTTCACATTGAAGGGGAACCCAGTGACATTCCTTTCAAAACTCTTGGACTAAAAGTGAAGCTCTTTATCAGCAGAAGGCTTCTCTTTGAAGGAAATGGTCTTTTCCTTCGAGAGACGCACTGTTTTCGAAAGCCTGTGTCATGCAGAGTGACAGCGTCTGCTCAGCTTTACGATGCAAAAGGTAGATTAGAGTCCTCCTCTGGAATGGAAGTCACTTCTGAGTTGCCATATCTGTCAGGGGGAGAAGGGATATAGGCTTGAGAGGGGCGCCAACGAAATTTCCCCTTTTTTAAGGAAAAAAAAAATGTTGATTTTTCAGTAAAATTTAAATAAGTTCGTTTTTCAGTAAGTTAAATTTGTTTTATTGATTTTGCCTTATTAATTTTGAGAATGGAAATTGAATAAACTAAAATGAGTGTAAGAAAATTATTGATACTTATTAAAAAATAAATGTAAGGAAATGTTTATTCCTTGTCCTTATGTTAAGGAGATTAATAATAAACGTACGATACAGAAATTTGATAAAATGTTCAGAAGCACAGCACCCGATTTTTACTGAATAGAGTGACAATAACCCTTCACTAGATTGGGACAATAGAATATTCGTCTCACGATATATGGTAACATCCTACTATTTCACATCACATTTAATAAAACCAACTTCATCAATTTATAGATCCTACAACCATAAAAAAGTAAGTTACAAAGAAAGTATTTGTAACGTAACTGGTACGCTGACGTTTTGTCATACGCTGACAAGAACAATATCGTTACTATTAGATAAGGGATATAAGAAGAGATATGTCCTTACTAAGGTAGGGTTAGTCACTTCGAAGGAAAGCAATTTATCTATGTATCTTTTTCTAGGTTATTACCTTATAAAAATTCGTGAAAGGTATGCTAATGACAGTGATCATAAAGAATTTCTCCGCACTAATGAATTATGGGTATAAGGTGTAAAAATGCATAAAAATAATTTAGAGCCTTAATTAAATAGCCATTATTTAAAAAAAGAAAATATGCATTTTATTAAAACTTAAAACGTAAAATCATAACGATTTAGTTGAGAAAATAAGCAACATGGAAATATTTACAGAACTCCTTTTCAATTTAACTTTTAATACCAATCACAACAAGCTCCACAAAACAAACACATACGAAACAACACAAACACGACACCGTAACAAATAATACAGATAACGATTGACAAGGCTCCTCAAAGAAACAAACCCTACCTACGGATTCCAAAATTGAGTCATTACGCGAATCACCCGCCTCATTTCGCGGGCATTACAATGGCCCCATCACCTCATTCTTCTGCGAAAAGAGCAGGAATCCACTTATCTGATATTCCGGCGACTGACTTTCACCTGCCAGCGATGATTTTAATCTTCATCGGATTTTTCCCTTGAGAAGCGAAGTGAAAGGATCTCGGGATCTGATTTGGTGCGAGGACGAATGATCCATTCATTGTCTGCTAGTCGGCGGACCCGCTTTATTTTGATGGAAGACTTGCTAGAAGATGCGGACCAGTTCAAAGTTCGTCAGGGAAATGTGGTTCAAGTTTTATGAAGAGAACGAAAGAATTATTTTTTATTTCTTTTTTTTATTGAGCAGGCATTTAGTAAATTTTACCTCCCAATAAAACTATTTAAGCCCTAACTTATCACGTACTTGGTGCAAAAGTACTCTCAAGTACTGAGGGATAATGCATGAGTATTTGGGGCAGAACAAAGACTGGGACTCAAAGACTCTTTAGAATTTCATGAGCAATAGCAACAGAAGGATACTAAGCATCTCTATAAAGTAAAATAACTTGAATTGCTCATCGTTATAATTTGAAAAATCTTCAATTTCAATTTCAAAAACTTCATGGAAATGCAATGAAATCAATGCATTTTCTAATTATAAAACAAATTTGAAAGAGAGTTAGATTGCTTAAAGCTTCTCCAATAACAAATGCAATGTATAAATTTATTTCATGGTTCACTGGGTCTTAGTTAAAGATTCATAAAACCAATTTCCACGTACAAATATAGAAAGTAAATATAAATTTATGACAGAAACTGACCTAGAAGTATACAACTAAACAGTATTTACGGGTTTATAAAAATGACTGGAGTGACGTTTTATGTAGCCGTTTATCATCTTCTGAAGGGCTTAAGCGTTTTGATACCTGTGGCTCCATCTGATAGTTAATATTTAGTTTGTACAACCTTATCCTTATATAGTATAGTTATATATCCTTATATAGTGTTAGATTCCCTGAGTGAGAAGTAAGAACTCAAAAACCAAAATGTGCCAGGTGGCGCTGTGTTTCTTGTTAATTTCTCTTTAAGTATCAATGTTTTTCTATTGTGTCAGTCAGTCTGTCAACTTTATTTTCTGTATGTTCTTGGTTAAACTTATGTCTGCTTATTTTATTATTATAACGAGCAATAAACGATCTGATTTTACGCACTTGAATTTGTCACTGAACCACCAATTCAAAACATATAGTATCATATAACAAGTTTTGGAATATGGTGACATTAGTAAAGTGGATTTATGTTTTATGAAACAACCAGTAATTCGAAATGATCAATCAATTTGCACTTTTCGTTAATAAGTTTTTTAAAAAATCTTTAAATTAATAAGGTATCCTCTAAGATTTTGATGCATGGAGTAGAGTGTGATTTTAAACAGCCATGCATTAAAATACTATTTCTAAGTTTAAAAAAAAATCAAAATATGTCCAGAGCAAAAACATTCAGCTCTTTTTACATTAAATTGCACTAAATTAAAAATAGGTTAATTCCCTTTTTAAAATAAAAATTTACCTAACATTCACAAATAGGTATAAAATTTTAGTGATCATTATAGCAATTATATTTTTTGCAGCTTGTGTCTTTACAGGAGAATAAAGTTACCTCGTTTTTCATTATATATTTCACATTATATATTTTGTGTATTAATTTTAAGAATAAGTTTTGCATAGTTATAAGTTTTTATATGGTTTGTATTTCAAATCAAACTTTTAATAAACAAAACTTCGTAAGGCTCAACGATGAAAGTTCCGGTGTTTCTTATAATTTTCTTTCCAATAACTTTTAGCCGTTTATAAGTCTTTCTTAACATATCCAAAAATAAGCAAATATATTATTTATATGTTGGATGAATAATTTAGGCAAGGGACCAATCTATGACGAGCTTAAATATGCGATCTCCAATTATGATATAAACTCTACATACTCAATTTATTGCACATGCAAATACATCACAGCATACAATACCGTTTCCCCAACGCATTTATAATCCCTTCTCCAACACTAGATAATTTACATCAAACCTCGAATAGAATATACAGTTAAATTCACAGTACACGCTCGGTATATTACGAGTATATATTTTATAATAGTCCGATAAACTTTGTATAAACTATTTCTTATGTATGCAGCTGTAATATGCTTTGAATCACAATAATATCAATAATGAGATTTTTTCTCTACATAGGGTGGGTTGCCCAGTGAATGAACACTCCCAGTGAATGAACACATGGTCGTATAATCTCAATTATTAAGCTATTTGAACTCTGTAAAGACTATTACAAAAATTCAGTAGTTGCAATGAGACCTCCTAGAGGCCAGGCAATCGTTTATTTAACCGTATATTCCGATTTCAGTCTGTGTAAATTTTTTTACTGATGATCGAGCTTCAGGCCCATGAAAAAGTCTCCGGTAAGTTAAGATTTGACTTGATTCATTCATATTTTTCTAACTTATAATTGCGCTTATTATGATTTTTGTTGTTTTTTATCAAATGTTAAAGACTTAATCTTGGATATGGCATAATTCAGGAAGCTGTACTTTTGAAATTGCGATAGATAAGGGGGTGTTCACTTACTGGAAGTGCAAACTGAGATTTCCCAGTGAATGAACAGGTGTTCATTTACTGGGGAAAATGCATATTTCGTAGAATCTCATGATTATAGTTTTATTTGATTCATAATGATGTAAGCTAAACTATGTAAACATGCGCGATGATCAAAATTGTGTCCTTCCAGTAAATGAACGGGGTATGTTGATTAGAAAGTACAAGTGTTCACATACTGGAAAGAGTAATTAAACTAAGATTTACCAGTAAATGAACAACCTTCATACTCTGGGAAACTGCTTATCTCGTGAACCAAAAGACCTATAGGCTTATTTGACAGCTTAAACTAGGACTAGGTTATAATAAAGATCAGTATTGTCTTTCCATAGAATAAGTTTTTGATTTAAAAGTCTAGGTTTATACAGGGTGTATCATTATGAATGGGAAAACTTCTAGGGGAGGTAGACATCATAAGGGTTCAGAATTGCATAGGAACCCATGGTCCCAAACAACAGGCATGGACGTATATAAGGGGGAGGGGTGAGAGGGTCCAGACCCTCCCCAATAGCCTAAACCTTATGTCAGCCAAACAAAAAGGTTCCTGTCCAAATAACCAAAAAATGAATGAAAATACAACTTTTTGGATCAAATTTTCTGGGAGAGGACCCAGACACCCCTCTTTTGCTTGAGGACATGTATTAACCACAAAAATTTGTGATTAAGTTCACAAAAATTCACATTTGCCCTACATTTTACTCGGAAAGGGAAAACTATTAGAAACATTTTGGGTTCCAGAATCCCTTCAAAACAGTTTAGTAACGCCTCCTTTGGTCCTGAGGTCTTATAGGTTTTGCCCCCCCAATCAAAAAGTTGAACTTACGCCTATGATACTCCATTTTGTCCCCCCTCGGGATAAAGGTTAACCTAAGCTTTTATAACCCCTTGCTACACTCAGAGGAAATTTCAAGGTATACAACCCCTCTTTCGAAACCTCAAACTTTAAATTTTTCCCCATAGAAAATGACCAACCAAAGTTACTCCTTAATGAAAAAGTGGGTAAATAGGGTTCGGGGGTCCTCCTCCAAAAATGTTTAAATTTTAGTTTGCTAAAAAGTCTTCTATATAGCTTCATTTTAGGGTTTTCAGGGAGCTTCGCGGGCCGCATGTGGCCCGCCAGTTTGAAAACCCTGTTTTAGATACACTTTCATTGCCCATTGCGACCCCTGAAAGAAGTTTCTTGAACCCCCCCCTTGTAAAAGCTATAGCTACGTCCGTTCTAGGAGGTATTGATTATTAATTGTGTTAAGATGGCATATGCAATTAGTATAACGTCGAAATCTATGTCTGGCAAGATTTGCACCCACCTAATCCTAAGTTCCTTTTTGTGTGTGTGCGTGTGTGTGCGCGTGTGCGTGTGCGTGTGTGTGTGTGTATTGAAGAAATTTTAGAGTTCTTAGTAAAACATTTTCTATTTTATGTAACGCAGGCTGATCAGTTGAAAAAAAATCGTGGTATTTTTCAGTGTTCATTTACTGGAAGACACTGTTCATACTTAGGGCAAACTTTGTTCATTCACTGGGTCTATCGCACTTTTTTCACTCAAATCAGGATTCCTTCAAAACTATTGATTTCTGAGATCTGGAAATACTTCGATCATATTGCCAAGAAAAAGCCAGTATGGAAACATACCTTATTTTTAGAAATTGACCGAGAAAAAGACCTGAAAAAAATTTTTGAAGTGGGAAAATCGCAAACCCAAATGCTAAGTGTTCATTCACTGGGCGGTTCACCCTATATAGTAATGAGTAATGTGATTGATGGAGGGAAACGGATCAATTTCGATAACAATACCGTTGAGACCTGGTGGAAATCGGAGTGCAATAGTCTATACTATAGTAGCTTACCGAAGAGGATGTCTGGATTCCAGCCTTATTAACCCTTAAACCAGAATAATGACATTATCATTATCATTAGCGTTAGTGGATATTCAGGGATTTTCGAGGACTCTCTTGGCATTGGGGAGCACAATTCACGACCCCTCATTGATTTCCCATACAGGGGGAATGTCACGGGGACGGCTTAATCACACCATTGTTAAAAATATTTAATTCTCCCCACCCCACCCAAAAAAAAAAGAAGTAGAAGAAAAAGAGAAAGGTCGATGTTTCTCGTTTTTTGGGGTTTGGAATAAATAAAAATGTTCCAGAATGAGGTGGTTTCAAAGAGAGAATCTTTAAAAAATGCTAATCGAAATTCCAGGGTTGGAGCAGAAAAAAAAATCGTTAGAGCTGCCTCGTGCGAAAAGGGTCGGGGTTTTGGAATGATAGTGTAGATTTGTTATAATTGGAAACTGAGTTTAAAAAATGATTCGAATTCGGCTCGCGTTTCAAGCCCGAGCTTCGAAAAATTCTGAGACGTAATGAATAAAATCCCAAAAAGATAAATGAAAAAGTCGCGGGGAGAACGTTTTTTCCTCCTCATCTTCCCTCTCTTCCGATTGTCACCACTAGCGCCATCTACACGTGACCGAAAGCGAAAGTATTCATTTTTCATAACACAAGCGGTCCTTTCGATTCGATTTTTTTTTTTTTTGTATTTTATTCGAGTTTTCTGCTCTTTGGGTTTTTCTCGCGATCTCTCGTCTTTTTCTTTCGTGATCAGTTTTTTTTCTGCGCTTCTCTCTTTTGCTTTTCTCCGCTATTTCCCTTATCAGGGAAATCCGGGGTCGATTGGGTATAAGTGCCTCCCCTATCTCCCCCTTCCACAATCCAGGAGTTCAGAGCTAGACTAGCGTAAGTCCATTCAACAAACCTTACCGGAAAGTACGAAAACTAAAGAAATATGGTTTAAACTATGTTTATATAGTTAGAGCTTGGATTTTTAAGACCTTTAAAGTTGACACAAAGGTTTCCATACACCGAAACGATTTTTTTTTTAAATTTTTAAATTTAGTTTAGGTACTATTTAGATATAGACATAAGAATACATTTTACTAAAAAACACGGGGGAAAGAAAACTATATGAAATAGAAAAAAATATCGCGAGGGCTACACCCAGGAGTAGAAGACCCAGTTAATACGGCTTTAGGTAGAATAATAATTTAGTAAGAAATTTAAAATAAATAAAACGCATTGTTTTTTAATTTGATTCATAGATGGTATAAACATAAACATAAGTAGTAAAAATTTAGTTTTTCTAGCTAAAGAAAATAGGTAAAAACGTCTAGGTCAGTTAAAAGAAACTTTGAATTTAACAAAATTTTATTATGATTAAAAACAAAACAAATCTTTTTTATACATAATCAGTCATATTTAAAACTTAAAAACATAGTGTTGGTTGATTTTGGCGAAGGGGCCCTTCTATATGGCAAATATTATTCATTTAAAAGAAGAAACATGTTAAATAAGAGAAACATTTTAAATCACAAAGGTTGCAAAATCAAAACAACCAGAGGTCTTAAAAAAATTTTGAAAAGGAACAAAAATCTTAATTTTATTCGAAGTAAATACTATGATTCACCATAAAACCATTATTAAAAGCCTCTCTACTAATTCTTGCAACTATCCTAAAAAAATCTTCATTCTTTGACTTACGTCGGTCTGTCTCAGAGGTTCGGAATTGGGAGGAGCCCCCGGATAAAGCCGGCTCACTGTGACCGTGCCGAGCATACCAACACTCCGGAAGTCTCCTCTTCTCCGGAGAAATGCAGTTTCGGGAGCTTTTTATCAGGAGATAAGGGCTTGTCATCTGCACCCGCCCGAGATCCTGGTTTTTAATTTGAGGGTTTTTTTGTGTTCATATGCGAAAAAACGATTTCGCTTGATGAGAGAGAGCTATTTCACAAACTGGGTTTGCGATAGATAATTTCTTTAAAAATCTTCTTCGTATTTGATGGAAAAAATGTTTTGCTTGGAAAGAGGGATTTAGGATTACGTCCTATAGCTAGATTGGTTCAAATTTTTCTTGAGGGTTAAGCAGTATTTAGGTGTATTTGAGCCGGAAAAGTGGTTTTCAAACTTTTTGAGTCTCTTTTTAGATAGAAATTTAGATTTACGTGCACTTCTAGGGAAGAAAATTAATGAAGCAATTGCAGGGCCTTTAAGTGTAGTATAACGTTGAGAAATGTTTGATAATCACTGTCCTAGAGTGGCATTAATTTAAATAATTTTTTGAGACGTAATTATGTTTTATAAATATGGAAGGAAAGAAAAATGGAATACCAAAAAAAAAAAAAATAATTCCCGTCATGCTGAGACATATATGCAATAAATATAATGAATTACCCAATATTTCATATTCCCTTGTATTGTCATAAAAAAACTACCCAAATAACCACACATACTTGAATTTCCTGTATTTTTCTCATTTTTAACTAAAGTTGAAATCAAATTGGGGAAGTTTATGCTTACTTTTTTAAGAAATCGTTTTGTTAATTAAGAATAGTCATAATGATACATGCATTTACAAGTCACTGCATTATAAAGAATTACTTCAAATCCCAAATTTTTCTATTTTGATGGTGATATTTTTAAAAACTGTTCTAGACAAAATGGATAAATAGTCAACATATTTTCCAACTGGTTTCCTACAAAGATCTCTTTACTCGTCTCCAACTGTTTATTGGACATAATACATGCATCACTAACACCAAAGTTTTCATAACCTGAATTAAATTCAACGCCCTTTATTCAGCACATCAAACTTAAACCCTTAATTTACTTATCTTTCAGTTTAAAGAAAAAAACATCGAAAAAATTAAAACAAAAAAATCTTCTATTACACATGTGATACTCAAGTGACTGTTTTCATACCAACACAACCTCGAAACCGGACTTCATATCCCCCACACCCATTCCATTTTACACCCTACGCATCTATCTCAGCCCCTCGACCCCACGCGCGTTCCAGGGTGCGCCCCAACACCCTTGATTACAGACCGCGGACCCTGCTTTTCACATTTTGCGAACGCGCCCCGCGCATACCCGTCTTTCTTCGCCGGACCACGAAATGTCATTATATTCCACAGCGACTGTGTTATTAGGACTAAAAGGACTCGGATCGCACGATTCTGGAATTAGGAAAGCCGCGAAGTTCAATTTTTTTTTTTTTTTTGGAGCTATGCAACTAACTCTTTTTGAAAGGTTGTTTTTGTACCGTTTGGCGTTAACTTTTTAATGTGTCTCAGGTTTTGCGGGGAGAAGTGAGAATGAGTCTGGGTTACGAAATAATTTAGAACGCGTGATAGAGAGATTTTCCAAGAGTAAAGCACTGAATGTAACAAGTAGAAGGTATTTTCATTGTCAGATTTTGCTTTAACTTTCCTTTACTAAGAACCTAGTAAAAAAGAAGGATTTTTGGTTATTATTTTAGAAGGTGAAAGATTTAAGCGCTACTATGCAATTACTTTAGGTACTTTAAGTTATTACGTTTTTTTTTTGTAAACAATGTCTTCAAAAGACCATCTTTATGATAGTTATAAATGTAAGGTAAGAATACCAGTTGGGTTAGATACTCTTATACTTTGCTTCTAGAATTGCGAGACATACTAGTATCTAAAAACTTTTTGACATTGATTTTAGATACTTCGTACTTTTTGTTACACGAAGCCATATTCACAGTTTTAGTAATGTCAATTATTTAGGAAGAAGCTTAACTAAATCAGAATTATTTTTTTTTTCATATGACTTCTTTTAAACTGTTGGAACAAAAATATCACATAAATCCCTTAGGACATTTCAAATAAAAGAGGCGGGATACACGTTTTTTCCTTATATGCAATTTGTGAATTATTGATGTAAATAGCAGCATAAAAGAAAATGAAATGTTCCATAGGGTCTCCAAACTTTTAGCAGCTATCAAAAATTAAACGCTTTGAAAACCAATGTGTTCCGAGTTTCATAAATTGCTAATCAATTCTTAACTGATCTACCTCTGAATGAAATGAATAAAGAATTATTATTCCTTAAAAAATTTACCCAAGCATCAGCCCTAACTTATTAATAAAAGAAAATATATATAAGCGCCCACATTTCGTAAATTGGAGTCATTAATATTTTTTAAGCCATCCCCATCAAACCTTAATGACCACCCACACAAGCCATTCATATCCTAAATTCCGTTCCCAAATTCCTTCTCGTCGCATCAAATATTCACTCATCCGTCCCCAGATTACTTCACTTCGAATCATTTATTCCATCACGCAGACGATAACGAGGAACGTCCGAATTTTAAGGGACGCAGCACCAAGACAAACTTATTCCTCTGACTGTGTACATACAAAAGGAAAGCGGACTTATTATAAATTTTAACGAAGTCCAGAGCCTTGAGAAATTTATTAAAATCCCTGAAGTCGGGAGTCGTAAATCAAGGGAGGGTTTTGCGGATATTATGTCCAGCGAGGGAGTCGTTCGAATTCTTGCGACATGATTGCGTTCGGCTGCAATTAATAGTGTTGAAGGTGTGGGGATGCTCGAGCTCAAAAGAGCCTTTACTTTGGGGATGTAGGGAGTGATTGGAGAATCAAGAATTTGGCGAGGGTAGGTTTCGGAATGGCTTCCTTTTTGGATTATATGGGTGTCTGAGGTGACTTAAGAGTTTGAATAATCAACAGTGGTGTTATTATTGATAATGGAATGGCGGTCCTCCACGGCGTGGGCGTTAGTTTGGAAAGTAATTTGCTTTCGGTAAAGGAATTAATTCCGTGGATTAAAGTTGTCAGGAAGTTGTGGTTTTAAATGGAGTTAAGACATTAGTTGTTTTCAAAATTAAATGGGACATTTCATTCACCTCTGCAGTTAATTTTGCTCCTCAGAAAATTCTTAGGAATCAAGCACCTACCTTTCACTAAGTATAATCAGAAGAAATCTATGATAATCAAATTAATATGAGCATTAGAGTGAAACGAAAAAAAAAAACGAATTTTGTCAAATCGGTTTGTAATAGCGAGTAAAAGTTGCCATTAGTCATCAGTATCAATATGTGAAAACCGCAAATAGATAAAAAAATATCTTGAGGTGCCTGCCGCAAATGCTTTGAAGATTTGAAAAATGCTTATTTTTATACAAAACATAACTAAAAAACTACAGATTAAACTCGCACATTTTGTTCATGTTTTTTTTTTATAAAGAACTACTAATGATATAGGTATTATGTTCTGTTTTTTTTATCACTCCTCTTTTGGTAGTGATATTTTTTTAATATCAAAAAAATTTTAAAATCGTTTTTCCTTTTAAATAGCATATAACTCTAGGCTCTAGGTCTAGAACTATACAAATACAATTTAAAAACATGAAATTAGGTTTATTTGTTAGTAATTTTAGTTTATTTTATTTGGTGTGCATCACAAAAAACTTTCCTATTTTTTTCAAATTGAAAAAAATCTTGAAAAAAATTTTTGTTTAATTTTTTTTTCAAAACAATATTAAAAAGATTAGGACTCATTAACTTCTATAAACATTTACCTATACCAAATTTCAAGTCGGAAATCAAAAAAACTTTATTGATGCCACAATAGAATTCAAGGTAAAATTTCAACTTTAAAAACTTTCTTGATTGAATTTTCACACGAACAAAAAGAGAAGAAAATTTACTTTTCATCTTCCAAAGCAGGCAATTCCAACACTAAGGGTTCTTTCCAATAGACCTACTACTTTGAAAATTCAGGTAGAGAAGATGGTACTATACTATAACAGCTACCTATAGGTATTTTTTTTCAGATTTTTAAATTGAATTTAACATAGAGATACTTCGGTTGTTCTATTGTGCTCCATGTACAAATGTGTCCCACTCTGCCCTAGATAAACTGTTTGAGAAGTAAAAAAGTAGAGATAAACGGTAAAGGGGGTACACTTGTTGGTTCTGGTTTTTGTTTTTTTAAACAATGCGAAGTTTTGTCAACTCAGTGCTATTGCATCCAGTGATCCCAACTTGACTGATATCTCCCTGAATGAGCAAGACGTAGAAATAAGCTTCAGGCAGGTTCTTCAAGAGGTTAAGTTTCGTACATATTTCCACCTTTCCATTAAATATCACTCCTTTTATGGCCTCCACAAAGGAATCCCAAACAGGCCCTCTTCTCCAAAAGCCTCTCACTCTCGCACCCAACATACCGAACAAAAACTTCCGTCAAGGAGTAATTTAATTCCCATAAAACGCCTAATCAGAGAACTGCCCACCAGAAGACCCAAGTATCCACCACACCGACACAACAAAAAAAGATCCGTCCAAACTGTAGCCACCCGGTACATTGAAGCTCCGTGGGTCTTCTTCAAGAGGAAAAAAAACCCATAATGAACTGGGTGGATCGCTTCTTTGAATCCGAGGGCTATTAGGTCGTGAAAAATATATAATCTTTGCTTTTACTAGTTTTATAATATAATAATAAGGGAACTGGTGGGTGGACAACTAGGGGCAACAATGTTACCGGAGTTGCGATCCGTGAGTTATGAGTCTGTATAATTGTTTCTTTTTTTGCCCTACGCTAAGTACGAGAAGGGTTCCTTGCGTATTGTTGGGAAGGGTGTGAGTGCGGTTTCTCGGCTTTTGTTGCGTGATTTCTGGTGGACATATTTAGAGCGGGCGGTGGGCTGATTTGGGTATTCTTTTGTTGAAGGATGAAGTATGGTGTGGAGGTCATTGTTTTTTTTTCTTTTTTGGTCGGAATTTGGTCATGGTGGGGATGGATGGAATGGAGTAGATGTGTCGGGGTGTCGTCGCTTCCTGTTGGGGTGTTCTGTCCGTTATGGAGTTAGGTCTTCCTTTTGTTATCGAATTATGTTTGGTGAAATGGAGTGTCAAATGACTGCTTGGAAAGTGATTTATTTTAATAGTATTAAGGACTGTGGAGATAGTAGGAAGGCGATATATTTGAACCTACCTTGGGCTTTACCCATCCCGAGAAAAAAATAAACGTTCGTATTTCTTTGTGTCGAAATCACCATTACAAACATCCTTAAAATGTTTGATTTAGTAACTCTCCTATATGCCTTTACCTTTAGAAAGATGCCTTTTAGATGCTAGAAGTTCAGTGAGTGCTACTATCACTATGTCACATATTCAATATATCAGGGGAGTCGATCTCATGGGGGACATATCTTACACAATACAATGCTTGAGATCAGGAATAAAAATGGTTAATTTTCTCCGCATGACGATGCCAATAAATAGGACTCGCAGTATATGAATAAATAGGATTGTTTTATCTACTAAGGCTATCTGAAAGAAATTTGAGTCTGGAGTATACTTGCAATTGATTGACTTGTATTTTCTAGTTTCAGATCATGCCAACATAGCCCTGTAACGACGTAAAAACAACCCGCACAATTAAAATTCAAAAGCAGCTTTATTTAAACCGATGACCAACATTTATCCAACAACAACCAAACAAAAACAGAACAGCCTTTTTAAAAAGAAAAATACAGTTAAAATTAAAGTTGAAATTTAAAGCTTAAAATCCACATAAAAGTTAAAGTTGTTTCTAAAATGAAATAAAATTAAAGTTAGATATTGCAGGTAATGTGCTCGGTTACAGACTCCTATTGCAGGTAAGGTGCTCGGTTACAGCCCCTATATACTCTAAACATTTTCACCAATTTATGGAGACCGGTTGACCCACTCCAAAAGTTTACCTATTTCTTCCTTAAGTATCCAAAAGCTACCCCTCAAAACTTACCACATAACCTCGACAGTTTTCAGAACCGATTTTCACATTGGCGACCATTCTTTCATATATCCTTTCCTATGCCGCTCCCACATCACCGCGCGACAGTCCTCGAAATTGCAGGTTGCGGGTGACAACGACTGCCGTCCGCGTTTAGAAAACCGTGCAATTTGTATCACACAGGGCCCTTTAATTACGGTTTCGTTCGCCGAGAGGCGATGGCCAAAGTACTACATGCCGACGCTCTGTTTAATTGAATTCTGGGGACACTGCGTGGAAATTGATTATTAAGTGGAGAAGGAATTAATGGGCACGTTTCATTAACTTTGGGAATTGAGGTGGATTTTTTTTCTCGTCCTCTGATGATTCACTAGTAATATCTAAATGGAGGGAAGTGTTGTTGGGATTGATGAGTGATTGCAAAGTGGTTGAATGAGTTATCGGAAGCTTAAAAGCAAATAATTGTCGCCTGTCATGGGCCAAAATTGTTCAATTATTGGTTCAAGTGCGATGTAGATTATAGTGGAAAAGATTCAATTGAATTAATCTATGTGTCTAATGGTGATTCATAAGTCAAATAGGACTCACAGTCTCACACCCACATAATAATGGTCAGAAGCACTCAAGTGCAATATCCATGCAGTTGTGTTTTTTTTGTGGCTGTAGACCTAATATCACAAAGAGTAACACTACCGCTCGGAAAATCCATAAAAGAATCTTATAACTCATTTTAAAAAAATATTTTATGGAGCTTTCATTGGGATTTTAGTCAAAGAACATTATTTTAAAAAATTTATTTAAACCCAACAGCTTTTTCTTAGCATTGAGACCTTAAAAATAGAGAAATAAAAATTGTCATCATTACTAATACTTCTAGTATTAGTTACGCAAACTTGACATGTTTCGTAGGAGCTGGTAGTAGAGAACAGTGTTTCATAACTGCACCGATCAGTTTAGCTTTCACCTTTACATTAGTAAAATTTTATTTGGTAGTATAGATTATTTAACCTCTCATAAATAAATTCTTTAATTTTACACATACATACTACCTCATATCCTATAAATGACACGATTATTCAAAGCAAAAAGAAAAAAGAAAGACTACTTTCCTTCAAACTTCAATATATACACTTCTAACAAGCATAAACTTTAATGTAAAAGTTTCTATTCATTATTAATAAACAAGGCGAGTAAAATAACCATGATGCATTTTATCTTGATAAAATTTACTGTAACGTCAAAGCCCCCATTTTTTAATCATTAAAAAGCTTGAGCCCGCCCTAAAAACTCCATACGTTTTAAAGCTCCAAATTAATATTTAATTCCCAACAAACAGACTCCAAACCCCTCCGAAATGTAAGGAAAAGCCTTAGGACATCTCTTCCCTTCAGGGGGTGCACGTCCCTTAATAATTCACGCGCCACTTCACCCCTTCCCTCATTCTCGAACGATTTTGACTCCCCGCTCTTAATTCGAAGAACGCCGGGGGCAGCGAGAGGAATAAATTCCGAAGAATTAGGCGCGTTTCAACTGAGATGGCGCTGCTGCAGTAGAGATTAGGCGAGCAAGCGCGGCTGGCTCTGTTTACCTGTTTTAATTCTGATTTCGAATCGCTTAATGCCCGTTTTGTCTGCGCTGGGGCGTTCGAATGGGGTTGTTTGGGATTATGCTGTTAGGGGCTGCATGGGTGGGTAGGAGGGGAGGAAGGGATGATTCTGGGAGTGAAATGAATCGGACGTGAATTGAAATAAGTGTAAGGGATAAAAGGGAGAATCTCTCAAACGCATGTAGAGGGGGTTAAGAGAGATGTAGATATGGAACTTGATTAAAAGAGGAAGGCAGTTTAATAAAATAAAATGATGTTCAATTCTTAGTACAATAAACTTGCTCTTCAGGTTTATTATAATTTAACTGAAGCCAGCTTATTTAACTGAGAAATTACAAAGGAATATCTTCATTTAAAACACGAATAAAACGCTTTTGATCTGAAAATCTAACTTAAATGTGCATGAATGGAAATTGAAAGTTTTATTATGCATTTTCAAATTTAAAATTGTGAATCCATATAAGAATTTCATTAATAATAACAGAATTCATTATGAGAGAGGCTTTAACCTTTAAGTTTCCAACTCGACGGATTTATTACTTTTATTTTAGAAAGTAATTCAACAGCAAAATATGGCTTCACTGTAAATAACCACTTAGAATTTATCTATGTTCTCAAAAATAGCTCCTTTTAAAAGCTAAATTTCTGAAGGAAAAAAAAATTGATAATTAACTCCTCAGAAAGGGATAACCTAAACCAGTTTCAAGAGAATAGATCAACTTTTGCAATCTATTTATTAATTAATTAAAAATAAAACAATGTAGTTAAGTAAGATAATTTTGAAGGAACTATTGCTATGCAACACACAAATAAGCTAAAATATTTTCTTTCAAGAGAAAATAACTTAAATTTAAATGAATGGAAAATAATTGAATAAGTGGATAAGATATGTTAATTTCTGTAGACTATTACGCATTAAGCTATCTTACTGCATACTAAACTATACCAAATCTATGGAACTTATTCTGTCCTTTTGGTAAAGAAATAAAGAACAAGTTATGAAGCTTATAAAAGTTATGTGCTATATTATAAATGAAACTTTCTTGAGAACACACTTATTACTCTTGGTCTGATTCCAAGAACTTATAGATATTTTAAGAGAAATTCAAGAATCAAAGTTCTAAAACATATTCCCAAAAAATAATTATAATTCACTGAAGGTAAGTATACATTGTGTGTTTTCGATACCTCCAAGTGTATGAGACATAAAGAATATTAAAAAGTTATTTATGAATTGAAAAAAAACTTTCTGTCAACAATAAGTCTTTTTGTAAGAACCTTTACCAATATCAACCCAATCAAACAATTACTCTGCTAACAAAACAACAACAAACATCATTTTCTTGAAACAGAAAATTCCAGGTCGTTCCACCATCCTCCTTTTTCCACTCAACGTCAAGTCATTAAGCGTACAATGTAACCAAATGCTCTTTTTTAAAAAGTTTTGAGACGATTTTTTGTCCCAAGTTCTGTTCAAATGGACCCGCCAGCGATGACACTGGAGAAATAAGAAGATCCAACAATCACAATTAGCATTTTTTTTGGGAAAGGACAGCGCTAATTAAATTAAGGCTTAGCGGCGCGACTTTTAATTGCGAATGCGGAATTTTGTGACTCGAAGATATAACTCTGAATTAATTTTTTCAGATAAAGCGTAAGAATGATTTAGAATTTAGTTTCATTAGTTAATGTAATTTCGAAAGTATTTTTTAATAAAAATGATGTTTTGTTTATAACCGGCATGAATAATGTTGACATGAATTATCGAGACAGGTTTCCGATATTTAGTGTGTTTGCAGTTTTTCTGAGGCTTGTCAAGAAATTAGACATGCATTTTATTCAAATTGGGATTGAAATAAGTTTTTAGCTGTTTGTGTGTACAAGATTTTGATGTCGTGATCTTCTTATAAATATTTTAGTTGTTAGCACTGTGCAAGTATAAGTAGCAAATAAATAAAAATTTGCACCAAGGTGTTTAGCTAATTGAAACATTTATTTTAGAAAAATCTCAGACTCCAACTTTCTTGTTTTGAGAAAAACGACAGAAACTGTTTAAACTCTACATTTTTATCAAGGTGTTTAGTAATTTTTTAAGACGAACTTATTTGGGTATTTTAGAAAAAAAATAAAAAAAAAAAACTTTTTTCGTCTTTGGAAAAAAATTAATGAAACTTTTGTACTTACTGGTTTCTGCATTATACAGAGAGTTCAAGCCTTATTTATTAGTTTAACCACGGCTTACTAGATACTTATACTATATCTATAAGTATCTAGTAAGGCGTTGTTTTAATAATAATGTTTTTAAGGATTTGGTAATAGGAATTTGAATATTAGTTAAGAATAACATTGATTGAATAAGTACTAACGTATGAAATAATTATATTAATTCTTATTTTTTCTCTTTTTGTTAGTAGAGATCTCGTTTTTATAAATAATTTTAACTCTACACTCAGAAATAGTGGTCAGCCAATTCAAAATGTTAGTATGGAAATCTTAGTAGTCAATTAAGTTTTTTTAGGTATAACTTTATGGACTGTAAAACGATTTTGTTGTAAAAGCCTTCAAAATCAATCAATATTCTGATCTGGGGTGTAGATTCGATACCCCCTTTTAATAAAGTGATGCATAGATCCAAAATGTGTCACATAGATCGATATAATAAATGCTCTGAAGCATGGAAACTTTGAATCATTCATTGCAAAACGTCCTTAGTCTTAAAATCTTAAAAAATTATGTTTTTTACTGTAGCAGAAATTTTGCAGAAATTGGTTTCTAAAATTTAACATGTTACAAACCTACTTTAAAATCACGATTTTTCATTTATTTCTGCACTAAAAGGTGTATTATCCATCCTTAAAGAACCATATGGCACCAATTACTCATTTTTGAAAAATATGGCGTTTAAGATGTTTCTGAAATAAACGGTTTAGTTAAAGCAGAAAAATAAGTTCTTAAATGATGATGTTTAATTTCAAATTAACAAAGTGTTATGAATATAAATAATAGTGAAACATTAATTCATAGTTTCACTCCCTTAAGTTATCTAGGAAATTCTGTTTTATTCAAGGAAATTCAAACTGTTCGAACGTAACTTGCAAAAGGCAGGTACAAATTAGAACTACTCTTTTAAGAAACCAATAAAGATTTTTATTACAAATATATTGAAGTTTTTACTCGAGTTTTTGCATTAATTGTGCTTCTAAAAAGTGAAAAATCTTGAAAATGCTTCTAAAACCTTTAACTTTATTTGCATACTTTATACTCGTTACTACGTATGAATGTGGTCTCTTTTTTAACTTATGCAATATAAAAACGCATACGATATGAATCAACATAACTGCAAATTTAAAGAAGTGTTATTCTAATTGTATAAAAAACCTTCTTAAATAAAGTAGAAAATTCCTGCTAATAAAAAGCTTTAATGTCTTTGAAATGAAATAAAATAATAAGAAATATTTTTACATATTTATATTGTACCTACATCATAAATTTAACACTAAAAATTAATTTCCACTTCTTTCTCTTTCGAAACAACACTTCACAACATCAGACACAAAACAAAAAAGCCGTTTCCAAATCTGTGTTGCCACTCCACGGAACAATAGTTGTAAAACTGGCCGCCACAACAACAACAACAAAATACTCCGGAATCGAAACATTTCAAAATAGAGCGTCTCCGCACAGCTCACGAAATGTTATTTCAATTTCATCGAAAGCGAGGGAAGGAGGAATATGGCATCAAAATGCGAGACGTGCCCTTTGCATCATACTTCATTTCCCCTCGTTCTCTGGAGCAGACGATATCGTGTGTGGTGGCCACCCAGGACCGGCCAATTGGCATTCCTTCGGGCCCGCCCCTGGACCTTCGCTTATTGTGAGGTCCCGCCAGGTTTTCATAACTGTTATAAACCACGAAGATGTTGCACACTAGAGAAATTATCGTCTGAAGTTAAAGAACAAAATTTCAACTTTTGGAAAAGTTAACTGTATTATGAAGTAATATAATTAAAATTTAAAGTATTTGTCATACCAAATATATGTTTATAATTTTAAGTTTTAAAAAAAGACAATATAAATATCCCTTTAAAAATATTACTATGTGTGGGAAAAATGCTATTTGTTAATCATTTTAGCTTTGGAATGAGTTTCGTAAATTTTATCATTGATTGTGATAGAGTTTGCATTAAAAATACCCCTCCCAAATTTTTGATTAAGGAGTCTTGACGAATTATAATTTGTTACATTTTGTTAAATTCGCGAGTTAATTTATAATGAACCTTTTAGCTCCGACTCCCAAAAAAAATCCACCCACCTGAATAAATAAAACTTGATAAGTATAAATTATCAAGTTGTAATATTCTAAACAAAATGTAGTATCATAACAATTCAGGGTCTGTCGAAAACGTTTCATGAAAAGTTTAAAAATCCCACAAATAATTTTATAAACATACCTACATTATAATATATAAAAAGAACAATTAAAATGTAGAATAATTTGTTGTTTCCAAAAAGGTTTGAGGGAGGGGAAAATGCTGCTCAGAAAATTTTCCCTATCGCTTCAGAGAGAAAGAGAGGAGTCAAACAATATAATTTTTATTTTCTTGTTAAAACCCTAAATGCAAAAGAAAATGTCATCATAATTTTTCTTAGATACAATTTTAAAAAATGAAAAGTTGGTTCTGAAATTTTTTTATCAAACTTTGTAGTATATTCCTTTGTCATATTTTGAAACAGTTGATTCAAAACTTTCAATAATAATCGATCAAATAAGAAACTACCAAAAATAGTTGCACGAACGGTTCAAAAGAGAACTAAGACAGTTGTCTGTTTTATGTAAGATTTTAGGCAGATAATGGACATCACATGGATTTTTGAGAAACTATTGACATTATAATGACTACCTACCTTTATTTAAAGAGTAACTACAATTTTTATTCACAAATTCAGTGTATAGTTTTCTCTTTCACATATAAACAAACTAAAAATGTGGGTTTCTTGAGTAACCAAATGGACATATCTAAATATTTTATGCATAATATTTCTCTCTTTGTGGCAACAGTAAAGAACTGCATGCAAATGCTGTTTGCGCGTTCGATATATTCTGCTTTCATGTCGCGCTCGCTGCAGTCCGAAATTATTGGTCATTAAAGGAAATAGCCGCCCGATAACTAAATTCACTCTGTACCATGTAGGTTTTTTTTCGTCTCCTTTTCGTCGCTAAAGAAAAGTCACAAAGGCATCACGTAAATAGCTCCAATTCGGGAATTCGGTCGCGATTTTCATTCGAAAGAGCTCAAAGCATTATTCGATAAAAGCGCTTTCGAATCGACTCCTCCATTGTTCGAAAACTAACACACAACAAAGAGAGAACGAGCGAACATCCATTTCGGAGTTAGGGTTAACTCCGGAATCAATCGTTTGCCTAAATAGAATGAAGCCATTCGAACGGGGCATTTTACACACTCGAAAACTATACCCGCGTGAAATTCGCGGGGGAAATTACTCGAAATCGTCTGCTGCGAAATGTTTGGTCCCTAGCCAAAGTTGGGAAAATAAGCCGAATCGAGGATGTTACCGGTGGAATCTTTTTTTTTTCTTCTTCTTCTTCTTCTTCTAGAACCTATCTTTTCGTAAGAGTTGCAGTAGATTTGGTTTGAAGAGTAACATGGATGTTTATTCAAGACTTACCACTGGAGTAAGGGAAAGGACAAGAGATGCGAAAAGTAATGAAAGTGGAAAAGCTGTTTGGTGTTTTAGTGTCTGAGTTGAAATGTTTCAATACCTTTTTCGTGAGAATTCTTTGGTTCTATGAATGCATGTTACCAACTGGATTTTTTCTTCGGTATTTATGTAACACATGACAAATTGTTAAAAGTATAAATTGACTTTGATTTAAAATAAATTACATCATCATAGAGATAAGCATGAAGAACAGGGGCACATCTCTTTGTTAAAACAAAATTTTACTTACCTATTTTTCTCTATCATAATCCGTAGTATATTTTGAAACTGGATACCATGAATTACATGACACCCCTGAAAGAAAGTGATTCTATATTAGCATCAATATCTGTATTTAGACTAGAGTTTCCCAAACTTTTTCATGCATCGACCCCTTGGGGGTAGTTCACCCAAGCCATCGACCCCCTTTCAAAAATCCAACTAAATTCGTTATGAAAATAAATTAAAAATGAAAATTTAACTAAAATTTAACAGCCGGTCTCATTCACTACTGTACTGTTCAACCTGGAAAATTCATTGGTGAACAATATAAGACCACCAAAAAGCATTAATCACTCAAAACTTTGATATAAAAATAAGTAAGAAAGTTCAAATGATCAGGAAAAATCTTTGAATCATCCACAGCATTGCATTTGACAATAAGATAGCAAAATTTTATCAAAATAAAAAAACACTGCAAAGAAGAAAGAAATTTTGAAACATTCGAAATAAACTAAATTACAATAAAAAAAAATAATTTTAATTATTAAATTCAGAAACAAATATATAAAAAAGAATTGTCCTTATTACAATGCAATTATGGGTAATTACGAATAGATTCAATGGGAAGGGTGTACCTGATGCTGGACTGCCAAAGAGGGTATTTGGTTTAAAATTGCTTATTATTATTATTATTTTTCGCAGATGAAATAATTTAATCTACGAATAAATTGCAATTTTTTTGCTTTAAAAAAAGATTCACTAAGTTTAAACTGCTTTATAGGTTTTTAAAATAACATTCTGATGTTATATTCGGGATTACCACGTTTCCGAAAAAAATGACAAAACAAAATGTGGCTATAGTGCTTTGAAACGTCTGCTGATGATTTAATAAAAATTTAAGTTTTTGTTTTAAAAAACTTTTTATCTTTTATAACAATTTCTAAATCAGTATTATGTAAAAAACCACAGGGTTGGCAAGTTTCGGCCGCAAGTGGAAAAACGCAGTAATGAAAAAAGTAGATTTTTGCCAGCAAAAGTATTTTTGACCCATAATCATAATCTTTAAACTTCTTTTTATAAAAGACAGATAAATCTGTTAAAAATGAAACAATCAATGAAATTATCAAATAATATCCCTATCTTGCACACGAGTCATATCTGAATTTTTATTACATAAAAATATCAGTCTGGCAGAATTATCGACCTTATTGAAAATGTTACATCCAAGTTTAAAAAACAAGTCTTTTTACACCATATAAAAAATTTGATTTTCCGATTTTTCACAACATTATTAGTTCAAGATTTTATTAGTAACACACAAGCTGGTTTTTTGTCTTTTCTTCACTTTTCTTTTTTTATGACTGTTTTACTTTCATCGACCCCCTACCGACCCCTAAAGCTTTATCGACTCCCTACCGACCCCCTAAAACTTCGTCGACTCCCCATCGACCCCCTTTAAACCTTCATCGACCCCCAGGGGGTCGGTACCGACCACTTTGGGAAACCCTGATTTAGACCCTTACGTATTTAGAATTTATATTGTTTTTTATTTGCATTAATTACACAATAAGTGTTAAACACAGCACACGTGGCAGGTTTGACCAAACTTGTAATATATATTCTGGTCTGAGATAAGGCATAGAAATCTGTAATTATGTAGGATCAATAATTCTAAATAAAATACTTTTATGATTCCCTTCGAAGAATTCAAGCTACTCTTAAGGTTTCACCCTACAAACCTTACTTATACTTATAAATTTGAAACTTCTTTTTCCCACTTCTCTAGAATAAATGTTTCATACTTTCAAAGAAAGGTTTGTGGTAGTAAATATTAGCTTTTAAGTTTCAGAACTTTATAAAAACATTTTTTATCAGTATCAGTTTTGTAATCATAGCGTGGGAAGGGCTAAAAAGAGCTGATTAACCGAGATTTCAAAATATTTGTAGTAATAAATACTATAATATTTTAAAGATACAATAGAGAATAAAAGATAAAAAAACACCCACATTTTATTTAGTGGAACTTATAAAAATTGAATGATCTTAAGTTTTATTATTAACCTTAACCAGTACAAAAAATTCCTACCCTTGAAACTGATTTGTATATCTTAAAAACACAAGATAAACGAACACCTGTCCAAAAAAATATTCTCCTACCCATGAAAAAACATGTAAAAGCCAAACACACCCTCCATGCGCAACATTTTATCAAAAATAACCAAATTACAACCCACCACACAAAAAATAGAACCTCCAGGAAAAACAACAACACAGACTGCCCCAAACGACTTTTCCACGTGAAAGAGTTGGGCCTAAACGGCGGACCCACACGCGATCAAGAGGGCTCATTAAAGTAACAAAGATGTGCAGAACACACTTTTCCCTTTTATCGCCCACTTAAACCGCAAGAAACAAGTGGTTGCTCGAATTTACGGCCCCTAATCTGTGTGTATCTACCTGGACTTCTTGTTGGGAGCCATCTTTAGATGGAAGTTGGCGGACGATCCGAGAAGGACTATGCTCCTGATGGAGAACGCTCTCGTAAAAACCAAGTGAGGCTCGTCATCGTGCATGTCTGTGCTTGTTTTATGGCAATGAATTAGCTGTTAGAGGGCGAGTTTGTGGCTTGTATTGATGAGAGGACACGGGGAGTATGTGGAGAGAGAGGATAGTATCTTTTAAATGGTGGGAGGTGCTTGATATGTTTATTTGCCGTTATTATTTTAATCCGAAGTGTACTGGGAAAACTCAGAAATTGTTTAGTAATCATTATGCAGAAATTTGAGAGAAAGGTTAAAGAATTTTGTACGTAGTGGTAAGTATCATCAGTTAAACCAGTAGTCCCCACTCGTAGAAGTTCGCGGGTCCTTTAGATTTAAATAGGATCACATACCTCCTGCCCTTGCATTTTGTTCGTTAATACTCTTTTATCCAGACCAAATAATAATGTGGATCAAGAGGATGAGATGGATGAATGAAAGAGAGGGAGAGTAAATGTAAAGAGAATTGGTGGAATAGATGAATAAAGATGGGGAATTACAATGAGGGAAAAAAAGAAAATGAGAGAAGTGATGGGAATGAGATGGTTAAAGAGGATGAGAGAAATAAGAAAAACTGAGTAGATCAGAAGGATAATTTAATGCTAAGAGGCTAGGCGCTAAGAGGATAATTGGATGAGATAGATACCAATGATATGAAAGGAAATAAGAAAGAGGTATAGGGAATGAAAAGATGTAAAAACAAAGAGTCAAGAAGATGGGAGGAAAGAAAAGATGAGATGAAAATAATGATAACGATGAAAAGATAATAAAAGAGATTAAAAAGAGAAAGATGAGAAAGTTAAAGAAATTGAGAAGTATAAAAATTATGAAAAGGATTCAGAAGGGATATAGTTGAAGAGGATAAAGAAAATGATGAAATTGAGAAGAGTTAAAGATTAATAAAAATTAATATAAGGAAGGAGAAGAATAGAGAGGATGGGAGAGGTAAGAAAATGAGATGATCAAGTGGATGAGAGGGCTAAAAATAAGAAAGAAGAGAAAGATAAGAGAAGGATAGAGAGGATAATAGGGATAGAAAAGTCAGAGGAACAAGAGGAACGAAGAGGATGAGAGGCATAAAGATTACGAGAAGGTTACAGAAGGTAAAGGTGAAGAGGATGAGGGAGACGAAGAAGTTAAGATGGATAAATTTGAGAAAAATGAAGAGGATGAGATAAAGAAGATAAGGGGAATTTCAAAGGAAGGATATTAAAAAATACAAAGATAGTAGGGAGAGAGATAGTAACATTTTAGTTGAAGTTAAATTTAATTCTTTCAACCAAAGAATTTTTTTGTTCATGAAATTTAGTTTAAACTATTCCAGAAAAAATAAACAGAACTCGGAGGTATATAAACTAAATATTTTCTTTCAATATAGTTACTAAAATATCAATACTATTGCATTTTGAAGAGTGCTAAAAGTGTAGTTTTGAAGTGGTTTAAGTGTTATCAAAGTTTCGTTTAAATATCTAATATAAGTATTTAAAAAACTACTTTACTAATATACTTTACTACTTTAAACTACTTTAAAAATATACTTTAGTTTTGTTACCTCAAAATAATTCAGTAATAAATTAACTCTTTCTGGATAATTCAGATTTATTTGAGGAAAAAATAATTGACTTGGAATCCACTTTTTAAAGAGTTTGATTCATGCAAAAAGAGACATTCATATTTGATTCATAACTGTTTTACTAGTTTTTTTAACTTTAAATTTTGAGCATTACGTGACATTATTAAAACTTTTCCTTTAATTAGAATTTTACTACTTTTGACATCATTTATATTGTTTCATAATGCACAGGGGGATTATATGCAATTAAAATTTCAAATTTTAAAAGGCAGTAAAAAGGGAACCACTGGTCAGAATGACTTTATATTTTATCTGGGTGTTCCTGAGGGAATTATCTAGTCATTTTGACCAGCGGTTATCTTTTTACATCCTTTTAATATTTAGAAATTTTAATTGCTTATAACTTATTGCTTCTATTTTTCCTCAGTTACAATTTGTCCCCTCTACAATCTATCATTACTTCTTACCAAGTTGCAAATGTATCTTATAAGCAAAAGTAAAAGAGGGAACATTTTAGATCCCACTAGAAAATGTCTTTGTGTTTGTATAAGGTACATAATTACATAATTTTTTTTTATTTCCTCTACATAAGCTTACTAAAACATATACGTTTCAAAAGTGCAAAACAGACAAAAACAGCAGCAAAAAGATTGATCAAAACTCTGAGATTCGTGTACTGTATTTCAAAAAAGAGAGGATCTATTTAAATATATTCGGGATTCTACTGTACTGTTTGATAGGATAAAGAATTCTGTATAAATACACGGCACGAGGGAAATACATATAGTTTGCTTCGGCATACAGGAGCTGAAAGTTATTTTTAGCTTTCAGTACAATTTCCATTCGAAAAGAGTCTACGGATGCTTTTAGGTTTGCAGACAGAATATCACATCATAGTATTTATTCCAATTCTTTGAGACTGCGAGTTAGTTACCTCCTTTTGTAGTTTTGTTTTACTATGAATATTTTTCGTTCTAGCAAAGTACTCGGTACAACTTCAAACGCTTAGTATTTCTCAAAGATATAGGTCTTACAGTTTGGACATAAGGAAAGAATATGTTTAGAGGTGGGTTTTTGAAAAGTGTCCAAGTTCCTGATGTAAGGCATTCGTAAACTCTTTAGAAAGGCTGGAATCTCAATATCTTTTGTTAACACAACTAAAGAGTTTCAAAACAACCGAGAAAAGCTAAAAGAACATTTGTCTACAAAGGTTTTATCGCAGCTTTCTGCTAAAACAAATGCATATTTATGTCAATAACAAAATGTACCTTTAGTAAATCCTAGATAATAGCTATATTATTAACTTATTTGGTTTATGACTGATTATTGAAAAATATCAATTGTCATTACATTAATAATTAATTAGGTATTAAAGTATCATAATGTATAAACAGAGTCATATTTACCCCTTTAACCTTCATCAAGTATCATTTAACACTTGATATTTGAACATAGCTTTACTACGACTAGAATTCCCTAAAATTTCTTGTTCATTACGCGCACTATAATAAATTTGATAGTGCATTTCAAAGGACTCGAACTTTTAGAACTTTCCATACTACCATAAACGCTTGAATGTTTTAAATTTGCACTAGAAATATTTCTGAAGAAATCTGTGTACTACAATATGAACACAAAGAACAAACCATTTTGTAAAGAGCCCTGTCCGTGGAAGTTATCTAGCATGCACTCAAAATGTTCCAAGTTAGATCCCCTACTTCATTTGAAGCAGCATGCAAAGGGAAACACATCCCAATCAATCGGCGTTTTCGATTATCCGGCTGGGGCGGCCGAACGAGCGAAATCATCGGAGTGAAACTCTGACATTCGAATCTGGGTTTAATTTAAACAAAGACAAACAGTTGGGTTTTTGCAGGAAACGTTCCATTGTATAAATCACTCGGGTTCATTTTCCCCTTCAAATGATCCGGGCCCAAACATGCGTGAAAGTTAATTGGATTACTCATGTGCAGTTAAACTTATCTCATCGCAGCCGCCCGCCGTCTTCTGGTGGTGCTTCAAATGCTGGGCTAAGACTTCTGGAAGTCATGTTTGGTCACATTTAATCCCCAGAAGGTAATCGAAAGGAATAGTAACGTGTCATTCCAAAGTAAAATTTTCAAAGTCTGCTGTGGAGTTTTAACATTTTATGAGTTAGGAATGTGAATTCCCTTAAATAAGTTTAAATTAATTTGTGGTCATATTTCTCAATATTACGAGGAAGGACTAAAAAAAGTATCTCATAGATTATCATGCAAAAAATAGTTACATTTCCTGGATTGGGGATCTTTTATAGATCTGAAATAATTTAAACATGTAGTTAAAAGAAAGTTTTCAAATTTCATTGAACGTTAATTACTTAATAACTTTGATCGATACAATAGGAAAATTGATTTTTCTTTAGATACTTATGTAGTGCCTCCAGTTTTGTTAACTTTCACTTTGTAAAGTACTATGACATTACATGTCATTCTAGTTAAAAGATAACTTATCTTGATTTGTAAATGGGACGTTTGTAATGGCAATAAATAATGTTACCTGCTTAATAATCAAATTTAGTTAAGAAATATAAATAATAAAGAATGAAAATTAGTTTAAAACCATAACATAACCGCATTTTAAATAAAAATTTTGACTCATATATTTTTGACGTAGATACTAAGTGTTATATGTTGTACTGAAGCGGAAACTATACATAGAAGGATTTATTTCCCATCCATTTAAATTAATTGTGAGATTTTACAAATTTTCCCTTGCACATTAATTTAAATGAGACAATTCTTACTTATTTATTACTTCATGGCAAGGTAATTTTGTCACAGTTTGTAACATTCTCCACGAATCCCTAACAAACTGAAGAAAATCAACTAATAACCATTGTTTAAACTCAAACAGAAACAGCCTTAACTAAAACCGTCACCTTTACTCTAATCGCAGGTATTCAATCAGCGCTGCTTCAAACCTCCCCAAGTCTCAAAAGTACCTAACTACCCCTTACATCTTACAACACAAATTAAAAAAAAAGAATCACAAACCGTGCGATAAATGGTGCTTCTGATCCCAAGTAGCGACGCACAAAAGAAGCAATTATAAACAATGAAAGGGGCAATGGGAGGTCATTAGGCACACAACACAGCGGCAACTGCTAACCAGAAAGAATCCCGATTACCTACGTTGTGTAATTAGCGACGCAAAATGCAGCCTAAATTAGTCCTTGTTAGCTTTACAATTGTAGAGACGAAGAAAGCACCTCAAAAATGAGCTAAACGAAGGAGTTTACGGAACACCGACTATTGCGGTGGAGTAAAATCTGTTGGGGATAGATATGACGAATCCTCAAAAATATGCAGGAAAAATGCCTAGTTTAAATTGGTTATAAATATAAGACGGTGATATATAACGGTAAGCTTTTATAATTTTGTTTTCTGAGGAAATGTATAAATCACACGCTTAAATGATTACTGAATTTGGTATTGATTCATTGCGTAATTATTGTATTTTAATTATTTAATGTAATCTTGCAAAAAAACCCTTATAATTAATGCTATTTTGTAACATTGAATAAAATTGAAGCATACAATTTTACTTTTTTGACGCTCATAAAAAATTACCCTCAGGAATACAACATTACTCAAGAATGGAAGAAATAACGTCTACCTTCCTAACTAAAAGTAAATAAAATTTATGTATTAACTTTACCTTATTGAAAAAGATTTGAACTATTTATATCAAGTTGTAAATTATAGAAAGAGATAATAAAAAAGGCTAAAATAACGGCAGGAAGAAAGAAGACTTCAGAGGTAAGGGAGCTTCATACTTTTTGTCTATCTATATCATTTGGTCATCTATATTGGCAGTAGGAATAAAAAAGTCATTGAAAATAAAACCTTCTCGATAGTAAAATATTAAAAATACTTTGATGTATTGAATCTTTACTAGATTGCAAAATAGCAATGTCATTTGGAGCCAGATCAACATTGAGTTATAAGACCAACTACCCACCTAAATAAACCTTCATCTCAAAAGAGCTTCAAAGTAGGGATGAACATCAGAGAAAGAGTAGAAGAAAGATTTAAAAAAGCAAGATACAGTAAGTAAGAGGGAGATAATGAGAAGACTAAAAAGTGAAAGAGAGATTTAGGAAAAAGAATGAGAGAGAGAGAAAGATCCTTCATATTTTCCTGAACGTCTTCATTCTGCTGCGTTCTGTCGCTAGACGCCTCAACGTTAAAGTGAAACAGTATTTATGTTAAGTGTCCAAAGATGTCCGCCCCCGCACCAGTTCACCCTCCGCCTCACCCCTTTCCCTCATTCCTCCCCTTTACAAATCGGACATTCGCTGCAGTGATTTGTTTCCCCTTCTTATTTCTAGTCGATGAAAAGAAGTTTCTTTTTCCTATAATGCAAAACCGATACCCAATGAAGAAAAACTTTCTCTCTCCCCTTCAAAGCGGCGGCGGGGGCATTATTTTTAACTTTTTATTGCCCTCTCCCTATTGACGAAGGCTAAAGAGTTTAATCTGACTGCCTAATCTATTGGCTTATCTCTCTCTCGCTCTTCCCCTTCTGCTAACTACAGCACCCATCTCCTCTACATTCTTTTTCAACGCGAGAGCTTCGTTTATTGCTTTTGATAAATAAATTACCGCACACCCTTCGACTATGCGTCAATTGGATTGGGTGGAGGAATGGATTCTTCTACGAGAGGGGACACTTTTAACTGGAGTTATTGATTGTGGGTTTCGTGGGTTAGTTGATTAGAATTTATTGGTGTCAGATTCTATATTGCTATAGTGATCCAAACATGACAGTGAGTTAAACATATTAGTGTGTATTACATTAAGGTTCAGAAACCAAAAGTACTTTCAAAGGTGTGTTTGAAATTTTTATGTGTAATGAGAACAATGCTTAAATGATGAATTTTTATTCGTAAAATGTTTCATTTTGTAGACTTGAAATTTTTTCTTGCTAGAGCATTTAAAACGAATTTAAAAACCAACTTAAGGTGGAAGAGAATCGAGCTCTTAGAAGGGACGATCCAAAAAGCAGTTCAAACATTTATAACTTTGAGTTAAAAAAAGAGAATATTGATTTGATTAAGATGTTCAAAGGACTTACTGAAATCTTTGAATACCCCTTAATTTCGAATTAAATACTTTTGAGTCATCCAAGTTTCATTGCATTGATATTTTATAAGAAGTCCATTCACTTATAACTTAAAAAATCTGAGATGTGATAAATTTCAAGAAAATTAAAAAAAATAGACTTTATACTATGAACACTATATAAATGAAAATAATTATTAGCAATAAATCTTGTATAAGAAAAATCAATTTAGTTTACAAGTCTCCAAAATCGTTAATTGATAATAACTATCAATAGTTAGTTTATGCGAGAAATCTCTGAAAATTTATACTATCTACTTCCTTACTTTACATGTATTCAAGTAATCATAAACTTGTCTTACGATTCAAAATTTATACTTAATAATTCATAAACTTTAAAATTAATGATACAAAAATGTTAATTAAATGGTATGCGGTATTGGACTCTTCATCAAAAAAGTGTAATCGTATCGGTAATTGATAAAGAATTTTTATATAATCCGGCTCTACAGTCTATTTGACTTTGGACTTTTTGTTGGAGGCTCTTAGGTTTAAAGTTTATCTGTAAGTTAAAAGCTAAAGTTTTGTGTATATGTGGTCCAATAAAATTATCTACAATTTACCATGCTGCTTAAGCGCTAATCTATTTATTAAAAATATATTACAGTAAATTTGTTTATAATATCTTGAAATAAATTATTAATGTTTCAAATATTTCTTGTCTTATGATGTTTTTGTCAACATCGTTCAAAATTGTCTCATGATAAGAGTGAGAATCACTTGAAAGCAATAATTAACTAAACAGATCTTATCCGAGGATTAAAAGTCTTTCTAATCAACTGAAGAAACAAATTACAATCATAAACAATAAAAAATAAATGCGAGTTATTTATTATCTCCATAAATAATCAGAAATAACTAAAATACTACAAATTTCCTTTGACAAATGAGATTTTTAAATCATTTTCTTACTCCAAATGTCAAGTCTCAAATGAGACATATCAGGAGAGAAAAATAAACCTCATAAAACAATACTTTTCACTGAAAAGAGCAAATTTATTGTACTAGATATTGCTAAGAAATGTTTATTGTGCGTGTGGGGGAAGATAGGACAGAAAAATTGATAGGGAAAATAACAAAGGCGACGAACCAATATCAAAAATATGTTTCAGGAACGCTTATAAATTGTAAACATGAGATGTTCTAACGGTTCTAACAGAAAAGACTTTTCTGAAAAGAAAATTTTGCTTAAAAACTGTTTAGCTATGGGCAAATATACAAAACATTGAAGATAGAAACGGGTACAGTATCCACAGAAAATAAGTAATGATAACAAGAAACAAATCCCAAACGACCGCATAAATCTACGGAAATATAAAGACTATAAAAGAGTTAGATAAGAGAACTTTCTGGGAAATGCAAAAATATATATTGGTAAGGAAGTCTATTTACCCCATGAAGATAACGAAGAGTACTATTTGGAATGTCTATTGGTATATCAATTTACTGTAATGTAATACGTCTGGGTAAAACATGAGACTTAGAGAATTTCAAATCTTAAAAATAGAGATTTAAACTTTTTATAATGGTGTTTCAGAATAACTGAACTACAAGTGGCTAAAAACTGTAGACAGGAAAATACGGAAAAAGTTTGTTCCATAGATTTTTAAGGGTAAAATATCTTTTAAGGATGTCTACAAAATATCTATGTACTACTATTACTAAGGATGTTGAAACACAATTTCTGGGAAAAAAGTAACAGTTTTTGTGGTTTACCACTAGTTAACCGCATAATGTAACACAATTCAGAGACAAAAATGTATTCCTAACAATTAATTTTCTCAGAAAAAGAAACAAAAATTTCAGAATAAAAATTAAAACAAAATAACTTTTCTATAGAACAATAAAGTTCAAGTGTGTAATATTTAAGTATATTAAAATAAAATCTACCTCGTGAACATCAAACCTTACATTTACGAGTACATATATTTTCAGTTAGAATATATCATAAAGGGGTTTTTCTGTTATGATATCCCATAAATTTTATATTTTTAATTCCCTCTTTTTATTTATAGTTTGTTTTTATTAATATTCAATGAAAGTATCTAGAGTAATTCAACCTACTCAAAATTCCGGAGAACGGACATTGACGTTCTGTTTTTTGATAGGGATATTGCACTTTATTCAAGAATAATATAAAACAGTATTGCTACAATTCAAAGTTTACAGAACTTGATCAGCAGCATTTCTATTGATTTACTTGTAAATATCTATCGTGTTGCATTTTTTGCTATATTAGGACTTTTAAACACCACCGATTATTTTTCATCAGATTTTCGGATGCATTTGATGATCTATTTCTAACTTTCCTATATTCTGGCCTATAGCAGGCGGTGCCCCAACCAGCACATCACCACCACAGCAGCACGCCTATCACCAAGGATGTCTTCGACACCCAGCAATGGCAAGCTGGCCAATTTGTCTCGCCATTGTCTGTCCATCCCACCACAGGTGGGAATCTCGTGCCGAAGGGGAGGGGCCAGGACTGATGTCATTACGTGGGACGTCATGCGAGTGATGTCACGGGGGATGATCATGAATATCGCTGTCGAGAAAAGGAGTGAATATGCATGGGATGCGGAGCCTTTCTTTTGGAGGTGGGAATACAATGGTCTCGGTTGGTGTGGGATATTCTTATGGATATGGGGGGTGGAGGTTACAGTGCATGGAAATGACGGCTTTTATGGCGGTGATGTGGCTTGTTGGTTTTCCTGCGTCATTCTTGGGTCATTCGTCTTGAAAATTGTCACAGGATGGTCGAACGATTGCTTTTTGTTCTTAGGATGAGAACTTTTGCAACCGTGTTTGACCAATGTCCCTTGGATATTTATTCTGATATTTTTCAGGGTTATTGAAATTGGTGATCCGATAAAGGAAGGGCATTTCTAGGAAGAAAAGGGGGTTGATATTTGATTCAGGTTCGCGAGATCACACTCAGTTCGATAAGTTATGATAAATTATCTGAAGAATGTATTTCTTCAGATAACAAACCCTGTTAGAAACCAAATTGGATTTGGGAACACTCAAAATGATACAAAATCTAATGAACTGTTGATGTAATATCTGATCTTCATGTTATTGATAAGATTTATTGTACATAAATTCATAATTCTAGTCTACTTGTTTTATACAGGGTGTTTCAAAAGTCCCTGTCACGGCTCTTATTTGAAAACTATGTCTCCTAGGGTCATGGAAGTAAGGTCTACCCCTAAGTAAGTGACAATGGAGAACCCATAAAACTACATAATATACCACTGAAATGCCAGAACTTTTTCTTTTTTGAGGCCTGCTATTTTATTGTTTAGGTATTGCACATATTTTTCAAAAGTTTAAAGGCATGAAAACAATTTGTCTACCTTCCCTGTAATCGTTCTGACCTAGCTAAGCACTTTGCCCCACCCAGTAGGGTAAATTATGGCTGGAGTTTGAAAAACAAAAGTTTTGCATGCTCCACCAAGTGTTCTCTCTTTCTTCCTACCATCTACAAACCGACAATCATTAAACGTACATTATACAGTAAATTTCATACATATTGAATTTTAAGCCTTCATTTTACGGTTTCACTGAGCAGAAAAATGTTAAATACATTTACATACGACCTTAATTATGCTACGAGTTAAAACGCTATTTAAAAGAAGAATGAGCAAACAGGTGGAAGGACACACATGTCCCACACACAGAGTTAATGAAAGCAGATGTCCTTTAATCCTTAAATAAATGAAGAGACACTTAACAGATCACACGCTTATTAAGGCCAATCTGGGGACACACAACACGAAAAGAAATCCATCTTAAAATGCCTTGCGTGTCCGAAGGCTCTCCCGAAATACGACACCATCAAGCCTTCATTTTCATATTAGTTTCATTCAAAACAAAGCAGGGACCAATCCAAAAAGGCTGTAATTAAAAATACCTCCCATCACGCCGACCGGCGCTTCATATCTCGAAAATTACCATACGAATAATAATAATAAAAAACCCCTCTCCACGATCTGCAGATTGTATTTCCTGCAGGAGAGAAAGGATTTTCCGCGCTCTGTAATTTCACCAATGCATGCGACGGTAATTGTTATCATGCTTTAATTGCACGAAAACGCCATATTTTTTTCCTATACCGTCTTTTCTTTGTTGTTTGAGCCGTCGAATCGTAAAGATTTCCCTAAAAACCGCCATAACGCGATTCGAAATGACGTGAGGATGGTGTGTCCAATCGAAAATGATAGCAGCAGATGTCGTTATAAGGGGGTCGTTGGAGAAATTAGAGTTTTTTGAACGGGCAGGTGGATATTCCATTGTTGAGTGGAATTGTGGTTGAGAATGGAGAGAAATTACGAATTAAATGGGATGTGCTTGTAATTTCCCTTTTTTACACCGTATGTAATAAAAATTGCTATTTAAAAACTCGTGATTTATTTTATCAGTATAGTGAACAAGAAAGGGATAAAGGGACTCCAGTATCATGTTCTAACAAAGTTTCTCTCGGATTTCATATTCTTGAGCTTCTAGCATTTTACACAAAGGTATTTCTTTAAATTTTAGTAAAGCTTGATTTGGGTCATATTTCACAAGTGGGTTGAGAATTTCAATTTTCTGCTCTCTTAAGTGTAGGGAGTCCCGTAAAAAGAAAAATTGTATTTTCTATATTGAAAAATATACAAATATAATAAGTAGATTGATAGATATATCCAACCAAACCCCTTTTACATAGAAAAATTATACTCCTCACCATGCAATCAATAATATGTAGTAAAGTAAATGTATACTACATATTTACATTTAAAATAAATTAAAAAGTATCTCAACGAATTTTTTTTCATTTGAAAATGTATTGAAATAGAAAACATAAAATGTCTTCATTAAAAAAATCCATAGCAAGTGAAGTATGAAAAATAAGTTTCAGTATTAACTTCAACTTTCGAACAACGATAACAGAAAAATTAAAAAAATATTTTTACCTATCAAAAATAAAAATTCGATTCACAGTTTATTAAAATGCAATGGAGAGAGACGAGTATAGTCATCCCGCACGAGAAACACTTTTGACGTCTTACAATGTTGTTGCGATTGTTATGGAAACGTATTTTTCCACTCAATTTCAGCGGTGACGGATTCATAAACGCTGAAAATTGTTTTGTGCAAAATCTGCGTGGCTATCATTTGGCTTTGTACTTCCTTTCTGACTTTTGGTTTTTCAGTCTAAATTTGGTATACCATACGGTATGACTATAACTAATTCTCAACTTTTCGATTCGTCATCACTTTACCCTCTCCACACAATAAAAACGCATTTTTGAAAGTGAGATGAATATATAATACACATTTCTAAAAATACACGATATTCCAGTTAACTCAACAAAAAGTTTCTGTGAAGTTTTCACGGTTTCAATTTGTAGCATAAAGTGAACTATAAAATTATTTCTCTGTAATAAAACACCCGTTGAAGTGAAGCAAAAAAAAAAACTGCTTGAAATTGTTGTTTCACTAAACAAGGGTGTAATTGTGGCATTGGAGACGAATCCATGGATTCGTCTCCAATGCCACAATTACACCTATTTGGACTGCAGTCCAAAATCGTAGACACTAATAGACCGGGAGCCAGCAACATATTTTGTCAGTCATTTCCTCTCAAGCGATATTTGGTGGAAAATTTCAGGGAGTTGTATCATAAAGCCTGGTGAGCGTCAGCTGCTTGTCCGTGGGTGGGTTGAGCGGTGGGAGCCCCCCAAACACTCTCCCCCACAAAAAGTCAAAGTCTCTTCAAAGATTGGATGAAAATAGCCATAACTTGAAGTATTGTGGAAACCCTACCGCTTCATTCATTGATAGGAATATTTGAGGAAGACGCTCCAAATGTTAAAACGACCAGCTGACGTCTATTCCACCGCCCTACAGCCAGCTGACGAATTTTTTTCTTCTAGATATTGGGTCTACTATAATGTATCAAAGTTTTAGCCGGGAGGAAATGACTGAAAATTTTAATTTTTTTTTGTGTGGGGGGAGTGTTTGGGGGGCTCCCACCGCTCAACCCACCCACGGACAAGCAGCTGACGCTCACCAGGCTTTATGATACAACTCCCTGAAATTTTCCATCAAATATCGCTTGAGAGGAAATGACTGGCAAAATATGCTGCTGGCTCCCGGTCTATAACGGTTAATATAAATATATTAGGATTTGATTTTGACAGTAAAATAAAATCGAGTGTTCGGCAAAATAAATTTCTTAAATGTCCATACTAAAAATATTATATTATTTATGTAAAAAAGTTTTTCATTACAATATTATTTTGTTTTAATTTTTAAAATAGAATATTGCTCTTCATAAAATTTTTAAAGTATACAACAAACGTTTATTATATTGTATAACCTTGATTAATTTAATTTAAAACGGTATACACATAACAATAATATTTTAATTTAACATAATTTTAATAAACAACATAATCTCTCTATCTATAATGAAGGTGTCCCTGGGTTCCTGCCTGGGTTCCTGGGTTCCTGGGTTTGTCCGGAACAGATTTGGCTCAATTTCTCCAAAACTACCCGTCCGAATCGAACCAAACTTGGTACACATACGTATGGGGACAGGGGAAAGACAATGACATCATTTCCAAATTTCTAAAACCACCCCTTCATCCCCTATAAGGCCTTTTTGTAAAATTCACCTTACTTCTCCGCTAAAGAAGATCTGTTTAACTCGCATTGTTGCAAATAATACAACAAAAACAATTTTAAACATAAAACAAAGTATTTAAAGATAAAACTTGGCTAAAATTGTTTTAAATGTTTTAAAAAGGTTATTAATAATTTAAAAAATTAAAAACGTCCCTTATAAAAAAACTTTATAACAGTATTTTCTTATTGAAAACTTCATTTTCCATGAAACTTTAAGTTGAAATAGAAAGTTTTAAGAATTAGACTGGTTAAAGTAAAGATTACATCATGCAGTTTTTTTAGAAAGTTGATGATAGAAACACTAGATCAATTTGTTATTTAACCTTATAATTTGTTTCTTTGGTGTAGTTTAACGGGATTTTTTTTTTCAATTTAAACAGGGGGTATTTACAAATTTTGGGATTTCAAAAGTCTGTAATAATTTTAATGGATTTTTTTCACTTAGAATGGATAATTGGGTAACTGTCGTAATTAAATGTGCAACGACACCGGAACTGGATGGTTAGGTTAGATTTACACAGTTGGAACCGGGAGGGAAAAGGCACAGGGAGCACGGTGATGAAAATGCGCCGGGAACACCGAGATGAAAAGGCACCGGGGACACCAAGATGAAAAAGGCACCGCGAAATGAAAAAATACTGGGAACACCGGGATATGAAAAAATACTGGGAACACCGGGATATGAAAAACTACCAGGATGATTGGTAATTATGGTTACAGAAAATTAGGCATGTAACTTGAGAAAATTTTAATAAATTGATACACTCCACCCGTGCAAGGCCGGGCATATCAGCTAGTAAATAATATTTTGAACTTCTTATATACGTAAAATATTTTAAATTAAGTTATACATTATTGAAATTATTACATTTTAAATTAAGTTATACATTATTGAAATTATAACATTTTAAATTACGTTATACATTAATTAAATCATTATATTTAAAATTAAGTTGCATATTATTGAAATTATTATATTTTAAATTAAGTTATACATTATTAAAATTGTTATATTTTAAATTAAGTTACTATTACATTATTGAAATTACTATATTTTAAATTAAGTTATACATTATTGAAATTATTACATTTTAAATTAAGTTATACATTATTAAAATTATTATTTTAAATTAAGTTATACATAATTGAAATTATTAATATTTTAAATTAAGTTATACATTAATGAAGTTATTATATTTTAAATTAAGTTATACATTATTGACCATTATTATTAAGTTATACAAGGGCCTGTTTTCTTTATTTGTAACTTTATATCAAGTATGAGATTATCAAAATTATTTAATTAGATATTTTCGTGAATGAAATAAAAGTTTGGAAAATATATATAGTACTTTTAAAATTTTTTGTATCCATCAGAATTTTATAGTAGATACACTTTAATACTTTTTTGGTTCTCAAGTAACAATTTGCATATCACTGATATTTAATATTTAGTTAAATTGAATATAATATAATGCATGAATATAATTATTATGCAGAAATAAAGACTTTTATCGAAAACTACAACGGTAATTTAAGGTTCATTTATTGTAAATAAAATACACAAATGGATTATTTCTAATTCTAATTCTAAACGGTTTGTTAGATTACAATAAATTATACTCTTTATTGTACCGAATTTAAAAAAAAAATCTTTAGAGTAAACATAGCTAGCAAAAAGGTAAATTAGTTAGCTGACTGATTAAAATGTATAAAGTCTAGTGCTTATTCGATAAAGGACAAAAAATATAAGCAGGAATCTAGGAAAGGAAAATTTCCGGGGAAATTCATTTTACGTTTAAATGAATGTGACTATTACTCTGCAAAAAGATAAAGCGAATAAATTAGAAAAGAGTTTAGTTACATTTTCTAATTTAATGAAACACTATTTTGCAGATTACAATTTTTCATCGCAGAGCGAAACAGCTTTATTCTTAAGCTTCATCATCTTTTTAATCTTTTATTCAAACGCAACTTTTATAAATAGTATTTGTTTCTACTATATTAGATTAAAGATACTTGTTATGATAATACAATGTTTCTCGTTTATTATTCATTGAAAGAACCTGTAGGTATTAAAATTATTCTAAACTAATACTATTTCAATAACTTATGTGTTAAATTTATAATTTAAAATATATAAGAACAAAGTTACAAAATATTTCCCATGTCCAAATGAACATTATAAAATCTAACATAAAGATTTGAAAAATGTTTTCATAATTTAATTATTTTCAAAGAAAGATAAAAAAAAAATCGCTAACATTTTAATATGATATGAAAGTTAGCGAAATATGAAAGTTACAGAATAAATTTAAAATTAAAAGAGACAGAACCAAAGCGTCAATTAAAAAATTGTTTAAAAGTATGAAATCTTTACGTAAGAACAAGCCCTTGTATATAAGAAGAAATAAGCTTAAACATAAAAAGATAAAGTTCCATTCTTATATAGAATTAAAGGTTAATTGGAATTCTTTTTAACATTCATAGAAACAAAACAAAACAAAAAAAAAACGCTGATTTTTTTTTTCGTACTTTAAGTACAGCTTACGGTAATTTCAAGCTAAACAAACAGATCACATTTACCTTCCAAAAAATCATCAAAAGTTGAAAATTGATCCCCAAATAAAAACCAACACCCAAAAATCCTCAAAAAAAGAGTTTTCGATCACAAAACCCGACAACAATCAATATCATTTAAGGTTCTTGAATACTAAATTAATAGGGATCATTTAATTTTTTGTTTTTCTAATTTCACCATGCCCAGCAGTTGAATAATGCAGCAAGCAATATGAATTTCTCATAGCTAGGTTTCTTAAGTAAGATACCCTAATTTCTTCCTTCAGTTCAAGTATATTTTGCGGTTTTTTGTTTCATGTTACGTGATTAATAGTCTCCCACCCATACGTATTATGCAATGTGCTGGTTATGCTCTCCTTTGTTCTCCTATGGTAATTCATTATGTGTCGCGGCAGTATACGTTTTTGTTTCTGGGGGGATATGGTAATCTATTTACTTCACTGACAGCTGGGGATAAGTTTTTTTTGTACTTTCGCACATGTCACATATTTTCAAGACAATATTGTTCGATATAGTGTGCGAGTACAGTTTGCGTGAATTTATTATTTTTTCTAGATAAAATTTAATGCATTCAAATATAATAGTATCCAAACCATTGAAATCAGTTTTTCGTAACTTTGTTTAAAAGTGCACAGAAAAGCTAAAGCAATAGAAAGATGGATTAGATGGTGTATCTGTGAGTAATTTTGTTTCCAAAGGTCATTGTAGTTAAGAAATACAGTACAACTCTCGATTATCCAAAAATATTAACCGGGACCTTGTTTAACTGACGAGACGCCAGATTTTTTTTTCAGGCGAATAATTTTTTTATTTTATTTTTTATTTTTTTTTTTTTATTATTTTTTTTTTTTTTAATTTTTTTATACGGGAAAAATTTGAAAAGAACAAAACATATGAGCCATCTGGGGGTTAAAACCCATTTAGAAGACCAAAAAATTTTTTCTGATATTGATGATAAAATTGACAAGGGGATAACAAAACAAGAGAAAAACACACACAAATAAAAAACAATAATTATAACATACAAAACGTACAAGATTTTTTAGTTAAATTTTTTTTTAGCATTTACTTTTATTATCTTACTTACTGTTATTGTGTTGTAAACTATTGTTCAGAATTGAAGTAATATATTTAAAAACATAAACAAAGTTATAGTTTTATACTTTTTGTGTCGAAGTGTAATAGTAATAGCCATGAAGTTTTAGGAAGCCTTTATTTCTCCAATGCAATAAAACATCCGAGATTTTGTATTATTTATAATACCTCATTTTACCTCTTGTGCTTATATTCTACTATTCAATTAATTCCTTAATTAATAGAAGTACAATCAATTCTACTATTAATTTATTAAGGTACACTAAAATTAATATAATTTTTTTATATTTAGGATTCTTCTTAAATCACTGTATATTTAAAAAAATCATGCCAAAAATTATATAACTATGAATATACTGTTCCTAAAAATAATATAAAAACTTTTAGAATACGCCGTCATCTTTTTCAAAAATGAAAACAAAATAACATTAATAAAAAAAAACATTTTCCAAAATAACCGCTCAACCAAAAAAAGGCACTATCAACCCAAATCCCTTACACAAGCAGAAAAAAACCCTTCCAAAAACTGCCAAACTTCACTACACGCCCCCAATCCACCGGAATTATTCCTTCCATCCCAAAAACACAACCCAGAACACTTCCCTCAAAAACCGTTCTCAGATCGTTTTTTCCGCCATTCATTAACTTTAATGAAGCACTTTAGATGGACAGGCCGGCTAACGCAGAAATGAAAGCTCATAAAAAGACAAACGGGGAAAAAAGAAAGAAAAAAGAGGGAAAAAATCATATCTCTTCGCTAAAGTGTCGCCGCATGTCCGAGCAGCGGTCGTGTAGGTCGCTTGTTGGAGCTCTCCTTTTTTCTCTAAAGGGATCATAATGTCACGCTTAGGAGTCGTATGTTACGGGTGGTGTCCCATAAAGTGCGTTGAAAACTTCCACGTTGAGATGAGGGGCAGTGATGGTTGGATTAGGAGACGGTTCGCGACAGTTTGTTTTATAAAGTTTGTTCGGAGAAAAAAAAGGGATTGTTGAAAAGCTTTGGGAGGAATATAATGACATTGAATTTCTTACCATTAAAATCCCTACTTATTCTCTTCCCCGGCAGTAAGGGTTTAATTTGACAAGTCACCTTTTAATTTTTATCCTTTATGCTTCATTGGGTATTAAACTTTCTTTATATTGAATATTTCTTGATGTAGGAATATTATTGGTATTATTACATCACCCATTCAATGTGTAGATATAAACTATGACTATATCGTCATTTAAGTACCAGCAACGCAATCCTTTTTTCACACCAACCCAATTCGGAACCTTTGTTTGAAGATTTTAATCTGTCGATTTCCTTAAAAACCACCATCCGCACCACCAATTTATTTTGAAACCAATAGGAATAATCCCCAACTATATATCTTTCAAATAATAGATGTTGTATTGTTGGTTCTTAAACGACGATACATACGATAAACATTACTTTTCTCTCGTTGCAATATTAAGTACGACAGTATATCCTAGCTTATATTTACTTAAAGCCGACGTACTGGCCTAGTGGTTAGAGCATCTGACTGCGAAGCAGATGCTCTAACCACCGGTGTTCGAATCCCCGGTGTTCGAATCCGGTGTTCGAATCCCCGTTTGGCATGGATGTTAGTTTCTGTCCTAGTGCGAGGAATGAATGTGGCCCCCCTGTAAAAAGGGGTTGTGCCTGTGTGAATGTGTGTGGCGGGGGCGAACAGTACTTCACCTCCGTGGCTTCGGTCCACAGGTGCCCACTGGGTAACGGGAAGAAAGTACTGATATCGGCATGACATGGGTTAATGAACAATGTTCAAATAACCTGCCATTAAAAAAAAATATTTACTTAAAGTATTTAAGTAACTTCATCGTAAAACCCACATTTGAATACCATCTAAATATGTAAAAATATCCACTATGAGAAAATAGACAGTTTATGGTACAGTTAAGTCATCATATTTTCTCATTTATCATTCTGGGGTAAAATAGCAATTTATTCAGAAACGCAAGTGGTAACCAGAACATACTCTTCTAACCTACTTTAGTAAATGTTGAGTTAATATCCAACGCAAATATTTTACTATTAAAATATCTCATCGCAAAACACATATTTTCACATTTCATAAACAACGAAATACAGACAACTACCATTATGATAATACCGATATAAACAATACCGGTAATACACAACAAAAATAGGAAACTTCTCTTAGGCAAACCAGCCCAAAATTATTCCATTTACGTCCATCAATCTCCTTCGAACATTCGCTTTTCGTTCTATTCGTCCGACTGAGGCGGAGAGTACACGGACACCACTCCGCATTCGAAAAAGGAACAAGAAAAAAAAATAAAATCGAACCAAAAACATTCCCAAACAGATCCGTTCGTTCAAACAAACGCTCTTCCTGAAAATTCCCTTCCATTACGTAGCCTCCAGCGAAGGAACATGTTTAAACACAAACGGCGAAGTCAGTTCTGGAATATACTGGATAGAAAAAAATTCTCTTCTACGCCCCCTTCAGAGTGTATAAAATCACGTCCATTACATCCCGGAAAAATCGTTCTGTTTACCTTCTTGTTAGGGAGTGTGTTTGCATTGCCGCACACCTGAGCGGAGGGGAGTATCGAAGTTTAGGATGGAAGAAAATATGGAGGTTCTCTCTGAAAGTTAGGATGAAGTTTGGGTTTGAAGAAAAATATTTTTCCGTTAATAAAAGTTGCGTTTATTTCCTAGTTTAGTGTGAGGTGTGAAGATTTCATAATCTCTTTATAGCAGTTCTTTTAATTTTACGATGGTCTTTGAATTCTTCTATTCAAATATTAACACTACTCATTTCTGAAACAAAGTAGTATTTATGTAAACTTGAAGGCTTTCACGGCCAGTGTCAACAACAAAATAAAAATTAGCTTCCGGGATGATGGACCGTGATACAGTTAAAGATGTTACATACGTTTCGTCGCTCACTCACATCAACAGTGTTTGTGGAACCAAAGACTTCAGACGGTTGCTTCGTTATTTAAATTATTGCAGCCATAGATATTCCTTAAATTTTTTAAAAAGTATTGACACAACTATTTGATAATATTTATATTGATTTTTATTTTCAATCTTTATACATATTTGTTTCTTTATTGGCACACCTAGATCAGAGTCAAATAGTACTAAGTAAAAAAAAACAATTGAGCTACTGTATCAATAAGAGCGTGTGGATAAAGTTATTCCAATTAAAGAACGTATCCTAGAATTAGAAATAAGTTTTGCATATTCATTTTCAGTCTAAAGTAGGTTTCTACATTATTTAACCATCAAATCATTAAAGTATTTTCATAAGGTTCTGATGACCCAGGGTTAAAAACCCTTTAATTAAAAAAAACTATTACAAATTCTTTTGCCTCAAAATGAAAGATTTTCCTCTTTGAAAATCCATCTATATAAATAAACCTTTCTTCTTGAGTAAAAATTGCCTTATTACTCGCATTGTTTTCATTCACCTGTTCCAAGCATCTAATGAAGTTTCACGATAAGCTATTTCAAAAACTATCTTCGCAAAAGAGAGGAACAACACAAAAAAAACATAATTCCATTCGAAATCTCAATAAAACGCAATCGTTTATTCCTCTCCCTTTTATAAGCAACAGCAGCATCAGAAAATCTGAATCACACATCAGAAATAAGATAGCTCATAACGAGTCACTGGATGAGTATCAGCTATAAAGCCCTTTATTCGCATCAGAAAGAAAAGAGGCCCAAGCTAAGAATCCAGTGTCGTTTTAAGCAAATGGAAAGTTTTAAGGGAAATGAAAATAAGAGAATTTCCTCTACAGAGGGCACAAAAAGGACTTTCTCTTCGCCGAATTGATATTCTTTTCGAATGTAAATTGCCTATTTACGAGAGAGCGAGAGGCCATTCTATTCGGCGACTTAAAAACGCGATGGTTGATTCGTTTTGATATTATTTTCGGCGGCGCGAATGTTTCGAATTACCTCAAGGGCATGCGTTGCCCGCAATGAAAAGCAGCCCACACTAGGGCAATTTAAACCTCCAAAATGAAAACTTTATCGAGTATATAAATGCTAATTTAAATGAAAAGGGCAGTTTGGAGAAAATAGTACGTATTTTACTCGTGGGAGAGTAACGAGAAAGAGCTCGGTAAGTTTTTCAATGAATATTTGCCTATGTTATAGTAATTGGTCTTTCTTCTAGAGATTTGGGGACGTAATTAAACTTTCTTTACGACCAACTGTCATTAGTGTCCTTTAAACGAATTTAATCTGTCGTTCACCTGAAGGAGTTAAACAAGTTGTGTATACTATAAGATTATAGCGAATTATACTACAGGACATCCTGCCATAGAACCTGGTTCCGGTCTCTTGAATACTATTAACAAATTCCCTTTCTAGAAACGATACGTATAAATAAACGGTCCTAGAATTGTGGTTGCGTATAGTACTTGGTGCTTTAACCTTTTCTCCATTGTAGAACACCCGAAATTTTAATTAAATCGCATAAAAATTTGGGATGGACAGGACTGGAGGAGTTAAGCTACATTTTCAAATATTCGGCAAAAAAATTTAAATACTTTGTCATTCAGTTATTATTTCAGATGTAATTCATTTGTTAAATACAGGGTGATTCGAAATTACGTGGACAAACTTCGCATGGGGTTAGAGGGAACCTAGACAATCATATTTCGCATAGGAATGGGGGGGCGCATGTACCGCTAAAGAGCTAGGACCTAATGTAGTGCGAGGACGTTACAAAAAGCGGTTTTCCCAAGGCTCGTTTAACGAAACGAAACATAATAGCATGAAAAAAATTATTGCATGAGGTACACCAGTATCCGTACTACTTCCACCATAAATTTGACAAAAGTCGGACCACTTGCTAAACCGTGGGGTAAGTTTTAAAACGTGCAATATTAATCTTTTAGCCAAAGAATGGAGTTCCCTTAATGGTACTTAGAAAAATGATGATCGGGGAAGGAATTTTCAATGATCATACAGTTTCAATGATCAATGTATGATAATTGAAAATTCCTTCCCCGATCATCATTTTTCTAAATACCATTACAATAATGTAAGGGAACTCCATTCCTTGTCTAAAAGATTAATATTGCACTTTTTAAAAGTACCCCCACAGTTTAGCAAGTGGTCCAATTTTTATCAAATTTATCATGTATCTAGTATGGATACTGCTGTACTTCATGCAATAAATTTTTTCATTCTGTTATGTTTTGTTTCGTTAAACGGGCCTTGGGAAAACCGATTTTTGTAACGCCCTCGCTCTACATTAGGTCCTAGCTCTTTAACGGTGCATCTGCGCCCCCTCTAGTTTTTCAAAATATGCTTGTATAGGTCCCCTCTACCCCCATGCGAAGTTTGTCCACGTAATTTCGAATCACCCTGTATATTATACAATTCTCAAAAGAGTGTGCACTAAGTGTGTGGTGTGTAAAGAGTGCAAGATGCAAGAGTATGTACCTAGTATTAGGGATATTGAGATAAATAATTTCATTTGAATTCAAATGAGTGCTGAGCAGGGATTGGTATTGATATTTATGGAGACGGAGAAAAAAATCAAAATCGGATCAAAATTTTTATTTGCCCCCTTTGAAAATCACGCAGCGTTTTTTTTAAATCAAAACCAGATAATCGTTTTGGCAATTAGAAAAGTAACTATCACTTCGTAATCATTACTGGTGATCAGAATTTTAATTATTATTTGTAATCATTATTTTCTGAGAAATATTTTTTGTTCCGAAAAATAAAAATCATTTTTATTGCATAAAAGATAATCAAATTGCTAACAGATAAATTCAATTGTTCTGAAAAATACTGAAGAGTGTCTATCCTCGAAAAATTAGATTGGCTGTTTGAGTTTTATTTTTTTATCGAAATATTTTTCATCATGAATTAATGATTATTATCAGAGTAAAATCGTATCGCTCAAAAGTAATCATGATTTTTAATCGAAACCTATAAAACTTAAAATCCGATCATGAATTTTTGCCTCAAATCAGGCCCGATTTTTCTATTTTACTCAAAATTTAATCCATAAACCATGTTTTGGATATCAATTTATTAACATCAATAATTTCAAACCTTGGCGCTGAGTACCTAAAGTATTGAAGATTTTTTTTCTCACTGAAGTGAAAATTTTTAAAACCACAAAAGCAACAACTATGAATAAAATAATCCAATTCTCGGCAAATCCTTTTGTTTTTCCTCGGGCCCCACACGAAACTTTAAAAACATTCCACCCCCACTGAAAGCATTGCACCAGATTTTCCCATTTCTTCTCAATATCTCAAAAATCGTCTGATAACAAGTCCACTCACGTCCGAAGGAAATGGATTAAAGTCCACTCAACTCCTCTCGTGCCAGACGATACCCGGGAAAAGAAATAATAAGAATAAATGTTATTTTTCTCCCTCCTTTTTTTCCTACTCCTGAGAGGGAACAAGGCAGGGGACAGAAAATATGATACGCCGCCAATCGTAATTTGTGCGGACAATGGTGACAGTTGCAGTTACGGTGTTTTGGACGAGAAGAATTAGTGGATTTTTCATGGAGGTATTCGAAGGAACAGAGAAAGGAATTTTTCGTTAAGTACACATATTTCTTTTGATCTCTTTCAGTAAGTAATGGTTCCGTATGCAATAATTTATTTTTTTTTTGTTCTGCTACGTACAAGAGCAGAAACATGGAAACTTCTTAAATAAATATAAAGGTTAGGCTTAGCATTTGTCTTTTAACGTAAGATAAGTATTTGCCCGCATTCATGTTTATGAATGGAAAAACTTTTCGGGATTAACGATATCAATGACACTTTTTTATTAGTGCAATAAAATTTTATTAGGTTTGACTACACAAGAAATTTTACTTTCTTCCCACGACATGTATTCTTTTTAAGTAAGTATACAACATTCTACCCATTACAAGAATCTATACACAGTTTATCTAAAAATAATTTTATTATAAAACTAAATTTTGTAGAGCTTTCAGCATTACTTCGGCTTCCTTCTCAAATTGTTTCGAACTCTGAATTTGTTCTACATTTTAAACTTGTTATTAAAATCATTATATTTTAATATTTAAAAGAAAACTTTATAAGTTACAGAGTAGCGGTTGGATGCCATATAAATATCTTCTAACACAGACAAACTGAGTGAATAGACAAGGTTATTTTAATTAGTCTCCCTATAAAAAATAGCTATTATTTAAGAAAATTATGGAAGAGATGATACAATAATACTACAATTGAAAGAACTTAAGAGATCCAACTGGAAAAGCATAATACGTTTCTTTAACCAATTTAGTAATGCCTCGGTTTTTATTAATTAGTTTCCGCCCAATTTAGAGATTGACTAAAAGTATACTTAACTAGGATTTCAAGGTAAAAAGTTTCTGACAAGAAAAAATATTTAGAAAATAGTCATTTCAGCTTACACTCTCCCCTCAAACATCCCTCCACTCCCAGACTGACCACTTGGAGGGAGTACCGCTGGAGTTATTTTTGATTCTCCTATAATCCCCCCAGAAAGGGCCCTATTGATCGGGCTTAGTTAGGTCCCTCGATCGAAAGTGCTAATCCCGAGGCCCTCTGTGTAACGAACGGAGAGAGTGGCGCTGATTTCCGGATTAGAAATGTCGATGGAGGTGATCTGGGGGTTGGCTTTAGTCACAATGCTCTATCGGGGTTCATTCCGGTTGATCATATGCACAGTTCGTTTTTATCCGTTTTACTCAGGCGCGGATTGAAGCGGGGGTACAATCCGGAAAGTGTCCCCTCTTTGGACCTAAAAAAAGGGAGGAAAAGAAAAAAAGAGAGAGAAAAGGTGTAAAAAGAGAAAGAAAAAAACATAGCTTCTCTCTGAAAGACCAAAAATATTTTCAGTCATTCAAAAAATTAACTTCCTTTTTCTTTAACGACCCATTTTTAGACCAGGTGGTCACTTTCCTCAGTTTACTCAAACTTTTCCGTTCATTTAAAATTTTAAAATGTACTTTTTTTCTCCTTTTATTTTTTTTTCTTCCTCCTTTCTTTTTTTAGTACCGTGAGGTCAAATTTTCAAAGGAAATTGTCAGATTTTTTAAAAATATTAGTTAAATTAAGTAAATTATAAAATTTTCTCTATTACGAACCCTTGTAGAATTTTTTTTTTCTGTAACTGATTTGACTTGGTTTGTATGTTAATTAAGCACTTGTGCTGAACAAAAGTGCATTATTTAGGGTCAAATTCTCGAAAATGTTCTAGGGGAGGAACCTTAAATGCCTTATCATAGTGTTATTGTGAGCTGAAACAAATTTGCACTCTTAAACGATACTTAAAAGGTTCAGATGGTGATCATAAGATCAGAAACACATTGGTTTGACTATATTCTTTATCAAACGCGGGGGTTGTATAAGTAAATCTCATGGGGAGATTTTATAGAAAAAAAAATTATTTGTGTCTAAAGGTTGAGGTGATCCTCAAAAGATCCCCCTTGGGAATTCTCTATCTCCATCAGGAGTGGTATCATCTTTGATAAGTTAATGTTGCACCATTTCAGTTACCTCTTGTAATGTAAAATACAAAATATTTCTTTTAGCGTCAACAGACAAATTCCTTAGGGTGATTAAAATTCAAAATTGAGTTTTTAAACTTTAATCACAAATACAAATTTTCCCAATTTTAAAATTATATCCCACATTGCATATAGTAGAGGCATAGCATTTGATTTCAAAATATAGCTAATTCTGCAAAGATTATCTCTCTCAAAGAATAAAACGCTTCACCGGTTTCCCACATAGAAAAGTCTAACAAAGTGTAATTAATACTTGACAAATATTTTCAGGCGGAAACCTCCATAATCCACCACATTCCTGCAAGTCCATCAAACCTAATCCCGAGTCATTATCATAACACGAGTGACAGCCCTTGAATAACAAGCGAGAGAGTGCCAAGGGACCAGGATGATGAAAAGGGGAATTAACAGCCCATTTCCCCTACACCGACTTCCAGAAATAGGGAAAAAACCCGGGCCATTAGCCCCGCAATTTGTCACGAAGAGGACACGTATTAAATCAATTAGGCCCGGCGAGTTAATTTTGGACCGATGCCTGCTTTTTTTGTATGCCTAACCTTACGTAAAATATTTTAATTTTTTGACTGCTGAGGGTTTTTCCGAGAGGGAGTTAAGTGGTTTCTAATTAGTAGGGATAGAGAGGGGAAGTGGCCCATCCAGGGATTTTTGGGAAAGCTCGCTCTTCGTTCATTAGTTTCCTGTCAGTTGGGGTATGAGTGGTCGAGGGGAGTTGAGAGAGAGTACTGAGGAGTGTCGATCGAAAGAATAATTTTAGGGGGAAGGGAAAGTTGGAGGAGGTTTGAAGATTTTTGAGTTTCGAGGAGAGAGATGAGGTTTGATGAGTTAAATTTGAAGGTAATCAGTTTTGAGCCTGATTATGTATTTTATTTTACTATTACCCAAAGGTTTCTTTTAGATGGGAAAATAATTTTAATGCTCTCGATAATTATAGATACTCCTTTAACTCTGAACATAGAAACTCTTAAAAAGATTACGTAAATAGATAGAGTAATCTATTAGGATCTTTCCACAAAAGTTTTGCCGGCCAATATTGATTGATCACCTGTAGGGAGTATATAATAAGAAACAACTAGTTGGGAGATGGTAGCATAATTCATCTTTGTATTTATACCTAATTGATGGAGACACTAAATATACTTTTTGCTATTTTCTTAAACTTGTCAAATCAATGATTTAATAAAATTGCGAGTTCTGAAAAAGTCCTTAAAATTTTATTGTTGTTATTAACACGCCATCAAAACATTTTCTATACCTTTTTGGCAGTAGTTATTGCTGAGTTTTTAATGCTTATGATTTAATTTTCAAATCTTTAAATTCTAAAGTGGATCATGTGGATTATCGCCCTTAATTTCTTTAATGTAGCAAAGAAATTTATCGAAAGTTTTTAACCAGATATTACCCAGATATCTGAATTCCACGGCAATTTTACTTAACCCCAGTTAAACTGTGTGTGAAATTAACCTCATTCTGAATCTATTTAATCAACTGTAGACAATATGAATGGTTATTACCGACACATAAAGTCTTTAAGTAAAATATTTTCCCTGAGTCCAGAGAATACATATTTGTTGTTAACATTACTGATTCAAGACAATTACCCATAGGAACCCTCAACACTCCACCCCTTTCTTGCTAAAAACACTCCTCCTCGCTCCATAACACTCTCCAAAAGCACCCACTCCCCCGAAAGTCTCCATTCACAAGTCCGTTCTCTCGGACTTTTACGGTAGTTGGTGCGAGTCTTTTCCCTAAAAGCCCTTTTAATGCTGCCCTGCGAGGCTCTCTGGACGCCTCTGAATATTTGATGAAGAACTCGGCAATCACCCTTTGGATCGGGGATAGGGCTCGTTTCAGCCCGCTCTGTGCTGATTGATTTTAGCGTCCGAAAAGAGAGCAGAGGATTACGGTTAAGGATGGAGTTGAAGAAAAGAGAGAGTTTTTAGCAAGACGTGTTGTTTGTAGGGAATGAATATGGAGTTACAATAAATTGCCATTCACTGAATTCTACTTGCAGTTTAAGGTTGGTAATGTAGTGCCCATAATGAAAGTCTGAAGAGATGACAGAGGATAAAGGCTGATTTCAGTGACCCCAGTTATTTTATGCAAAACAAAAAAATAATGGAGTAAATGGAAAGGTAGAAGATTTTCTCACCTAGATGGGTATTTTAAATTAGACTTTTTATGCTTTCTTGTGAACCAAATTAAGGCTGTTTTTAAAATACACCCTTTTTACACCCCTACGGTTTACCCCGTCGTCTTCGGCAACATAACTCAAGAGGAAAGTAGAAGTAAGCTGCACACTTCACAGAGAACGCTCTATTTTTGCCCTTTAATATATCGTTTTACTTTAAAATATCTTGGTTAATTTGGAGAGATTCGTATGTAGGGAAGAAATAGACTGATAATGTCGCAGTCATTGTATTGTCTCAACTAAGTTTTCGTTTTGAACACATTTAAAAATTAACATCTTACCTGCAATAGATCTTTTCATGTTCTAATTTGAAGAAAACATAGACGAGAATAAACGAATAAAGTAATTTTTATTGATAATATTTATTTCCTTTAGCATAGGCAAATTTAGCCTCCACCAAAAATTTAAGTTTCTAATTTTACTTAATAAGCTTTGTACAAGTAAACATTTATACTCTTCACATACCTCTACTCTTCTTTTTCTATCGGTAGTACATCCATAAGTCAATTACTTTTATTAACAACATCCCAAATTTATTTTCTTACGACACTGCTAGTCAACAGGCTTCTACCCCCCACCTTCTTTACAGTCAAGACAACAACGAATCTGTTATCCCAAGACACTGCATTTTAATTAAAACCCCCAAGAAAGCGCTCATAACTCCAAACTACACACCAGCGGCTTCGGGACGACCCTAAAGATTGACAACAGCGATACGACATACCTTTTACGAGGGCCTCATAAACGTCCCGACGACCGACCACAAACGATAAATCTCCCTTAAAAATCCAACATCCACTTCCGACTGACAACTTCCCGCAATTACCGAGGATGCACCCCCCTTTTTATATACACAAACGCCCCCCTCGTAAAACAAGGCAGATAAATCAGGATCGTCATAACCTAAACGTTTTATTAACATACCTTTACGAGAGAGAGGGAAATAATCGTCGGTGGGACCTTATGAAATTTAATGATTTAATTTTCTTCTGCCCAAACAAAAGGGGGTCGTAAAAAAGGAAGTCGGTTCGGAATCGGAGGTACCAATTTGTGGGACGTTTTGATGGGTTTTAATAACAGGGAGGGTTCATCTGAGCGGGGACTAAGACCCCTAATGACACGTCCTTAACGGGAATGGTCGTGATCTGAAGTGCTGGTTTAGTGATTTTTACCTCTCATTTATTTGTCTGCATGGGTCTCTCACGCGACGTAAATAAAACGTTATTACGTAGACGTGTCCCGGGCCTCGTGAATGGCCGGTTTAAGCCCAATTGGCATGGCTTCCAGGCGATTGGGTTTCTTTAATTAAATGCCATGGGCGGCGCTTGACAAGACATTCAAGATAATACACACGCGAATCTTTTTATGGGCTTGTTCTCAGTGTAACATCTGTTGCGTCGAGGCTCGAACGAATGGGGGATGAGCTTGCTGTTTTTACGCTTTGACCGTTGTTAATTAGTGTACTTGGAATGAATGGCGGTGCTTCTGCGGTCGTAAAAAGATCCCGGAGTTTTAATTCGATGTTACGCGAGACCCTATACCGACTACGTTTTTTTCAGGGAAGGTTGGTTACTCACACGCAGCAAATGGGATGACACGATGGAAGTTGTTGAGTGACATGAGATCGGATCTAGGTTGCGTTTGTTAGAGAGGAAGTGAGTGGCAAGTGTTGTCATCTGTTCACTTATTATGAAATGGGATACGGGGAAAGAACGGCGTGTGACTTTTCAGAGCAATGAAAAAATGAGTATAGAGATGTATCTTTCTCAGATTCTCCATAGAAGTAGAGAGTGTACTAGCTACTAGCTACAGTGTAATATGGCTATAGACCACATAAATTTAGTTGTTGGCTTAGGTAGGTACTGATAAATTTAATTAATCATAGATGCAGGTATTTATTTTTAAATGGGAAATAATGTATTCCAATTTTGTGGAGCGTAACTTTGATTTGAAAATTTCTCCTCCAATTGCTTCTTTTCACACCAGTTTTGTATCTCATGAATATGAATAGATCCTGTTACAATATATTAGACAAGCCTAATGTTGAGTCACCGCCAACAATATATCTCCACGTTACTATTATTACACTCTCAACTGTTCTACAAAAAAAAAAAAAAAAAAACGATTCCCCCATACATTCATTTCTAAATATAATCTCTAACTTCAAAAGGAAATGAAAAGGCTGTGGAACTCACTACGGTGGTCATATGCATAGCTAATTACACAATCTCTGCTTAAAAACGAAAGACAAAAAGACCATTTAGAACCCAAGTTCTCAGCCATTTTTCGCCAAGGGCAGGGCTCTATAACGACTAGGGAGGCACCCTACAGGACCAGACGATAAATTTTTTGGTCAATGGGGGTTACAGTCCAGTCACGCAGGGGTCGTTTTCACGAAAAAGAACCGTTTTCGGAGGAAGGCTCGGCTTGTTGGCTGGGCGGCTGATGGGATTTGTAGGGGGTGTTGATGTTGAGAAATGGATGGTCTTTGTTCCTTGTTCTGGAGGAAGTGCGTGTTCTGAGGGAGTTTGATTGTGGGTGGTAATTAGTTTTGGGTCCTTGATGAACGGGTGACATGTTGAGGACTCCGGGAATATCCGTATAGTTTGGGTTGATTAGTGGAGTAATTATTACTTGAATGAGGTAAAACTACTTGGAGGTTACTTTTTAGGTTGGAAAACAATCATGAAGGTTAAAAAAACGATAAACATTGGTACTTACGCACTCTGTGTATAGATGACCAATGATGGATTTTGACCTGTAATAAAAGTGAAGTATTTTAAACAAAATTGACATAGAATAGGTATACGTAATTCAAAAGTAGTACTTAGATTTACAGCAACGTTTAGTTGAGTCAGGGAAGTAAACTATACACCCAAACAAAACAAAAGACACAGTGATGTCACCATAACGTCACTGAAGGTAAACTTGTCACAAGTCTCTCAGTGACCGAAATGCGACTTAACTTAGAAGTTACACAGTGACCAGTATTGAGTGACAACTCAGCGCTGTCACAGGGAAGTCTTCATGTAACCTGTCACAATTTTGTACCATCTCAACTACATCACAGTGAAATCACAAGTGGTCACAAATTCCAGACATTTGTCTGTCTTACCAGGGAATTCACGTTCACACTCATGACTTCCAATCTGACAGTCACAAAGAAGTCACAATTTGGTAACTTTACTGTTGTTAGGGTATATAATAAATAGTGACCATGCTGAATCTGTTGAGATGAAAACGCATGAATGAACTTGTGAAATATAAAATATATTTAAAATTTTAGAATCGGCCACATCACCACACTTCATGGTTTGAAGTAAAAAAAAACCCTTGACACCAATGAGATGACGCTTGGAGAAAGTGATGCATTTTAAATTCAACATCCCTACTTTTTTTTCCTTTCACGTTAGAGTCCACGGTATTATTGACCGTGTTTTTATAATAAAGCTGTTTTTGTAACGAAGTTTATAAAAAACGGTTTAGATTCCAGTTCTGAGTAAGGGACCCAAATTCCGAAAATGCATGAATCGGATTTTGGAATTAATAGATTATAAATACGCTTAACGCAACCCAACATGAGTAAACTTTCCATTCTTGTTTATATTTAGCATGAGCCACCAGAAGTACAGACATAGTTCCGAACAAAAGGGCTGAAATTCCCCACCCCAACCAATAAACCACACAAAATTTCAGACGACCGCCCAATTCTTTCTCCCTCGTCCGCAATTATGAGAGAAACCCTCCCACTCGAAATCGTAGAAACTCGACAACAACCAGGGCACTTAATTGGACGGTCCATTACCGGGGCTCCCTTATCACGGGGCGGCGGGGACCCCATCGCGAGGGCCCTGAATCGGTCCCCGGGGCCCCATCTTTGCAGGGGCTGAGCACCCCTGGGGGTCGGCCAACAATGCTTTCGAATTATGCCGCGTCATTTGAGTTTCGCGATTTGATTGTGTTTGTTTCGAGTGGGAAGTGATGATGTTAGGGGAGATTCAGGTTGATTGGTTTGTGGTGGAGAAAATGCGGATTGGGGGATCAATGTTGCCAAAGCATGGTGATTTAAGTCAGAAGTGGTAATTAACTTGAAATTGCGAATCCCTCCCCACACACAAGTACACTTCAATCAAAACATGGTTGAAAATTGGAAATATGAACGAATATTCAAATATATCGAAATTATTTCTAATTGAGACAAGGAAAGGATCCACCTATTAGACTTAATGTGAGACTTCTAAAATTCTAAATATTAAATAGGTCGTTTTCAGGAAATTCAAAACTGTAAGCACTTTATAAAGGTTAAAATTAGTTCTGGATGAAGTATGGACGTATTTATGTCCGAATTATGTCCAACTGAGACAAGGAAAGGATTCACCTGCTTTTCTATAAAGTAAGAATTATAAAATTTTAGAAAGTAAGTGGATAATTCTCAGGAAACTAAAAAATGTGAGTATAATAAAGTTTAAGTTGCAACAGAAATTATACAAACTTTTAAACATAAACTTGATATTTTAGGCACGTGCAAGAATCTGTATAAATGTAAAAATTCGTAACACAGAAAAATTAATATAGTACCTAAACATTATCGAAAATGAGCATGCTTTGATCTAAATGTTTGGTTCAGTTTAAGCTTGAAAACCTCCTAAATATTTTCTTTACGTAACCTTTTTTGGGAGGTACGAAAATAAATATATAAATTAATAAGAATGAATAAAAAAATTGGCAATGTTTTTTCTATGAGTTTGTTAGTAATTTTAGAGAATCTAATGGAATCATACAGATAAAATTCAGTTCTTCAAAAGCAATCCAAAGGAACAGTTGTTTTTGTTTCTGTATTCATATAATCCGGATTTTTAATCAGTTCAACTTTATATCCGTGAAATAGTTTCACAATAAAGGTAAACAAAGGAGAAAGAATACAAAAGAAGATGCGCTATTGGGCCAGAAGTTTCTCAATGACTAAATCTCTCGAAAGATTTTCTTTAAATCTAATCAATCCGGTAAACAATTACTTGAAAAACAAGATATTTTTATAAATATTTCTTTTCTACTAACACTACTCAACAATGAATTCTCCTGCAGGATATTGACAAAGCATGCAAAAGAATTCTTTAAAAACTAGACTCTCTCACCAAACAGATTTCATTATATTCGGAAATAATATCTAATAAATACTCGAAAAACAATCCAAACATAGAAACAATGTTTCTCCTTCTCCTAATAGCTCCAGCATGACGTATCGCGTTCTCCGTATCGACGACACTCGCTAATTCAATCAAAACTCAAATCAGAACCTAATCCGATTTCTGTCCGGAGAGTTGGAAAATTCCTCTCATCAAACTCGCTTCTAATTTGTAAGAACCACCCGAGAAACTATCGATTTCTGTCTCCGGGCAAGTTCCAAAACAATAACTCCATTTTCTCTCCTCGTACCAAACATTAAGAATGCCTGCCCTCCATGAGGGGCGTAATTATCGGGAAATCTAAAGCGAGGCGAACGTCCGAAATACTCACCTTGAAGAGTGCAGTTATTAGTGGAATAAAATTCGATTTTTGTTCTTTTTTTTCTCGCTTTCGATAGTGTGCGTTCTTTATTTTCAGTGTCCTAAGAAATTTAATTATGGGATCAATCATTAAGTGAAGAATAGCTCACGGGCTAGTTCTTGGAATTCGATTATTAGTCAAGTCGGTTCGAGTTTCGACCCCCAGTAGGCGTTCTTTTTTCGAAAATAGGTTCTTAATGTGGAGGTTCTATGCGAAAAAATGGTTTCAGGCTATTAATAATATTTTTTTTTGCATGGTGCCCTCCAGCTTTCTGTTCACGGATTGGGAATAAAAATGGCGGATATAAAAAGGCTCTGTTTTTTTTTTTTTTTTTTTTTTTGAATGTTTCCATGTTTTTTGTATCGAATTTCCATGGCAGAGAAGTTAAAAGAGTGAGATTGATTTGATTATTATTGAAGGACAAATTCAATTAGGCAGGCTACATGGAAATTGACGGATAGTTGAGCTTTCTTTTTATTTAATTTGTCGTACGGACTGAAGATTTAGTTTGTTCCTGTGTCATCTTTCTATTTATTATCTTATGTCATGCTGTTACCGCTATTGTTGTTGTAAAAGTTTATATTCAGAGCTTAGTTGTTATGTTAGTAAGCATATTGGATAGAGCATTTTCAATCACATGACTCGGACTCAATCACATGACTTGTCCTCCACGTCGTCAAGTGTGACGTCATGTGCGAATGCTCTATTAATAGTAAAATGGCAGCTAAAAGTGACGCTCAATTAAATTTCACTAAAGATTACATTTTAGTTAGAAAACCTTTACCTTTACGACTATCGTAAAGGTGAAGTGAAAAGGTATGATACCGTATTCGGTTTACGCTAAAAAAGTTAATGGAAAGCGTGAAAACAGTGATTTGAATGTGTTAGCAGACGTGGGAGGTTAAAAATATCCACTGTTCATGCATGGGAGCCGTCAAATGAAATAATACAGTTTTTACAGGTTGTGACGTCATATTTTTTCTTAAATACGGGTATTAGAGGTCTAATTCTTAATTAGACCTAGATGTATGAAAAGGCTCACACAACTGGAAATATTGCGAATAGATTCAATGTTACTGAAGATTTATAAACCGCAGTTAATGTCAACTCCGTATTTAACTTCACCTTGTAACATCTTGCCTTGCACATTAAAAACCAATTTGGTATTTTACAACCCTTCTCGCAATCTATTTTAACAGTCCATTCACCCTGGCCCTACAAAATAACACCTCCAAAACTCACTATAAACGTAAATTCTCAAAGGAGAGCATCTTAATTCCATCCGTTCCGAAAACAATGGAAAACCTCTCCCTAATCCCTCAAGAAAATTTCCATTCAGTTCTCGGAATAAAGTCTCGCTTTTATTACCCACAATTCCTGGTGGCGTCTATCGAAATGCTGTCATGGCGGCCTGTGGCTGGAAATTTATGGTTGCCTCAGACAACCATATCAGCTATTCCGAAGAGGTTTTTTCAATGGTGTTTTTTTTAAATGGCAGCGGGTATGAAAGGGGATGCTAGATGCTTTCGGTTCGATTGGTGGGGGGTTGTGCATATACGGCAATCGTTCCGGAAATTTTTAAAGAAATTTGTGAAGACTGTGAGGGTGGATGTTTGGATTCTCATGTCTTTGAAGTTCTCTTGTCGTTGTGAGACACTTGCAGGCAAAAGGTGCTATCATTTGGATGCAGAGTATTTTTGTACTTTTTAGTGACTTAGAAGGGCCAACGTCACCGGCTGAGTGTTGATTTCGTGATCAAACGTTGAAGGCTTGAAGGATAAGATAAAGGGTTGACAGAGAAAAGAGAAGGAAAGTAGAAAAGCAAAGACAGAGGAGGAAATGTTTAGGAATAAGAAGATAAGAAAAAGAGGAGGTTTAAAGGACAAGAAAAGCAGAAGAGAGAGAGAAGAGGAAAACAGAACGAAGAAATAACAGGTAGAGAAAAATAGCATAATAATAAATAAGCTAACTGGTTGAAAGTTGAGGATATTTGGAATTTGGAAGAATAATAGAATTATAAAAAAAACGAATATTAATGCAAGGTGGACAAAAAGGAAAGACATAGTGAGAGAAAATATAGAGAAAAGTTAAGAAAGGGAAGAAATAGAGAGAAAATAAAAGAGTAGGTATAAAGATGAAAAGTAAAAGAAGATAAGGAGAAAGGGAATGGAAAACTAGAGGGGAAAATAGAAGAAGCATATAAAAATCTCCAATTGAATTAAAAATGAATCAGAAAAGGAATGAAGAATGGTTTTTAAAATAATATTTTGTTCTGTAATTTTTATTAAATTTATTATCAGAAGTATTTCTTTGGTGGTATTTGAATTTCTATTTATATATTGTATACGTAGTATATCATACTCCGTATAGAGTAATTTTGATTTAATGAAGTTTAAAAAACAAATATGATAGTTCATTTAAATTTGAAATATAGATACAGATAAATGGCCCAGCGTTACTTTTCTTGTTTAATGATTCCTTAATAATGCACGGAGGAGCGACATCATTATATGAAACCCAGTTCACTAGTGAATATACCGTTTTTAAATGATCTGTCCTATCCATTGCAAGATGCAATCACCTAATTTATTTTTCAATAATGTAATTCATAAATTGGGCTTATTCTTATTTTCCAACAATTTTATTCTTATTATTTTCGCTAATTCTCAACAAAAGTATAATTACGAAAACATATGCAGTAATGAAAAACGAACCCCAAATGTTTCTTTTTTTTTTTTTGCTCATCTTCAGCGTCCGTGTTAAGTATTTCAGATGCCGAAAGCAGCTTGATAGATAATCCATTAGTAACACTTTAAGCTCCGACTGAGGCGTTTATTTGTATTTAATTGGCAACGGGTACTGACGAGTAAAATACACTTCTCCTTACTTTGCGTACAGGCAACGAAATTTAAAATTAATTACAGAAGCGAGACGAAGAAAATTGTAGAGGTAGAGGCTGTTGAGGGAGAAAGATGGCGGATAATGGTTTCCCAATTGGACTGCGATTTATTTAGAATGCAATTATCTTCTTGCATAACTGGTCGAGAAACGTTATTAAATGTCATTTTGCATACAAATGGCTGATAGATGTTTTTCGGTTGCCTGACAAGAGTATAATATTTATTGGAATGTATAGTTACTTCTGTTTCATAAAAAAAAAGTGTCTAAGCAATCAGGAATAATAAAGAATGCCATTTGAAAACTGAACCCTTAAGTACTTAGCATTTAAAATACTGCCAGAAGAAACAAAATGGGAATAACATCTGGGATATTCGGGAATGATGTAGGGTAGGAGTTTCTAATAAGTAGGACTTTTAAGATGGAAGTTCTACTTTTGGTTGAGGATAGTGTGTGAAAGTGTATATGTTACGATTGGTGTTTCCCAGTAAGACAGATCACGGCTTACTAGATACTATTACAGGCTAGCCGATATACGGAAATCATTAAAAATCCAGATGGCAATAGCTGACAAACTGGCAAAGCAAAGACACAGAGTTGAAGGCGTTGCTTAATGGCTCAAAAATTCAAATAAGCCACTAATGGCCAACAATCAGAAGTTTTCGTCATGAAAACACGCCTTTATTTTTCTTTATTTGTCAGTGTTTTACCCTATTGGTTGGGTGATATAGGTACTACTTGTGGCGATCCAAGCGGGAAAATTTGTCAAATGGTTTTCATTGTTCAAAACTCGACTAGCCTGTATTGTATAGTGTATAGTATCTAAGCCGTGGACAGATCTTAGGACTTAGGAGAATACTTAAATGTAATGTAAAAATTTTTACTTTCGCGGGAACAATAATCAAATTTATTAGAGTATCTGTGAGATGTCGATTAATTCTCATTTTAATTTTTACATAAGAAGGACTAAGAAAAAGAATCAGTTTACTCAGAAAAAGCATACATACTACACATAGAGTTCAATTTTTACAGGGAGGTTGTAATATTGGAAGATACGTTTGCAAGAATTTAATAACCTAAAATGTATAAAAAATTATATACGTATAGTTAATAACGCATTAATTTTGAATAGGTTATTATTGAAAGAAATTTTATATCATAAAATTGCACCATCTTATTTTTGCTTTTTAAATCCTCTTTGAGATCCATAAGTTCCTAACCCCCAAAAACCATCTACCAAAATGTTGGTCATTATATCGAGGCCATTTCATCACTGATCGATCCAAAACCATCGCAAATGGCCCATAACGACGTTAATTCAATCCATCCCTCCTTAGAACCTCCCAAGCATTTGTCACCAATCCCCCCCAGATAGCCAACGACACACATCGTCCATATATCACCACACCCATTACAACTCCTTTTAATAAATAGCGAAGAAAACAATCATAACCGCCCGCAATCCATTGCATATCACACCCCCCTCTGTGATTCAGGGGGGCGCCCCTACGGATTCCTATGTGGTGGTGGGGTGACTAAGCGCCCCCTGACTCAGAAAAGGGGTTTGGGGCTGGAGACAGATGGATTGAGTCAGCCCCGGTTGACACCGGTTCCGGTGCTGTGAGTGTGTTTTGTCATTGTGTGTGGGTGACAAAATTCTGATGCATGGTTTTTTCTTGTGGGGGTGGATGTTGTGGTATTTTAGAATTTCATTTAGGGAGGATGTTAAGTAGGGAATGGTGATCCCTGATCGGGGTTGGGAGAGATTTCTGGGGTGAATTGAGGTGAGCTCGTTTTTCATCGTCGTGATTTGGAAGTTTGGGGGATTTATACTCAGGGGGGCATGGAAAGTCATATGCAAGGTACTTTTCCTGACGCGTCAAAAGGGGAAGCTTATTATTCATAACTACGATGTGTTTTAAGTAAAATAAAATATTAGCTTGTCTTTCTTTGGAAGGTGGCTGAGAACTGTAGAAATGTCCCTTCCACAATATAAAGTTCTCCGCCGCCTTCCGAAGAAATACAAGCTATAACCCCTAATGTGTAAGAAGTTGGATACCTACTCATTACGGAATGATAACTATATAGTCCCTTTAAGAACTAAAAAGGTAAACTATTGATTTTATAATGGAAACAGTCAATAGTAGGATCGTGCATTAATAATGGGCGTACATTTTAATTTTTAGTCTACGCTTTTCTTCTAAGAATAATTTATAGATTTGAGTTTACCATCCCCAATTTTTTTAGAATATTATACAGAACATTCAAATTTTTGAAGGATACTTACACACCCGAAGGTTACCAAAAATCGCCCAATTTTAAATTATGGTCAAATTGAAAGATAGTAAGTAAGATAATAAGCGAGAAAAGGTAATGGAATAGACTTTCGTACACTACTAGTTCTTTGGTAAAATGTTTCGAGAGTAAGTTAACAAGAGAGATATAAGGTTGGAAAGGTTGACTATTATGGTGTTAAAACGAAATTAACAGGTAAATTCATCAAACCATTTCCTTTTGTTTACAGTGTTTAAAGCGATGACCAGTCCTACTCTAATATTCTCATCCTTTTTATACCTTTAGCTACCAAATCAATATCATCAAACAGGAGAAAAATTTGCACATTGATGAATTTCCTTTTACAAATCCAGGTAACAACATGAGATAAAAGCGTACTTCAAAGTATCATATTTACTACAAACACACAATAAATCAGACACAGCTCAATTCGAGCTATTTTAGTCAATCGCATTGTCCAGTCGTGTGCCACCAATCATTATACCCTTTCGAACAGCTGTCCCTCCCCCATAACCGAAACAGGTGGTAGTACTTCACCACCCTCCAAACTGCATCCATAGTTATAGCTACTAAAAACAACACGTGTTTTTCGTCGCAAGGCAAGCGACACAGATCAATGTGCACACGCCGATAATAATAATGACGCACACCCCGTCTGGAGCGGACACGATGTGACATTATCGCTGTCACACGCAAAGGCATTGTTACACCGATTTAGTGCACTGTGGGTCATCGGAGTAATCTAAATTCTAATGTTAGGGAAAGTATCGGTAAATACGACCTCCCATACGTGGGCACTCACGGGGTCGGGTCAGAATCCGTTATTCTTGGTTACCATGGTGATGGTTTTGAAAGTTGCATATTATTTATTGTAACACAGTTTTCAAATTTAAAGGTTAGAGTTATGGGTGGGTTAAATTATGTACAGAATACAACGGAATGTTAAGCTGTTAGGGAATATGGCGTGTTAGGGTTCATTATTATGTTCCTGTTCTTGGAAGAATAAACAGAATTATGATGCTTGATTTACTGATCTTTATTATATTTAACTACAGTTTAAAAGGGTGTGGTGGTTAGAGAGAGACTATTTCCTGACTTTAAAAAATATTCAATTCACGCTATTCCCATATGCGTTTATTTCACGTTTGTCATACCGTTTTAGTCTTGTTAGAGTTTATCTTTAATGATACATTCTTTGAAAAATAAACAGTTTTACATATTTTTTTCATCGTTGTTTTCTTAGTCGTGAAAAGCTCCAATCATCCGAAAATACAAATATTTCCATCAGCCATTTTTAAATTGACATCGCATTTCCATTCATTTTCAAACCTTTCAAAATCCATTACTAAGCTCCTAAAAAGCTTTCATTTTCATTTTCCAAAATAACCGAACTTAAACGCAGGAAATCAAGCTCTAAGTGTATCTCGGGCATTCTCCCTGCCTAATGAAAAAGGATGTAGATCCCCTAAACGGCACAGAAAAGGAATCACGAAATTCACCGGATAATTGTATTAAACCCGCATTTCAAAATTGGATGCCCATTACCTAAGTTAATTATCTTTCCACTCTTTCCGACTCCATTTGTACCTTAAAAGTACTTCCTCAAATTGCATCAAGCGAATTCTTAAGACTCCAAATCGCATCTTCCTCCATCAGACAGGGTGCAATCAAAGACAAAATAAAGGACTCCTGCAAAGAAATCTGCCCTCCGGACTCACTTCCAACTAACTGTAGCAAAAGCCATAAGCAACATTTCGCTAACTATGAGTAAACATCTTCTTTTGACTTTGCATACTTTATGCGGGTAGGTAGGTAAACAATAGCGAATATATTCCGGTAATAGCATGGGTTATTTTTTTTCTCGGGTGGGTCTCATATATGAAAGAAGGAGAAAAGGACATTTTTCTAAACAAAGCATAATTGCGCGTAAGTATCTGGATGAGAATGTTTGCCTTTGTCCGCATGAAGAGGTAAATTGCTTTTTTCTTTTCTTATGCGTTTGTGTGGGATATCGTTGGGAATTTCGTTGGGGTGAGAGAATTTTTACCGAGATTGTGTGTGCGTGCACCTTGTTGACTGTTTCACTTCATTTCAGATAATGGAAATCGTTTTCGTTACATGAGACTTTCACATATAATGCCAAATTTGTCATTCATCTAAATATCCTTATCCCGTGTTTCAAAACTTTCAATAAACTTCCTTTTTATGAAATTAGTATATATGCAGAAAATATTTCTCATTATTTATGAATTACGGTTACATAATATTATTGCATATTATATTATTATGTACATATTACATTACATATTACTTTTGAGGATTGAATTTTGCGAAATTTCGAAGTATTTCCAAGAACGCTGAAACTGTATTTCATTCTATTTTTTCTCTTATATTTTAAGTTACTAAACCTATTTGGTGGAAATTTCGCAAAACCTTTTACAGAAAACTACCTCACAAAAATCTTAATGTTTCTTTGCATATTTATTTTAATTTGTGCGAATTTCTAATTCATTTGTGACATAATGATCCTCATATGTATTCATAGAAACATCTCTTAAACCTTCTTCATCAAAATTACTATTACAAAGACAAGTAAAATCTCCAATATAAATCTATATTTATAAGAAGGATTGAAAACAAGAGGATTAAAAGACCATGGGTAGATTGAGAGTATTTACACCAGTAGTGTATTTATGATAATTACCAAACTCAAGGCGTATTCATCACAAGCTATTTAATACCTTGGTACCCCATATCACGCTTTGGTGAAACTTTTAATGCATGCAATTAAAATTGCGTGAATTCATAAAGCTTTGGTTTTCATCCTTCCCTAAGTATCTGCACTATCAAGTACTGTCCTTAGTTCCCTATTGCTATAAATGAGAATCTTATTTCATTAAAATGCTCTTCCCTTATATGAGGCCTCACAATCACAAACTCTAGACGCGCACTTAATAAGCTTACAGATTCCCCCATTGCGGCTTATGAATAGATAATAAGCTGCCTGACCACATAAAACTGCCGCTATTCAACACACATAATGTTCTATGGAAGAGCTCAGAGATTTAATTCCTTTCAGGTAGAGATATTGTTTTCCTGTGATATAAGCATACTACAAGTGTTTTAGTTCCGTGATAGAATGCTTTGGCAGTAGGCTAAGATTAGATCTTATTATAACTATCCATTACGACTATCTTGTTAATTTTCCTAACATGTAGATCTCGTTCTTATCTGTCATAAATTAATTAGTTTTTATTTAATCCATTTTATGTGTAGAAAAGTGACAATTTGTGTTCTTATTAATGTTTACGCGTTTGGAAGGTTAAAAGTTAGAAGCCTGCAAAGTAAAAGCAGAAGAAAACTATTTCAAAATTTAAATAGTATAGCACGTTATATCACATAATATGAGATGGTGGGAAAATTGAAATTATGCAAAGGTAAATTTATTACATAATTTTGTAGAAAAATCCATTTTTCACACAGTAATGTAATTTTAGGTTTAAAAACTTGAGAAATGTGTTATTTTCTATTTTCCATATTTCTGATTTAAAAAAGTAGGAATGATTTTAATTAGTAAAGTTACACGGACAGAAGATTCGGCCTTTGTTTTTATGTATTGTGATACTATTACTGCTACTCTTGAAAGCATGACTGGATTAATGTAGGGTAATAGGGTGGGGGGCTGTAAACTTTTTTTTCAGGAAATTCCTTATTGGATAAGGATGTTTTCTGAACCATCAAGGACAGCTTGCGCCCCAGAGTGTCCACCTAAATCCGCCTATGCTTGATTGGATTAAAATTGCTATCCAATATAAGCATTTAAATTAAGCATATACTCAAAATAGAAATATATTTATACCTACTATGAATTACACATCCTTTGAGTCGAACAATTTTTGTTTCATCAAATTTTGCCTTTATATGATTGACAGCAGAGACACGAAGGTATTTGAAAATTGCTTTTCGCCATCTTATCTAATCAATATTACAGTGAGCAAAGCAGAAGCAGCTTTCCTACAATTCCTTTGACCTCTCTAATCATTTCCTCACCCAGAAAACCGAGAAATCTCCAACTTCATCTCAATTAACGAAGAAAGTTCTCTGCCTAAATCGATACCTGTACTGATTCTCATCAGTAGATTAAAAGGTGGTGCGTTGCAGACTATTTGCCAGACACTCAGACATTAGAAGACGAACGATCCAGGAATAAAAGGGGATCTCAGACACAGATTACGTCTTTAGACAAAGAACCAACAAAATTAATTTAAAACTTACAGTGCTTCAAATCTTCAATTGAATGAATGATCCCGCTCTCTCTCGAGAGAGAATGCAATAAAACCTTATCGTTAAATTCCCAGGTTCTTTTATTGATGCCAAATAGTTTTAGGATAGGGAAAAACTTGAGTCGCCTAAAAATTCTCTCTTAGTTAGCTGCTTATTTTCTTTTGAAATCTTTGGTTCTTCATATTTAGTATTCATAAGATAATTTTTATTATTGATTCGGCATCCTTAAAATGTCCATAATCCCTTCAATCTACTTTGCGAAAGGAATGAAATCCATGCCTGTAAAAGACGAGCCATTCTCCCTTGAGCATGAGCATGTATGAAATATGTATTCTTAAAAGCTATGTTAAAATCGAATTCATTCTCAAAGGCAGCATTCACATGTTATCCCCAGAAGACGTTGAAAATGTATTGCAGAGCACTTTACAAACTACATTATTTTTGATAATATATTGGAAAGAAGCATTTCTGGAAAACTAAATTCCAAAATAACTCACCACACTTCCATGCCTTTTAAATAAAGAAATGAGTATATTAAAATATTACGCAATAGTTAAGAATAAAACTTAAGAATAGGAAATTTCTAGTTTACATACATTTCGAATCCTTATTACTGTCGAGATAATTTCTAACGTTTCGCCACTCCCTGATGAAGAGATCACAGACAGAACAACCGAAATGAGACATTATTCCCTGAATCTCCCCCTCATAAACAATAGCAATTTTAACACTTCGTAAATCCTCATTCCACGATTACGATTCGGAGAGAGAAGCTGGGGTCAGCGAATGACAAACTAATTACAGAGCGGTTTTATCGTAGCAGAAAACGGGCGGTGGTTATCTGGGCCCCGGTAGAATGGAAATTCAGCTGACACTAGCAAGGGAAGGATCTGCTGTTAAATGACAATATACAGAGGATACCGACAACATCCAGTGTTTGTTTTGAATTACATACGCCACTACCCAACATCTACTATATTAGAATCAACCCTTTACCAAGCTATAAAAATATAAGAAAACTGTACTGGGCATTTTTATATTTTTGTAAAATGATGAGAAAAAGAAATCTTGGATTTCAGCGGTTTTCTTAGTTTTCAAGTTAGTGTAAATAATCGCAAATTTTATTTTGTTTTCTATATGTGTAAATGATTAAAATCCTTTTTTTACAGATATTCTGCTGATAATTTGATACAAATAAGTAATATTCCCATAAAATTTTTCGATTGAAAAATTTTTAAACAACTGATGTGTACAGTTTACTATCATTAAAACTGAAAAAGAGTCTTCAATTAAAAAAAATATTTAATAACATATCAAGTAAACAGTATAAAAAAGCACTGTATACGTGTATAAGGAAAGGTGTTAGAAGTACCATATCAAAAACTATAAAATTCTAAGAACAAGTTTATCTAAAGCTTTACATTGATAGAACTGTGCGCATATCATGTAAATATGCATTTGCGTGCAAACCTAGATGATATCTTCATACCTCACATAAAGTGCAACTCAATCCTATAAAACAAGTTTAATGGGTCTCACCAGACCTAAAACAAAAACTCTCAATTCAAATCTAAATGACTCCATGGAGTATTACCATCCCTACTCCAACAGTTACATATTTATTAATGGATAGAATACATCTAAAAGGTGAAAGTAAACGTATCTTTCCATATAGCGTGATATTATGAAAGCATCAAAAGAAAACATAGGAATTGCATTGTTTATGACATTATCCAATATGCATCTAGAGAGAGAGCGGTGCTTAAACAGAAAGCTGTCTTTTGGAAGGGGCATTAAAGTTCTCAGACTTCCCACCAGACGTCCTCTTGGGATCAGTTATGGATACAGTTGCGTGTTGTGACTGCTTTTATAGGGCTTGCATCTCCATTTAATGTTCAATTTCTCTCGAATGAAGGCTTACGAGTTATATACTGGGGAGCTTCAGGTCTCCTTCAAAGAAATTTGAGATAATCGAGTTATTCGTATACGAATCAACACATTATCGGAAGTCTTGATGCAGATTAGGTGGACCCTGTATTTAGGTTTCAAACGGAATTGGAGGTTTAGTGTAGTTATTTGGTGCAGGTAAATGGTTAAGCTAATTCGATACCATGTTGAAGATTTTAAAGCATCATGTTAGTTAAAGTAACGTTATTAAAGTAGTACTCGAGATATATTTTCTGAGTGTTTGATTTGATGGCGTTAAAAGTTTGTTATATGTTCCTTAAAGCAAGGTGATTCTATTTAATATAAATAAATGCACCACATATGTTAACTTATGTGTTCGCAATGAAAATTTTTAGAAATTCAAAAAAAAAAAAGTCTTTCAAAATAAGAAATTTCAACACAAGTGATGAGCATAATGTACGTGTAATTTATAACGTACTTATTAACCATAGTATTTTAACTTATTGATATTATTTATAAATTTGACTTAGCATTGAAATCAGTTTTATCACAACTTAATTATAATTATATTTAGACAGTTAAGTCATTAAAGCCATTTAAAGTAGTGATGGTTGTTCTTTTTTTAGTGACACGCGTAACACAAATTTTGAAACATTTGTGTTAAGTAGTAACAGTATTGACGTCAGTTTCTAAAAAAATAATTCAAGTTTTTTTTGAAGAAAACATGGAGGGGAAATCGCCCATATACTGTATGTGTTACGAACAATGTGATAAATCCGGGCATTATTAATAATGCCCTCGTATATCGGGCAAAGGGATGAATACTCATTGATAAATGCCATTAAATTTGTCACATTGCACGCCTCACTACAGGCATTCATTATTAATAATGCCCAGTTTATCACTTTCCCCGTAACATATAAATTAAATCTTTAAATTATATTATTAGTTGAATATTTCCGAAGTGGAACTTGAATTAGCCGTAAACTTGATGGCTACAAAATGTAGCAAAATCTCTTGTCTTACTAATAACAGTTGACTAACGAACAAAATTTCGATCCATACTTATCAGAAACATTTAATTTCGTTACAACATTTCCGCACGCACCAATAAATAAACCGAGCGAAATTCGCAACCCAAATCACATATTCCCACTGCCACATATATAAAAACACAACAGCAGAACCAAACCATCCGTTGGCAGGAAACAATCAAAGTAACACCCCACCTAGCGTGACCACTGACCAGTGGCGATCCGTTAAAAAGAAACGAACTCTCGAACACAAATCAAGGGACCGCACGCGATGACCACTCGTACGGGGTCCGGGATCGAACATCGATCACCACCCCAGGTGTGAACCCATCCAACTTTTCCTTTCTTTGAATGGCAACACCATGTTTCTTTCTCTGTGTTTGCCTCCATATTTACCCTGCATGCGGAAAGGAGTTTAATTATCGAACACTCAAGGGGGGTACAGGCCAGTACAGGCTCTGATGAAATGGAACCACGGTGGTCCAGTGCGTGGATGAATCCATTACCAGATACAGGGGCGTTTTTTTCATAATAACCACTATTTCGAAGAAGAAGGTCGAGGGGGTGTTTTTTAAGAGGAAATGAGACGAATTTACAGGGGTAGAGGGAATGGTTGTAATTGTTCCTCAAAACGCGTTCTCAGCACCCTGAATTTGCTTAATCTGACATTCAGGTTCTGTAGCTTCTACACCTTGAAATAGCTGAATATTGTGATTACCGAAGCAAAATGTGTGCTTCCGTTCTTTAAGTATTACTATCGAGTGCCCTCTAATGAGTTGTTTTTCTGTGAGGTAAATAAGAGGTTTTTCGAAACGGCGTGGCGTGACGCGTTTTTGAATAGGCCTTCGGCGAAACCTCAAAAATGGACCTGTTTTAATTGCAGGTTTGTTGGTAAATTTATGGTTGGTAACAGAAATTCACGAGTTTGGACAGATTATTCGGGAAAGGTGAAGATGATTCAAATTACATACTTTCTGTAGTTTTTTTGTGTCCTATTATTATAAATACCTTATGCATACGTGATAGTTCATTAATGGTTTGGGTAGAGAAGGTAGAACAATAGTATCCTATTTTGTGTTTTGCCTCTCTTTTTCTCTTTCTATTTTTTTCTATGAAGTACTACAAATAAAATTATGTGTAATTTAGAAATTATTGTGTAAAAGAGTAAAAGTATAGGTATTATGAAAAGGAAATGAATAAAGGTTAAATTCTATTATCTATAGGTACTTATAATGTACCGTAGTACTCTTATAAACAGTAAGTTCTCAGACTAGATCAAATGAACAGTAACTTATGACAACAGAAGTAGTAAGGGAACTAAGGTAATATGCAAAATTCCAAATTAGATTTTCTCGGATATTCAATAAGAATATTTTACACCTTAAGCGTATCTTGGATAAAATTAATAAATAAAACCTAGCCAGAAGAATTATAAAACTTCGCAAATATTATTCTATAATAACAATTATTTATTGCACATCTTGATAACTTCATCCTTCTGTTAGTATTAATATTTAGTTAAATATTTTAGCTCTCCGAAAGCTGATTTCAATCTATCGTTCGGTGTTTCAAACCCCAAAAATATCAGTAACACAATAACTTGTTTTGTCTTTCATAGCAAAACCTAACTTGGTTCTTGCGCCTTAAAACTACAACCAAACCAAATCTAATTTGCGCAAGAAAATATTTACAGCATTTTATTCAAGTAAAAATGGTTCTAATTGGTCATGCATTCAATTAAAATTTTAAAATAATAAAGTAATTGGCCAACTTAATTCTTCATAGACCAATTTTCAATCTGCCGAGAGCGATTCTCCTTTGTTAAGTGACAAATTAAGTAAGTCGAACGGAAACAAGATTGGGTTGTCCAGGAATCCAGCTGAAGAAATGAGTAAATCTCTCCCTCTCCACTTCTTTATTTCCAGAGGCGTGTTTGTGCAACATTAATCAATACCTACCGTCACTTCACTTCATTTCCTCTCGGTGCTTCGAGGGAGGTTTTTTTCCCCTTTCTCCCCAATTTTTGTTTACGCTCCTCTTCTTTTCCGGTGGCGTTTTCCCCATTACAGTGATTATTTAGTTTACCTTTCAGGCCCCAAAACTTTATCAGATTATTCTAATGATAATGTGGAGACAATACTCTCCCAGGGCGAGATATATTTTTGTGCGGCCTCGATGAGAAAAGTTCGGAGGGTAATGGTTCTCCCCGTGTTTGTTGTTGAGTTGAGTTGTTTAGCATTTTCTTCTCTATCGTCCGTTCGCTTTTAATGGCCTCCGTCACGAAAGAAGTGGAACGAAGTGGATTTCTTCTCACCTTTTGGCAACGGGGGATTTTCCGATTCATTAGGAAGGTTGCGAGTAAATAATGGAAGTAAATAATAAGTGCGTTTTCCGATTGCAATTAAGATCATTGGTGTTTGTTTTAGTTCTTACAGTTACTAATGAGATTACTGCATTAGGTTTTAGCGACAGCTTTCCGTTATTATTGATTGCTTCCCTAATCGAAGGACGGCATATTCGCGTAATTCTCGTCTAGTTCATAATTAGTTTCAGTTTCTGAACATACCAAGTTAAGCAAATTTTGGAATGCAGATAATCAAATTTAAGCGAAATTCGCGTTTTGATGTTTCTTATTTCCTTCTCTAGTAAAAGAGGTATGCTTGGTAAACGCAATAATTATTTTAATAGTACTTATTGTACGATATGTTTAATAAATGAAAGGAATCAAATTATTTCTTTTAATTCAGTCAATAATACACGTACTGAACACATTAATAAAAGATTTAGATTGAAAAAGGGACGTGAAAAAGCAATCAATAGCATATAAATTCAATAAATTCTTACAAGTTTATCTTTGAATGCTTATATTAAATTTAATAGCTTCAATTAAAAATCTTAAATGTGAAAAGAAATTAGATCTCCAGGTTTTCAAAATTTCTGATTACATAAGAAGGTGTCAAGGTTTTCAGAAGGTGTCCACTTCACACCTTTACATTCGAAACAATGTTCAATGAACATTGTTCATTAAAGTAAGATACTCCTATATAGTAAAAAAAAACTCTTCTGGAGTCATTGAGAGTGGTTAAAAATTAAAGGCACGCCATTGGAAAATTGCCCCCTTCCTTTACTGTTAAAAGTTGGAGGGATATATTTTTGGCGAATTTGCGGTCTCCCCCAGAAGTTAAAAATAATTATTTTTATTATTTGGGAGACGTTTACCCCCTGTCTCGACCCCTGTGTACCCCCTTAGTATCGACACTATCCGTAGTACTGAAAGAAAAACCAAATTATTTTATAAAACAATTTACAGGACTATTACAAAATTTTATAAAACTAGGGGGCCTGCCCCCTGCTCGCTATCGCTCACCAACCCCCGGAACTACTTCGCATTTCTTTTTAGATCGCTTCGCGATCTCAGCGAGCAAAGCTCGCTTGTTCCATCTTACCAATCACCCCGCTGGTCGGCTTAATTAATGCTCCTTTACAACCGAAACTACTTATCACTCTTGCTGATAAATAATTTAATCCAAATCATCCCGAAAAAAACTATTGCTGAAATATTACTTTCCTAACTTAAATTGAAAATAAAAGAAATCACACATAGGTGAGCTATCGCTCACCAACCCTCTTAACTGCTTCGCAGTTCTTCTCAGATCGCTTCGCGATCTTAGCGAGTAGAGCTCGCTTGTTCATCTCAACAATCCAGCAGAAGCCTTTTCTCGGAATAATTTAATTGAAATGTTAAAAAAATATTCAGCAAGTCTACTAATAACCATCAACCACTATGTAGAAAAAAGCATTGTTGAAAATAAAAGAAATCAGACTCATCAATAAAACACGCATAAAACTCGTCTGTTTCTCTAGTGAACGGCGAGAAAGAGAAGAAAAAATTGAAACTTTGAATCTTAATGATTCTAAAACTAATTAGAATTTTTGAAAAAACAAAAAGCAAATATTTTTATAAAAATTATTTCTATGTGTGTTTAAAATATCATAGTTCTACTGTGATTAGTTTTGCTTTTATAACGAAAAAACAGAAAAATCGTCAAAATTTCCGAAACTTTAAAACTTAATTACTCCAAAACTAATTCGAAATTCGAAAAAAGGGCGACGTGGTGCAAAACTGCACATCTAAGAGTATGTGTCTGCAAAAAATCATATTTCTGCTGCTAATAGATTTTGCTGGGGGCGAACTCGCAGCAGAAAAAAATAATTTTCGACTTTGACATTAAATAACTCTAGAACTAATTATCTCATCTATTAGCTTTCAGAACGAAAGCGATCCTCATACATTTGAATAGAAATGTTTAAAATTTCACAAATTTCCGTGGAATAGTTTTTGCGTAGTGAGAGTTCAAAGTGTTCAAAAATAAAATTTTCAAAAGCAGCGGCAGCGGCGGCGGCGGTCACTGTTACTTTTTTTTAATATAGAGAGATTACATAAATTTTCAAGTTGTATCACAATAGGAAAGAATTAAAATTTCTCTCTATATTAAAAAAAAGTAACAGTGACCGCCGCCGCGGCCGCCGCCGCCGCCGCTGTCGCCGCTGCCGCTGCTTTTGAAAATTTTATTTTTGAACACTTTGAACTCTCACTACGCAAAAACTATTACACGGAAATTTGTGAAATTTTAAACATTTCTATTCAAGTGTATGAGGATCGTTTTCGTTCCAAAAGCTAATAGATGAGATAATTAGTTCTAGAGTTATTTAATGTCAAAGTCGAAAATTATTTTTTTCTGCTGCGAGTTCGCCCCCAGCAAAATCTATTAGCAGCAGAAATATGATTTTTTGCAGACACATACTCTTAGATGTGCAGTTTTGCACCACGTCGCCCTTTTTTCGAATTTCGAATTAGTTTTGGAGTAATTAAGTTTTAAAGTTTCGAAAATTTTGAAGATTTTTCTGTTTTTTCGTTATAAAAGCAAAACTAATCACAGTAGAACTATGATATTTTAAAGACACATAGAAATAATTTTTATAAAAATATTGGCTTTTTGTTTTTTCAAAAATTCTAATTAGTTTTAGAATTATTAAGATTCAAAGTTTCAATTTTTCTTCTCTTTCTCGCCGTTCACTAGAGAAACAGACGAGTTTTATGCGTGTTTTATTGATGAGTCTGATTTCTTTTATTTTCAACAATGCTTTTTTCTACAAAGTGGTTGATGGTTATTAGTAGACTTGCTGAATATTTTTTTAACATTTCAATTAAATTATTCGGAGAAAAGGCTTCTGCTGGATTGTTGAGATGAACAAGCGAGCTCTGCTCGCTAAGATCGCGAAGCGATCTGAGAAGAACTGCGAAGCAGTTCAGAGGGTTGGTGAGCGATAGCTCACTATGTGTGATTTCTTTTATTTTCAATTTAAGTTAGGAAAGTAATATTTCAGCAATAGTTTTTTTTGGGATGATTTGGATTAAATTATTTATCAGCAAGAGTGATAAGTAGTTTCGGTTGTAAAGGAGCATTAATTAAGCCGACCAGCGGGGTGATTGGTAAGACAAGCGAGCTTTGCTCGCTGAGATCGCGAAGCGATCTAAAAAGAACTGCGAAGTAGTTCCGGGGGTTGGTGAGCGATAGCGAGCAGGGGGCAGGCCCCCTAGTAAATTAAAAAAAAAACATTCTTACACGAAATTAGTCGAACCAATACCCCCATGTGCTTTTTGATACTTTTCTAATTAGCCCATTTAAAAATAACTGAAATCCAATTTACGTTTTCAACTCCTTTATGTCTATAATTAGAAACCTTTCATAAAAATAATAACACACAACACAGTACCACAATAACAGTTCTTCCATTTCAATTTAAAATATAACATCTCTCCTGAGATTCACATCTTCTCTCTCCCTCGTGAATCAAGTGGATTCTTCCAAACCATGATCATAAACAACTGGGCCCTAATGTCGCAAGGGGTGGGTGGTATTCTTCGTTCCATGACATCGAATGGAGACCTCATTAAAGCACGGGGGCTGGATTGGATCAGGTTCAGAACTCACCCGAGTCACATTTGAAGGAAACCGCGAAACCTTTTAAAAATGGGTTACATTTGTCCCGAGCGGAAAGTGATCAGGCAAGTCCCTTTTCATGCTGTGACTGTGACTCTAGGGACTTTTTCGAGGGAGGGTGTAGGTTAACTAGATTCGGATTTGATTCTCTTTGGAGATTTTGGGGGTGCATCATAATTATAAAAGAGTACTTTCTTCATTAGTTTCCGCTAAAGAGTTTAATTCCAGATTGTTTGATGGTGTGCTTATATTAAGATTAATTTTTATTCTAAGTCTGGTACATGAATAAAGACATAATTTTAAATTATATACTTCAGATTACTATTCATTAGAGGTTTCGAACATTAGAGGATTGTATGGGACACGTGTTTCAAGAAATTTTAATGAGTTTTTTTAATGTAAACTATGTTGTAAATTGATATGTAGTTATAAAAAGTTGTTCTTAAATCAAAAGAGGACGTTTTTACAAGCATAACACCATTGTGTTCCATATAATATTTCAGAGAACGCAGACTAGTAAAATGAAAGGTTTAAAACCCCAAATAAACGAAATTATTAAAATATATTTAAAAGAGAACAAGATTTTTTAAGTCATTGGAATACTTTTCCATCCTTTAATAGATTTAAAAAATTAAAATTTAATGATAAATCTTTTTAAACAAACAATAAAGTTGAAGGAACTTTTGAGTCTCAAACTACTCATCCAGACATGAAATTAGTCATTAGTTGAGCTGGTTAAAATGAAAGTGGTACAAGTCCACTGAATGTAGTTCTGATAGTTCTGAGTAATTGAATGTTTTCTCTAACGGCGCCTGTGCTATTCCTATGGAGAAGATCTTTTTTAGCCAGCGCTCTTACAGGCCACTTATTGAGCTTTAGACTTAGATGACTACCAAACTAGGTAAAAGATCTTAAAAGCAATCCAAATCCATGCTTTTCTCAAATTTTGTATTTTTAAACTTATACTACTTTCATCCTGAGCAGCACAGTTATTTAAAATTTTCAAAAAAAACGAACTAAACCTAGTTTAATCTCAAGATTGAATTCAGGAAAAGAATCTAATAAATCTATTAAGGTAAAATCCACTCGACATGAAACCAATGTACATTTTCAGTGTGCTTAAAAAAGACATTCATCCTACAATAAATTCCACTTAAAAATAGTTGAACTTCATGTTTTGAAGTTTTTCATCGATAACAAAGCCATTATCGGATACCACAAAAACTCAAAAGCATGCTAAGAACTGAGAAGATAGATTGCATTGCTTGGAAAAACCATTCCTCTCGTTTGATTGATTTGATTTGGTTTGATTGATGCCCTGTTTTGTTGGGTAGTTATATGACTATTTTCATTCGATTAAGCATTCGGAAGTATGATGTGATTGTTATTGGAATCTCACTTTTATTCCAATATATTTTACTCCCCATAAGTTTATGACAGAAATGGAGGTGAATAGTATCTTTCAAATTGCATATTTATGAAAGTTATTGAAATGAAGTTTATATAGATTTGCAGATGTTTACGAATATTGAATAAAATATAATAAAATAAATAACTTTTCCAACATTTACTAATAATTAACAATGGTAAATAATGATTACAATTCATTAGTTTTAAGTTTAGAACTTAGATCCAGTTCACTGTTTCTGGCAGGCATTAATTAAAACAGTTATTTCTGAGATATACTTAGGTTTAAGTTTAATCATACAGTGAAAGTTTATTATGTTTAAACTAAACGGTATATTTCTTTATGGTTTTCTTTATGCACATAATACAATTGTTTTATAAAAGATTAATGACCATTATTTTAACTGCTTACATGCTTTCTAAATCAATAGCAGATTCATTGTTAATAAAACAATTATATAGAAATCAGTTTTGAAAGAATTCTTCTCCTGTGAAATTTTATTGTAAAGATTCCAGTCATCACTCCATCTTTTAGATCTAAAACATTTCATAAATGTTGGTTGAATAATGTTACCTCTATTTAAAGTGACTTCTAGTTTTAGTGACGGAACTTTTTCTCTTCTTTTAGCACTAAAACATTTTCATCAATAAAAAAATGTGAAATATACTGCAACTAATGCATAACCTACAATGTAATACCCATCATACATAGTAACTCAAAAGATTAAGACTGGCGTTAGAGATAGAGAGCTGAATACAGTAGCTCGTATTCGTATTACATCCTAACAATACCCTATTATTAAAAGACCCCAACTTTTGCAATCCGTCCCGCAATATGGCTCAATCAAATAAGGATCAGCATCCAAACGCAGCAAGAGCAAATAGGTTTCGTTCAGCTCCAACGCATACCACTGCCTTCAGATCAGAAACCCTGGTAAAGCGCACCATTATAAGCATCGTTTACATCAGCAAAGGGGAGTTGATTTCATTCCAAAAATCGAAATTCCTAAATCCGACGCAACTGACAGACGAACCGTGGATCCCGTCAAGAGTCCTCAATCGAATCCAATACCAACTTTTTTAATATGTAATCCCCTCGCCCCATTCCCATTTTCCCTCTCCTTCCCAAAAAGAGGGTTATTTTTCCTATTATAGATAAGGATTAGATATCCACCAGACATCATGAAGAATGAGAATCTCGCTTTCATCTCGAAGAGGAGTGGGAAAAAATACGAGAGTCATCGAAAACAGTCTTCTCCTTCAAAGCAATCTCAAGCTCCTTGATCCTTCTCTCCTGTGTTTTTTAACGGGGGGAGGAGGGATTTTTTTTCTTATCCTCTTTTGTTCCTTATTGGGTGCGAATATATACACGCTATCTCCCCGGCTATTAGAGGGCGGAGGTATTGTTTTGAGGAGGGAGTTTCGCGTTTCTCTGACTTTTAGAATTCGGAATCGGTTGTTTCGTTTCGTGCTGGAGCTTAGAGAGGGGCTTTTGCATCTCTTTTGAGTCAGATTGGGGAGTTTCATTTCGGGGCGTTGAAAACGGAGCAGGAATGGAATGGGAATGGTGCAAAAAAAAAAAGAAGAGAAAGGACGGGTTTAATTTTGGGAGATAACATTACATTCGAAGGTGCTAGAATTTTTTTAACATGAGGCAAGCAGGAAATAATATCTGGAAATTAATTCTTTTGTCTAAGATAATATCTGCAGAGTGTAATCCACCATTTTAGTTCCACTTATCTTCTCATCTGCATTACTATTCATTACTATCAGTTGTTATCAGTCGCTATATAAAATCAGATACTCAATCAAATCAGCCTATTATGGTAAGGAGAGGAAAGCTAAAGAGTTAGAATTAAAACAGGCGGAAATACGTACTAAATGCTAAAAATGGCTATTGACTATTGACTAGTTGAGTTATTTTGGTATGTTACAAAAATTTAAAAACTAAGTTCTTATTTTGTTGTATTATTTTTTTTAAATTGATACATGAAAATATTTAACTTAGATTAATTAATACAATTCATTAGAAAAGTATAAATATAAGAAATACATGATGCTATTTATTCAAACAAAAAAATATTTCGTGATTTTAAATTAAACTGATGTAAATACTTTAAACTTTGACTTTTGAATGGTGAAAATCCTGTTTGTCGAGCAAAAAATTGCAATAACAAAATGAAAATTAAACCAAAATTCGAAACCAAATAATGTTATTTAAGAATACAATACATAGAATAAATTCAGAGCGAAACCCTTGAAGTATAAAACTATTTGTTCAAACAAACTTCGTGTAACTTTTTATTAAAGCTGTAAGCAATTACTTAAACTATTAACGTTATATTTACGAGTAAAAAGCATGAAAGGGGAAATATACCATTAATCAACACCCCTCATAAATTGCCCCCTTCTCATGCAGCGAGATATTTCGCACATACCACCACACTTCCCTTAATTCAAGTAAGAACTTAAACAAAGAACTCTTACATTCAGAACAGCGCATTAAAACTTTCTTCTTTGTGTATTATAAATGTTCCATTATGTGTTTCTGAGCTCGGTTCATTTTGCATAATCCTTGCGATAAATCTTAAACGATAAAGCCAGATTGTCAAGAGCTAAATTAACGTAATAGCTTCCTCTCATAATTAATCTTTATTAAATTAAAGCTAATCGAATAATCGCCTGAACTGGAAACTAATAGTTAACTGTTAATTATGATTAACTACTATAACCTTATGTTTTTTGTTTTCTCTTGCAGGGATATTCGGTACTCTTGAGGATTTTCTTTCTGGATTTTAGTTGTGCCATATATCATCTGACTTTTCAATAAATTTTTCTTTTTATTGATAATTTAAAAAAATAATTGAAATAAATTACATTTTTTTCAAAACTATGGATTTCCTATTATTGAATTTAGTTACACACAATGTTTAAATTTCCTAAAAAAGGTATTTAAGTTTAAATTAAGTATTTGAAACTATTTCTTACAATAATTATAATTACAATATTTATTATTTACAAATCTCAAATATTTTTAAAGTGATTTTGTACGAAAAACTGTGTGGCACTGTTCTACTTTTCATACTTAGTCCAATGTTTTAAAAACACTTATTTTCCTAAACTCTTAGATTTCCTTTAAAGAGCTTACTAACTTCTCACACTAGAGTGTATCCCCCCAAGAAAATCTACTAATCTACTACAAACACGAAACATACACTACAAAAATCTACTATAATTTTCTACTACAAACTCGTAACAAAATTGTAGTTTGTAGTAGAAAAACAGAGATGTTGTTATAACATCTAATGTAAGTAAAAAAAATAAAGCTTATCAAGTTTAAATGAATGTTCTACAGTTTACAAATAAATAATTTTAATGCTATGAAAAACAACGTTCTTTTTAAAAGAAAAAATATTTCATTAATTTAATATGCCCACCTATCCAAAACTTGTCTAACTCGTTGGACTTTCGTGTGGGATCAAATATTCTCAGTTTCCGACAGTAAACAAATATATTTCCCTAAAAATCCAGAAAGTCTCACCTCTAATCATCTTAACGATTGATCTGAATAAAAAAAAACCCAAACCTGTAGAACGCGAGACCAAAAAATAAAAGAAATCCAGGAGTACCCCAACTACTAGTTCGCCTAGGAAAACTCCACCATGGAACACAATCATTAAAAGCAAACAAAATCTCTGCACCGAGAACACGTAGCGTATTTCCTATGGTGGAAAAATTCTCGTTTGGCTAATGTTCTTTATTTAGCTCGGAAGCTCATAAATTAAGCTGGCTAGTGGGAGCGTGGAACGTTGTTGTGTTCGTTGTTTTATGGTTTCGAACACGACGAGGGGGAGCCTGGCTTTTGTTTGTTCTGTTCGACAGCGCCTAATGATTTTGTTGACTTTTTCCCGAGATGGAATTTTTCGATGGGCTGACGTGTTGAGCGACTTATGAGAGCTTGTCATTAAGTCATTTGGAGAGGGAGAGAGAGAGCATTTTTGACGCTCCAGTTCTTTTCAGAGTTATGGTTCTTTGTTAGTAGAAAGGTTTTTAATATCGAGAAGTTTACAAGCATTATTAGAAGAATAACGTAATCAATTATTGTTATTTATGTAATGTAGAGGAAATTTCCTTATGTTTAAACATTTTGTGTGTTTTCAGTAAGTCTCTGGGTTGAAAGCAAGCATCTAATACACATTTTTTAAAATATCCTAATATCTTTTTACTGCCCCTTTTTTGTTTTCATAAAGAAACTCAACGTCCGACATTAAGAAGTGGTTTACATATAAATATTCTCAAATTTATTTAAAATTTCTAAACATAAACTTTTGAAATTATCAAAATTATATTTAGAGAGAGGGGTCACATTTGTACAAGGGGTATTTTAAAAAAAATATTGTTTCTGAATAAAAATGTTATATTTAATATTATGTTAGTTATGTTTCTATGCATGCTTATGTTAGATTCAATTTAAAAATCTGAAAAAATATTTATAAGTAGCTGTATATTACCCTCTTTTGCCTGAATTTTCAGAGCAGTGGGCCCGTTGGAACCCTTAGTACTTAAAAATTACCTGTTTTGGAAGGTGAAAAGTAGAATTTCTTATTCTTTTATTCGTGTGAAAATTCAATCAGGAAAGTTTTAGAAATAGAAATTTTTCCTTGCATTTTATTGTGCCATCAATAAAGTTCTCATTTTTATACTTTAAATAGTAGGTATAATATTTTAAGATGTTTTAAATTTAATTAGTTCAACTTTCTAGTGTTATACTTAAAATTTAAAGTTTAAGGATTTCCCCAATTTTAACTTATGTGATAGAAGTTGTATAAGTTTTAAAAAAAAGTTTGTTTCTGAATAAAAATGTTTTATTTAATATTATGTTAGTCATGTTTTTATGCATTTATGTTTCTAAGCCCTTTTAAAACCAGTTGAAATATGTTTCGCTAAATAGTAAATAGTAGTGTTCGGCACTAGTTAACTAGAACTAGTTGCAACTAGTAGTTAACTACCGATCAACTAGTAGTTAACTAGTAGTTTTACTACTTTTAGTTTAAAGTAGTTCAACTACTTTTTTTATTAATACTAGTTAAAACTACTTTCAAATTTTTAACTACTTGAAAAAATATTTATTTAAAATTTAAAAAGATATTTAAATTTTTTATCAAAGGTAGAGTACTTCAAATATCATTACCAGAAATAAAGACCATTTTTGTGCGAAGTATGAATGTTTTTTGTGGTATAGATAAGGGAAAGATGTATTAGAATTTTGCCAAAAAGTATGTTATGAAATTAAATAGACTAGTTTACTAGTAGTTAACTACTTTGGGAAATAGTTAACTACTTAGTTGCAACTAGTCCCAGGAAAAAATAGTTAACTACTAGTTACAACTACAATTTCCCAGACTAGTTAGTAGTTGGTAGTTAACTGTTTGTTGACCACTACTAGTTGCCGAACACTAGTAAATAGTGTATTAATAAAATTTTAAACTAAGTTTTTACCTGAATTAAGAAATATTTTAATGATTATTTAGCTATACATTTTCACATATCTGCATAGAAACATAAATTGATATTTATTCTCTAATGAGGTATTTTAAAGATTTACAGTAAAGCTATCTGAAATGAGTAGCTTTATAGGTTATGATTTAAAAAGTTTGGTTATAAAAAATTAGAATATACTGTAAGAAAATTCCTTACAAAACATCCTTTATCTATTTCCCATGATAACCTACTAAAAATATCCAAACAAGCAATTTCAGAAGATGGTATTGAGTTGATAACTAGCCCAATTATCTTAAACACTGAACAAAACCAATTTTTAAATTTCTCATAATTTATTTTATTAATGAGCGATATATTCGTTATGAGTTTACTGTCGAAGTACTTTTTTCCTCATCAAAAATTTGATCTGCGCTAATAATTCTGAAATTTAAGAAAAAATACCCCTAAAAGTGCCAAATATCCAGCTTAATTGGTTGCTGTAAATATAAACTTCAATGTATACAATGAATTTAGTATTAGCTACTAAAAAAGGATTTTGTATTATTTCTGCAGGTGTTCCCTTCACTGGGGCACATTTGAACATAATTTCTCACTTTTAAAACGATGATTCAAGTAGGAATTTTTTGATAAATTCATATTAAAAGGGTACAAAAATTTAAAGAATGCTGTAAACTTATGAATAAATCAGTCTGTGTTTCAATATCTTATAAATAAATATATGGGGAAATAGTCAAAAGTGTACTTTTTGTTCAAATGTGCCTCCCTCTGCCCTATAGGTTACGATATATTTACGGTAAAATTGTTTGGGTTTAACAATTATATATTATGTGATACAAATTATTATGTGATGAACTTAAAAAAAAAACTTTTCAAACATGCAAATTGTTGGAAATTACTTTTATGGAGAAGAACATAATAAGTTTATGAATATTTTGTAAGAGAACAAGTTATTTATATAAAATTTTCATAGTATTCTTCTTAGAACCCCAAATTTAATATAAATGTATTAGAAAAAAGGGAACAATTAAAAGCTCAGCACATAAATAGCATTATTTAAAAATTACAATACGTTTAAACTCAAATTAAATACAGAAAATGCATTTTTTTAAGATATTGAAAATGTATAGGGAAGACAGTTGTGTCCAGGCAATCTGTGAGTTAACCGGTAAAAAATTTCAGCGTTTAGTTTTTCAACGATTTTCACTTGGGAATGATCTCAAAAATAACATACTAAAAGTCGAACGAATGCGGTTGGCGGGAAGTTTAATTTTTCTTTTTAATTTTTAAGAAATGGTTGAAACAATTATGAAAAATCTAATAATTGTAATCAAGACTTATTATACATTTTTATAGGGTATTTTTCAGTGTTAAATACCAATATTATATTTAAAATTTTTAAAAATTAAAATATCAATTTAAAAATATTTTCAAAAATTTGATAATTGAACAAATAAAAGCATTGTTCCAAAACTACAAAATAACTGCAAAAGAAGTAAGTCTCCCCTACTATCAAAACAAGTGGGATATATGGTTGAAAATAAATTAAAAACCTTCGTACTTAAATTTTAAATGTTGACTATAAAAACGTTTTACATAATAGGATCAAATTGGACTTTATATTAGCAAGTTTAATATTTTAGCCAATTGTTTTTACTTTATTTTAAAACAGAAATCCTAGAATTATTTTGTAAATTTTTATATCTTATTACATCTTTGTTATTTGTCAATGAAAAAAAATAACAAATTTAACAATTTTGAGTTCAATATCATTAAAAATGTATAAATTATATTTCTTCAAAATAAACTATCGTTAAAAATATAAAGTTTCGAATTCAATTTATTTCAGGTTTAAGATGGTAAATAATTTTGGAAGATTCCTTAAAACCCTTTGCCTCTTCCTTTAATTTGATTGTTTAGTTCCAATTACTATGTTGTATATCCAAAAATTAATATAAAATCAGTTAAAATTAATAGTTTTGCCATTTAAAAAAAAAAAAAAAAAACATTTTTTACCGAAGTAATAATTCACGGAAAAGCTTTAGGGTTTTTACAATCACAAGTATCAACCTTTGATTTACACTAATGAATCACAAGAGTTTTAAAACTAATCTTCATACAAAAAAATGGAAATTATTAGATAGTCAGATGCACTTAAATTCTTATTTACAAACTCCTTCCATTACTTCATGAATATCACCAAGTTAATAAACAGCAGTGACTATTCAAAAACTCAATTATAACCTCAGTTAAGTTGAAAAATCAGAATTGAATCAACAACGTCTTCTAGCCAATATAACGACGTATTTTTTTCTAGTAAGCTAACTTTTTGTCCCAAAATTAATTAGATTTATTAGTAGTCACAGCTTGTCTTCTAATGAATTCTCCCCCACTATCTGTGCGATGTTATTGATGAATATTCATTAGTCACATCGAAGGTTCTTTTAAAATAAGGAGATTTGTTTAGTCTAACATCAAATTATTAAACAAAAAATGTTTAACTTTATAAAGTGGAATGTTTACAAATGCATAAAATTTCTTTATTAATAAAAAAAAGGAAACTAGAGGATAAAAGAAGATTTTCTATGTAAATTTTTAGAATAAATTGCTAAAAAATCCTAATAAAGAGAAAATTGATTAGTACTTAATAACTATAACTTATAACTACTGTATAACTATTTTTTCAGCATATCAGTAAATGATTTTAAACAATAATTGTTTTTTCTACACCAGTTTTCATCAGTAAATAGTATTTTAAATTTACATAAGATACCGAATCTTAAGTTTTTGGTAATTTATTTAGAAAACAAGTTTTTTTTAAACTCTTTATAAAAATATTTCTTTATAATTAATTTTGTTAATGCATCTTTAATGAAAAATTAACGAAAACAATCAAATTGTGAATAAGTTTAAAAGTCTATAAGATTAAATTAAAAATGTTTCATATTTTTTTGCCATCGTATGTTATTTAGAAAGCCTTGCTCAAAATAATAAAGCCAAAGACGGTATCAAAATAAATGTGGATATAACATTCCAAGCATTTTAAAGAACTTTTAATAAATAAAAAGTGAAAGATATAGTTATTTCGTACATGAACATACATAACCTCATCATAATGGATATTTTTAAGGACGAAGGTCCTTTCTTGGTCATTTTGGTTTATAAAGGTTTTACGGTACTTCGAAATTAAAAAGAGAAGTCGAATTCTATGTTATATGAGAAGAGTTAGTTTAAACAATGTTTTTGTTCATTAAATGACGTTTAAGGTATACAATTTAAGAGATATTTGATAATATCAAATTACATGCACAAATTCAGTTAGGGAACTGCAGGATATAGTTTTTAAAAAATCTCTCTCCGCAGACATTTTGGAAGTTTGTCAGTCCAGCAATAAAATTCAAAATCTGCCTGGTTATCAATGCACTTTCCTAATAATGGATAAAATGTTCAAAAAAAAAACATTTTCAGGAAATAAATACTTAAAATTTTCTTCCGAGTAGCTTTCCAAAATTCCCAAATGTAGTTAATAACGTAACTTCATCGAACGTTATCTTCTGAATTCCCTCGAATCCGAACCACGGAAAAATTCCTATATTAAGAGTTGGAAGAATCCACTATTGAGGGGGAGGTATGGAAATCCAACTATCTTTTATGACGTATTCCAGACGCAGAAATTGCATTTTAAATTGCCATCTAAATAAAATTCCGGAATCAAATTATCGTCCAAAATACCTCTTGCTCTCGTTTTAAGCCTTTCCCCTTCGGAGGGAATTCTGGGTAATATCGAATGCATCATCGTTTTCATTCCATCCACCCCCTTAGTAAAAAGGGGGAGGCAGGAGGAACGTCTGGTGATCTTCAAAACGAAACTGTTTTTATGAGCGCGGCCTTGGTTAAATATTCATAGAGAGCAGACGTATCAAGAGCTTGTGTGTGTCGTTTTCGAGAGGTTGGTTTAATGGTGATGGCGGTCTGTTCGGTGGAAAATACCGGAACAAAGAAGAAAACTTTTTGTTTTTATGGGAAAATGGTTTTCTAATAATTTTCGGGAGGGTTGTGGGAATGAGGTTGCGTTAGGGAGCACGTGCGAGGAAAATGGGATAGGGTATCTGGGTAGCGAGATCTTAAATGGCTGCGGTTGCAAATTTGATTTAAAAATTATGTGCCCGATTTTCTTTCGATAGTTTGGTAGAGAATCGCTTATGTGAAAAGTTTTAACATGTGCCTGGTTTTCTTAGTATTTTTTGCTTTATAGAGAACTTAAGCCTGATTTATAGATTAACTTAGTTAGAGTTGGAAAATTTTCATCAATATCGTAGGGGATTCAATGCGTGCGCTTATCAGATAATATCATACAAAATTAAGAAAATTACTTTCTACGTAATGATATCTTAAGTGTTTTCAGAATAAATATTATATAGTTATTTAATTCATAATGACTTTTATGGATTATTCGACAAAATGTAATTTCTATAAAATTTACTTTTGCAAAAATATTAGCTAAAAATTCCTAAGATTTGTTTGTTTCTAGGCCGACGTACTGGCCTAGTGGTCAGAGCATCTGACCGAAGCCGTACGTCTGGGATTCGAATCCCCGTTTGGCATGGATGTTAGTTTCTGTCCTTGTGTGTGATGGATGAATGTGTGGCCCCCTTGTAAAAAGGGGTTGTGCCTGTGTGAATGTGTGTGTGGCGTGGGCAACAGTACTTCACCTCCGTGGCTTCGGCCCACAGGTGCCCACTGGGTAACGCAAAGTAAGTACTGCTTCGGCATGACATGGGTTGATGGACTTAAGTTACAGCCGTAACGGTTCAGGCATTACCTGCCATTAGAAAAAAAAATGTTTAGTTCTAAAATTCCGATAGAAGAGCTTTATAGCATAATAGTTAAACAAATTTACTGAAAATTATAAATGCACATAGTAAAACTTCGTGAAAAATTTAATTTATGTTTCAAAATTTCGTGAATGTCTCTAATAAAAGCATTTAAAATTATTTAAAAAGTGAAGCAATAATAATGTTTTCTTTCAAAGTTGATAAACCGATATTTAAATTTAATTTATGTTGATGTTTCTTTATAAAAATTAAGATTAAACAAAAACCTAAAAATGTTTTTTTCTTACTTCAATTTAAATTGTCAAAATCAGACAAATCAATCTTGAAATTATGAAATCAAAGAATTATACTGATTGTGTAAAATTAGTGGATAATATGGAAATAAATTTTAAAATATTTTTCAAGATTTCAGAACCTTGTTTTTACAATGAACTTTGATTTAATTTCAGCTGATCAAGTAATACAATATTTTCCAACTCTACCAATCATCACAAACTCTCTGAACCATGAACTCCTCCCACCCTTAAAAATCCCCGCGTTTTCCCCAGACGTTCCCTTCCGTAACATTAATCAAGCAAGCGGCGGGTTTAAGTGCTCGGGCGATGTCTAACAAAAGCAAGCATCACAAACCTCCCAACTTTAATAAATTCATTACCCTCCGCTCGGCCCAACAACTGCAACCTTAACTACTGGCCGGGATCAATAAACCATTAACCGGCGGGAAAGAAAACTTTCCCCCAACTTTCGCCACCGCCCGGGCAAATGGGGCAAACCCCTTAAAAGCTGTAACACGGGAAAGGGGTTCCCACATGACAAACTGTCTGCCCCATAAAAACAATTTTCTACTTCGCAGAACTCCCCGAGAAAGCTTCGAAATCTTGCTTTACAGTCGCACAAAAGGGTGGAACCAGAAATAATAAACGCAGCGATATAGCCACTGAAGGCTTTACTACACACACAGTTCATATAGCACCCACGCTGCTACAATGGAAGGATTGGGAGAGTGTGTCGCCAAAAAAGAGCGCTTGATAAATGGCGGGTCTTTCAAGTGCTTCTCACACCCTTTTTTTTTCCTGGAGCACACCCCTCGTTCCATCCCAAACAGATGGTTTTTAAGCTGATGGCTTTTTATTCTACAAAATAAGAGAAATTCTCCGGAATGTTCCGGGAGAGAAAAAAAATTCTCGGGATTTTTCCCGCCTCGGTGTGGGTGTTATTATCCGGCTAACTCCTTCCCGGCATTTTTTGAAAAATGAGCCGTCGGTCTATATTTTTATAGAGGCCATTTTCTAGGAGGGGCGCGGGAGACAACGTGTTGAAAGCGGACGCGTCGGGGGAGTCCATTATTCACTGTGCGACTGAGTCCCTTCGCTGTTTTTGACGCCCCGTTCCAGTTTTGAAGTTTTATAAATTGGGTTGGAGCAATATAAAATTTAATGTACTTATGCACTAAGACTAAGTTACGTAACGCTATTGCTTATGACAAATTGCTTTTAATATCAGACACTTTTATGAAGCTTTTCACATAAGAGTTTTATATTCAGTTACTATTTATATTAACCTATGGAAAAACTTTACTTAAAAGAAAGTATGAAAAATAATTTTCATTTTATTACATTCAATGCCATTATCTGCCAGGTTGGTTCAATTAATTAGATTTCAACGGAAGCTTGGTATGTTTAAGAAAGATTCGCTTTGAATGTAGCATTTTTACCTACGAAACTGCCAATACTCAATCCAATACCAATAAATTGATATTAAGCATTAAAATGAAATTGTGTTTCAAAATTATTTTTCAAACTACAACGAATTCTTCGGGGGCCTTGAGGAGCCTAGTGTTGGGTTCGATTCCCGACATCACTAAAGACCCATCGAGTATATGCGGAGTGCGTGCTCTTTAAATCTGTGGGTCCAAAGGTTCTGTGGTTGGTCATGCCGCAGTTTACCATGGGTCCAGGTCGTCTGTAGACCATTTCCCTCCCCTTCAGAGGCATGGAAAAATTATGAAGGTAGTGATAGATGGTGGCAGCATCTATCATTCGAGGCTTATGTCGGACTCCTGCCATTTATGGGCCTAACCTTCTCAGCATAGTCCAAGTGGCATTAGAAACAACAACAACAAGGATTCTTCGTATTTTTATCCCTTTACTAATATTTTCAGTATCTCCTTTCATGAGCCAGCAGTCTATAATTGATAGAATGGTTCTGTGTCCACCTCATGTTGCGTGATAAGTAATGTCGAAAATATCTAGATATATCTTAACATAAAGTAAGCCACATTATAAGGTAGAAATGAGACAAACCTCAAGTCAGCATTTATTGAATCATCACTGGTCAAATTAACAACCATCCGCATTAGCAACTGATTATTAAACCGGGAGATTAAACTCAGAAAAAAATATACCAATTTAAATCCCATTCAAAGTTCTTCATAAAATATTATCGCCACAAAACCTCTCTAAATTCCCCCACACCGCGACAAACTCCCCCCATGGGTCTCTCCCCCAAACGGACAATGGCCGAGGAACAAGGGGTAGCAGACGCATCCATTGTCACCCCCACTCTTCATTCAGCAAACGATTCTTCCGCGTCCACCCCCACGAGTCTGCGGATGACACCCATTCTTCTGTGGTGATAAGAATTTTAATCAAAATCATCGTCCCTTTTGCGGAGTGGAGATGTTGCGTGCTGCTGCCGCTCGTTCTAATTCTCATTACGGTCCGCGGCTTGGAAAGTAGCGCGGTGATTGGATGCCTGCTGGGGGTGATGCATGTCACATGAAGTGTCATCGTTCTCTGTAGAACTTAATTCGAACAATAGTTCGCGAGGGTGGATTAGGGAGCTTATTGGACGAACCAGACCCCTTTGAAAAACAAGTGTGTGAATCTTAAATTATCTATTAACATAAAAGTAAACGAGTTTTACCTACATCATATAAATTTCCAACCCAAAAACACCATTAAAGCAAAACAACGATTGAATTCCATCTAGATCTTTCCTGTTATTAACTTTAAACATGTAGACAGTTCGATATCCAAGTATTAAAATAACTTAAGTGACCCTACAGTGATAAACCGAATAAGAGGTTTAAAAGAAATCGTTTTTGAGAAAACCCTTAGGAAAATTTTTTATATAGTCAAGGAATTCACGGAGAAGGAAATCACGGAATTTTTCAATATAAATCCTTCGAGCATACTAATAGGTTCGTTTTTTTATGCAAGACGTGACACATTTCCACAACCTCATAATGATAATTTCTTTGAAAATAGCTGAAGTCCTCAAGTTCTCATTGAATCACATTCCCTAGTCTTATTTTTTAAAAAGGAAAGCACTTTAAATATATAGCAGTTATGAATGAGCTTTACTTACATTTCTTTCAAAATTGTTACAGAAAAAGTGAAGAAACTATTATTATGCTACACGATGTACTTTATAATTTAGTCTCGCATCTTACTTAGTAGTTTCATATGCATAATTTTGCTTTTTAACATGCTGCTTTAGGTTTTGCATAAAAGCAGCATGATAGATATATATTTAATATAAAGGAACTTAAGTTTCATAAGCAACACACGTTTGAAAATTGTATCATAATTAATAGCTTGCTAAACCCAAAACCTTATAACGATACTTATTTATGCAAGAGAACTATCTATCCACAGAGTAATTAAGTACACCCAGAGGAATAGTTAAAATTTATTAGAGGTATCATTTATTACTGACCTGAACAATGTAATTAAGGGTTTCCCAAGTAACCAAAGTGATATTTTTTTTCAAAATGCTAGTTAAATACAACCGTGTTCTATATCAAAATTCCGTACCGCAAAAAAATTTTGTGCAAGTCTGACGAAATAGCGATATTAGTGATTATCTTGTATGACACCATATACTTTCTTCTTCCATTAACTTTTTCTTAAGATTGGATAATATCATATCAGACATCTCATAAAATACAAAGCAACGTGCATGTAAACCGCACTTTTTCAGTCTTGATATCTCTCTATTAATAACAATCCTTTAAACCTATTTCTTTTAACATGAAAGTTAAATCACCCTATTTTCAAGGAAAAAAAACTTTTGGAACAAGGTATTATTAAAAACTACGATACGTATTTTTAAAAAATTGTTAATGGTTTTCTCGTCATCTTGAAACAAATTATACGGCCATCATGTTTTTTGGAGTACTTTAAGATGCATTATTTTTTCAACCAACCGTATTAACTCCAAAATATCATATTTTACCGCAGCAGTATTCATGTACTAAAATTTCTTTCGCTGTAGAACTGATAGAAGATATTCGCATTTTTCTTGCATGAAAGCCAATTTTTTACTTTAAAAACCCTACTTTTGTTGCTTTATATTTTGTTATGTTAATTAAAATTGACTGTCACTGCTGACCTTTAACGATATGCATCTACAGATTTTTTTACTGTGTTTGAAATTATCTTTTTAACATGTCTTCCTTCATAAAACATTAATGGATACACTATTATCTTTAAGCATAGACTTTTTTTTGACCTGCTGTCAATGTTTAAAGCTTTTATGACGCAACTACTGTACTTCACGTACTGATAAGTTAATTATGCAGTACAAAATTTCCAGGAAGTTAACTTTTTTATCTATTTCTTTTACATAGTTTCTTTATTATCGTAATTCTATGATATCACCCAAAAACTATAACCCATTTAAATATATAAAGTATAAGCAATTTATTGATACAAAATACACATAAAATTGCAAATTTCAATACACTATGATTGCCAGATCCTTGAAAATAAGCTTAAAATCTAACTGTCTGTTTTGAAAATCACTATTCTATTACTTGTCTTGGAGTGATATTTTATTTTAAATGTTCAAATATTAATGTAAAGAATTTAAACACTATGAGACTTGTTATTTAAAATAGTTTGAATAAATTATTTCTTAATTTGAAGATTTGAAGCACAGTTAAATCTATATAATTTTTTCTTTAATTGCTGTATTTCTTAAAATGTTTATATTTGTTCTTTAATTTTTCCTAAAGATTCAGCAAAGATGGAAGAGTGTGAAGACTGAAACAGCAATAAGCAAAACTTTCTTAATCAACTTTGTGTAAGAATGAACGAAATTCATGTGCTTAAGATGAACTTCAAATACTGGTGTCCACAGAAAAAAACCGGTATAAAATATATCTGACTTATTATCTTAAAATACTACTTAGAGTATTTTGCATGGGGGGTTTCATTCCCATTTTTTAAAAGTAAAAAGGGGGAAACTGTAATTTTATCGATAAAAAAAACATACATCAATGTACACTGAAAAGATAATTATTCACAAACAATTAGTTCTCGTTGCCACAGGCAGTTCTTGAATTTCAAAGAACCACATCGGTAGAATCCATAGACCTTGCAAATGATCAACCAACGTCCTTTCAAAACAAAACAATTTCCGATCAAAACAAAACCCACCCAAGACCATCAAATTCCCAATATCCCAATATTTCACTGTATCTCCCGGCCCCTTTCCGCATAACCCACCTAGTCACGGTCCACTTCCCATTCTAAAGGGGAGGGGGCATCCGAATGACCATCAGGGCGATATTAGGGGGTAAGTACAGGGCGAACGGAGCATTTTCCTCTTTCTTATTAATCATATTACAGGGGGGCCTTTATTTATCGTCCATTTTTTTATTGTTGGGGGGCATTAGACGTCCCCGATGATACTCATTGATTACGTATCGGTGGTTTTAAGATAAATAAACCTTTTCCGTCGTGGATGGGAAACAAATGGAGTCGGCTAATGTTTTTGGAAGTGAGCGATGCTGGTGGAAAGAGGTTGGGATTTATTGAATGAAATGCCCGACGGTAATGCGTTTCGAGGGCCATGCATTTTTCATGGACGGGTTCCCCGACGGAGGTACTTGATTTTGGAAGGTTTTTGAGGATTGGATTGGTTTGGTTACCTGGGACACCATTGTTTTATACATAGGTTTTATTAGGAGGTCCTCTCATCTTGTGTATCTCTCAGTACTGTTGTTTCTTTGATATGCATTGAGTATCAGTCCAGATCTAAACTACATACTTTCTCAACTACATTCGAAATGGTAGAATTATGGAATGGAGTTAAACGATCAATTGTTTTGATCATCGCAGAGTTTATAAGGATCCAACATGAAAACTAGGGCTAAGTAAGAGTTAGAAAATTTGAAGTATATAGTACACCAAAAATAAAATCTACAAGTCTCATCTTTTAATGATAATGATTAAGTATAGGTTAGGGATATTTTTTTTCATTTAATTTGGAAAACGAATTTTATTAGAAAATTAATTTGTAGCAGTTTGAACAACTTATAAAATCCCTCAAATTAAATATCATATACGTATAATTTGAATACATTTTACACTTGTTGGAATTTATAGAGACAGTTATGTTTTAAATGTTGTTTATATATGGTTGTAACTTTCATAATACAATTTTATGATTTATAAAATCATTATGCTTCTCGTTTTTCTTTCCTACTAAGTAGAACATAGATTCAGACAGATCTATGAGGAACGTATTTACCACAGATAACCTTGCAGTATGTGGGAATTTTCGAACAAGATTAAAATAAGGTTTCGTGTTTGAAATAGTATCACGGTGACTTAAATGAGGCTAAAATATTGCTTTCACGTTAAAAAGCCTAAATAGTGTTTGGTATCATAATAGAGTTCCTAATTAATTGGATATGTACTACAAAAGGCAATACAAATATGTGTAAAAATTTGAAGTTTAAAAAAATATTCTTACCTCATGAATTATTACAAATCTGTATTCGTCAGTTGAGTAGGTAACACGAAACTGATGTTTCAAACAAATGCACAGAGACTGCTCGATTCATTATAGGGACGTTTTAGTTAATTGACAGCTGAAAGAAGATAAGATAAAATTTAAAACTCCAAAAACTAGAAAATTTTCGATTCCGGCCTTTGCCCTGGGTGTATTTTCTCTCTCTTTGTGTCAGTAAAAATATTCTGTTGTGTCTGTCTTACTTGACAAAGGTTTATAAGCGGATCCTAGAGATCAAGCACACAGACCGAAAAATATATGTACCAAAAACCAATCCAATCCAACTAGAAAATTTATTACGTTAAACATAAGTAGTATTTAGTAGGGTGGGCCGAAAAAAAACTTGTTTTCAAGTTTCAAAACACTATACCGCGGAAAACTTGAATCTCTGGTAGACAAGTAAAAAGCAACAAAATTTTTTTTAAATCGGTTAAAAATTGTCCTTGCGAATCAGCTATAAAGTTTAAAAAATACCCGATTTTCATTATTTTTCGAGTAAATCGAATAAAATAAAATAACTTCTATAAGGAGTATAACAATTACCATAGAAGGTATCGAAATAAAACATAGAATGAATTTTACAATACTATATTGTCAGTTTATTACACCTATACTAATAAATATACGCGTTTTTACTTGAAATTCACATAGGTATTCGTATGAAATAAAGAGTTTTTTTTCTGACTGTGCAAAATTAGTTTTTTATTAATATACTACCTAGCTCGAATATCACTCCCCATCACCATCATTCTTAACAATTAAGCCGCTTTTTACAGTTCGCTTCGCGATCGGAGCTCGCTTGTTGCACATCAACACCGCATCAAGATATTTCGCTCATCCGCACAAATAATGCTCTTCGCTTATCAAAATAGCTTATCAATTATTACAAGCTTATAAGCTAATAAGATAATTAATAGTTTATCAAAAATTTACATATAATGGAACTACATCACAATTTAATAGTTTCTAAAAATATTTCATCCCAATATTGTTCAAGACACATAACAGTTTGAAATTTCATATCTTATACTATCAACTTTTATCCTTTAACCTATACCAAATTGATAACAGATAACGACATACACCGAAGTCTCTAATGGAAAATGAAACCCTAATCTTGTGAAGGTTCACAGTTCACGTGACAATACGACCCCGGAGTTCTGCAAATGCCCCAGTATCAGGTCAAAAATTCTTCCCCGTCAGATTTCATCGTAACCACAAAGTGTCCAATAAGTCACCTTCGCAACAAGAATACCTTCAACTACTATAAAAAAATCAGACATGTGAACCAAACAAGAGGACCAGAAATTTCGAGCACTACCGGCTCTTGTTCGTAGCCCGCTATCTGACCCTACCATATCCATCTTTCTAGAATTTCACTCAAGAACAAAGGGCCCCCAAATCAGGGGCCCCTTATGAAAAATGAAATGGGCCTAATAGCTTCCCTCACCGGTAGGCTTGCCTTTAACCTCAACCTTTTATATTTCTCTTCCCCTATTGGCAACACCAATCGGGGTGTCGTAATGGCACAGGTATCAGACGCCAGTCCGTAATAATAGGTGTTCTTACCGAACGAATTAATCGAGCGATTCCATTGTTGGAACATTTTTTTTTTTGTTCTAAAGGGTCCTTAAGGCAGTGACATTATTTAATACCGTTCTTTGTTTCTTTTTGGACGTGATTTGTCGTTATCTTATTGTTGCAAGGTAAACGGAAGGTCACGTAGGTTTTCCATTTATTCCGTCCAGATCTGCGAATTATTTTGTTCTTTTTTTTTTCAGGGGAGGGGGTTGTCCTGCCCAATAGGTCGATGCTAATGCCGTTCTTGTGTACTTTTTGGATACAGTCCGTTGACTCTGGGGACTGGCGTGGGCTTGGAATAGAACGTTTTTAGGGGGGTTGTCACCATCCCCCTCAAGGGAATCGAAAGTGGGCGGACTTTATGTAGCTCTATTGCCAATAATGGCCCTCGCAAATTGTTACAAATCCCACGTTTTTTCGGGAATTGATATATTAGTGTGTGAGTTATTAATTATTGAAAGGAAGTCATTTTTCAACCATGTCAAGTTACCCACTTGTACAAAGTGACAATCTTGTCGGATAATATATTTTAATGTAGGTATATACCTGATAATTTTTAAATTATATAGTTATATACCTAATAAATTCTTTCTAATATTTTAATCTAATTTTCTTTATGTATTCAGTAAATCTGAGACCAATAAAATAGGTAAACGCCAAAAATTCTGAGTAAGTATTGGTTACTTGTTGTTATGTTATTTTCTAAAAATATCTAAAAATTACTCAATTTTAGGAAACTAATTTTAAAAAAATATTAAATTTGAAGAAAATTAAAGTATAACGACTTTTGTAAAAAATAAATTTTGTATCAATATGCTCCACGGGTGGGGTAGTTGGATACATTGATTCGGGCACAATGATGCAGTGATTTACTTGCTCAAAAATAATAATTAATAACAAAAATTTATGAAAATAATAAACTTTCTTTTATTGAGAGATCCTAAGCCCATTTACATTATCATTTTTGAATATAAAACACAAATTTTCCATTCAATTTGCAAGTTAAGGAATGGTCATCTTTAACAATTATCTAATTAAGGAAGTAAGTTGCAATTTTCATGGGGATAATTGCCTGTGAATTACTTGAATAAAATTCAAAGGTATCTTTGTTGAAAATCATCAAGAAATTTAACAAAAAAATTCGAGACTAATAAACAGGATAGTTTTTGGCCATTTACAGTATTATTTTGACACTGGATTTTTTACCTGTAAATGTGCAAAGATCATTATCATTTGGTCATGTGTTTATCAATTACATTTTCTTTTACAAAATTTAGAAATACGCATAACTACAATAAAAGCAGTTAACAATCTCAGACACTTGACAAGACCCAAAGATTCGAAAATAAACATAAATATCATTCACTATAGATCTAAATTATTCGTAACTGATTTTTTTAAAAATTGCTGAGATATATTCTTCTCCCAACGCAAAATATGGGAACTTTTATGTATACATCAATGTGCCGAACGAGTGCAAAATTAAAGTACTCCACATTTAGTGTATCAATTTGTCCAAATGGTTATTTTTGAACAAAAAACTTTCTTTAACAAATAGGCAAATTTTATCTAAAATTTAAATATACCTCATTTTAGTAACAACAACGAACTTTCTTCTTGAATTTACAGGTATCTGTATTCAAAGTAGAATAGCGTCAGTAAGATTTTACATTTAACTTGAAAATTTACTTTCGGGAATTTTTGACGAATCAAATTAATTTTCTTTCATTAAAATTTATTGACTTACTGCAAATGTAATGTTTAACGGTTTCAGATATAATGTTTATGCCTTGTTACGGCAACTTTTAGAAAAGAAATACTTAAATAACCTTGACAGTTTTTGAGATATTGAAAGTGTATCAATGTGCCCCTTGTATCAAATCGCCCCGTTTTCCCTAACACATTTTCGAAATTAATATCAACAAGTTAACTAGTGAATACATGCCTAATAGTATTACTAAATCAAGTAAGTAAGTAAGTGAAATATCTGTGTTTAGAATTCATGCGAAAAGCAAATGCACTCATTACTGATAAGGTATTAAATAAAAACTAAAAAATATGATTATGCATGCAAGGTAGATACTATCTTGATGAGTAAAAAGAATACAAATATGAAACCATTCATCCCTGAAGTTTTATTCCCATCAATCATAAAAATGTCAATGTAAGTTAAAGTTTGCTTACGAATGAAAGAAGACTGTTGATAAAAATCTAACGATAACTATTAACATTATTCATACAGCTAAACATGTTTATCAAAATAACCAAACCTGAAAGCAAAGCTTTTAGAATAACGACATAAACATAGTTCAAACAATGTTTTGAGGCTTCATCCGTTAGAATAGTTGTCAGTACTTTTCCCACCAAAACAGCCCCCCGGAAAACTCCAACCAGCGCGCATTCGTCCTTAAAATAGACACTGGACGACAGTCGATTAATTATCGGTGACTTTGACAGATTGCGTTTTAAGTTCCAACTTAGCTAACAAACATCGAATTCCCTGGTGATGCTCCCACGCAGAGTCAACCTCCCATCGGTGGCAATTGACTGCGACAATTCAATTGCCGTATGAAATCCCATCAGATAAGTAATCAGGAACTGCTCTTATGCGATTTGAATGGTGCCCGGTTCCAAATCCGTGCTTGTTAAGATATATCTATTCAATTAGTGGTGGGTTTTAGGAACTATTTAGCTTGGACAAGATTTACCAGTAAATTTTTATAAAAAACAAAATATGTAATGTGTTAAAAAAGCAAGAAGAGATTCAGAAAATCTTGACAGTTCCCGTATTTTTTAAAAATGGAAATAAAGCCATTTTCCCTGTAAAACAAACGGTTCTAATCTCAAAAATCAGCAGTAAAAGTTTCAAAAAATATTATTTAATTAGATATTTGAAAATAAAAATAGCTAAATTTAAGTTGACCTCCAAGCTCCCGTGACGTAATTTGATACAAACAAACCATTCCTCCAAATTTTAGACGTTTTGAGCATTGATTGAAATAAAATTTATTAGATCTTAATAATAAAAGCATTAATCACAAAATAACAATGTACGATTTGATATTGAGTTTAAAAACCTATAATGGTGGGTTTTATAATCCTTGGACTTTCTTTTATGTATATAGCTTTAAAGTAAGAAAGACATTGAGACTATCAAAGAAGTAATAATAAACCTCATCTGCTGATATAGTATGCCTAATTGAATACTTTGCATGTACACCGATAGGAATTTTCAATAAATAAATTGTATTAGTTTCACACAAATATGCCTTTTAAAGAGATAGACCCTAGTTATAAAAGAGACAATGTTTTTTGGGAGTACAGGTATTATGGCGTAAAAAACTTTAATGCTTTTTTTGCTGTTTTAAAGACCTCAAAAGTTGCTAGTATTACAGCATTAAAACCGGTTAATTTACTCTTTTTTAATAAACACAATTAGGAAGACTTTTTAAGACCCATAACAAATCAGTATTTTAAAAACTAATATCTTAAGAAAATGAAATAAATAGGGTTGGAATTGGTCTTATTAAGTGAATATTTTAATGAATTATCATGGTTAAAAGAAAATTTATAGCACACACGTAAAAAAAATAGTTTTTTATTTATTCAGTCTCGATTGTAAACAAATTATGGAAGTTAATAAACCTGTAATAACACAGTTATTTTTTTTAAATTTGTAAACCTTAGTGATTTTTAAAAAGAACTCCCCTCTAAAGGAAGGAAAAATATTTACATAGTTATTAAATAATTATAATTATTTTTTTCTTCGCATAAGTCATCAAATACTAGGTCTTGTAATTTCACAGTTTTATGCTTTATTTCAAATTAAATCACTTTACGTTTATAACTACTTTTTTTCAACACAAATAAATTTTTATTGCTTGTCATAAAAGTTTATTAAAAATAAAACTCAGTATCAATTTAGTTAATATTGAACTCATGACTTTTTATCACTTGATCTTTTTTTCACTATTCGACAAGTACCTACAGCATTAGGAAATAACTATTACTAATAAAGATTTATTGAACTTTTACTTCATAAAGACTGAAGTTAATACTACTGATACTGTTTCAATTTTTTTTTTTTTTTTTTGCTTAACTTTGAAATCGATTCCTTTATTTTTAGTAGGATTCATTTTCAGTCATTTCTTTCCAATGGAACTAACTGAAAGAAATGATAATTTGGAGAGTCAAATGAAAATAAAAAGTAAAAATAAAATTCTTCTTCTTACAGATACCAAAGCTGAAGGTCTGTAAAGATAACATCATAAAAAGCCAAATATTAAAATTAAGCGTTTTAGGAATACTGACTGAAAAATTCCATGAAATAAATTAAAACCATACTATCTCCGAATAAAAAGAAATCAAGATCTTTTGCTCCCGCTAGATTTTTTTTTCCAAATTAATGTTGATTTAGAGCTGCTAATACGTTCCTATACCTTTCCCTCTGTTAGAATAGGATATATAATGAATTCTCATAGAGTATGTTTTTTAGAGAAAAGACGAAAAAAAACTTGCAAGAGTTTAATTTATTTTGAAAAATTTTATTTTATGCAGAGGGTATTAATATGGTTTATTAGAAAATGATATGAGGTGTTTTGTTGCTTTTTTAAGCAGATTATTTTGGAGAGGTGATATATTTTTCTTCAACTAATTGGAAAGAAAATTACATATTTGTTGTATGATGCTTAATTTTCTTTTCGGTATAATTAGTTTTTAACATACGAATCCAAGTGTAAAAGTATAACTTCAAGATAGTTCCATAATGAAAAAAAGTTAAGATATATTTCTCCAAGGAGAGGTGTGGGTTACTAGTTATTAGTAGTTCTTATAACTTACTTAACACATACAAGTAAAAACAAGTAAGCCAATGGGATATTTGTTGAAATAAAAATTTAAAAATATTACAATTTCATTACCATGGAAGTAAACTTTCTCTACCTAATTGTACAATAAAAATTACTGATAAAATAATGACACTAACAATAAAATGCAAACTATAAATTATTAATTATCAAATCTTGTAACACTGGAAGATAGTTTTATATTTATCATAAATAAGGGGTTCAAATCAATAAATTTAATTGTTATACTAGCTGATATGCCCGCCGTTGCTCGGGGGATAAAAGGCTAATCGAACCGTGTGTTAAAATAAATAAGCATTATCGTTTACATGCAATAGAGTCAACAGTCTTCCCGCTAGGATTATTTTTTGATGCCATACCACTTCGTTAAGATGTAAAAAAACCCTTTAAAAATGCCACCTGTTTAGATTTAATGTGTGAAATCCCCATCCCCGTTTTTAAAGAGTATTTTTCAAAATAGGAAAAAAGTCAGGGGACCTTCTGAACCCCATTATTTTTTTCTCTTTTGTCCTTTTCTCCCTCCATCCATTTCTGCAATTGGTATAAATGTATATTTGAGGCAAATTTCTCCGCCTTCGCTTCACAAAGATATATTATTGAACAGCAATTTCTATAGATAAAACTTATTTCCCCCTCATCCCGCTAAATTTTTATGTAATACAAAACAAATTAATATACTACATACTTTTATACTTTTTTAAGATGTTATAAAAATCTTAAAAAACCGGTTTAGAATTAGTGTTTATAACCATTTTTTAATAATGATATTTTTTTTAAAAACAGGGGGAGACCCCCTGAACCCCCCTTTGCTGATTTATCACCAAATCATTCATTGAAAGAAATTTCAAACATGAAATAAAAGTAAACATAATTTGAATCGACACTGAAAATGCTTGTGATAAAATATTGTTTAATTTGAACTTTGCTGGAAATACTTAAATTTGATTAAATAGAAAAAAGAATAACATTTTTCAGTGGAACGGTTTTTGGTTATCATAAAAAAAATTATTTAATCATTAAAAATTGTTTTTTTATCATATTTTTTAAAAATTCACCTGTTATAAAACATTTCAAAATAAATATTTCCAACAATAGAGTTTTTGCGTGTCCTGGAAAGAGCAATAATCGCAATAAATTTAACATTGAAGGCTAAGCATAAGAATTTAGAAAAGAGACAAAAAAGGCACCTTGGAATGCTTTGATTCAGAAAATTCTTTTTCGCAAACCTTCCTGGTTGTGTGAGGAACAACATGCTAAAATTTCATAACAATCACATTAATAATGTGGGTGCTAGGATCCAAAAACTAAAAACGGGAGTGAATATTCAAACCCCCGTGCACCCCCTCCAGAATGGAATATCGAAAAATCCAGAAATTACTTTCTTTGAAATTCTCTCAAGAAGATATAAACAACAGTTCAATTCGTAATATCGATTTCTCGGTATTGTTTTCTTCGAAAATATAAAACTTGGTTTATGCTCAGCAAAAACGGGTTTTTGGAATATTCAGACCTCTTAAAATTCGAATATCCAAAATCTGAAAAATGCCTTTCTAGAAATTGTTGCTAGGTACCTTCCTGCGAAATAACAAAGATCTGGGGTCATTTGGGACGCTGCTGGGCTCAAAAACGTCAAAAACGCTCCAAACCCCCCTGTGGGTCAGAAAAAAAATATTTCGAAAAATCCCTTCTTAGTGCGCGTATACACCGTAAGGTCTTCGACCCTACCAAGTTTCGAGTCTTTAGCCCCGGTAGATTTTGCTGTGCGTTGGTAAGTGAGTGAGTGTGTGAGTGAGTGAGTGGTAAAGCTCTTTTATTATTATAGATGTGTGCCTCTCTATATATTCACTAAGAAAAGAGTAAAACATTCAATCCTGCATTTGAAATCATTTCACGCAACATCATTGATCAGATTACCTTTACACACTCATGCTTCCAAAATATCCACCAAACCCTATGAAATAAATCATTCCACCCGAACGATTCTCGAATAACACATCACCTCCTCAAAACCTCCATTCGAGGGGTACAGACCCCCGTCTCTTTTAATCGAATCTATCTCAACCATTCGCTTCCCATTGCGAACCATACGAGCATGGCTTTTTCGCATATCGTTTCCCAAACAAACACGGATCGCCCGAGAAGATCGTCATCAAAGCTCGGTTCCAAAAACCTCCACCCCTTTTGAAAGCGCCCCCTCGATAAAAATCCGGTGAGTGAGTTATATTCTCGGCTAAGATAAATAGGCGGGAATGACTTAACTCTTCTCTCTCTCTTGGGCCGAGTGCAAATATGGCGGGATCAAAGGCAGGGGCTGAATGGAGGGCGGCATGAAAAGATTGTACGCTCCGGTAAGCCCTGTCTCTGTGCACACAGCGGCGTGCGTTTAGCCCCTGGACCCATACATACATATCTAATGTAGCACCGATGGTACCTGATGAATTTGCCTTCAGGGGTCGCTCCCACATTGCGGGCCGGAAGCTTTGGAAGGTTTAAATGTTACAGAAAAAAACATTTTCTCTTCAAGAAAGGCCAGAAACTCATACAGAAGTAAAACTAGAGGAGTAAAAGGGGTTGTTAAACCTTTGATAGTTAAAAATATTAAGCTTGTACAGAAGATTTCAAACATATAACTTTACCGGACAATTGAATTATGTATTGCCTTTACTTAACTCTGTTTAAATAATTTTAAAATATTTTAACTGTTACAATTTATTTAGCTTTTAAAAATTATACTATTACTAAAAATCACTAGGTATGTAATGACTCTTAAATGACTGCCAAACTACATGCCATTAAAATTATTATGTTCCGTTTAAAAGTTATCTGTTGAAAATATATGCAGAAACAAAGCGTAAATATTTGTTTGACTTTTCCTCAAAGGATGCTGTGAAATACACGAATAGCTTCTTAAAAACACGAAATGTACTTATCCTGTATCAAAGTCAACCATATAGATTCTAAGATATTAAAAAAAAGTTCTAAAATAGTACTCAATAACTCTAATTACTTTCTGTGATCAAATGTGATACAATTTTTATATTAAAAGTTATTGCTTGACCATCTCTCAGTACCTTAATATCTATCTACTCATCTTCATAAATACTTAGGCGGGAAAGTATATTATTATAGAAATTAACTTTGTCAAAAATCTCTTATATTACAGATTTGTAGCTAGTTTAATGGAATTTAAGTGAAATATTTTTGGAGACAGTAAAATAAATTGAAGAGAGATGGAAAAGTACAATTCTAATAAGTAGTTCTGGAATTTGAGACTTAAATAAAAATGAAATCTAAAATTTTGTTTGATCTATTTGTATTATCACACATATTCTTTGGCATCATATTAATTCATGGTATGAACAGCAATTTATTTGTAAAGCATCACAAATGTTATTAAATGAATCTAGAAAATTTCAGGACCAAAAGCTGATGTGGTCTTATTCAAAGTGAGATCACACGCATAAATCTTAAAACTCTAAATAACGCTTATTAAATAATCCTAAATTATATTCACACGATTATAATGTTAACTTTTTAACTGTTTTATAAAATAAAAGGAGATTAATTTTTAACAGGAACTCAAGAAATATTCTACAATGTTTCAAATTTTATCGTTCATAATCTAGTGATTCTGTTATTATCTTTACGTCCCTTATTTTCTTAAAAGTGCCGTAATTTAAAGAGGTTTTCTCTTTTAAAATCTTACCTTAGATATTCGTTTTGATTACACCCAAACTATATTACTAACAAGGAGAGGATCCCAACGTGTCATCACCGATTTGGTTCATTTTTGGTGTGGAAGTAGTGCATGACTAGGACATCAATTTGTGAAAGTATTAAGAAGCAACTTTCAGAAATTTTGGAAAAAATCGCAATTAAAAATCTTAACATGTACTTATATATCTGATAAGATTCTAGTCTTGCAAGCGGATCGTGGTGTAGCGGTAAGAGCTGTGATTCCCAACCCAAAGGTCCAGGGATCGAGTCTCGCTGCATACCATAATTTTTATTTTTTTTCCACGCAATTAAGAGCACAGATATGAAATAAAGTAGTACATATTTATATTTATAATTATCAATTTTGAAACATTTTTTAAATATTTTTTTTGAAGTATTTTCAATCCTTGTTTCCCAAAAAAATAGTTATTAAATCCAATTTTTATGATCCTATTGTAAATATTATATGTTTACCTACAAAAATGTTTATTTTAACTATCAAATCAGACACATAAAAAATCCTTTTAGCATAACAAAATTGCGTACTTTCTTTCTGATAGTTAGGGATAAATTAAGGTAAAACTTCATATATAAAAATATAAATTATTATTATTATTATTTTTTTGAAAAAAATCTTTTCATTCCTTGTTTCCCAAAAATATAAATTATTAAATCCAATTTTTTATGATCCGTTTGTAAATATTATATATTTACCAAAAAAATTTTTACGCACAAGAAAAAATATTTTAAAATTTATAATTAAATATTATTATAAGTTTATTTCATATCTATGTTCTTAATTGTGTGGAAAATTAAAATAAGAAATATGGTATGCAGCGAGACTCGATCCCGGGACCTTTGGGTTGGGAATCACAGGTCTTACCGCTACACCACGATCCGCTTACAAATCGAGAATCTTATCAGATATATAAGTACATGTAAAGATTTTTAATCGCGATTTTCTCCAAAATTTCTAAAAGTTGCTTCTTAATATTTTCACAAATTGATGTCCTAGTCATGCACTACTTCCCCACCAAAAATGAACCAAATCGGTGATGACACGTTGGGATCCTCTCCTTGTAAGTGCGCCAAAAAATAAATTTATTTGAATGAGAAAAAAATGGGGATGGTGAAAAAAGAACATTTTATGAACCTAAGTTTCCTTTGTATCTTCTACGTATGTGTGTGGGACCTCAGATCTTTATCTTCTCCTTCCCTATTCCCCCTGTTTCAGTTGCTGGCCGACCCCTGCTGAGAACATTCTTCAGTGTCTGGCTAACAAGATTGGGGTTTAAAGGGAAGATCCGCAATTCGGTTTTTAATATTTGAGGGAGGAGCACAACTCCTTCTGGGGAGTATCGGAAACTGTTGAGGCTCCTCTTCTATAAGCTTGATTATAATTTGATGAGCTGAGGCTGAGAGAGGAACACAAGACGAAGCGGGGGAGAAAGAGGGGTTGAGGTTTTAACTGGGAGAAGTATCGTCGATTTGTTACTGGGTAAAAATGTCGCTGTGAAGATTCATTCAGTTTACTAAGTTGGAAATGAGGTTTATGAATATACGCAACCCTTTTAAGTTATGCACGTACAATGAAATTCCGCTATTACAAAGGTTGGGGTTCACCGTGATGAACTTGGGAAGTAAAATCTCAATCTTTGTTTTCACTGTTTTGACCGAAAACCCAAAATTTTAGCAAACTTTTTACAGAGAACCTCTAGTCATGAGTGGATTTAGGAGGAAGGTCCTGAGAGACAAGCTAAATAATTTTGGACATCTGTTTTCTTTATAAGCATCACTAACTGGGTCTGGTTCGAAATCCCGACAATCAGTCGCCCGACAGGTACGGTTGCCCAACATCATCATCGCCAATGCGATACAACGGGAAGGAAGGAGAATTGTCAGCATTATTAATAATGCCCGAAGTGGAGGCGGGAAAAGTGATAAATTTCATTGATAAATTCCATTAAATTTATCACATTGCCCGTAACATATAGTATAGCAACCAGTTATTTATAACTTGAATGAAATATTAAAAAATATATATATAATTATATCTTCTTAATCTATTTTAATTCTTCACATCTACTATGTAGCATCTCTGATTTATTATACGTATATGAATGCAAGTTACAATTTTTTAAGATCTAACTTAATATTTATATAAAAAGCAATTATTTATTTAAGTATTCTTAGTAGGTAGCATACAAAAAATGAATATTTGATAGCCTATCTTCAGGCAAATAAGAACCCCCATGGGGAGCCATAATTAAATATATTTAGAACTCTCATGCTCTTTCAATCCCTTCATATTGCGTCAACTAGCCAAATTAAACAAACATAGAGCCAAAAATAACGACTTTCCTCAGGAGCAATATAAAAATATCCTCATTACACACCATCCATTTGTCCTTCCATAAAACCAGCCTTAACCCTTCCGAAAACACCTGTTTAGAAGACTGTTTAAAGGGCGGATGCCCCCCAACCCCATCATCGCTCGAGATGTTCTGGACCAGAGTATTTATTAATAACGCCCTTGAGATGACCAGTATCGAGGTGTATTGTTGCGGTTTTACAACGACCGTTTCCATTTATGCTGTTTCCCCCTTATTTCACGCCGTGCTGGTTTCCCTAAATACCAGACGCTATTCATATGGAGGGGGACTTTCACTATGCTAATGAAGGGAAGAAGGCTTAGAAAAACACAGGAAGGAAGCCAGGGAGAAAAATATGTTGTTCAGAAGAAGTCTGATGTGGATCTGTTGGTGGTTTCATTTAATTCTGGGTCATTTGTCTTGATGGATATTTTCGGCGGATTTGGTCTACCGCTTTTGAAAGTACTATAACCTTATGGAAGTCAAAAAGCAGTGTCGTGGTCTCCAAACAATAATTTTGAAAATTTTTAGAATTTTTCAGGGATTGTTTTTGCAGGTATTTAGATTTTAAACAGCTTCAACACCTTTCTTAAAAAAATTTAGTGTTTAAACGTATAATTTGGACACTTAAATTATACGCATGCAAACGTCATATAGTAAAAAATAAAGAGTACTACTTCTACCAACCTATCACGCCGAATTAAAGAGTACTAACTTAATAAATCAAGTATATGCTACTATAAAGGGGCCCACAGACGAGCATCTTGTCGTCAACCCGTTTGGCAACCAGGTTGATGCTTTTCCCACAGACGGCCAACCTGGTCGTCAACCAGAATGTAAACAATGAAGAAAAAATTAATCAGATTGTAACAAATTAATATATTTTGATACTTTAAATATTTGATATTTATACTTTTATATTTTATTTAATTATTCTCTCGAGCTAGAATTATATTATTTTAATTTTTAATGCTTAGTTTTTTTTATTTTCCTAATAACATGTTCCGATTAAGCTCCGCCCACCAAGTTGACGATCAGATCATCAACCTGAAATTCAATCATCAACTTCCCCACAGACGGCCAACTTGGTTTAAAACTTGCTCAAATTGACAACCCGGTTGACGACCAAGTTGCTCGTCTGTGGGCCCCTTTACATATTATCATATTTTGTTACCTGTGGTAAAACAATAATCCCGCAACCTACAGAGATTTGCTGTCCTTTTAAAATGTTTAAATACATATTTAGCATGAAGTCATAAATTTAGAACAAATTAAACGAAGACAATCTTAACAACAAAACAGCTATTGAGTTGAGTTGTATCACAAAAAATATTTTCCAATAGATCCATAAAAGTGTCCATGTAACGTGAAATAAGATTTGTAACTTCCTAACTTCCTGTTGCCACAAAGTTTAATTTTATAACTTTCTAGTATTCAATTTCTTTTCCTTCAATTTTCTACAAAATAAAAAAAATTTATGTTCTTAAAAATTAAGCTAATTTTAAATATAAACGAGGGGAATATAAAGTATTTGTCAGGAAATATAATACGTTTTATTTAAACTTTTTGTTCACATAATTTTATTTTTCGCCAAATTTTTCTCGTTGAATATTTCTTTGAGTATGAGAAACATTTATTTTACAAACATCGTACTTTAAATTTTTGGCTCTTGGATATTTACTTGTATGTTTTAGTATTTGAATCGTTTAACAAAACAAGTAGTAAAGAATTCGTACGAAATTATTTTAACTCCTTTTATTAGTAGTTAGTTTATAAACCGAAAGAAATTAAAACTAAGGGATAAATAAAAATGTTCTCCTTAATTTTTTCTTTGTTTGTTCCTGTATTCTCCCATGTGATAGCTTTAAGTATTTGTAAAAAAAATTCATTCGTTTCGGCAGAAATAAGGAGAAATAATTTATACTAAGGGGCCGTTCAAATATTACGTAAGCACCTAAGGGGGGTGCTATTTCTTATTTTTCCTGACAAAGGGGGAGAGGGAGTATGAGTGATGCTTACGTAAGATGTTACAAACACTGCATTTTCGAAAATCTCTTGTTTCATGCATAAATAATTTCAAAATTCAACCGAAAATAAATTTTACCAGATAAAACAAATTTACACATTTTTCACAAGAAAAGTTTTAACTATAACTTTCTATAACTTAACTGTGTAACTTAAGCTTGCAGTTAAGTTTTAACTATAACTTAATTTTGAATGGAGAACAATGAATTTCAGAAATCTAAGCATTACTTAAGAATTTATACAAAAAAAATAACAAAGGGGGGGGGGCAGTTTTCTTACGTAATTATGTGAGGGGGTTTTGCTGTTTGCTTATTTTTGCACGTAATATTTGAACGGCACCTAAACTGTGAATACAGATTTGATAAACATCTTATAAAAACAAAAACTACTGTTGCATTATCAAGTACTATGTCTATAAATAATGAATGTATACCAGGTACTATAGCGTATTACATTGTAATATAACTTAACGGTAACACTTGTAAACATGATGAAATAAAAAGTACAGTAGAGAAAAACACACAGTTAATAAAATCTGAATAAAATAGAATTAAAAGTTTTACTAGTTACCCATATAAAAATTAAGAGCCCGACGAGTTAATTATTCCAATCCAAAGTAAGATCTTACCATGTCGTCAGGAATCAGTATCATACTAACAATCTTGAGGTCGAAATAAATGCATACTAAAAATAACCTTTTGTAGCGAAAAGTTAGTTTTAGATAGTCTAATAATACAACAGCGCAACAAAACTAAAGAAGGGATTGAATAAAAGAGACATTTTCGTATTGTTCGAGCTCTGTAATAAAAACTAATCTTGAGAAAGTTTCGTAACAAGAGGATACATTCTCTGAAAGGTTTACAGTACCTTTAATTGAATCTTCGAAAGCATCTTTTCAGGATCTACAAAACAAGTTAACTTTAGAGATGTAGTATATTAAAAACCTATTCGAGTAACACGATATCTTTTTAACATTACTAGAACAAACTAACTGAACTAAAGTAGGAAAAATGTAGAGAAAAGGATTGAGAATAATGAATGGAATACGCTGTGGAAGCCTGCAATTCAGAAAGAAAAATTCCAGACCATAGGATTTAAAAGAGATTTTTCCTTAGAAATACCGTTTCGCTCCACGAGAATTCCAGTCTCTAAATCTGTAAAAGAATCGCATACGTCGCTTCGGATTGAATAACAACGAACATCCTCGTGTATATCTTAATAAAGGGAGAATACATCGCCTTCAGAACAGAAAACCGTCCTAGCTTTGTAATCTATTCCCTTCATATACAACTCCTTTTCTCGCTCACGGAGTCAATAAGCAAAGAAATCTCATAAACTACAATAAGAAGACTGGAAAAAGGAGGCATCCAGCGACTTTTCCAGCAAAGCTCCTTCGGCCAACAACCCGGCTAAATGGCTAAACCCCGAAAAGAAAAACGAACCATAAATCAGGACACACAAAAACCGGGAATTCCTGTCCTGATCCCGATCCCTGGAAAAACATCAGACGCGGAATATTTTGCATTTAGAGCTGAGGGTGGCCACCGAACCGTGCTGTCCGCTTCGAAATGAACCATTCGAACGTTCTTTTTCCCGTGTTCCGGAGAGGATATATTTATTTCAGCAGTATGCTATAGGGCAATAAAGGCTCGGCAGTTGTTTGAGGGGCATTACATGCTAATCGAGGGATAATACACAGAGTAGAAGGGTGTACTGTGTGTGTGTTGCTTCCGATTTGTGTGTTTGGAGGGAGTCGGGCCATTGTTCGTGTTCTTGGTGGAAAGAGATCGGGATTGAATGAAGTTCACCGGAGCGAAAAACGGGAATGAAAATAAATTCGGCTTTTGTGTCGCGATTTTTTTTTTTCTAGAGAGTTAAGGAAACTGCCGTAACATTGATATCTTAGGACAAAATATAAAACTACTGTAAAATGGAATTAATTAGATGAGGACCACTGAAGGAAAATATTTATTTATTTTGCTAGGAGAAATATTTCAAACGTCAGAGTGAAAAAAACGTCAGAGTGACGAAATAAAAATGTATTTCCTTTTCTTTTAATATATCTAACCCATCAAAGAAATTCGATACATAAGGTATTAAAGCTTATTAAATTAAATTATTAAAAACAATCAAAAGTAACATTTTTTTATACTTTTTAATTATTAGTTTAATTAGAGATTAGACTTGTAAGGATGTAAAGGAAAAAGGGTGAGCTGATTTTTAAATGAGTAAAAAACAATCGAGATTAAGAACTACCAATTCCTATCACAAACTCAAACTTTGATTTTGATAAAATCGTAGCAAATTTAAGGACTATGGACCGATTTAAAGCTCTACTATTCATTAATCCATACACAAAGAAGCCAAAGTTCAGCTGACACTTTGTACCCGATGTATTTTTATAGAGCTATATCTCAAATTACACATAGTTGAAGTCTCTCTACTCACAAAAAGCACCCTTCCACTTAACTAGGGAGATTGTCAAAACTGATTGGACCCATTTCGAGGACCCTAGACTGCATTCTCTTTACCCCGTCCAAAAGACAATTCATCAAAACGTCACACGGTCTTACAAAAAGGAAACAAAAAAGCTCGATAGCACTGAAAACCAAACCTCAAAAACCGATCGGATACCACACACCACGCCACGTATCACAAAAGCTCACATTGTGTCGCATTTATTTACCCACTCTTCTGCTGGGTTCTGCGGGAAAGTCAACTGTCGCCCCCCTATATGTATGACAAAACACCGTCTGCTCCGTGTCTGTCAGCCGCCGAATCGGCCTGGGTGACATATGCCCGCTTAACAAAACAGCGACTCAGAGCGGATGACATGTGATAGCTTAATTTCATTCTTCGTGCCACCACTGTTAACACTTCTGAACCAGGGTGCGTTTTTTGTTAGGTCGTGTGAACTTAAAATAGAGTGAAAATTCATAAAAAAGGAATCATTCTCTTCTTTTATGTTTAGAATCCTCGTCGTTCTTTCTGTCCGTGAGGAATTTGTACTCCCTTTCCATCAGAGAAGTAATGCAATATATTCCGAATGGTCTCCTTTTTTAGTGAAGTTCCATCCTTTGTCTGTATCCATGCTTTGTCCACCTTTTATCCCTCTCATCTTCATCCAACTCGTTGGCTTCATCTCCTTTATCCTCCTCTCCTCACGAGGCATTAAGAGGATGAGAGTGTTGAAGAGGAGAGAGGAATATAGAGGATGAGGTAGATGAAGATCAGAGGTTCAAGAGGATGAGAGGTATAAGAACCATGAAAAATAAAGAAATGAAAGAGATGAAAGTAAGGATGAAGATGAGATGGACACTGAGGATAAAAGGGATGGAAAAGAGAGAAGTAACATAGAACCTCACAATCTCAATCTCTCTTCTTCATCCATATGATCCTGTATATTCTTCTCATCATCTCGCTCCCACTTCCTCATCTCTTGATCCTCTTTACCTCTCTCATCCTCATGATCATCATCTTGATTATCTTCATCCCTTTTTTATGTTTTTCATTTCTAATTTTTCAGATAATTCTCTTAATACACATTATGGAGATTGTTGTATTATATTTGTTACTAACCGTAGGGCAAAAGAAAATTATCAATGCAATTGTCAAGGTGAAAGGAACAATGGGAGATGATCCTAAATAATTAAATTTAAGTCAAAGTGGTAAGCGGTCTTCTACGAGTTGGGAATCCCTGGTTTATTTGTTCATTATTGATTGATTTCCGTGCTGTAACCAGGCTTTTGTTTCAGAGGGGGTTTGACTCAATATTATTTCTAAGCTACCTCTACGAGTACTTTTATACGTTAAGTTTTGGAAGAAAAAACAGTATAAAAATTGGCGTAATAATTGGGGGGGTAACCTTTAAGCCTCGTCCCCCTGGATACTACCCTGACTTAATTTCATTAATTAGAGCTAGAAAATTTAATTCTCATGCCACATAAGAAAAACTCACCGTAAGACTGAGTATTATTCTGAAAGTAGTAAAAATTAAATAGATAATTTTTTTTGTAATAATTGTTTTATTTTTCCCATTTTGAATTTTTAAGAGATAGATAATGCAATGAAAAGATATTCAGTTACATTTTTTCTCATTTTAAAATTGTGACCCCTTTTGAATTTTAAACCGGGAAGAACTGGAAATAAAAAATAACATTCTCTTAACAGGGTAGATTTTTTTCGATCGAAATTTCGTCATGGAGATTTCACCACTTGGGCTCAGCCGTTGGTTGCCCCAAAAGAACGAACAGTGGGTGATGTATGGTAGGGTTTAGCCTAGGTGCGACCGCTCTGTCACTAGCATATTCGTCTGCAGAGCGAAATGTGGCAAACGATCTCAAAGAGAGGAAAAATATAGCCGTGCTGTCTGTGGCGATGAAAGAAACGTGGAATAATAAAAGTCGGTCCGCATTTTTCATCCGCAGATGGATGGTCTGTCGGAGGGAAATGGAATTAGGGACTTTTCGAATGCAGAATTCGGAATTAAAATGTCTGTTTTCAGATGCGAGCTTTGCATTCGTGGAGATATTGAGCGATTGACTTCTGTTTTCGTGGGTTGGTGAAGACAGCTGATTGTTGGGAAATCTCTGGATCAAAAAAGCAAAAGATTGTTGAATTAGAGTGTTTAAGGAAATGCAGTCTAGTGGCTTTGATAGAAAAGGGAAAATTTGATAGAAAGGGGCTTTTTCCAACATCGTTCCTTTCCCCGGTTTATTTCACTTGCTGCACTCCTATTTTAGAAAACTTTTAGATATAAGTCCAAAAGTCTTAGTTTAAATTTTAAAGTACACATTTTCAATAAAGTGGTATTGATACCGAAGAAGAGAGCGATTATCTTCATTATAAAAAGGAAATGAGACTCAAGCAAAAATCTTATTTTGTTTGTTTCTAATGCATTCATTGTGGACTCGATACCAACATTTTATAAAAACAACGGTACACTCTGCAATGAAGAAAAGAACGAGGATTAGATTTATTAAGTTGCTGTATTAAAGTTTGTTCAGACAATTTGTTATGAATACATAAAATGAAAAAGTTTTTTTTGACGTGATACGCATTCTTATTTAATTTAATCGTTAAAAATTAAATGACTAAGTATACCAGACTTTAAAATAATTTTAGTGTTTAGAACTTCGTACTTTTTATTTTCCCTTTAAAGACAGATGGACCATTTTTGCATGTTACTAATTTTTTTATATTTAAATAAGGCAAACAAAAGAGCTAATGACTTAGTTGACAACAAGTGCTTAGCATGTTTAAATATATGAATAAAAAAACTACGGTAAATGATGGATAAAAGTAGGCAAATTTTTAAATGTTCTTTTACATTCGTCTCATATAACAGAGGAGGGATACATTGTTGAAGGAATAATTTAGTAGGAATAGAATACTAGTAGGAAGTTTTTAAACAACGACTTCAATCCTTTAATATTTTTTTTCTTAAATTTGTCGTACATTTTTAGATTATTTTTGTTTCGGAATGGAAATTTTAAAACCATACGGACATATTTCCGTGGCTCCTATACATATGCGTACAAAACGTTCTAAATACATTTATTGAGGAATATAAAAATTATTCAAGAATTTTATATTTGATAGAAATTTTATTTTATAAATTTTCAGCTCTTCTCACGTCTCATTTTCTCTAATACCAAACTGCAAACCTTTAACCAAAAGATAAACAACTCTATGGATCTCAATGACAAATGATTTCCCATTCTAATCAACCCAGGATTCTGCATCTACTATACAATCAACATGCAGCCAAGACTACACCTCCATGTTCAACCCCCTCCTAAAATCATGGGATCCCCATCTTTTCTCGCTCCGTTTCCCAGGTTTTAGAGAACTCCCATTCCGTATTCCTTTGATGTTTCCTAGCAGAGTTGAGCTGCAGTGTTTCCTTCTCAGACGATATTGTGAGTGATTGTCTGGATTGGTGTATATCAAAACGTGGGAAATCGGTTTTAGGGCAGCCGAATTCATTATACATTTATGAAAGTGATTTTAATATGATACCACTAATAATACATCATAAATTTACTCTTCGGATCAAATAAGTAAGGCATTAACCTGTAAATTGAAGAGTAGCGATTAACTTAAATTTTAAATACTAAATATATAAATTTAAAGAAATAAAAATAGGAAAAAGCTCTCTTCTCTTTTTCACTGGTCAATAAATTTATAAAAATAATAAAATACTTCAAGAGCACCCAAACTGATTGAGAAATTTATTGCTGCATATCATTATACGATTTTGTATAGATTTTTTGACTCACACCTGTAAAACATGTTTTTTAGCTAAATGAGTCTGTATGCAATGAAAACAACTAAAAGTGAAAACCTCAATTTGTAGTTTTACACATACGATTAAAAGAGTGCTTTAAATTGGCACTGAAAAGCATTTTTAAACACGAAATATGAAACAATGTGCTACATACCATTATCTTTCACATATTAACATACAGTAAACCAGTAGGGTTTTTTTTTTTTTTTGGTTTTAGGGATTGGAATTTTCTAATTTTATACGTTAGTTATGCTTTAAAATAAATGAATGCTGCTTAAAAATACGCGCTTATTTTGATTCAAAAGGTAAGTAAACCCTTGAAAGTTACCCAAATTGCCACAGTTTACAAATTTTTAAAAATTTGTAACCTGTAACAAATTTGAGTCAGCTTCACTTATTCCAATATAACTTGTTATGAACAGATTATAAGGGTGGAAATATCTCAGGAGGGGTGAAAAAAAACTGCTTTTTAAGAGTTTCCTTCAAACATGGTATTTGTGGCACATGCAAATGCTCGTAAAATCTTACAATTCATAAAAAAAAAATTTAGGGAATTTAGTTCGAATTAATGGAGCTCCTAATTCTGGCATTCCAAAAGAATAGCATCATCGGTCTACGAACATTTTAAAAACTTTTTACTGAGAATGGAACACTTTCACTAATTAGAAAGATCAAAAACAAACCAATAAGCGAATCTTACCGCCATAACATGAAACCAGAGATAATCCAAACTCAGTTCAAATTAGACCAAATAGTGATACCTTACAAGCCAACCTCAACCCCTACCTCTGTGTTCCCCTGTAAATCTTAATTTAAATTCCATTAACTAGCCGACCCCCTAATCTAAATTCTAATCTTATCTACACCCCCTGCGAGAGCTCTATTTCCTCAGGATGTAGAAATGGCCTATTTAACACTCTCCTCCCAAGAGAATACTGCGTGGGATGTTGATGGTGCTCCCTTGTTGGACTGTTTCGATTTTCATACGGAAGATGTTTTAGCTGAGAACTCGTTAATCTGGGCATCAGAGTTCATCACAGAAATTTGAAATGAATATGCATAAAAGCAGTCGCTGTTGTTACTTATGTTGCATACCTTTATAAATCGTACCATGAAAGATAGTACTTCAATGACTATAAGGGTAAACTTATTTTATACCCTTAACTACATTGACTTTAAATATGACTATGAAATAAAACAGAACAATATTTTGGTCAAAGATTTTTTTTTTCTTCTACTACACCAACTTTAAGTAAATTAATGTTTTTAAGATTAAATATGAAAATCAAAGCAAAATCCAAAAATTTTGAAAATTTCTCATCGAAATCTTCTTATCTTCGGAAGAAGCTCAGATTCACACATTTTCAATTATTTCCAATGAGTGATAGCCAAAAGCGATTAATATTTAAAAGTTATAATTTTAATACAACAACCAAAAATTTAATAACAATGTTTTCACTTTTTCATCTGTTTAGGTGGATGCTACTGCAGTGACAAAGGGAAGGAGGAAGACAAAGGGGGAAATCTTTTCCCTAGGTGCACACAGCTCATACAAAATATGTCAGGTTTACGTAGCTGCAACTATCTTGCTGTCCTTCTATGACAAAAATTGGACGAATCTTGAACATTTGTGCTGCTTGGGTTCTGTTTCCATCTAAAAATGAGATAGATAAGCTGTCGTAAAACAACTTCCCTTTTTCTCTGTGTCCTCCAGCAGCAATACAATCTAAATTTAGCTGACATTACGCTGCTGTCCTCCTGGGCTGATATCGATGACCGCTACTGCAACAGCTTCGCATAACGCTCAAGTGGCTATGCACAATGGGGGGGGACTAGGTATTAAACACCTGGGCATTTATTTCTTCCGCTGCATCCGCCCTTGCAGAGCTCGGTACATTGGCTGCAGCCACCAGGCTGCCACCAGGGTGCGCTGGGAGATGTTTCAGGACTCTTTTGCTGTAGGGGGAGCGTTGAGCAGAATTTAACTGATATTGTGATGTATTCGGTCGTGAAATAGTAAAAAAGGAGGTATTTTTCTCTCTTCATTAAAACGATCCGGAAGTTTTGAATTTTGATGAATTTCAAAGAGAACACATATGATAAAGGACTTGATAATAGAAGAGTAATGTAAACAACAAAATTCTAATTGAGCGTTAGATAATGCCTTTCAAAAACTCATAACACTCGTTCTATGCGGGAATTTAAAACAATTCATTTAACAACTTCTCCTTAAATATTTCATACTTAATGTCATCCCATAAAAAGCAAGGTAGTAACAAAAACGAAATTATCGTTTCAAAAATACACTGGAAACTGTTAAGCAGAAAGAAAAATCAGGTGCCCTCTAGATGGCGATAAAACAAAAAAGGAATCGCACAACTACCTCCATTACAAACCAAAGAAGGCATCCCTCATTTCTTCACAGTCATTTGGAGCAAAAATACTTTCTTTCCAACAATATCCAAGGAGAAAAAAGGTGGAATACCGCCCCTATCCCAGCAGCCCAACCTCAGACAATCACTCCTATTCTCTCCCCTTATGAGCACTTAAGTCACCAAGGTGGAGAAGAACCGAGAGATATTCACCAACGAAAAAAAACCTAAATCACGGCCACAAAAGAAGCATATATCTCTCTATCCACCATTTAGTCAATAGCAAATGGCCCAGAAAGAATGGATACTGAAACAAACAGCAGCAGACGATATGAAAAAGCTTCTCTCCTGTCACAACGACACCCCCGTCTTTTTTCATCTCCGTCGCACCCCTTTCCCGCCAATCAATGGACCCCACTTCTCGTGGAACTATATCCCTCCGCGGAGGTGCATAGCCGAAAGTGGAGGAGGCATTAGCGGGGGTGAGGAATTCGGTCCTAATGAGGTGTGAGATATGGGGAGCCAGGGAAGGTATGACGCGGAGTTATGTCCACCCAGTCCATTAGCTTTACTTAGTCACTTGCGTTCCTCATTACACAGGGTCTCTCATTTTTGTTGAAAAATCGGAGCCACCGATTTGGAAAATTCTGGGAGCGAAGTTCGGGGAAGGATGGGTTTTGTTTGATGTTGAGGTAATCCGTGGACTAACGCGGTTTCCTGCTGACGTGTTCAGGACTTAATGGACTTGACCATTAAGTAGGATAATCTTGGTGATTTGTCTCGACGTAAGCGTTTGGGAGCTTGACGTTGCCAAGAGCCATTTCCGTTCAGAGTTCTGGCGTTCAGAGGGAGGACTAAAATGCGACTGTGCCATCGGTGTGCAATTCAGTAAATTAAATGCGTAGTATCCGTTACAAATACTTTACTTTTTTACTTTTGTTTCGGGGGGGGGGGTTGACTCAAATATTTTCTGAGGTACCTCCTTACAGGTACTTTTATACGTTAAATTTTAGATTACAACGCTGGATTGAAATTTTGATGCACTAAATTTCAAAATTGTACAAACAGTATGAATTCCAAGTTAAAGGAGGGATCTGGGGGGTCCTCCCCCAGAAAATTTTTGGTAATTGGCCCCTCAAAAGAGTGTTTTAGCTCATTTTGAGACCCCTTAGATTACACTCAAAGAGCACCACTCATTGTAAGCGGCTGAATTTTCAAGGTAAAAAGAAGGTATATTGTAATAAATGGCAAAATGTTGAGGGGGTTTTGGGTTCCTACTCCAGAAAAATTTTTGAATTTTTCCCCTAAAAGGGACATTTTAACTCATTTTGAGACACTTTAGGTTACATCAAAGAGGACCACTACGCAAATCACACAAGTTTGAAGGAAAAATCGTACTTAATAGATTTCAAAATTTCGAGGGGGTTTAGGGGTCCTCCCCCAGAAAAGTTTTGGAAATTTTACCCTTAAAAGTAGGGTTTTGACTCATTTTGAGACCCTTTGGGTTATACACGAAGAGGATCGCTCCTCGTGAGACATAATTTTTAAGGAAAACAGCTGTATAAAAATGGATGTCAAAATTTCGGGGGGGGGGTTAGAACCCCTAACCCCCCCTTGGATATGGCCCTGCACATTGAAATTACTACAGAAGCCAAAAAGGAATCTAAAGGCAGCTAGTTTATGGTAGTATGAAAAAACTGTGAAATAAAAAACTTCCAATTTTTTTTCAGAGCAGAATCTGACAGGATTTTAATTTCTTGCTTTTTATCCCGAAAGCTATCGAGAGAAATGCGACTATTTTTATTATAAATTTACTCTTTAATACATTGCAAGCGGAGATACCTGGCACTTGCACTAAAACCCTCAATTCGAATCACATATTATTAACACAACAATTTTAAACGAAAAAGTAAAAAAAAATGTTAAACATTGTTTACCCCAAAGTAGCCACTTCTAGTCCAGGGAGGGGTTAATGGATTTTCATACAGCACGATCAAAACAATGGAAAAATAAGGGCAAAAATATTTTATGAAAATTAAGAACGGATGATAACAACGACTGGTAATTAGTTATATTTAAATTAAATTTTTATTAAAGAAGTGTGTATTTACTTGACGGATTCATATTTTTCCTTAATTTTGCGTTGTTCAAGAATGAAAAAATGCATCGCTATATGTATTCGAATTGTTAACTTATTATCAACGTCTTATACGTGAATCAAGATGCAGCCAATATCAAATCCGAATGAAAGAAACAACCATCAGTAACACAGATCCGAAATAACATACATCCCGAAGTCCCGAAGGACGAAACCGTCGAAAACCCCGGCAAAGCGAAACAAAAAAATATGGCACACACACACACCTCCAACCAGAGAGCAACTTTTCCTCGTATTTTTCATTACCATTATTCCCATACTTTTTATTTATCATTCTGCTGCCTTCAAAACCTGAGAAGGAAACACAGACCATAATAAAGAAACAAATAGAAAAAAAGAGAAGGCGAAACCATTAGTATAAAAGGAGGGGGGTCGCCAGAAGGTCGTGTGTGTGACGGATCACAGACCTTCCAATACAATAAGCGAGGGGGACGGAGGAATGCTAATAGCATACGTGAACGGACCACCCCTGCTGTGGTGGCCCCGTCATTAAAAACGCGTTGGGATAACACCCTGAACACGCCTCTATGCTCGGAAACGATACCGGTAGCGCCATCTCTTGGACAACGCGGAGGTTTCGTATTGAGATGTTGGTTCAGTTGTTAGTACATGTGCTGCCATCTAGGGTCTATGGAAAGAATAGTTAATGAACACTCCCATGGAGATGGTATAAGTAGCGCCATCTCTTGGCTATTTTTCTATGCAATGATTCCTTTATTCGTTAAAAAAGTATGGTTGAGTGTTTGTTTGGGGTCTTTTAATTTTTAAAAATATCAAAGTGGAGGATAGGAGGCAATCACGTTATTCTATTGGTTTTAAAAAATTATTTTTCTGACTCGAGTTAGTATAAGTACAAGTTAGGGAAGGGAGAATATTTTTTGCAACACCTACTAGTTTATTTAAATTTATCTTTATTGTTTATGAATGCTTGATGCATTAAAATCCGTATCCGTACAGAAGGGGAATACAAAGGAGAATTATAAATAAATCCGTTGTAAATACTTCTCTTATTGATCCTCAAAACGAACTTTCTATGATAGGATTGTTAATTAAGAATGGGTAATTTGGAATTCACTTGCCTTAATTTGAAGCCTTACCTTGCTTAAGCTTGAAGCCTTTTCGCCATATTTGAATTTCCTTTATTTTGGACCTTAATCAAATTTAATGAATCCAAGGGGTGTAACCTTGTAGATTTATTAGAATTGAGTTCCTTTTTTTTAATTAACCATCTTCAAAAAAGAAGGGATATTAGACAAAAAAAAAAACATTAACCATTAAAATTCTCAGCCTTCACATCGATACAAAATTTTTATAACATCAACTCCCTTGATCAAAATGATAACATGCATTAGCCCTTTAGATATGCTTTGGTAAAAACCAACTGCATGTGTACGATTTTGCTTTTTTTTTTAAACAACAAATTCCCAGCTATTCGTAATGATAAAATCGATTTGCCGTTTTATAATTCCGGATAAGCACCGGAATCCAGCGTACAAGAAAGTATGTGTTCAATTAAAAAAAAAGAGGAGAAAAAGAAGAAAAGCAGAGAAAAAGTCAATGATACTACCTAATCAATCTCGCTATCAATCACCTCACGTCACCTTTATGTTTGAATGGCCCGGAAATCAAGGAAACGAATTAGAACTTTTTATTCATCACACACACCGCGGGTTTGAGGAAAATCTAAAGTCATTTAGCGCAAAACGTTAGCTGAAATAAAAATGGAATTGTCAATGAAACGACAAAAAATTTCTTGTCTGTTTGAAGAACATGCACAAAAAGTTAAATTTACGAGGAAACGGCGATTAAAAATTAGCCTGCGTAGCACCGTCTGCTTGAAAAGGGACTTACTTTATCCAGCTGAATGGCGATTTTGTATAAAGAGGGGAAAAGAATAAAAGTGAAAAAAAGTAAAAGTAAAAAAAAAAAAAAAATCCCACTTTTAAAACACGAGGGTGAAAGAATTCCCCTTCAAAAAATTCGTTTTTACAACTGCAGCAATTACGAGTTTGGCGTTCATTAACGTTTTTCTGGTGACCTCAAATAAGTACTTTAACCAGCGATAGCAAACATTTACGAAATCATCGTTTGTTAAAAATCAAACCCCAGTCTAAAAGTTGAAAAAGCGAAAAAGGGGGGAGGAATAGGAATTCGGCTGTTAAAAAAGAATTTTGGTAATTGTTCGTCTGTCGAATTTTTCTCCTACGTACGGTTTAAGTAATCTCTTGTGGCAACGACGAGCAGTTTATTTCGTAGAAAACAAGTCCTGAACTTTTTAAAGTCGGCAATTAAAATGAAAAATAATGCGGGCAGGGAAGTTAGAAAAGAGGAAATTTTTTTTATGTCTTTTTTTATTTCCGGATTCCTGGGATTTTTATCTTTTTAACGAACGTAGGGCTTGAATTGTTTTTTTTTCTTTTTAAAAGCACTTTGAACTCTATTAAAATTTTTTGAACACAAATGACCGTGTTGGGTTTTATCTATCAGTTTGTGAATGTGTATTTATATCAGACACATGTATATTTTTGATTTTAATTGGGAAAATTTATTACATTAATAAAATTGTTGTTGTTGTTGTCTTATTCCTCTTAGTCCAGCCGCAGCCTAGACCAAGTCCAATTGAAGAAGTAAAGCTTATGACAAAATGAAAAGAGAAACATCTTCTGTTGATCATATGTAGATCCGGAGCACCGAAAGGCTCCCGTAACATACATAACATAACAACATTTGTAACATTTTGTAACAACATAACATTTTATATACATACATAACAACATAACATTTTGTAACATACATAACATAAAATTCTACATTTTGTTAAATTTAAATTTATTCCAGTTAATCAATCTCATTTGGATAAAACCTTCAATTTTTTTTAAAAGCAAAATGAACAAATATATGTGCGAATATGAATAAATCAAAAGAAAAAAAAAATCAAACATAACTATAAATAACCTAAAAAAGAAATCATAAGTATATGGAAGAAAACACAGAAAATAATATGCGAGTACATTCATTTTTTGGTTTACAAAATGTGAGATATAAAATAAATATAGGTTATGTAACAAAATAAAAATATAATGATTCTATTACATAAATAGAAATAATAAACATAATAGAAGCAAAAGTAACTGATAATACGGTAGGTAAGGTATTTAAAATTAACTGAAAAAGATTAGTATATGATTCAGTGGGATATGGAATTCTTAAATTTCCCTAGCTCTTCGTATGTTTGTAAAAAGTTTTCCATCACCAAAAATCAGTATTTTTATACATGAATAAATATGTTTTATAGATAATATAATGTGTGTGGTTGGTAGAATATAAAATATTTTTATAAATTAATTGTGAAGTTAATATAAATAGAATACATTGTAATCACCACCCCCTGTAACTATACCATAATAAAAGATAAGGTGAACCCAAGCGTAATACAACTGAAGCAAATATTTATTATCTGTTGAATAACTTATATATATGTTTTGTTTAAAATCTATATCAATAGCAGCAAATATAGTAATAGACAGAGGTTATATGGGTTTTCCATTTTAGGTTAGATATGGTAAATATGCCAAGATATTTGATTGATTTTTTTACATCAGTTACTACTGTTTACATTTTGTTTCCTCATTCTTATTATAATTTTCAGACTTAGTTTTTTCGAACTTTCACACACAACTGTATTTTTACTCTTGTGCGTAATATTTGGAGTATATTTTTTGTGAAAGGATGACTCATTTTAGGGATGGTTTTTTTTTAACTTCATCAAAAGCGAAACGAACACTTTCATTTTAACAACTTTAATGTTTAAGTATAAAAACTCGATTCTTTAAGAAGGGTTAAACGCTAATATTGGAATTCATATATTACAAAGTTGAAGCGTTTTTTTCCCCCACAACTTTTGAGAAATTCTTTTCCAGAGCATATTACCCTCTTCTTCTTTGAAACAAGTGTTTTCCCCATGAAAATGAAAGATAAATAAATAAACACACATTTATTTGGCGTTTAATTTTCCTCCAATAACCACATTTCATTTGATCACCAGGAACCAGCTAACATGAAATCCACTAACACAGCTTCCATTCCAAAAGAACATCTTAAAAACGGGAAACAGCAAACGAGCAAAAACAGACAGTTCAAGCGTTAAAATTTCGTGCACTTAGTTATCAACTTTCCACTTGGATAGAGTTCTTAATGTGTTCAGGAAGACCATATTAAATCGCATTTAATGGTTCTTGAGTAATTGAATTGACCCTTCAACGGGATGGCATCGCTTTAATTACCTTTAATGGACTCCATACGAGTGTTCTTTCGAGTTCGGAGCGCAGTGAAAACAAAGCTATTCTAAAAGTTTCTGAATATTCCATTCACTGTTGATCTTTGAAAGAGCATGGCGTTGTTAATCGGATTTCGAGCCGGGAAAATCAAATAACGGTTTTTCAAAAGTTTTTAAAAGAACAGGTGGTTAATTGTTCTGCTGTTTTGAAGACAATGGGACTTTTCTTTCTGGATGCTGGAGATAGCTTTTGTTGGGGATGTCAGGGGTGGGTAACGGACACACAGTGCCCGTGTTTTTCTTTTTAACGAGACGGTAATTGGAAAGACTTTTTTTGAGGACTTGACCGCGCGTGCATGTGTTAGTTCATTAATTCTGTCGAGAAGAATGACGTTTAGAATGAGGACTTAAAAAGAGTAAGATTTCCTAACTGTGATTTTTTTAGGTAAACTATCGAAAGTTCTTAAATAGTAAGAGTGTTAAAATTATTTTGTGTTGGTACTTATAACGAATATAATGAGAATGTTTTCCCTAAAAATTTGTTAGCTTAAAAGATTAAAAGGAAATAAAGTTCAGTAATTATTCTTTGTTCACCGTATATTTTATTCCCTATATTATTTTTTCTCCATAGTATATTAAAAATTGTCTTAATTAACACAAATCTAATGCTACAGTTGAAACTTTGTGCATTAAAAAAGTAAATTACTGGAATTTAAATAGAACAAGTACGGAAGAAAGTCAGGAAAAGTAAAATATTTCATAAGTTTCTCATTATAGTTTATTGAAGTTGTGTCCTCATAATAATCAATATCAATATTTAACCTCATATAAGTTATCTTGTAAAAATGAAATGCTGTCTCTTATTATGTCTAAGTATTATAATGATTAAATTTTCCTTTCAGCATCCAAAGAAAATATAACAAATTACGTGGTTGTGATTTCAAAATACAAATATTATAACAGGGCTATCTAAATATTAAAAAAAAGATTATTTAAGCCTCCGATTTTCACAATTGCCTGAGACCTAAGATGGATTTTCTATCCCAAAATAGTTTCAGATTAAAATTTATCTGAAGCTACCAATGTCAAGATTCCACTACCATGTTACGATGTCATTATCTTCCGAAATTACGATTATAATTCATCCTCGTATTGAAGAACGCATTCGCTGGAAATATATTACCTAATCAGCATCTCATGTTTTCACGCAAATAAGCAACATCCTGTGAGAAACACCTTGCTCAAACACTCACGAACTTCCAGAAAAGATTCATCGAAAGACATTCCCCAGAAAAACAAACACAGAGATCCTCGAAAAGTACTTTAATGAGCACTGTTACGGAATCGAAGGCGCTCCGTTCCGAAAGCAAATAATTCCTTTTAATGAGCCCTGAGCCAGAATTAAAATCGAATGGGGCGAAAATACATCACGACCAGAACATTAAGCGAGTTCTTTTTCCTCCCGCAAACGATTAAATGCAATGGCGGGAAAATAGTGGTAACAAGGTTCCGCCGGCGAACATTCTCAACACCAGGGAAAGGTAACAAGAACAATAAGAATATCACCTGGCTTAAGGAGGGAGCAGGATTGTGTTGTTTTGTGTGATTACATGCAGACAGTTCTTTTTGTCGTTCATTTGATTTTAATAACAAGCCGAGGGTGTATTCAATTATGGGGTATAAGGTGTGGAAGTGTGTGTGTTGGAGAGAAGACTTCCCTCCCTAGAGCCAAGCGGATTCAAAATCCATAACTTAATTTTCCTCTAAAGCTAGCGATAAATTAAATCAGATTAGTCACCCTCGAAGGCTTGGTGGGTAAGTAGATGGAATAAACACCCCTGAGGGGGGGGGGGAGACTTTTCGGTGATTTGTTGAAATGAGAATGACTTTTGCATTAAAAGGAGAAAAATCGTTACATTTTATGACATTCATAACAAAGAGTCAACCCAACAAATTGAAAAGTGTCTCTTTTAAAATGAAATAATTTTTTTTTTTACTCTCAAGAAAATTTGATGAAATACTTAAATTTATGAAGGAATTCTTGGCAAATGTAAGGGAATTATAGGACTAATTCAATGAAGTTAGAAAAACTGTTTACTCCTTCCAGGATTTCGAATTTTAGTCCATTAGAATCGGTCAGTAACCTTGCGATTCAGTAAAGCAGCTTAACAAATGTAAGTAAATTTATGAACAAATAGAATGATGCTTTTAAAAGTAAAGCCAACCTACCAGTATTTTGAAAGTGTTTCTTTTATATTTAATTGCAAGATGTTTCTTTCAAATCAAAAAAAGAAATAACCCTTTTCCAAGTTTTAAAAAATGTATTCTATTTTCATTACTATTATAAAATAAAGGGTTTTTTTTTTAACAAAAGTTTTCTTTAATTGTTTCATTGTACTTAAAAGTATTCATATCTAGTCAATAATAAAACATACCTTTGGTATATCCTTATATGATTTATTTCTATAGCGCAATGATATCTTTGGAATAATACAAGCTACAGTCTGGCTTCGTTCTCACTACCAATGTTTACATCTTAAGTCTTGAACACTAAACTGCTCCTCAAATACCCAAATAATAATTAAAGATAATTACATTGATAAAACCTTTTTACGGTATGATTTTCAGATTAGAACATGTTAAAGAGAAGTTTATTTCATTCCAGTAATGCACTTAAAATGTTGTTTGAATTCATATCGGATAAAAAAAAAGACTGTTTACATTGCAAGTTAACATGATGCTCGATTTTTCTAGCGAAAATTTGAGCACAATTATTCTTAAACTTCTAAAAACTAAAAACCCAGTATGATAACTTGGTGGTGATCAGATAGTTTTGTAGGTTCTGATTTTTTTAAATCATTAATACTGCAATTTTAAATATTCCAATTCTTATCATTACTAAAATGCAAATAATAAAGTAAGTTTATTCTCGTATCGCTCATTTCATTCTAAATTTGATGGCATAACCTAATTAAAGGTCTATGTAAAAATGCCTGGAGCTCCTAACTCTTAAGTTACTATGACAATCATGTTTTTTTTTTCTAAACAGAATCCCCTATAAAATTCACCGCAGAAAATCTTGGGTACACAATTTTTCATTGAAATTCCAAAGTATCCGAAACAATGCTCAGATTTCCGAGAGAAGTCAGAATCGCAGTGATCAACACTTCGATGTTCTGGATCACCCAGGACAACAAACTGGCAGGAATGAACGGGAGATTCCTGCAACTCTTATCGGAAACCCTGAAATTCCGGTACACACTGGTCTACCCGCCAGACGGCCAAACCGGAGTGAAGCTGGAAAACGGATCCTGGTCCGGAATAGTGGGAACGGTCGCTAGAGGGGACGCCGACATAGGGATAAGCTACATGACATCGACTCCCGACAGGCTGAAAGTGGTCGACTTCAGCAATTCGTACATAGACGGCAGCACGGCGTTCGTGACCAACCTCCCTGAACCAAAACCCAGATCGCTGGCATTCGTGTACCCTTTTGATCTACCGACGTGGCTGATGATCCTCGCGGTTCTCTTCGCAGTACCGCTCGTACTGGGCAGTTTCTACACCGCGAAACTCAGCTACCACGACCGGTTCATGGTCGTGTACGCCAATCTGCTGAACCAGGACCTGTTCAGGAGGAACATCAGGAGGTCTTCGTACATCGTCTTATGGTGGATGTGCGCTTTCATTCTGAAGTTCAGCTACCTGGCGGTGGTGTCCTCTTTCCTGACAATCCCTCTCTACGAGACGCCACTCAAGAATTTCGAAGAACTGACCAAAGCCGTGCGGTCCGGGGAGTACGATGCTTTCTACATCGAAGGCACGGCCACCAAGCAGAACCTGATTGAAGCGGGGTACTCCTACCTCTCGGAGAAAGTGCAGACGGTCAGCAGAAGTTCGGTGTACGGTCCCACCACCGATCCCCATAAGTCGTTCGGTCTGAGTCCTGGAGGCAAGAGAGTCGCTTACGTGGCGGTGAGTTTCCCCTTGTACCACAACTACGGAATAGATTTCTACGCCACGAAACACGTAGCCGACGATATGACCGTTCCCGGTGGGGTCATGGCTGTGGTAAGCAAGAGGTTCTGCTGCAAGTATCAGCTGAATAAGGCTATTGAGAGGATACAGAAAGCGGGGTTGATGGAAAAAGTTGTGGACCACGAGTTGTTCCGTAAGTGGTGCGGGGTTAGTATGACTGATCCAGGAAGGAAAGGGTCCCTGTCAGTCTCTGATATCTCTGGAGCGTTCGTGTTTTTGATAGGTGGACAATGTCTTGCTTTCCTGTGTGCTGTGTGGGAGATCATTGAAAATCAGTTTACAAAGAGATTTCGCCTGAGAAAGAAGTCGTGTTGTTCTAAGAGAAGATTCTTTTCGTCCAAGATGTAGTAGATTTCGATGCCGTAGTTAAACATTTAACGATACAGCGCAGTTAATTGACTTTTTATTCGCAATTGGTGAAGTCATGAAACACTGGGACAATATTTAATCAATTCTGATGCATTCATTTTACATTATTGTGCTATTAATTTAACTTGACAAAAAATAGGGCATCTGAAATCAAATTTTATTACTTTTTTTCTAAATATGGATAAATATTAAAAAAAAATTGAATTACAGTAAAATTTAAGCTGTTTAAATCTACTAGTGAAATTAATTTCTCCGGTTATCATAACTGAAAACAAAATAAATTAAATGAAAACGGGATAGAATTATTATAATAATTCTATCTTGTTTTCATTTCAATTTCATTTACTTACTATTCCATTTCCCGTATATTGGTATTGATATTTATAATTAAGATAACCTGAGAAAATTAATTCTATTAATCCACATCATTCTAAATTTTCATGCGTGAGTTAAACTTGTAAAATTTTTCAATGAATTCATAAGGATTTAAGACTGCGCCGCGAAAGGAGAATTGAAGAACGAAAATATTTTTGCACATACATTACTTCGCGGTGGTTGTCTATTGATAAGATGCATCGTCATTCAAATGGGGGTTCTAAAGAAAATGTCAATTTCTCTACCAAGTAAAACACCAAAGTATTGACAAATGACATTCCCTTTTCTTTCTGCATGTTCCGATATATTCATTCGAATGATATTCATCCTTATTAATACTTCACCCTGTGAAGGGCCCGCTGACTTCAAGCCAACTTGGGCTGATTTTCATAAAAGTTTCACCCGCCAAATCAAGCGTACAGCAGTACCAAAGGCATCAACCGCGGAAAAAGGAAAAACTTATAAATATTTATGAACCTAACATAAAATTGTTCGAAAACTTAAATCGAATCGAATTCATTCCTGGAGGAATATTCCGGAAATAGTTTCGACGACTTTCATAACCGTTGCCAACTACCGAGAGAGAGAGAGGAAAAAAGATAAATGTTGCATTGAAAGAAAATTTAGTTTACAGTCCGCAAATGGCAATTGCAATTTTCGTCTGAATTGGGCGATTGTTCGAAAGGGTATTCTTTTTCTATTATAAGAGGGTTTTCTGGGCAATCGGAGGGAATAATTCGAGAGGGTGGCGGTTGCATTTGCATTCTAAATCACGGTTTGTGATGAGTTAGGGTTTAAATGGTGACGTTGTTTTATTCAGATGCAAATGCCGATGGAAATGAGCGATAGCTCCGCGAGTTATGGATGTTGACAACTGATTGCAATGTATGCTTTTATTTTTGGCATCATTCATCTTATTACGTATAGCTAACTAGGTTGTCAAAGCCGGGTAGCTTAATGCATTTATATTAATAGTTATGTCTAAAAGAAATCGAGTCTCAAGTTCTGAGAACACATTTCCTAATAAGTTATCATGGTACATTTAACACTGAAGAGTTTATTAAGTTAGAAAAAATGTATAGGGTGTTTCAACAAGCAAAACCAAACTATTCACTGTAAGATTCCTAGCGTGGAGTACATAAAAGTACCCAAAGAACTAAACCTCTACAAACAATATGACGTCACATATCCGATAAAAATTTAATTTCATTGCACGGTGCGTACATAACGTTTTGGTTTGCAAACATATAAAAATAGCTAAATGCTAACGTTTTCCGTAAACTTTTTTTCTGTGGGTAATTTTCATCAACTCCATGCAAGGAATCTGACTGCAGTTTGGGCGGACTTGTTGAAACACTCTGTATACTGGACAGCGCACCTTTTCAGTACACCTTTAGTATGGATGACAGCGAGGGAATTCATAAATAAACTACAGAATGACACTGGAGTAGGTGCAAAACAATAATATTTCAAGTATCCATAGATTTGGGTTTTTTTTAAATATTTATTTAATGAGAAGGTTTCGCAAGTCAATAAAAATAATTAGCCTGCAAGAGCAGCTGCCATTCATAGGAAAACACAAGACACCATGACAAAAAAACCCTCTTTCTCATTACTAAAAAATAAGTTACGACATACACTATTGTGATTCAGAGTATCTCATTCTGACGCCATTGATAGTTCGTTTTTTGGAATAAGATGTATCGAGGGAAAAGGATAGAAAAGAATAATTGGGATAAAAAAAGGAAAGAATTAAAACATGTTAAGAGTGAATGAATAAAAAATAAAAATGAGATTAAAAGAGAGGAGAAGGAAGAGAAGAAAATTAAAAGAAACACTTGTAAGAAATAAGAGAGACAGTGAGAAGAAAAGAATGAAAGAATATAAGGAGAAAATATAATAATTTTCCACAATTTCATTTCAGTATGCATCGTTCCAGCCTAACAACTTTATTGTGCTGGAGTTCGCAAGTGAATTATTTTATCTAACAGAAGAGGCTATGCTTTACATAATATAGATTTTCGGTGCATTAACAAGCCGTACATGTTTCCAGGCTTCTATTTTAAATTAAAGTCATGGTTTATTTAAGTGTCTCTGCTAGCTTTACCTATGTGAAAATTTTATAGCATTGGATGAATTCTATGGACTTTGAAATGAAAACGCATTAATTCAATATAGGCATTTAAAATGGGTTTTTATGAATTTTTAATTTAATTTTATTTAATAAACAACTTTCCATTTTGAAGGATGCTTTTGTACTTATTTCTAAATTTTTTACTTAAATTTATTTTGGCCAAGAAATGTTAAAATTTTGAAAGAGTAATTAAAATTTAATGTTTATGCCAGTAAATATGTTTGGGGATTTCAATAACCTATCCTTGTGTGTTTATGTATATTTTCTATTTTTCTTCTTATATTTCTTCTTAAGTTTATATGTTTAAAATTCAAGTATATTGTCCTAAAATGTAAGAAAACTAATTTTTTTTTTCAAATAAAGTACACGCGATAATTAATAAATGAATTTGGGGAAAAAATGCGCAGAGAAATTCCAGTGAAGGCTTTCCTGCAGATATTGCCTTCTTGCAATGAAACGGGTTTTACAGAAATGCGCAAAAGGATGTTTCCCTGCAACAAATGTACTATTGCAAAAAAGAGGGTTTTACAGTGAAAGTTTTTTTTTCTGCAACAAACAAGGTTGAATAATGAATATGAATATCTGTGAAAAAAAACTTATTCCCCCTTTTTAATTCACAAGCAAAAATATTCCTGCAAAGAAAAAGTATTAATGCAAATCTGGAATCCGTGCTTTTTCGCATGGATTGATGAATCTTATTGCTGCTAAACAAACAAAATAGCTGTTTGTTAATTTTAGTGGCCTTAAAGGAAACATTTTTTATATTCAAGAATGTTACATTCTCAAGCAATATTTCCAGTTATAAACTTTATTTATTAAAATATCTCAATCAATGTTACCTTCCTGAATCCCCATTTAAGCCAGAAACTTTCCTAAACTCAATAAATTAATTTTAACTCTAAATATTAATATAGAAAGTTAAAATAAAACAACCCACGATATTTCAGTCATTCCTATTTAAAGTTTACTACAAAAAATTCCTAATGCATTCTAGATGCATTCTAGATCAACCAAAGAATTCCAGAATTGTTTTTTCTTCGAATTCAGACTTAAAAAAATTTTAATCTTTTATTCTCATAAGCAGGATTCAACCAATCTCCTCCATAAACCTCAAAAAATAGCTATATCAGAATGAAAATTTTAAGAAACTCAAAAAGTCCCTCACAACTCCACTTCTTGGGAAAATCACGCCATCAATTCCAGTAGTTTTCCAAACTAAAATACTACTCTGTCACTCATAAGAAAGCATCAAAGATCACAGAAAAGCTTTGCCCACATTGTTCGAAATTCCTTAAAAAAATCCAACTCGCGTCTAGAACATCCAATTTTATTCAATCCATAAGAACTTCCAGATCTTATATAGCCCCCGCGCGAATTCTGTTCTTCAGTCAAAAACCAAACAATAAATAGCCCCCACTCGCTCCTGCACATCTATAAATCAACCCTTTGTTGCTCAGTCGAATAAGTAAGACTCATGCAAAAGACAGTCGGCACTAAAGAACTTATCTTCCGAACGACGCCATATTGTTTGGCCGCTAAAAAATGGCTTCTCCTTGAGTGATTGACTACTTGTACTATGTTTTGCAATCCCAGTTGCTCCGATGTTGTTGGAACGTATTAACTTATCGATCTATCACTGCTTTTGGAATAAGTTATATTTCGCGGAATGCTCGGAGGGAATGATTATGATTTGCATGGTTTCACATTCTGGAAAGAACTCGAAAACCGATATCGATTCTCACAGAAGAGGAGGGGGTTTGAAGCGATAATCGCGGATGTTGCCAAAATAAGTGTCGGACTTTTGTGTGTGCATCGACTGGCTTATTTTATATTCGCCACATTTTGGGGATATGAAAGGAAATTTTTTGAATACATTTTCATTCAAAACTAACATTTTTGTATCGTATATATTCCATTAATCACCTCGCTCGCGCATAACGTTAATATTGTTTTGATGCTCTGCAGAGCATTGGAAAGTACTCAAGAATGTATTTCCCTTGTATCCATTTTATATAGAATAATACTGCTCTTTTTTTTTGCACAGTGAATGGAAATGTGTCTCATACAAAACCGCTTTTGAAATATTTTGGAAAAGCAGCTTTTCTGTATCATCAAAGATTCAGTAAATATGCATATTTCCATAACAACTATTTTTCATAACATGCCTCTACTATTAAAGGCTGTATTCTCCGAATAATAATGACATAATTCACATACCAGTTTGTAAAACAGAATTTTTTTTTCAACTTTTTCGATTTTTTTAGTTTTACTCCCAAAAAGAGGGTCTTATAGAACAGCTATTATGTTATAGTATAGAACTAGTTACACAGAAAAAAATGGAAATAAAAACTGGATGTTCTATGATGTATTTCATAATTGATGTAGTAAAAATGTATAATATTGTAAAAATTTTACATTATAGCACGTTATGGTTGAACCGAAGCAAAATAGTTTACATTTTCATGAAAAGCAGTTTTAAATCTAATGAATATTACAGTTTAAAATTATGAAAGATATAAAACAATATTTCCAATCACATTTTAAATTAACAAAAAGTTACAGATTCAAGAAATTTCATTTAAAAATTACTGCTAAGACCATATTATTTTAAACTTTTTTTACGTATATAAAAAAGGATATCATTCGATTTCCTTATGGAATAAAATCAAAGATCATTGGACGGGAAATATGATTTACTTATCCAGTGTTTTGAACTGTCGAAAAAATGACTTTCCCATGCCTAAATATTTACATATGTAGTCAACCCCTGTTTCTCTCAAATGCTCTTTCATCCCAATTAGTAACACCCCATACCCTTTCAGTTTTCCTTGAAACAAAATTGCATACCAAAAAAATGTCTCCAAAAGTTTTTACGTTTTTACTTCCCTCAAGTTTCTGTACAACCTATGCAAACGATTCATCCAGTCCTTAAATCCATTTTAAATTTGTTGCTGACCCCCGTTCCGGGTCTTAAAGATATCCAGGGCGGATATCGAGGGGGCACTAGAAGATTATTGGCGCAGAGAGAGAAGGAGAATAGGGCCCATAGAAAAGACAAGTTATTATCTTATTATCCGTCATAGCTCCCAATGTCCATTTCCAGGGGCTCGGATTGAGAATGGAATATTTTTCTTCTTATAACATCGGGATCGCTGTATAAGAGGCTTAGCCGGACTCCCGGACTCCGGACAAAGTGACCCAAGTCCGTAACTGACCAAGAGAAGGCTCCTTGATCACCTTGGGCCCGTGCCAGGGGTGGACCTGGTTAACTAGAGAACTTTTTTTTCTGTTCTTAAGTGGTCCTTTTGGAAATGTGGGGAAATTTGGATGGTCTTAGGGAGGTCTTTATTTCGTAAGACCCCAGGGGTTTCGCGTGCACGGTTCAGGCCTTGTGAATTATGAAAGAGGATGGGGAGTAAGTTGCTTCCTAAGTACTCTGAGAATTATCGTCTTTTGTGGGGGTGTATGGTTTGGTAAAAGGAGGAGGATAATATTGAGCTTGCTTTGTGAGTGAGGTTCAGTAATTTTTGGTTGCGCTAAAAATTATGTTGTTCACAAAATGTTTAGGTAGATTTTAGATTCGAACTGAACCAAAATTGAATTCAATACCTCCTTCAAGGATGGAAGACAGCCACTAATACTTACAAATAAAAATAAACGGAACTGGTACAGTGTAATTGATTAGTTTTTATGCAAAACCGTTTTTATGCTTGTTGATCGACAGGGTTCGTGCAAAAAAATAACTTCGTTTAGTCTTTCACACTAAATGCAATAAATTTATATAAACGGAAGACATATAACCTGTAAAATTATCTCTGTGAAGTTCAACTTTACTAAACTTTACTTTACACTAAAATAGGTTACAAAAGGAAGTAAGACACATGAAAATGTACTTACGAGTACTTCTAAGGATATTCCTATGAAAACTATTAGGCATATATTCTTGAAGTTGTATCAACAAATTTCAAAGCTAGCCACTAGAAAAGAAAATAATTATATTTCCATTAAAAACATTCATTTCATTGAATAAAGTATTTTTATAAGTACTAGTAGACTTTTAATAAATAGTATGCGTGCACATTTTAGGCGCATTCAAAAACTTACCTTAAGCAAAAATAGCATTATGCGTTTCTGAATTTTACCTAATTTAACTAATTACAAAAGAAAAATTGCTCTTGTGCAAACACCGAAAAGAAACGTTTTTCTAAGAATGACACTTTTCAAAAGGGAATATTTCTGAACTTAAAATTTCGATACGTAAACCCCGTGTCTATTTAGATCTAACCAAAGGGCATCACCAGATTTCCCTCTCGTAAAGAAAGAATTCCCATTTAAACGTATCAGTGATACATAGAATGAAGTTATTTTAATTCATTCAGTTTTTCTTTCAAAAAATCTTACATGCAAATTTTTTGTTTGCAACCCATTATAAAATACGGTTAAAGAAAAATGATGAAGAATATTTTCTTAATTATTTAATAAATATTTAAATCTCCAAATCAATGTAAATGATAATAATGTTTAGTTTGAGTAAATATATCCTAAAATGCGTTTTCTGTAACACAAAAAAAAAAGAACACCCTTCCATGAGAATTCGTGACATAAACTATCCCACTATTGTTCAAAACCTAGATGTATTAGGCCATCCACCACTTGTTTATATATCTAGAGGATTAGGAATCGAATATAAGATTTTGCGGTCCAGCGTTTTTGATTAGAATTCTTATCCGGACCACAAGGGGGGGGGGCGAAGTTGGGAAAACCGGAAGAGGTGATAGCCCTCTCCGATTGAAGCCTGATGCCAGATTCGATGAGGTATTAATAATCTTATTTTCGGTGCACTTTAAGAGGCCAAATATGGATAAGGCATATAGATATATTTTGGGGGAGTGTTTTTATGTTTCTTTTTTATACCAGATGGGGTTTATATATGGGGTAGGGTCAATATTGTTTCAAGGAAGTTCTTGGGGGATTATCGGGGAAATTCGTTGGGGTTAAAGATGTGTATGCTTTGGGGACTTTTTTCCGTAGTTGTGGGTTCAAATAGTGAGGGTTAATACTCAAGGTGGTGGGATTACTTCAAAGTCTGAGTAATTCTTTTTTTGAACTGCTTATCTGTTCTTTCTTAGTGGAGGTATTTTTATTGGGTAGATATGTTTGCTAGCGATGTGGCAAAAAAACGTACTATAATAACTAAAACGTGTAGAGAAATTGAAATTGATACAGGAACGTGTAATCTGGTTATATTCAGTTTATGAGGAAGTATAATAAGCTCTTCGAGAGTTGTGCACTTTTTTTTATCTACTAGTATCTTAAAATGTACTTAAAAAAGTACAGCAGACTATATATTCTACCGTCGTCGCGTCGCTTCACGCTGTTTTCAAAGAATAGTTTTAAATATAAAACTGTTTTTTGAAATTAAGAAAATACACTGATTTACAAATTATATTTTTGAACATACATTTGCTTTAACACATGTTTCATACTTTGGGGAATACAATGAAAAAAAATCCCTTTGTTAAAATATGTTAGGGTTCTAAAACCTTGGTATCACTTATTATTAGATTCTTAAACATAAGCATATGATTCACTATCGAATAAATTTAAAATATAGTTTGCCCTACAGCTCTAAGTTGGCAACAGTTATTGCTAGGTGAGATACATAGTGTAACTGACCCAGGCGCGAATCCAGCCTGGCTTCAAGGGGGTTTTTTGAGAAAAATATCAAAATGTTAGGGATTTTCTAAAAAGTATCACCCAAGATCCCCTTTTGGTACCGCTGAGGGGTATGGGGGTCCTCCCCCTGTAAAAGTAGGGTTTTAACTCATTTTGAGTACTTTTTTTGTCCAAGGGGGGGCACTGTCTAGAGCACCCCCCTTGGATCCGCGCCTGTAACTGACCATATGCGTCACAATGCTATGGGGAGGAAAGAATCCTCTGAGCAACCTTTGTGTTGATATAAGGTTTGTATGAGTAGAGAAGATTCGAGTTTTCGCGTTCAATTTCCGGCTTCAGAGATCCTCTAACCGGGGTTGGAGTGTGGATTTCTTTCCTTTTCAAGGAATAGAAAAACAGGAAACGCGGAAATTGCATTTTGCTTCAGCGTGAGTTGAAGAAACTTGAGAATGGTGTTGTTGGTGGTTAGTAACATCGATTGAATGATCTGTTTCAGGCTATTGAGATTTGCATGAAATTCTCAGTTAAGAGAAAAAACTACTACACATTTACTCCTAAGAATATAATAGTTAAATATTCGTGTGAATTTTACACGGAATGATGTTTGAGAATCCGCCGAGGTATACTTAAATGGCAAAAAATAGAGTGTTCTTTAGTGGTATTAAGAGAAATAATCTTTAATAAAGCTTTTTATAATGAAAATATTAGGTAATCTTCATGATATACTTTGGTAGAATTTAAAACTCTTCTAAATACAGTAGAGCCCCGATTATCCGCGAGTGCCACGAAAACAAATTTTTCGATTTGAATTGATTTTTTTATTTGAATTTTGAAAATTTTAGTAATTTAGATGTAGAGCAAAGGTTTCTGCTGTACTGAACTTATTTTGAAAGCTTTACATATTATAATGTTTTTTGTACAATAAAACATAGTTTTTATGCTGAAATAATTTTTTTTTCGTGTTTTCACCTCATTTTTAGTCTCTTTTCGGGTTATCCGCGATTTTCGCTATCCGCGGAACCCTTGCCACCCAATTCCGCGGATAATCGGGGCTCTACTGTATGATCAAATTTATTGCTATTTAAAAGGACGTATTAGAAGTATCAAAGAACTAAATTATAGAGGAATATTTATTATCTTTGGCTTCTTCTTTTTCAGCTAGTTTCCTCGAGTCTTTAACAAATGCACTTGGGTATTAATCTTAGGAAAACAAACAAAATTCTGCGGATAATAAGTTATATTCAAATCATAAACCTCATTAACTCATACATCTTGATGATGACAGAAAGTCCTGATGACCAGGTCAAACTCACATTCAAGTTCATAACAAAAGTCCACTGAAATGCATTTAACCCCATGTTTACTCACCTGTTGACTTTCCAAATTTTAATTTCATTACCCAAATACCTCCACCTCCAGCATTACCTTCAAAATTACCCTCCTCTCAGAGGAGTCCTTCCATCTTAATTACCTCCACCCTGTATTTACGAGTTAATTTACCGAGATTGAGACGCATCTCTTGCAATAATAATAATAAGGGCATTCGCACACATGCCTCCTTGCGGCGTTTGCTTTTGAGGGGTAGACGAGAAAATAAATGCCCCGGATGATGGATTGTTCGTTTTGCGAGGCAAGGGGGTGTTCCCTAGGAGAGGAACGGTTCAACAAGCTGTCGACGGGGCTTATTCTGAAAATGTGAAATATTTACGACTTTTATTTATGACGGATGGCAGCGGGCATCAAAAACGCGTGCGGAGAGGGAGGGCCTATCAGAGGGACGGGCATCGATTTTCAAGGGGGTGGTGCGTTTTGGGGGTTCCGATGAGAACGGATTGGGAGGGCGGTGGTCTTGAAGGGGAAGGTTTGTTAGAAACTGATCAATTCGCTTTAGAGATCGTGATTTTTCTTCTCGAATATGACATTTTGAATACGCAATTACTGTTATGATAGATGAGCTTCACAATTACTTAGATTTGAGATCGTTTTGCTAAATTCTTGAGCAGTTCAGTTTATTATCTCAATTTTTATATGATTTTAAGTATTACTTGCTCATACAAACTTACACTACTCATTGGAGAGATGATATTCCGTTCACACAAGGGGAGGGTAGAGGAAGCAGATACGAAATTCAGTTCAAGATAATATTTTTTGCAAATTAACATTTCTTTACACCAAATCTAATATATTTAATCACTGTTCTCCATTTAATACACGTTACAAAAATTACCCGAATTACAATTAATTTGCAGTGAATAAAAGCTATACAAGATAATTTGGTAGTTGATTTGGAAAGACAAATATATTATCACTGAACCCTTTAGTTAAATGTTATAAATTGTATCCCTTCCTTATTTAATGTTGTCGTAGTAAAAATGTATCTTTACTTTAGACTGTATTTACAAATGGGGGAGCATAAAGCCAGGGACCTCGATCAAAAATCCACAAGTATCTTAACTATGTATCTTACTCCATAAAGGAAAAAATATAGACCACCTACAGTTATTTGACAGTAGCTACACTGTCTAACATCCCACCTCATTTTTCTCGCACAGATACACTGCAAGAAAAATTCGATCCCAGACACACCCCATAAAACAAAACACTCCTCCACCCTAGAAATAACGCTCCATCACCCCACCCTCGACAAATCAATACACCCCAACGCCCCCCGAACGAACATCATTACCTCCCAAAATTAAATCTCCTCCAGGTACCGGGGGTCGACCCCCCCACAGACGCAGAAAAAAAAACGCATAACCGAGACAAATATTTCCACATCACCCCACACTAAACAACGCAATAAAAAAAGGGGAGGGAAGAAGAAGAAGAAGAGAGACACAGAGAGAGCACTCCATAAATGAGCTGCGCTACAACATGCAGAAAAGAAGCTCTTAATTTCGGTCGCAGGTTGGGCCTTTGTCTAGGGGAGAGAGGGTGAAATATAGGGGAGATTAGGGCCCGCCGACGTGATTTATCCGCGCGTTTATTGGGGGAGAAGGGATGCGGGGGCGGTGCGCAAATTGAGCCGGGGGAGAGGGGTGTGATGGATGGGGAGATGGGACGGACGGTGGTGCTTCATCTTAGCTCAGAATTGGTTAATGAGTAGCGAGTGGGGTGTCTTAATTTCTAATGAAGCAGTGCACCATGGATGGAGAGTGTCGGGATAGTACATAGTGAGTGGGTCGTCGTTGGTAAAGGTGGTTGATCCTGGAGTGGAAAAATATGGATGTATCAAGTCATTGTCCTAGGCCGCAAATGCTACGAGGAATAAATTGATAGTTTGATTCATTAGTCTTTGTTTAGATCGACAATACGATAAAACCCTGATGCATATTTTTTATATTGTGAATTATATTTGGGACGTTTTTGTGCTTATCTGCCTTGATAGAAGAACGGACTAGATTGAGGATTTTCTAAACAATACCCAGAAAGTTACCTACGACTGAGGGATATCCTTGAGTAATTTCAATTTGCTGTTGAGCAAACGGTTATCAATATTTTCATTGTTATACCAAGGCTAAACTGGATCTGTTAACTGTGTTATATCCTACACAGTGAATCCTACACATTGTGTGATTTAACACAGTTACCACGTTAACAGATCCAGTTTAGCCTTGGTTATACAAACTAAAATGTGTCTTACGTCAAACAAACTTCCTTATATTTCTTGCTGCTTGACTTGACGACTTGAAAGGGTTTGCTAGTAGCACCGATATTATGAGAATGGAAAAGGTTCAAAGATTCGCCTGTAGTATAAACGAGTAGAAATTTAGGGTTAATTGTAATCCCATTAACTTTTTTAAATGCTATCATCTTATACAGAAGAAAGATGGCAGTCAGCTGCAGTGTATTTAGGAGAAACTTTAAAAGAACCATGTTACGTTTAACAACTACTCCCTGTTGAATGATTTTATCATCATCAACAATCTCTGTATTTACTTTAGTGCCAAATGTCAAAGACATATCCAACACCTATTAAAAATTTACCCCTTTATTTTTACGGCATCATAAAAAACTGTATACCCTAATCTTTTCTTGATGCATTTTTTGAATTCAATCACTTTACTCATGTTCTTGTTCACCCAAAATTGATAAACAGTACTGACATAGGTATGAAATCAATGCAGTCGCACGCAAACACCGCACGTCCCAAAGCTCCAGGAGATTAGACGTCTCCCTTCGCAGAAACCCCATCCTCCCTCCCAAACAATTACGGCATCCATATTTGAAAGACGACACCGGATAGAGCCATCAGGTGCGGCGGCCATAAATCAGCGTCGTGCGGCTTGTCATAACACGGATAATCGCCGCGCTCGCAATTAATGCGGAGGCAGCTGAATAGTTGATGCGGCCGATTTTGTCCGAGGGGAGAGTTCATTTGAGTTTGTTGGGGGGGGGGGGTCGCTTCGTTTAAGGGAGGGGAGGAAATGAACCTATCAACATCAGGTATGCGAGAGAAAGGCCGGTTTAGTTTGTCTTTGGTGTTATCACGGGCGAAAGATTTGACGAAGAGTATATTAATAAAAAAGTCAATCAATTTTTGTAGGGTGTAGAAATGAAATTCCCATATCAAATTTTCATTAATAAAGTTTTTTTTTTTTTTTGAAAATGCTATAAAATTCGTTTTTGGAACAGGATATTTGCATCGTATAACATTTTTACATTTTATTTTTATTTGGGCTTTAGTGTAAAAAAATGCATGTTTTAGTTTTCTCAAAGTATATATTTAAAAAGAGGGGACGATATTAGGGTTGCTTAGGGAAATTACAAAAGCAACCCTAATTTTAAAACAAATATATCTTCTTTTGGAAATTAGAAATACTTATGTTGTTGATGAGAAGGAAAACAAAATAATCGTATTCGATCAGAAATTAAAAAGAATGACCCCATAAGAGATCACAAAAAATAAATTTATGATTTGTTGCCTTGATAGGCAGGTCAACTGGTTTATATTCCCCCCGTCTTATTTTACTCCCTTTCTTCATAAGAAAATCTCTAAGAATCCCTAAGAAAATCTCTAAGTAACCCTGATTGGTCAATGGTCACTCCACAAGTTAACACTTCAAAGCTTCAACGCCTTTACTATCCAAATACGTCATCTGGCTGAATGCAATCGGAGTGTCAGATGAGCCCACCGATTATATTACTCTAAAGAATTCTCTAATAATAAAGCAGTAATTACTAAGGAAAACTTAAACAATAAACATACTTCTTTATTGGATGTATTAAATTTTAATAGATTAATATTGGTTTTAATAAGGATATTCGAATTACGGTTCTTTAGAAATAAATGACTAAATAAACTACAAATAAAATGCCTACAGAATCTTAATTGAAATTATATATTTTCCATTCAATTATCTAAAATGCATTATTTCGAATTATAATATCAAATTTCGTACATAGAATTATTTCTAATCTTCCATTAAATAAGCATTTAATGAAAACGTAATTAATAATTAGTTAAAAAATCAAAGAACATTTTCCCTAACTACACCAGCAAAGTTTAAAAAAAGGAAATAAATTAAGTGTATGGTTATTAGTATTTGGTTTTACTTTTGCTATTATAAATGCATAGACAGCAAGGAAAATTGGACTATACTCTCTCTACTGAATATTAGAAACTTGTTTTTTCGGTTGGGTAAGTCAGACGTCTGGAATTTTTTGCATTAACTTTGTTTTTTCATACAAATCTTTGAAATTTGAAATGCACAAAGTAGTTCTATCTTGCGACGTTCCGTGGCTGCACATCATTCAAATTTTTTTATTTTTATGGAGATCTTATTCTCCCCTTTTGAATATTTTAATGGAAAAAATAAATAAATATACCTTTTTCAGAAATTTCAGTTTACTTTTATTGGCTGATACCGTACAAATGTTTTTCTGCTCTAAAATTTATGTTTTCATAGTGTAAAGATAAATATAAATCTTTGGGGAAAACGCTTTTATACATACGTGATGCATATGTGAAAGAAAAGACCTAATTTTCATATTATTTTAAATTGAAGGATTTCATAATAGGCCAAGTACATTAAGTAAAGAAAAATCAAAAAAATTCCGTTATTTCATTTTAGGAAGCTTTTATTTAAGTCTTTCTTTTATTCCAAGGCAAGAGAAAAATATCATTAAGAAATATAAGGGAATTAATTAAATTTCCGTCCCTAAACAGATATATTTTCTTGGGTACACCACTTTTCTTTGACATTTCTAAGATAAAATTGAAACTGGAAGTGTAGAGCCATCTAGCGGAAAGAGAGAAGGATAACAAAGGTTTAAGATTGAGACATTTCAAAATATGAAACTTTGATTTCGAACTGCATAATGTGTTTTCTAGCCCCGATTACATTCGGTATGTATCATAACTGGAGATTTAGGTAGGTTTTTGTAAGCTTTCAAAAAATATAAGTAGGGTAATAATCTTAATATTTTTAAAAATTACTAGATGGACGGTAAGTTTTGGACCACAACAGTAGCTCCAATGGAATGGTCACAATAAATGCCTTGCTCCAAATAACCGAGTTTCTACAACTTTCAATAAAACATCACACGTTTAGGGAGGAGAAGGGGCCTGATGTAATGTGAGGAGGGGGTCTCTTTGATTTTTAACATCACTCTTAAAAAACTGTCACAAAAGGAGGCATTTCTTTCTTATTTAGTTTGATAATAGTAAAATCGTTCTTATTTTCAAAGTAAGAAAATAGTGAATTGGTTAAAATGTATTTATGTTTTAAGAGTAACCATATTACATGAGGGAAGGGGTTCACTGTAACAGAAATGCAGAAATTAAGGGGAGGGGAAGAAATAAGTATAAAACACTTGAAAAATGTGCTGTACTGATTTGTGAATGGCATCTTGGTAGCATAAAAAGGTAGTTTACCTGACTTATTTGGGGACATCCATAAATTACGTGAGATCAAAAGGGGGGAGGGGGGGGGTCCAGGAAAATATCCCCAAATCTCACCAGGGGGGAGTCAATTAAAATCTCACATCAACTTTTAGTTTGTAAATATACGTTTTTTCTTTAATATTTTTTAGCAGAAGTTTAGAAAAAATGCTCAGAATAGTCACAACAGCTAATCATTAGCCAGTCAGTCGTGATAATTACAAGTTAAAATCATGTTTTCGATTTCAACGTGATTTTATATCCAAAATTTTGCAATCTGGATGGTAATTTTTATGCCGATGAAACAAAACTAGTGGTTGAGAAAATCTCGCGTGGGGGGAGGGGGAGTCCAGCAAAATCTCACTAAATCTCACCACTCTCCAGATTTTGGAAAAAAACACCTCACGTAATTTATGGATGTCCCCTTTTAAAGAATGAAATATTGATGTCTGTTTTTTTATGGTGTATTACTCTATTTACACGGAAATATATACTATTTCATTACTTACAACTTTTTAGCATTCCATTCTTTTTTTACCCTGCCCGGATAATATGATTCAAGACCATTGACAGTCTACTAACTTTATTTATAAAACTTAAAAAAAGAAAAGAAATAGGTACGTGAAAAAGATTCTGCATTTTCTTAAACGAAGGGATAAGGGATTTCTATTGAGAAATTGTCTGGAAACGGCTTGAAAATTTCTTTAAAAATAGAAAACCTAATTGAAATATCTGACGCTCAAAAATCACTCTCCACTTCCTCGCTAATTGCAAAACCATTGGCAAACGCGCACTTTCCTTAGTTCCATTTAGAAAATCCCAGAAGGAAGACGCCTAAAAAAAAACTTGGTAGAAATCCGAGCCAAAAAGAAACTTCTGGAACAGGAAAAAAAAGACGTTCAAAACGGGAAGATGTACCCGATAACATTTGACACCCGCGTATCCATGAAAAATGCGTTAACAGCTGCTTATTAACTAAACAGAGCGGGAGCCAAGCTGCTCGCCCTTTGTTTTTGGAATAATAATATCGCTTCTTTTTCGGAGTGTGTAGATGGAGTTGGAATTCAGAGCGATAAAGATCTGCAGTTGGCGCGAAGAAGACGTCATTTCACGATTGGGATCTCAATGTGTATGAAGAACAGCTGAGATTCAAGAGGAGATAATTTGGCGACAAATGGAGATAGCGATCACAGTTCCGATTATGTGCTTTTTTGTGCTGGCTTAATATCCTCAATGACTTGACTTCTCAGTAGAGATTGAATTAGAAGGGAGATTTTTAATTTTGTTTAGAAAAGTTTTCAGTTTTGGGTGACGACTGTGTTGAAGAATTAGGATAACAGGTTTTTGTGATGTGGAAGTCTTCTTGTAGCCTTAGAATAAACAGAATTTATTTAATACATTTTGAAAGAATGATTAATGAAGTCTTTAATTGATACTTTTAAGTAGGCTACTATTTGCAGAATTACATGGTTAAGTGTGCCAGATTATTTTAAGTTAGATCAATTATTAGTTTACAAGGAACATTAGTAAGAAAGAAGAATAATTGAACTGTATTAATATTCCATTATGACATTTTATGTTAATTCATAATGATTTTAAGATTCAGAGTAAAAAACAAGTTTGACATAGTTTCCGGAATTCAGGGTGGTTTCAAAAGGATTTATTGTAAATGCAAGTCTTAATCCTCCAAACATTGAAACTGAATTTATTATTAATTTCATCAAAAAATACAAAACATTAATTCAGTTATTGGAATAGGAAAATAGAGTATTTACACTATCCAAATATAAATTTTCCAATTTCCAGAGTAATATTTACAAGATTCAGTCCTTATAATAACATAAATTAAAAACAATCATGGGTTAAGACACATTTTATAGTCAAAATCGATTGTAACAACCAAAATCAAGAGAAAGTACTATTATATACTAAGAAATGAAATTTACATATTCATCCAAATGTAGCTGAGTTCGATACAAAGGGATACACCCCACCCTCATTATACCCTCTCAAAGAGAGAAGAGAGCGCCCCAACGAAATCAGGTTAAATAACTCCCTCTCCGAACCCGAATTCCGCAAAGCAAGAACGTGTAAATTCAAATCAGGCGGAAAAGCTCTCTTTCGCCTACAGAGGTGCGTGCTCCCCTCGGAAATTAATCACTCCATTGATTAATGGAGACAGTTTCTCTCTCTCTCTTTGCTCGGGGAAGCTGCTCTTTTATATCGATCCCCGCTAAAAAGAAAACCGGAGATTGTTAATAGAATTAAGGAAATGGATAACATTATCTTTTAAGCGGGCTCGGGAAGTCATGGGTTGAAATTCAATCGAATGTGGTGTAGGTGGGTGGCGATTGTGCTCTAATTCGTGAGTTGATTGCGAATTGGGGTGATGCAATTGTTGAGGTTGATGGACTGTTTTGGAGAGGTGTTATTTTCCGTGTGGCTATATATGAAGTTATTATCTAGTCTTGATCTTCTAATATGTGTGTGAACGGTTTTCTCTCGATTGTATACATGTAGATTTAAAATTCCCTTTTACTACAATAAAAACCTAAAGGACACTAAGAAAGTTTAAATAAAGGTTAGAAGATAGTAGAAAGTTAGTCGTTTGGTATCATCACACTTTATTCTATTACTCATATATTTTGTACAAAATATTGTAAAACATTATCGATACGGTGCATCAATATAGGTAGTTCTTTTTGTGTACTAGGATTATACTATGTAATACAGGATGCTAAAAGTTGTGTAAAATTATTTTGGTAAGTGTAGCGACTCAGGTAAAATAAAACACTTTTCTTTTGCCTTAAATAGCATTCCATCTCGTATATAGACTATAAAACTTTATAATACACTACCATGGAGACACCCAGGGTTCAATTTTACTATAAAACCCCGAGGTGTAAACTTTCATGGCCAGAATCACTTAAAAACTTAATCCACTCCCACACTCCACAGGCGTTATCTTCCTTGCCCTCAAGGGCACCATCTTCCCTCAAAGTTACAGCCCTCTCAAATGCCCATAAAGAGAATTAACAGCAAAGCAGCACCACTCACAACCCCACCGCATCGACTTTACGACCACCCCCGCAACTTGCCCTCGCCCCCTTCACAACCCCACCTTCAAACTCAACAGCTTCTGGGCCCAAAACTACAGGGGCCGTCCACAAACTGAAACAGTACCGACCAATAGACCGTGAGTTTATGATAGTTTTGAGTATCTTTATCGCCGTAGATAGCGTGGGTGGGCGTCCTGGTTTATTTAATTAACTGGGTGGACCTCGTAAAAGAATGGGTGGGAAGATGCTACTGAGGTGATGTGTTTGGGGATTTAAAAGAGGGGGATTTTGTGGGCGGGGGTAATTAATTGGGGCCAGTAAAAGTTTTGGGGTTTGTTAAGCTTTGTGGAGGGGTCCGCTTTTAAGAAATGAAGGGTTTATTGTGGGGCGACTTTTCATCGGATAAGGGTTTTAAAGTGATTTATTGGACAATAAGCCCTGAAAGGGAAATTGCAAGTCAAGGAAATCAGCAGTATCAACATCACTTTCATGAATGCCAAAGCCATTGTATTAAGAAGATGTTGCTAACAGGACCGTTACAGGGAGAAACTATTTTGAATAATTATGGCGTGGTGCACGAAAGGACTATTAAAATGTGTGCAGTGTGGAGCTTGGAGTGTTCATACAATTTGCATTTGGTGACAAAAAGTGTTATTTTGTTTAAGCAAATGTGCCCTAAAGAATAAAATATAAGTTAGCCTAAAATAATGCATTACATGAATAAATGTTAGTAAGAGAAGTGTGAGGAAGTGAATTTATACGAATATTCCATTAAATAACTACACCCATGCAAAAAATAAAAACAGATTCTGTTTCTTTTCAAACATGCTATATATTTGTATTTACAAATTAAGTGATAGAAAAAACAACAAAACAAAACCCATTAGATGTTTCTAAAAAAACGTTTGAAACCCCCCAACCTAAACCTTTTGATAAAGAGTATAAAAGTATTAAAATAAATACTTCATTTGTGGAGCGTCAAAATATCGAGTAAGGAAATTTTGCTCCTGAATTCAAAAATGCATACTTTATGTATGACTTCACTGCACCATTTTAAAATATTCTTACTTGTGAACTATGCAATGGTTTTACAAACACAAATTTGTTTTCTTCCACAATACACTAACCTGTATACGTATATTTTCTCAAAATTACAGGTATAAATTTGACGAAAACTACGTATCACCTTTTCTCAGGTACATAAGAAAATTCCCCCATCGAAATTCAATCCACATATTCAGCCGCCTTAAAAAGCCGTTTCTTCAGAAACCGATTTACAAACGCGAAACGGTAATACCCAAACGATTTTACCAACGCCGGAGTGTTTTATATTATAACTCAACTCCATTCAAAACATGTAAATCATCGACAACGCAAAACTACTTAAATAACGCACACCCCACCGGGATAGGATTTAAGTCGGAACACATCACTGAAAATAAACACGAAGGAAGCACTGCAACATCTCAACTCATCTCGCACGTCTCTCGGATCGGGGCGTGAGGAGATGGATAACTTTTAAATCAGATTTCTATATCGTGTTTTCGAACGTAATTTCAAAGGCTTCTTATTCTCGTCTCGAGCTTCCGTATAGAGACGGAATACAGACAGAGCAGGCGTAATTCGAACGGGCTTCCAGTTTTATATGGAGTGGGAATACACAAACAAGTTACACTCTCCTGACAAGTAATACATTTAATATCCTCTGGATTGAGATCGTTCGTTTACACCTATGTTTTCCGTTGAGTGAAATGTGTGAGTCCTTTTATAAAATGTTCGAGACTAATGTATTGTGCATTTAGTTCCATTTTCATAAATGTAATAAATTGGCTGGGTTTCTCATTGTCAAAAGTAAAATTTCAAATTTACGCTCAACACATATACTATAGTATAATGGGATAAGCTTATTGATATAAAAGACAGTTCGAAACCAGAGATAACAAGAAAAAATAGCAGGAGAATTTATGATTACTATGCCATAAAATTATATGCATCCAAAATTTAAGTACTCTTTTTAAGTAGTTTTAAGTGTGCTTTTGAATTCGAAAGATAGAATTCTGAAATGGTGTGCATAGGCACTGATTTTTCAGATGCTTAAGATTGTTTTCATTCTGTTAAATGACTCATATACCTAGGTTTGTTTATCTATTTCTATTTATCATAAACGTGAAAAGATTCATGATTTTATTGAAGTTATCACTATGAGCTCTTCTACGGCAAGAAACATCTGTTTTGAGTAAATTTTTGCTTCCAACAGCTGGTATAGTATACCTTATTTTTGTCATGATTTTGCATTAAAATAAAAATTGTTCTTATTGTTAATTTATTGTTCCTAATTGATCACATCTTTAATTGTTTCGAGTTTTTTTATAATTTCTTAATCCTATTTTGCTAAGGATTTTTCTAATATCGGTGGTTTTCACCGTTCAGATCGGTCCAAAATATTTCAATTCCGAGATAGCATTACATTTCTCGAAATATTTCATCTTTACAAAAATATGAAACATTAAATTAATCTTGGTATAGCTTAAGAAAATATTTTTTCCTCGGCAATGAGTTCAAGTTTTTTTTTATGCATTCACCCGAAGCTTAAGGCAAACACTGACACATTTAACTCTAGCCCCCAGTATAATATCCTTCTCTAAACCATTTCTTCCATATCAACCCTTTTCAAATGACGGCATTGATTTATAATGCAAAAGAAAACAGTACCTAAGGGAAAACAAAACACGACACACGACAATAAAAAGACATTTGACCGAGTGGTGACACTGACAACACCTTTGTAACACAGAACCTTATCAGAAAAGGGAAGAAAGAAGGGGCAATTAAAACCCCTCTCAGCACGGTATATTGATTTCAGCTACTCCGCTAATCAATCATTCCCTAAAAAGGATATTCTCCGCCAGATCCATCACTACGTTTTTAACACATAATCCCGCCCTTCTAATGCCTCTTAAATTCCTACGTCAACAGAATCAGTCAACTTCATGCGTCACTCCACACGACGCTAAAAAGAGCGAATAACATACAGGGGCGCCCGCCAGACACCAATCCGTCTCATTTTCCGCCGACTCGCCCAAGCGTTGCCACTCCGGAGGAGCGAAAAATAATTATTACAACGTGCAAACGACCAGGAAAAAAAAGAACATCATAATGAAAGGCGAGAGAGAGCAAACGAGAATTCTCACGGCTCATGTAGTGTGCTAAAATTAATTAAGCCTAAAAAGACAACAACCCCGATGTGTGGAACGAAAAAATTAAAAAGTTCTGTAAAAAAAAGTTTGCAACAAAAAAGCCGCCATTTTGCTAGACTAATGAATATAAGTTTAGTTGTGTTCTTGTTCCCTTTTACTTAAACTTAAATTTCGGGCTATCTTTTACTTTGAAATGTTTTTGTTTGCCTTAATTTTTATTTTAGCACGCATAATTACTTGTTGGGTTTCTGGTTCATCCATCTTGCTGCTATCAGGGTCATTTAGAACGCTAAATAAAGTAATTTCTTTTTATCGTCGTTATTAGTTTCCCTCAGTTTGGGTGTCTTCTCCGACTCGCCTTGTCTGAGATAATAGGTAGGTGATCCTTCTTAATTCTTCGAAGACGTGGGTGGTGCGCTTGGATGACTTTAATTGATTTTCCGTTCAAGGATTGACGCGATTTAAGTAGGCTCTAAGGGCCATTATTTCAGTGCCTTAACCGATAATGGAATATTATGATAAAGTTATTGTTTAAAAGTTTCTAAACAATGTCTTGATAACTTTTTAAATAAAATTTACTCTTGCTATGAAATACTATGATATTATACTATACTATGAAAGTTTTTTTTCAGAAAGCTTAAGTTTCAGTCATACAAATTCACAATCCCTTTGTTGTACCCTTTTTACGACTTTAAGAAATTGTTTCCATTTATCTGCAAATGGAGACTTCAGGAACTGGGCCAGTTTTTTATACTTTAAAATTCATACAATAATTATTTTTCTTTAGATGAAGAGATATGGATGTAAACAGTCAGCTAAATCTCTTTTGTGTATCCGCGACGAGCACTTTTATATCCTTTTGGCTGAACAACTTTAAAGTCTGTCTGATTAAACTGTCTTCGGAGAAGCGAAATCAAAATCTGTCTACGTTGTTATAACGTACCTACACTGTTCGACTGTTTAATTCAAAATTTTATAGAAGAAAACGATATGAAATGAACTTCAATGCAATATATGAATAGGTATAGTTTATTATAACATTAGGAATACTTGTTTTAAGAGGTTAATCTATTTTTCAAAATAATTTTTTATATTTCTCATTTTAAAAGCCTTAAAAAAAGTTAAAGGTGGCAATTTGTTGCCACGTCCATGCATTTATGTGTTTTACTTTCTGCAGATTAAGAATTCAATAAAACATTTTGTAAATTATGTCTTTAATTTAATTACTTGGATGTTCAGATTCTGCACCTCCTGCAGCTGGCATTCACAAAATCTGCTTGAATTTCGTGCACACATTCTTTAAAAGAACACATGAGATACATAAAGAACATCAGAATCGTTCTCTAGTTCAAACAATCCGAAGTTAAAAGAGATCCCTCAAGGAATGCAATTATAGATATTTAAACAAAATCTACGCTAAAAAAACTCACTTGTTGATCTGAATCAGCGTCACCTCAAACAAACCCTCTAATTCCCTACCTTCCGAAAAAAAAAAGTCCTCCTCTTTATTTTACGACCTTTAGACCTTCCTAATGATCAACATCCAACCTCTGCAAACAAGCCGCTAAATTACACCAAAGAGAGAAAACCGAGACCAACCTAGCACAAAGTAACGAGTTAGACACAAAACATTTATCCCTCCAAATAACCCTTTTCTGGAGGAAAAACTTCACAGACTCCCCTTTTAAAAGCTTGGCATTTTTCGAAAAGGTTCGCCGGCAGAGAGGGAGGCACAAAAGCTTCGAAGAACCGACGCAAACCCCCTTCAAGGAGAGGGTAGAATTTTCTGACGCAAAAATGGCTAATGAACAGTAAAACCCTTTCTTGGAGGGAAGAAAGAAATCAATGTTGTTTTTTTTAACGTCGTTGCTTTACGACTTTTCGACGTCTTTTTTGTTCGCTCTCTTTTTCTGTTTTAGAGAAGTTCGAAACTGAAACTTTTTGGAGTGAAAGTAAAAGACCACTCACTTTTTGGCTGGTTTTTTTTTTATCTTTTGTGATTTTTAAGTGATTTTTTCCAAACGCGATCTATTTTACTTCCAGCTCCTCGAGTCTCTTGATTTGCAGTTGGGGAAACGGTTCATTTTCTTGAAGTCATAAGAATAAAGAAGTTAGGAAATGGAACTGTTCCCGATGCAAGAATTTTTGGATCCTTTCTTATTCATGATCAAAGGCTTGCTATAAATTTATTAAAATTCTAGAATTGTTTTCTTGCACAAACAATTCAATCCAAGAGACTCTATTTTAAATATACGTAACAAAGACAACACTTGCTAACTTCGAAATCCTTTCAAAAAGATAAAACTATGATAGTGATGAAGATAATAAAAGTGTGAATTGGAAACTGTATAATTATTTTTGCTATCGGAATCATATTCAGTCCAATCGGAGTTACATCATAAGTCCATTGGAATTATTACCGGAGACCAACGCGAAGTATTTGTTCTAGTACTTATCCAGATAACATCCACTTTTCGGTATTTCACTCAGACTTTTTATGTTGTTTCATTCCAGTTACAAACAAATAAAAATATGAAAAATTAATGAAGTGTTAATGATTGGATCAAGATGTGGAAGAAGGGATTTAGGAGGAAATTACATTTAAACAGGATCCGAAATTCCATTAAATTAAATTAAATTAATTTCATAATTTAAAATTTTTAACATGGCATGTTAAATCATAAAGAAATGAAATCCCAACAGTATATAATGATGAATATTTTGCAAGTACTCACCATGAAATTAAAGGCAAAAGTTCTTGTAATAAAACTAGGATGCAGGCTTGTTACTCAAAGTTGTGGCGAGAAAAACTTATTTTCAGCAGCAAAGGCTTCATAAAGGCTGTGAAAGAACATTTAATTAAAATTCCATTAATAAAACACTCTAATTAAGAATTTTTTGTGTGTTAAAATGCTTTAGAAAGTACAGTGAGATCAAGGTAAATTAATTGTTAAAGTATTATAAAAATACAGATAAACTTGAAGAGCTAAGGCCGGAATAAATACGTACCACTTAGTTTAAAGGATCCACCCTTACCATGTATCACTTAGAACCGTTCCTCGTGACAAAATTCAGAGGTATTTGTTCATTTACCATGCTTAAATATTTTACAGAATTACATGGCGTTTTAATACATTTATTTCAAAAACTGTAAGTAACACGCAATAGATAGTGATAACTAGGGTGTATCGAAAAAAAAACTTTTTTTTTTTATTTTGATAAAATCTTGACAAAAAGAAGTTGTCTAAGGTGGCAGAGAGTACCTGTGAATTTTTTCAGAATTTTCGGATAATATCTAGGGGTGCCGCAAAGCCCCCGAAGGTTCCCAGTTAATCCTATGGAGCGCGCAAGCCAAAATGGCCGAAAATCGGTTTTTTCGACCCTCATTTCTACCCTAATCACACGACGAATGTCTTCACTCGAGTTATGGACCCTATATGATCTAGTCTATCCGACAAAACTTGAACAATAGCCTAAATATCTATATTTCGTTGATTGTGGGCTCTTGGAAATACGCGATTTTCAACGTAATATAGATATTTAAGCTGTTATTCAAGTTTTTTCGGGTAGCATACTTCATTACTTCATATAGGGTCGTATGCTACCCGAAAAAACTTGAATAACAGCTTAAATATCTATATTACGTTTTTTTGTGTGCTCAAATTTCGTTGAAAATCGCGTATTTCCAAGAGCCCACAATCAACGAAATATAGATATTTAGGCTATTATTCAAGTTTTGTCGGATAGACTAGATCATATAGGGTCCATAACTCGAGTGAAGACATTCGTCGTGTGATTAGGGTAGAAATGAGGGTCGAAAAACCGATTTTCGGCCTTTTTGGCTTGCGCGCTCCATAGGATTAACATGGGAACCTTCGGGGGCTTTGCGGCACCCCTAGATATTATCCGAAAATTCTGAAAAAATTCACAGGTACTTTCTGCCACCTTAGACAACTTTTTTTTGTTAAGACTATCAAAATCAAAAAAAAAGTTTTTTTCGATACACCCTAGTGATAACGTTATAATATACTGTACTACAAAAAATTTATCTTTCAGTTTATATTTCTTTAATATCTTTGCTCTTGAACCTCTCTCTGCTGTGTGCTCTTGAAGATTCATTTGCTTCTAAGAGTCTCTCTATCCTTCATCATCTTATAGCTCTTTAGATCCCTTTACTCCTCAGAATTACTTTACTCGTTAGCATCTTTTTTACTCTTGTTCAGGTTATAATTTAATCCATTATATTAAGAACCTAATACCGTTCACAATTTTTTTTTATTTTTTATTATAATTTAGTAAAATCGATCTAGACGGAAGTCGGGGACTGGTCGGCTATTAGCTCTTTTACCCAAAGTTTACCCTATCCTGAAGAGGAAAGTGATGCTGCAAGAAACTAGCATCCCTTTGCTCTTGGGACTCTCTCTTAACATCAGCAACCATTTCTCTATATAATCTCTTAGCTTTTGCTCGTTTGCATTAATATTTACTTTCATGAAGTGTCATTGAATCTTTATTAGTAAAACTTCAATAATTTAATTTTTTTTTTTAATAATTAACTCTTGTGCTTGATTTAAAAGTACACATTATCTTACTTGAAGTTGCATAAATAGGTTATAACAATTTAGTAAAATTCACCACAAATTTATAAAAAAATTAATTGTCAAGTATTTTCAATTAAGTTCATTTTGAGTTACTTCAATTCCCTCCTGTTAATGGAAACAGTGTAAAAGGAAACAGCAATTTCAATGAGAATGAATTACAAGCCTTTACCTTCTTCAACGAAAATACGGCACCTTCTTTTCTCCAGGTCAGAATGGCAACCCTCGATGCATCACAAGATCATTTTTTTTTCACCCAACTTCTTCCTTTTTTTTCTATTTTCGAATTTTTGAACCTGATTGCGGGGAGGATTCTCTCTCTCTCTCCGTTCGAAATCTCGCCATTGATTCTTCAGACATATGGAAAACGCCAGAGGGGGGATTCCAAGAACAACGAACGTTCCAAAAAGGAACGGCGCGGGGAGGGCGAGAAAAGATTCGTTTGACAATCAAATTAGAACTCCAATATGAAATAAAAAGTGCGCTGGGGAGAGAAAGAAGAGGGGAGGGAGGAGGAAGGAATGTGGAATCTTTTGTCCGCTATCGTCTGCAGTCTTTATTGGGGTTCGAAATCTTTTGTCGAAAGTAAAATTTCTCGGGCTAGCAGACGATAGCGAATTGTATCGGGGGAGGAATGGGAAAAAAAGATTGGGAAGGGGGAAGAGGTTGAGTTGAGTTGATCTTGGGCTTCTGCCGCGGGGAATTTCGGGTATCAGAAATTAGATGGCAACGCAGGTGGAGGACGGGGTTTTTCGAATGTTTTTTTTTATTTGATAAGGAAAGTTCGGGGATCTCAGAGTTAATATTTCCATATCTGAATTTGATGGTTGATGATATGATTTCGATATCTTGTAATAATAATGATGTTAAAAGGTAAAAGAGGTAATACGTATTTTCGTTGGAAATCAATTGCTATGTGATTATTCACAGGAAAATGATAAGTTTCTAAATTTCAAAGTGAAGGGCCATATCACAACAATATCTCCACTCCTTTACTGTATTATTTATCAAGGGAAGGAGTTTTTTGTCAAGATATTAGAGGAAAGTAAGGAGAGTGCGCAGTCGGTTAAGAGTACCCAGCGGTTGGTTTCCCTGTTGGCAACATTTTTAGTGGAAGTGAAATGTGATTGAACGCATATATTTTAAGCTATCTTAAAGGACTGTAAGGGGACGTCCATAAATTACTTGAGGTGTTTTTGCCAAATTTTGGACCCCTCCCTCCCCCTTGGTGAGATTTTGCTGGACCCCCCTCCCCCCCACGTGAGATTTTCTCAACCACTAGTTTTGTTTTATCGGCATAAAAATTACCATGCAGATTGCAAAATTTTGATACAAGAACACGTTGAAATCAAAAACATGATTCTAACTTGGTAATTATCACGACTGACTGGCTAATGATTTGCTGCTTTGACTAATCTGGGCATTTTTTCTAAACTTGTGCTAAAAAATATTAAAGAAAAAACGTATATTTTCTAAACTAAAAGTTGACGTGAGATTTTAATTGACTCCCCCCTCCCCCTGGTGAGATTTGGTAAGATTTTCCTGGACCCCCCCCCTCCCCCTTTTGACTTCACGTAATGTATGGATGTCCCCTAATTATTGTTTCTGTATTTCCCTTCGTATTTTCCCAAAGAGTTTCAAAATTATATAAAACACTATAAAGAGGCAAATTTCAAAAAAAAAAATCTGGGGGAGGACCCCAGCCCCCCTAGAAATTTAGACGTCTACTTACTATTTATTTACTTGACAATTCCGTGGTCTATAAGGTGCTATTCTCTTTTGATGTAACCCATAGGGTCTCAAAATGAGCTGAAACACTACTTTTAGAGAAAAGTTTTCTGGGGCAACCCCAAAAACCCTCATTTTTACTTGGAGCTCACATTGTAATATTGTGACATTATGTGCAACTTAATTCAAATACCACAACGTTGAGTCAACCCCCCCCCCAAACAAAATTCTGGTTACGGCCCTGAATAGAGGTTAGCTAGCAATAAAATCATTCAAAATTTCTAAAAGCGCCAGACATTAGCTGCCACTCCGCTAAATTTCCAGATAGTCGAAAAAGTCATTTACCAGAGTATGCCTTATTAGCCTAATTTCTCCTAAAAGGTTCCTTCTATCATTAACAGAACTTTCTAAGAGACATTTTGAAAGTAAACCCATAAGGAAAACATTTAAGTGATTAACAAGTGGACACACCTTAGTCTTTAGATGTAAAATTTTATTTTACAGAAATCTTCTGTCTACTAAGTCTCAGAGTGAGTATTTCTAAATGTCATAAAATAATACAATGACTATTTTTCGTAGTTTTATTTATGTAAAATAAATTTTGTAACTAAATGGTAAAACGAAATTAGTGTTTGCGTAATAAGATATTTCTGTACTTTTACTACTTTCTGTGCAAAATATGTTTTATTTTAAATTTATTTAACTACCCATTTTGGTGACATATGATTCTACAGAAAAGAATGAGCTATAGGAATGTAAATGCTTGGACTAAAGTTACATTAAAAATTTGAATTAAGTTAAAAATGTTTATTTGAAACATTTTTAATACTCGAATTACACACATTTTTTTCTAATATTTTTTTATAGTCTGATAACCGAAATCGATTGCTTGTAAACATTAAGTGTAATGTAGGTTTTGTCTCTTATTATTTTCAATGAACAGAGGTTCTCAAACTGTGGGTCGTCTCTGCCACTCAGTTTTTGGTGGGTCGCGACAAGATTTTGAATTGGTTTAAATCAGCGTTCGAAATTGGGGTGTTTTGCTGGTCCGGGACAACTAAAAAATGGCTCGGACCAGTGGAATCAGAAAATCACTGGTCCGCCGGACCAGTGATTTCTAGAGCACGTGTAAAATCATTTAGACGATTTTTTCAGTGATAGCGGTATTTTAAGTTCGTTTGGTGATTGCATTTGGTGAAGCAAGTACATATTTTTGACAGAACCCGAAATGTGGTGATATGGGATAGGGGAGCCCCCGGTGAAAAAGAAAAAAATATTATTATGTATTGATTTTACTATTTGGTACTCACATTCAGTGCAATAGTTACTTAAAATATAAAGACCGGTCCTTTTTAATTTAATTTGTCGGACCAGTGATTTTTGTTGCGGACCAGTAAGATTGGCAGAGCACTGGTCCGCAGGACCACTGTTTTTTTCTCCCAATTTCTAACGCTGGTTTAAATGTGTAGTATTTTTTTATAATTTTTACAAACGTTTTGTTGGCTTTTGAAATTTATCAAATTACTATAGAATAAAAAGAGCAATAAGAAAAAAATTACCCTATTCGGTGTCGAAGAAAAGGACAATTAAAGTAAAGACACATGTGTGTCACTAATGTCCTGAAAATGCAAAATTAGTTAGTTATTCAAATAAAAAGTGAAAAATAATAAATCATAGTTTCTAAAGGGTTTCCCACCGAAGGAGCAATACAAATTTTAAGAATTTTCTTAGGAAAAGATGTTGACAAAAATTGAATGATAAAACATTAAGTAAAATATTAAATTTTAAAGATAACAAAGGAAGAATAACTGTTAAGGAAAATATTTTAATTAAATTATTGGTAAGAGAATTAATAAATATTTAGTAATTTCAAAATTCAAGCAAAAAAATTTTATTTTAAAATTTTTATTTTGTACATTAAAAGAGAAAAAGGGGGGATCGCGCAGTTTTCTTACGTAATTATGATAGGGGGTTTGCGGTTTACTTATCTTTGCTGACAAGTGGGGGGGGGTCAAAAATGACCAAAAACATGCTCACATAATATTTGAACGGCGGCACCTGTTATCATATTTTGAATATGTCACATTCAATTAGAACTTACAATGAAATGAGCCCACTATATCTATGAAAATGTCAGATGGAAATTATCAATTATAGAACTAAATTTTTCAAATAATACTTTCTCCATTCAATATTGTTTGATTTAAAGGGTTTAATGTGAAAGCCCGTAATAAATTTGATATTTGATTGGATTTTATTTCTAGGGTGTTTTTCTATTGGGGCCTATACCCACATTATGGATTTTCAATAGCGTCCGAAAAAAAGTTATTTAAATATTTTTGACATTACCTTTCATCATATTAGAAAAATGGTTTCAGCAGTTGAATACAATCCCATCCTCGCAGAAAAAGGTGAGTAAAATTTATCGTCAGTGTTTTGATGTGTGGAAATTTTTTTCATTCTGAGAAAATTTGTAATGAAATGCCAAATAATGTTTGTTTAAAATTATAAGTAAGTAATCCTTCACTAGAGTTTATATTTTCTGCATATATTGTGATAAAAAGAGCATTAAACTAAAAACTGTGTTTCTGTAGTAGAAAAGAACCCATAAAAATTATTGTTGGAATTAAAATTTGTTATATTAATTGTACTCTGAATAAACCCTCAAAAACTTAATTTTCATTCTTCAGTGGGCTTTCTAGCATCAGTGAGTTTATTCCAATTAATTCAATTGTGATAATTTTGTGCATATTGTGATAAAAAGAGCATTAAACTAAAAACTGTGTTTCTGTAGTAGAAAAGAACCCATAAAAATTATTGTTGGAATTAAAATTTGTTACATTAATTGTACTCTGAATAAACCCTCAAAAACTTTTCATTCTTCAGTGGGCGTTCTAGCATCAGTGAGTTAATTCCAATTAATTCAATTGTCCAATTATTCTATAACCAATGTTTAACGTAATGAAATTCATTCTAATTCCAGGATATTTACTTAAATGCATAAAAAAATCAATTTTCAAATGGATTCATAGACTAACGGCCGTATTCACCATCACTAACCGACCGGCGTTTAACTGGCAGTTAAACTTCTAAATGGTAGTTAAAGAAGGAAAACTAGTTTTTCTTGTAAAAAAAATACGGCCGTAAGTATTCCCCATTCATTCCCCCTTCATGTATTTCCCAGGTAGCACAGCTATATCATATATATTAATAAAAGAGCTTTACCACTCACTCATCAACGCACAGCAAAATCTACCGGGGCTAAAGACTCGAAACTTGGTAGGGTCGAAGACCTTACGGTGTATACGCGCACTAAGAAGGGATTTTTCAAAATATCTTTTTTCTGACCCACAGGGGGGTTGTGAGCGTTTTCGACGTTTTTGAGCCCAGCGGCGTCCCAACTGACCCCAGATCTTTGTTATTTCGCAGGAAGGTACCTAGCAACAATATCTAGAAAGGAATTTTTCAGATTTTTGATATTCGAATTTTAAGAGGTCTGAATATTCCAAAAACCCGTTTTTGCTGAGCATAAACCAAGTTTTACATTTTCGAAGAAAACAGTACCGAGAAATCGATATTACGAAGGGAACTGTTGGTAATACCTTCTTGAGAGTATTTCAAAGAAAGTAATTTCTGGATTTTTCGATATTCCATTCTGGAAGGGGTGCACAGAGGTTTGAATATTTACTCCCGTTTTTAGTTTTTGCATTCTAGCACCCACATAATTAATGTGATTGAAATGAAATTTTAGCATATTGTTCCTCATACAACCAGGAAGGTTTGCGAAAAAGAATTTTTAAAATGAATGCATTCCAAGTAGCATTTTTCGGCTCTTTTCTAAATTCTTATGCTTAGCCTTCAATTTTAAATTGGTAACGGTTATTGCTCTTTCCAGGTGATGCAAAACCTCTATTGTTGGAAATATTTATTTGAAAATGTTTTTTAACAGGTGAATTTTTTCAAACTCTGATAAATAAATAACTTTTAAAGAATAAATATTTTTTTATGATAACCAAAAACCGTTCCACTGAAAATTTTATTATTTTTTCTATTTAATCAAATTTAAGTATTTCCAGCAAAGTTCAAATTAAACAACATTTTATCAGAGGCATTTTATCAATAGTTGGTGTCGATTCAAATGATGTTTACTTTTATTTCATGTTTGAAATTTCTTTCAATGAACGAGTTGGAGATAAATCAATAAAGGGGGGTTCAGGGGGTCTCCCCCTGATTTGAAAAAAATTCTCCCTATTAAAAAATTGTTATAAACACTTTAATTGTAAACAGTTTTTTTAAGGTTTTGTTTAACATCTTAAAAAAGTATGTGTATTGAATTATTTTTTATTTAAAATTTAGCTAGATGAGACGGAAATAAGTTTTATCTATAGAAATTGGTGTTCAATAATAACCTTTATTGTGAAGCGAAGGCGGAGAGATTTGTATCAATTATACATTTATACGAATTGCAGAAATGGATGGAGGGAGCTAAGGGCGTTAAAGAGATTAATAAGGGGGGTTCAGAAGGGTCCCCTGACTTTTTCTATTTTGAAAAATTACTCTTTAAAAACGGGGATGGAGATTTCACACATTAAATCTAAATAGGTTGTATTTATAAAGGGTTTTTTACATCTTAAGGAAGTAGTATGGCATTAAAAAGGAATTCGAGCAGAAAGGCAGTTGCACCTAAATGACGCCTCGGAAAGAAATACAGAGAAGAAAATACTTATTTATTTTAACACACAGTTTGGTTAGCCTTTTTTCCCCCGAACTACGGCGGGCATATCAGCTAGTCTATAATAATAAAAGAGCTTTACCACTCACTCACTCACACACTCACTCACTTACCAACGCACAGCAAAATCTACCGGGGCTAAAGACTCGAAACTTGGTTGGGTCGAAGACCTTACGGTGTATATACGCGCACTAAGAAGGGATTTTTCGAAATTTCTTTTTTCTGACCCACAGGGGGGTTTGGAGCGTTTTAGACGTTTTTGAGCCCAGCAGCGTCCCAAATGACCCCAGATCTTTGTTATTTCGCAGGAAGGTACCTAGCAACAATTTCTAGAAAGGCATTTTTCAGATTTTGGATATTCGAATTTTAAGAGGTCTGAATATTCCAAAAACCCGTTTTTGCTGAGCATAAACCAAGTTTTATATTTTCGAAGAAAAAAAATACCGAGAAATCGATATTACGAATTGAACTGTTGTTGATATCTTCTTGAGAGAATTTCAAAGAAAGTAATTTCTGGATTTTTCGATATTCCATTCTGGAGGGGGTGCACGGGGGTTTGAATATTCACTCCCGTTTTTAGTTTTTGGATCCTAGCACCCACATTATTAATGTGATTGTTATGAAATTTTAGCATGTTGTTCCTCACACAACCAGGAAGGTTTGCGAAAAAGAATTTTCTGAATCAAAGCATTCCAAGGTGCCTTTTTTGTCCTTTTTCTAAATTCTTATGCTTAGCCTTCAATGTTAAATTTATTGCGATTATTGCTCTTTCCAGGACACGCAAAAACTCTATTGTTGGAAATATTTATTTTGAAATGTTTTATAACAGGTGAATTTTTAAAAAATATGATAAAGAAACAATTTTTAATGATTAAATAATTTTTTTTATGATAACCAAAAACCGTTCCACTGAAAAATTTTATTCTTTTTTCTATTTAATCAAATGTAAGTATTTCCAGCAAAGTTCAAATTAAACAATATTTTATCACAAGCATTTTCAGTGTCGATTCAAATTATGTTTACTTTTATTTCATGTTTGAAATTTCTTTCAATGAATGATTTGGTGATAAATCAGCAAAGGGGGGTTCAGGGGGTGTCCCCCTGATTTAAAAAAAAATTATCATTATTAAAAAATGGTTATAAACACTAATTCTAAACCGGTTTTTTAAGATTTTTATAACATCTTAAAAAAGTATAAAAGTATGTAGTATATTAATTTGTTTTGTATTATATTAAAATTTAGCGGGATGAGGGGGAAATGAGTTTTATCTATAGACATTGCTGTTCAATAATATATCTTTATTGTGAAGCGAAGGCGGAGAAATTTGCCTCAAATATACATTTATACCAATTGCAGAAATGGATGGAGGGAGAAAAGGAAAAAAGAGAAAAAAATAATGGGGTTCAGAAGGTCCCCTGACTTTTTTCCTATTTTGAAAAATACTCTTTAAAAACGGGGATGGGGATTTCACACATTAAATCTAAACAGGTGGCATTTTTAAAGGGTTTTTTTACATCTTAACGAAGTGGTATGGCATCAAAAAATAATCCTAGCGGGAAGACTGTTGACTCTATTGCATGTAAACGAATGCTTATTTATTTTAACACACGGTTCGATTAGCCTTTTATCCCCCGAGCAACGGCGGGCATATCAGCTAGTTTTATATAAATTTATATCAACTGATGACTTAAGTCATCGGTTGATAACATAGGGATATATATTGATAGCGTGCTACCTGGGTTTCTGGGATATTAAACATACCATGAAAATTATAAGTGAGAAGAAGTACTCTTCGCTCAAATTTCTACATGAAATTATCTTGTATTTTTAAAATTTGGGGTTGAGAAACCATTTGATACCTAGGATCCATGTATCTTGAAACATAATTTTTCCAAAGATTACAAATGGAGCAAACAGTCCTAAAGGGTCGTAGAAGCTAGCAATACAGTGGAGCAGCCATCTCTTTGTAAGTGGTTTGTCTTGAACGGCGCAGAGAGAGGTTTTGAAAGTATTTCCTAGGGTGTCAGTTTCTGTGTTCCACTTTATGCCTAAAACTTTCACAGTTGTTTTCAATCCTTCCTCTTGATCTCGCAATTGGTTCTGAAGAATTGTTGAGTTAGTAGCCCATTTTCCCATTGGAATTTCAATCAATTGCATCAATTCTTTGACTTCTCTATGCAGTGTGGTGATTTCAGATTCTGTTTCTACACTAGCAACAAAATCGTCCATGTAAAGATGTTTATCGATCATGGGAGCAGCAATCTGGAATTCATGTATGTGCTTTGAAGCCACTTCGCGTGCTGCCGCACATAACAAGAAGGGGCTGCATGCAGCCTACAAATTTTACTAGGCGAGTAAATCTGTAAGTAATTATTTCGTCCGTGGAAGTTGTGTTAGTCTTGTCCTGCGATAGTCTGTACCAGAAAAATCTTGTGGAATCTCTATCTCTTTCGTGTAGGCTTAGTTGTAAAAAGGCCTGTTTTCCGTCACCTGTGACTGCAAATTTGTGCATTCGCAGTCTGAGCAGACAACCAACCGTTTCAGGTAAAAGATTTGGGCCTATTTCTAAGGTGTCATTCATTTTTTCAAACTCTGATAAATAAATAACTTTTAAAGAATAAATATTTTTTTATGATAACCAAAAACCGTTCCACTGAAAATTTTATTATTTTTTCTATTTAATCAAATTTAAGTATTTCCAGCAAAGTTCAAATTAAACAACATTTTATCAGAGGCATTTTATCAATAGTTGGTGTCGATTCAAATGATGTTTACTTTTATTTCATGTTTGAAATTTCTTTCAATGAACGAGTTGGAGATAAATCAATAAAGGGGGGTTCAGGGGGTCTCCCCCTGATTTGAAAAAAATTCTCCCTATTAAAAAATTGTTATAAACACTTTAATTGTAAACAGTTTTTTTAAGGTTTTGTTTAACATCTTAAAAAAGTATGTGTATTGAATTATTTTTTATTTAAAATTTAGCTAGATGAGACGGAAATAAGTTTTATCTATAGAAATTGGTGTTCAATAATAACCTTTATTGTGAAGCGAAGGCGGAGAGATTTGTATCAATTATACATTTATACGAATTGCAGAAATGGATGGAGGGAGCTAAGGGCGTTAAAGAGATTAATAAGGGGGGTTCAGAAGGGTCCCCTGACTTTTTCTATTTTGAAAAATTACTCTTTAAAAACGGGGATGGAGATTTCACACATTAAATCTAAATAGGTTGTATTTATAAAGGGTTTTTTACATCTTAAGGAAGTAGTATGGCATTAAAAAGGAATTCGAGCAGAAAGGCAGTTGCACCTAAATGACGCCTCGGAAAGAAATACAGAGAAGAAAATACTTATTTATTTTAACACACAGTTTGGTTAGCCTTTTTTCCCCCGAACTACGGCGGGCATATCAGCTAGTCTATAATAATAAAAGAGCTTTACCACTCACTCACTCACACACTCACTCACTTACCAACGCACAGCAAAATCTACCGGGGCTAAAGACTCGAAACTTGGTTGGGTCGAAGACCTTACGGTGTATATACGCGCACTAAGAAGGGATTTTTCGAAATTTCTTTTTTCTGACCCACAGGGGGGTTTGGAGCGTTTTAGACGTTTTTGAGCCCAGCAGCGTCCCAAATGACCCCAGATCTTTGTTATTTCGCAGGAAGGTACCTAGCAACAATTTCTAGAAAGGCATTTTTCAGATTTTGGATATTCGAATTTTAAGAGGTCTGAATATTCCAAAAACCCGTTTTTGCTGAGCATAAACCAAGTTTTATATTTTCGAAGAAAAAAAATACCGAGAAATCGATATTACGAATTGAACTGTTGTTGATATCTTCTTGAGAGAATTTCAAAGAAAGTAATTTCTGGATTTTTCGATATTCCATTCTGGAGGGGGTGCACGGGGGTTTGAATATTCACTCCCGTTTTTAGTTTTTGGATCCTAGCACCCACATTATTAATGTGATTGTTATGAAATTTTAGCATGTTGTTCCTCACACAACCAGGAAGGTTTGCGAAAAAGAATTTTCTGAATCAAAGCATTCCAAGGTGCCTTTTTTGTCCTTTTTCTAAATTCTTATGCTTAGCCTTCAATGTTAAATTTATTGCGATTATTGCTCTTTCCAGGACACGCAAAAACTCTATTGTTGGAAATATTTATTTTGAAATGTTTTATAACAGGTGAATTTTTAAAAAATATGATAAAGAAACAATTTTTAATGATTAAATAATTTTTTTTATGATAACCAAAAACCGTTCCACTGAAAAATTTTATTCTTTTTTCTATTTAATCAAATGTAAGTATTTCCAGCAAAGTTCAAATTAAACAATATTTTATCACAAGCATTTTCAGTGTCGATTCAAATTATGTTTACTTTTATTTCATGTTTGAAATTTCTTTCAATGAATGATTTGGTGATAAATCAGCAAAGGGGGGTTCAGGGGGTGTCCCCCTGATTTAAAAAAAAATTATCATTATTAAAAAATGGTTATAAACACTAATTCTAAACCGGTTTTTTAAGATTTTTATAACATCTTAAAAAAGTATAAAAGTATGTAGTATATTAATTTGTTTTGTATTATATTAAAATTTAGCGGGATGAGGGGGAAATAAGTTTTATCTATAGACATTGCTGTTCAATAATATATCTTTATTGTGAAGCGAAGGCGGAGAAATTTGCCTCAAATATACATTTATACCAATTGCAGAAATGGATGGAGGGAGAAAAGGAAAAAAGAGAAAAAAATAATGGGGTTCAGAAGGTCCCCTGACTTTTTTCCTATTTTGAAAAATACTCTTTAAAAACGGGGATGGGGATTTCACACATTAAATCTAAACAGGTGGCATTTTTAAAGGGTTTTTTTACATCTTAACGAAGTGGTATGGCATCAAAAAATAATCCTAGCGGGAAGACTGTTGACTCTATTGCATGTAAACGAATGCTTATTTATTTTAACACACGGTTCGATTAGCCTTTTATCCCCCGAGCAACGGCGGGCATATCAGCTAGTTTTATATAAATTTATATCAACTGATGACTTAAGTCATCGGTTGATAACATAGGGATATATATTGATAGCGTGCTACCTGGGTTTCTGGGATATTAAACATACCATGAAAATTATAAGTGAGAAGAAGTACTCTTCGCTCAAATTTCTACATGAAATTATCTTGTATTTTTAAAATTTGGGGTTGAGAAACCAAACTAAGCTTAATGAGATCACTTTTAGAAGAGATTAGACTGATAGTATCCGACTGGAAAAAGTGTTTCCGTTCATAAGTTGCAAACGGTAGAACTAGAGTGTTTGATTACAATCATTACTATGTGTGGTCCTTTTCTAGGTAAGAGGTGGTCCTGAGAGGTTCCATAGCTCATGGTTTCATGAATCTGGTTTGATGTTTCGGTCAAACCAGAATGAGATAAGAAAAGAAACAACAATAACAATACAATGTAGTCCTAATTAAAGTATTTAAAACAAATTTATAGTACGTATTTTGCAACTCTTTTAAAAATATAAGAGTAGAGCACAACATAACAATAAATCATTGACCCATTTCACTTTGTTTCTTTATTCATGAAAACTTCCCTTCGAAAAATGAAAGAGGGACGTTTTTTCAGTAGATTTGAAGTTGAACACATTTTACACATTTTGAAACCTTTAAAAAACGATATGTTCATCATATAAAAAAACATAGGAAATATATAAAAAGAAACATTTTGAAATTGTGTTAATAGGAGTGAATGGGACCTGTCAATTTTCGATACTAATACGATGGTTAACAATGAGATCCCATTAGGCTGAGATGGTTGTATTTTAATAATAATTTAATTTCATGATTTGTAAAAGAGCTTCATCCTAGTATTCTTAATTTTATTATTATATTAACAGTTAATTCTATCAACACGGAATAATATACTTTGTTTAGATCGATTCCAGAACCTCTGAAGCCTATAAAAGTTTTGACAAAAAATAAAAACGGGGTAATTTTTAAATGACAGTAGTTTTTATGTTTTCGAGCACTTTACTTTTACCAAGTATATTCCAAGTTATCGGAATACTTAAATAGGTAGGGAATTTCTTTTTGGTTTAAACTTCAATATTTCGAAGAAGAAAAAAGGTTACTCTTTTCTCAAAAATTATGAAAAATTATCCGTAGAAATTTTAAAACAATCTAAAAATGACTACTACTATCTTTTTCAGATGTTTCGAATAGGTTCTTGATTAAACACCACGAAATATCAGTGGGAATTGTCTTCTTTTACGTTCTCTTCGTGAAATGGATTGGACCACACTACATGAAAAACCGAAAACCATACAACTTGAAAAAAATCATGATCATTTATAATTTCATGAATGCAGCTTGCAGCTTGTCCTTAGCTTGGGTGGTAAGGAAGAGACTGAGATATATCAAATGAAATTAAAATGAAGCAAATTATACATTAATTTAGTGAAAAAAATATCTCCTACACTTGTACTTGATAAGTAAATAGTACCTATACTCATTTGTTAATTAATGAAAGCTGGGAAAAGTCCCTTTGTAAGGAAATCAAATTTGGTAAAATAGTAAGGAATTTTCAAGAGAAATTTTGAACATCCAAAAAATTTTAATTCATGATAAAAAAAATATACCAAATCATTCATAAAACCATACACTAATCTTTCATTTTAAGAAAACTCAAACACCGTAAAACTTAACACCTATAAAATGTGTAAGCATTAAATAAAACAACTAAACTTAAAAATGTAATAAAACTAAGAAAATTTCGTAAAATTTATAATAATTTAAGAATGTGAATTATTGAATGGTGAATTTCATTAAGAAAATCTTGCTATTTTCCTTTGTTACAGCTGTATTGTGGTATTAAAGATTACTGGCATGAAAGATGTGGATTCAGAATTACAAATTATGGTGTTGTCCTCATGAGAGTAAGAATATATTATCTTATCAAATTATTAAATTTTAAAAAACATTTCTCAAATAACAAAATGTCGTAATATATAAGTATAAATGTGTAAAGGAAGATAAGGAATATAGTCCAGTTACATATAGAAACAAAAAATAAGAGGAAAAAGAAAAAAACTTTAATTGCATTGATATATTTCGTAATTACCATTACTTATACAGTACGGCTCATAAGTCATAAGTATTTTGACAAACACATTTTTCTGTGTTTCTGGAAAATTATAACTCTTTTAATAAAACTTTTTCTCTAAGATGTTAGTTAATAAACGCAATAACTAAAAATTATAGTGCTTTGCAAATATAAATTTAATATGTTTATATTGGACTTAAAAACCTAAAACTCTTATAAATTAAACTTAATTCTTAAAATTTTCTAAAAAATTTACCTGTCAAACACACAAAAAAAAATTCTTAAATATTTGAAACAGTCAATCAATTATTTAGGAATGATTAACCATAAGGGTAGGCCAAAAAACATTTTTCAAACTTGCCTCTTGGGTAGATAAGTAAAATGCAACAAAATGTATTAAAATCGTTTAAAATTGCCTTAGCGCATCAGACATAAAATTTGAAAAATTAGTTATTTTCATTATTTTTCTAAAAAATAAAATAACATCTGTAAGAAGTAGATAAAGGCATATAAATGTTAATGTAGGTTTGAAAAGTTTAAAAATATTAACATACATACAGCCATTGATTTTTATACAGGGTGCATAGAACAGTCCCTTTAACCTAAAAATAGCCTCGAAAAGAGAGAGCTACAGTCTACAGCTATGCAAGTGAAATAAAGGTAAAATTAAGCGATTACGCAAACTACAGCAGCGCCCTCAGTGCCGAAAAAAGAAGTTAAAAACATTAATTAAAATCTTAAAGAGATAGAACAAAACTTCAATGAGAAAATTGTTGCCAATATAATAAATAAAAACACACAGAAAATCTTTCATGAAAATATCTTCCATATTCGAGGAGATATTAGTAAGTGAAAAAGTGCACTTTTTCAGGAATCAAAAAAGAAAAAGTGCTTAAACTTGCAAGTTTCTTAGGGCAAAATTTACATGATAACACTGAAAAAATTTGCAAGTTTGCTCACTTTTTCATTCTTGAGGCCTGGAAAAGAGTCATACAAGTGTGAACTACTTTTGAGGTGCACGGGGGGTCAAAAATTGGCCTTGAGACCTGAAAATAGCAGGTAATAATGTTTCAGTATTTGTAACAACATGACGTCACTTGGGAAATTAAAAAAAAAAATTGGAATGGGCTAATACTGATGAAACTTGGTAGGTGTCGGGAAAACATTATCTTCTAAATCAGTGGTTCCTAACCGGTGGTCCGCGGACCGTAGGTGGTCCGTGAGAGTTTTGGAAGTGGTCCGTGAAGGGGCTTGGCGAAGCACAAAACAAATCCAATGAATACAAATTTGAGCAAATTGAACGAAAAAACATGGAAATTATATCCGTAACGATGACTTTTGGCTGAGTAATTTGTGGGGATAATAGTCACTACTTAATTATTAACAGTACTTTTGTGTACTATAAATACTTAAAGTGCTACATTTCGGTAGGTCCTGAAGATTTTAATTATATACCATAGCAAAAATTCCTAACTCTTGTGATATGTAATTAAAGTTTTATTAAAATAAAACTATTTCAGAGCATCATATACATTTACACGCTTAATTAGGGAATATAAACTTTCATCTTGTAATTTTGTGAAGGTAAAGGATTTTAAGCTGTGTACAGGGAGTGGTCCTTGAAGGTTCCAATTTTAAACTTAGTGGTCCACGGACTTCTCTGAGTTGGGAACCACTGTTCTAAATTGATACAATAAAAATGGTGGTAATTTTATAAATTCGAAAACGCATTTATTCGTGGTAATAGACGACGTTATAGGAATCAATTAACCTATTTCTAAACTCAATATCATTGAAAAATTGCACATTTTGTAAACAGTAGTTGTAAAGTGAGATGCTTGCAAAAGGATTCTTGAATAAATTAATCAATAATATAAGGTGTTTGAAGAGCTAATTGGAATACTACAACATGCGGTAGGTCTTCAGGATCACAAATTACAGATTTATTCATCAAAATTTTTATCTCGAGAAACAAACTAGGATTTTTGAACAATCATCTTCCGAAGTTGCATTTACTGCTCCACAATACAATATTAAGCCTTTGAAATCTAGTTTAAACTAGATTATACGAAAAAATATAATTCATTAACACCACTCGTAATTCAAACTAAATTATAATCTTTCTAACATAATAGAAAACATCAGAAATACACCCAGCGAAAACACACTTTGCAAAATACTTTTGACGTAAGGGAGTATCATTTTAAATTTTGCATAAAAATACTTGATTTAAAGTTCAGAGCACTAAGTTTCAGAGTTTCTGCGTTCTTTTACTATCATCTCATTGAAAAGGTTTTATTAGAGAGTTAAAATTCTCTCTAAATTGAGAAAAATGTGTTCGTCAAAATACATATTAGCGGTACTGTACACAATAATTTGCATTTGAATGACTCAAAGAAAATAAAGAAATAAAAAAAAGAAATAAGTAAAGTAAGTACTTCTAAAGAAATAAGTATTTTGAAACCGATTCATACAGTAATATCTGTCTAATTACAATATCTTATCCCCAGAAATATCAACATGTCAGTTGGTTATGGATTCTTAGCAAGTTTTTTGATCTTCTTGATACTGTAAGTAACATTTCAATTAAAAACTTATTAATTTACTCAATGTTCAAACTCAGTATATTCTTTGCATTCCACAGGTCTTCTTTGTTCTAAGAAAAAAGCACACCCATGTATCTTTTCTCAATGTCTTTCATCATGGCGGAGTAGTTTTAATAGGTATAACTGTTCTGAAGTTCAATGCATTCCGTAAGTTGTTTTATGTTTTCTGTAAATTTCAAGTTAAGAGTTTGAACTTGAAGTATCAAAGTTATATACAGGGTGTTTAAATTCAATGTCCTATAGGCTAACTTTTTATTCTCCCCCCCCCCAGACACATATACTTCCAATTGCAAAATTTCATTTTAAGGGGTGAAAAATTAGATGAGACTAGTTTCAACTCCATAGGCGGTTAACTTAAGACAAAATGCAGAAAATAAAAATGTGATTACACATACACGCACACCAAGGTTGGAAAAAACCCGGGGTTTTTTTTCGGGTTTTTTCAATATAAAAACCCTGAAAAAATCCGCGGAAAACTGGGGGGTTTTTTTTAGAAATACTGTAGGTTTTTTTCAAAATTAAGTGAGTTTATACTAAAAGTAAGTGTTTTTTTTTAAATTAAAATTAATTAAAATTCAATTCCATATTAAAAGTATTTTTTCAAAATAAAATGTGGTTTTTTTTTTAAAAGTTAGACAGTTTCCTTAAAATTTTAAAGCTTTTTTCATATTTAAATGTATCTATTTAAAAGTTGGGGAATTTTTTCCCTTAAAACTAACTTACTTTTCAAAGTTCTATGGTGGTTTTTCCATAAGTAGTTATAGTGGATTATTGAAATTTTTTAAAAATTAGATTCGTAAGAAAAGTAGGTTTTTTCAAATTTTACTTGATTTTTTTAAGGTTTAGGGTGTTTTTTTCCAAATGGTTTTTTTTAAAAATTACTTTTTTAAAGCTCCGTGTACTGTTTAAAAATTACATGTTTTTTTTTCAAAGCTCCATGGGTTGTCAAAAATTAGTTGGGTTTTTCAAAGCTCTTTGGGATGTTCAAAAATTAGTTTTTTTTTCAAAGCTCGTTGGGTTGCTCAAAATTTAGTTGGGTTTTTTCAAATCTCCATGGGTTGTTTAAAAATTAGTTGGGTTTTTCAAAGCTCTCTAGACTATGTTTAAAATATAAGGTGGGTTTTTTTTCAAAGCTCTTTGGAATACTTAAAATTTAAGTTTTTTAAAGCTCCTGGGCTTTTTAAGAATCAAGTGGGTTTTTTCAAATCTTCATGGGTTGTTTAAAAAATAGTTGAGTTTTTTTCAAAGCTAGACTGGACAACATTAGGGGGTCACTAAATGGCAACTACAATTTTAGATACATTATTTCATTAATAGTTTTGTTTACTTTTGAAAATTGGGCTAAATTAGTATTTTTCTTGAAAAAAAAAACAAAAGTGTGTCCTAAACTGGGTTTTTTTTTTTAAACCATTGAATCCAATCCAATTGGGTCCATTTCTGCCAACCCTGCCACACACAAATACAAATACACAATCGTTTCAAATCAGTTTCACAATCGTTTAAAAGTGAAAAAAAAAAACATTTTAAATGTTCCTAAATCACAGCACTTAAAATCCACAAAGCAGCTTTCTTATTACGAGCACCTCCAGTAAATTTTAAATATATATCACTTAAATTAAGCTTCTTAATTCTGCAAAATCCTCCAAAACTTTTATTTTTGTTTGATTTTCAGAAACACGGCTGAGCATACTACTTGATTTATACAATGAAAGATAACCATTTTAAGATTAACATTCTCACCAGCATGAATTTTGGGAATTGGACAACTTTTGGATCAAATGATGTAAAATTTATTAACCTATTCAATTCCTCCCATTTAGGTTCTTACATGGCAATTGTAATATTTTTAAACAGCATAATACACGCGCTGATGTATACTTATTACGGTTTGGCCGCCTTTGGACCTCATATGCAAAAATACCTCTGGTGGAAAAAGTACATGACACAGATGCAAATAGTAAGTAAAGCCTCCTTTCTGAGAATAACTAACAAGCTCCGGAAGCATTAAGGAATTGCTGTGCGAAATACTAGTATTTAATTTATTTTCCAGGCTCAATTCGTACTACTTCTCTCCTACATGGGACATTCGTTTGCAACAGGCTGTGAAAAGCTGGATACTTTAGAAATATCCTCCTTTGGATTTATTTCCTTAATTTTAGTTCTGTTTCTAAATTTCTATAGAAAAAACTATAAAATGCATCAAAGATGAATGATGATACTGAAGTTTATGTACTTACGATTTAAATAAGTTTATTTAGTTCATTTCAAAAATGTGATATTCTACTGATTAATCATGAATCTTATTGCATATTTCAACCATCTTTTGGAAGTAATGAACGGAAAGGAGTTGACTAACGCTTAGATTTAGATGAAAATGTTTGTTCATATTGTAATTCATTTCTTTTCAGATATCTTCCCTTGATCAAATTATATTATGTATTAATATCAGAGTTTTATTTTTCATTAAGTTGAACTGTTTTGTTGAATATAAAAATGATTCTATACCATGATTCTATAGAGCATTTTCAATCACATGACTCGGACCTAACAACGGCCTTAGCAACAGAAGATGTTACAGTTTTTTGCCCTACAGAGGTTAACAGTTACAGAAAATGACTAGCCGTGGAATTCTTCTATTGGAGCATTTGCAATCACGTGATCCCATACCTAAAAACCGCCTTAGCAACAGATAAACAATGGCCTTAGCAACAGTTAAAAGCCCTACAGTAGATACACAGTTAAAAGAAAAAAACCGGTTGTGACGTCACCTGAAAACATTTTGTTACTCTTTTTGATACCATCACAATCAAAAATCAAAGCTATCATTTTGAATAGGTAACATATTTGATGAAGTAACATATTTTCATTAGAATTCGCATGCTCAAAGGTTAATAAAAATGTTTTAACCCCAGCTCTATAATTTAGCGGTAACTTAATTTTTTTAATTATAAATTTGAATTTCTTCTTTTCTAAGGCATTTACCATCTTGAAACTAAATTTTTAAATTATTTAGTTTTTTTTATTTTTAAATTATTTTTTCCTTTTAAGAAAAGAAATAAAATAGAATTTTTTAATGTGCCAGTAAATATTAAAGTACTATTTTTAAAAAGCTTAAAATTTCAATAGATGTTAAACCCAATCCTGAAAAAGTATACGTATAAATGGTCTTTTAATTATATAAATCCCATACATAGAAAAAAAATAATATTTAGGGGAAAACGGGACGATTTGATACAAAGGGCACATTGATAAACTTTCAATATCTCTTCTCTCTCATCTTTCCAAATCTCTCTTCAATCTCTTTCTAAAAAAGAACGTTTATTATTTTCACAAATTTTTTTTTAATCAATTTCTATTTTTGAGCAAATTAACACTGTATCAACGTGCCCCAAGCAATGTATCCAACTGTCCCACCAGTAGGGGTCATTGATATTTTTTTTTTTAACAAAAGTCGTTATATTTTAATTTTCATCAAACTTATATTTCTTTCATAGTTGGTTTCATTAATTTGAGTCATTATTAGATATTTTTAGAAAAAAAAATTATCTGAATAAGTAATTTTTTCTCGTGGGGTTGATTTTTGAAATAGTCCCGCTTTTCTATACATACTATTTTACTTGATACCGGTAATATCATAAATTTATTCCATCTAAAATAAGTAAGAAATTGGAAATTTCTCATCAAATAAAAAGAACTCAGCGGCCCACGAGAGATGCCCAAAACAGCATTTAAATTATTTACCTTTATGGTTTTTTTAAAACGTTATTTTTGTTACTTAGTTTTAATAACCTTAGGGTGAAAATTTCGTACACATGTTCCTGTTCGAACACATACAGGAAAAATCTATTTGTAATTACTTTTTTTAAAAAAAAGCACCTTGTTTAAATCTAAAAAAAAGTATAAAATATACAAAAGATAATCATTCGACAGTTCCTGATTTATTTCACGTAGAGCTTCAAACTTTTTAAGCTTTTAATCCCTGTTAGCTGGATAATAATGGGAAAATCCGGTGTTATATAATAGACAGCGTAGACTGCTAGTCTCACCTAGACAGTCCCTTTGACAGACAGGCATGAAAAATGCACTAAGTAGGATTTAATAAATGTTTTGACTATAATCTGTTGCACAACTTTCAGGGGATGTTTCTTAACCATTAAATGTTTGACGGTTCGAGTGGGAAATATTTATCTAGTTAGTACTAGTTTAGGAAGTGAGGATAAGTTTTTTTTTTGCATATAGTATTCCTAATTTTGCATTAGATATGAATTTACAGTCCATTTATAATATAATCATTTAACCAATAGTATTCTTTTGGGATTGTGAATGTATTTTTGTAAGCTGAAAAGGAAACTTTTTGTAAAAATGTTTTGTAAAAGTTTTGTAAAAAGCTTTGGTTTGGTTTGTTTTTGTTTTATGGCGCAAAATTCGGGCAAGATCATATTGTAAAAAACTTTAAAATCCACTTCAAAAATGCTTAAATTAAAAAGTAACTATTGTTAAAGTATAAAATTTGGGAAGGATTTTTTCCTAGTCACAATTAGAATACGTTCTTATAGATTCTATAGATCAACTTCAAGCTATGGATGATTTTACCAGTATTTAAAATTGATGTAAAGCAAGCCTACTATTTTGCATTTAGAATGAAAAATCATGAACTTAATACCCTTTACTTATCTTAAGAAATCATTAATTTATCTAAGAATGTATCGAAACAAACTCAACATTCAGAATTTGCAATTATAGTCTAATAAGTTTCATACGCACCTGATGACATTAAAGTGTAAGCTATCGATGTAAACTAAATTATTCTCAGAATGAAAGACTTTATAAACAAAAGTACTAAACCCCTGAACAGAAACATCCAATCAAGACTTAGAACGTATAGTCCATAAAAGTAATTTATTCGGAGAAAATATCTCATCAGTACATTCTCACATTTAATAAAGTTAGGTTTTTAACAAAACCGGTTTCGTATTTTCCTAATTAAAAATTCTTCTTTGAAAGATGTTTGTTTAAAACTATTGTGACAAAATAGCGAATGGTTGGCAAAATCGTGAAATATGAATTCTAAAACTAACTAGATTTGAAATTTTCTTTGGTTGGTTTTTCGTCAGATAATTTGTCAGACTCACGAATGTAATTAAAGATGCTGAAATTAACTAAATTTCTCAGTTTACAGTATTTTATAAAACTTCATAAGATTCTTAAGATTCATTCATTCCTTCATATTAGAGCATTTAAATTAAAAACTTAATTCTTATACTCTAATTCTAAACTGTATGAAGAAAATGCTAATAGAAGTTATATAAAACAGATTAATGTAGATTTATGTGTTATTTGCAATGATGTTTCAACGTTAAAATTAATATTACTTTAATTTTTTATTTATTAGTTCTTTGTTATATTTTAAAATATTATTATTAATCCCTTCCTTATAATATTAGGCCTAGTTTAAAAATCTAAATCTAATCTAATAAAAGTTTTTGTAATTCTTTGATTTGTTAACTCTTTGTTGATTTGTATATTATCGTTCTTTTATACATAAATTTCTGTTCAAATATGCTAACAAAATAAAATAATCCAACTTGTGATATAAGGGTTCAAAGCGCAGCGCAGTTTAATCCTTCTAATCACAGATCATCCGAGATTTTTATTGAATCCTATAGAAAATTTGAAGCAATCAGAACTGAAAGGATTAAACTACTTGGCATAATATTTCTTAATATAAACTCAAATTGTTTTTATGATTATATTATTTTTGATAAAATTCCAATCCAATGACTTTAAAAACAATGCCTTATAGAAAATTTCCTTCAATGGAATTTATTTTTCTTGGAATATTTATAAAAAGAATTTATAATAAAATTTTGTGACTTAAATAAGGGTTAGTTTTTCCTGTGGGGGTTTACTTATATCGTAATTTCAAAGATTGGAATCCCAACAAAATATTCTAGAAAAAGAAGCAACGTGAATCTCATATACTGGAGTTAAGAATGGGAGCAATTTTATTCAGGACAATTGCATACTAAAGATAACTCCAGCTGTAGCAAAAAATATCACCATACAAGATTAAAACACCCTTTTCTAAACATGATAGAAATCCCGAACCTGATTTACCTCAGCTATATTCCAATGTAATAAAAGTCAACTCGGAGAGACTATGACAGTTTTTAAACCACCTACACTCCTTTAATTCAAAAGCTAGTTACACCATCAGTTCCATTCAAGTAAGCTATTTCTGGAACTCATTCTTGTTTTCATAAGCCCTAACACAGCAGTCGAGGAGCTTCATTTTGGAACCATACGACAATTATGTTCCCATGGTACAATCAGCATTCCAAAAGAGCTAAATTTGGAACAAATCAATTCCCTTCTCCCCACCTTGCGAACAACAATTTCTGTATTACTTCCGCCTCCCCTCCAATCTTTCTTTTTTTTTTCTCCCTGCGACAAATAAAACCGTTCCTTTATTTCATTCCATCGGAACAACTCATAATGGAGAATTTGATAAACCGGGAATTTTTTTCGGCCCCTTATCTCCCCTAAAAGCGGAGGGGGGGCGAAGGAATCGAATTTCACTAACTCCCCGAAAGTTTATAGTTTCTGATACCGGAAACTAAATTGATCAGGTCCTTCGGCCGACTGTGCTCTGGGTTCCCCTGGGGAGCGCGATTTAGTGCGCTTTTGTGTATCGCCGGCGATAACTCGATTGAACGGCCCTGATTTTTAGAGGTTTTGATTGTTAGAAACAATAAAAGGAAGCGAGGAAAAGCAAAAAAAGTGCGTGTGATTCACTTTTATTTGGATGTTTTTACGAAATGACCAGACCAAGTTCTTTTGTAAGCGGAGTTTCAGTCGGTTGAATACTTTAATATACTTTCAGTCTTGGCCAGTCTAAATTTTTCTATAGGCTTTTACGTAAAACTCTTAAAAATGTTTCATTAATTCATCAAAATAACTAATTGAGCATCATCATGGCTGTGGCAGTACGGATGTGCCAAATGGCGAAGAGCGTAAAAGGCATATCTTCTTGGTCCTTCTATTTTGAAGAACATATTAAAAACAAATATTAGAGAATAATTTTAATAACTCAAATTTTTGTCTGATTTAACTCCATATAATTTTTTTAGGGTTTATAGAATAAAAAAAAGTTTTCTCCCCGAAGAAATAGCACTCATTTTATGAAAAGTGCGAAAAAGACAACTCTTTGGTTACTAGATGTTTTCCTCTTTTGACTATACTAAATTGTTCAAAGCGTAATACTTATAAATCAAATGGTAAGTTTATGTAAAAGTAATTCAAAAAGAAAAATAGAAATTTGTTCCATTGCAAAATATTACAAGTTTAGATTATCTGGGATATCACTTTGACAAGACAGTATGTAACATTTAAACAAAGGTAATAACATTCGCTATAGTAATTTTACTATATTTTAGGAGTACTTTTACACATAACTAAATATAAATAGCACACTGGTTGGTAATAAGTGCTTTTTAAATTCATAAAATAAATAAGGACATAATAACAACAATAACATTGTAGGTTTACTATATTTTAAGAGTATTTTTAGAAATAACTAAATATCAATAACGCTCTGATTGTTATCAAGTCCGTTTCTAAATCTATAAAACTAAGCAATTCTGTACCAATAATTAACCTAACAAATAAAAATCATAATATAATCATAATAATAAAAAAAGGAAGTAAATTAATTGCTTCTTAGGTTGTTATATTCCTGCAATCAAACTATGAATTTCTGGCTTTATATTTGGCTGTATGATAAGGGTGAAAAAATAATCTCAAAGTAGAATATATCCAACTTCATGCATCGAAAGATACATTCAGTTATCAATACACGCCTAATTTAAAAGAAAATAGGGCGCCATTTTTCTGCCCTAACCATTCCGCCATCGTTCGAAAACGATTCAGCGAAAGTAAAACATCAGGAAAAAGAAAACTAATCGCAACAATTTTCTAAAAGTTACCGTCATTTCCCTGCAAACACAGAGACACACGAAACGCATATAAAAGCAAAAAGATCCTTCAACCAAATAACGAAGAGAAAATATCTGTGCATAAGAACACATACGAGAAACCCTCCTAAACCTTAATGTCGAGAGAGATTACGCACTCCTTATCTACTCGCCTATCAGGAAAACTTCCAAAAAACGATTTTCTTTCCTTCTTCCCGACGAAGAAAAAAAGGCCCAGTTCATATAGAAGGAAGACCTAGATAAAACCTCGCTCGAAAAACGGTTAACTATTCCTAAACCGAAGATTACGCCATTTTTATGAACGTCCCATCTCCGTTTCCGCTCGCTGAGAAATAATTTCTTTAACAAGCCTTTTTAATGCCAGACAGGGGGACACATTGATTGTCCTGAGCTGTCATTACGCAGTCCCACTTTTGTCTCGCACAACGGAAAGGGATTCGAACCTCCTTCTAAAAATGAACGAAAAAAAAATGGCGTAATTCTCCGCGATCCTTAATAAACCGTAGAGATAATGAGAGGAGGAGTATTTTAAGAACAGTATCTCTCGCTAATGAGGAAAAGGCTGTTTGTTTCTGACTGGTAGGGAGGACGTACGCTCATTTTTGCATTTGGCTCGCGATCTCTATGAAAAACCCGATGGGCAATTGGCAGTGATTAAAAAAACGTGGATTTTTACTTGGCTCCTTATCGGAAATTCGTCCTTTGTCACTATAATCCAGCAATTAACGTAATGAACTGGTTGGGTTTGTGTTCAACTTAAAATGGAATACAGATAAAAACGGAATGATAGTTAGAGTTGTTGCAATATACATTTAACTAATTGAGCTGATTAGGTTTATGGGAAAATTTTAAGTGGTTTTTTTTTTGTTTATTTTTTGTTAAATTTGAAAGAGTTTGACATTTATTAGGTAGGGTTTTCAACTTTGAGGTTGATTAAAATTTTTTTAAAGAAAAACTAGTTTTGCTGTTTATTATCTGAAATAAATTTGAGCGTTTAGAATGTAACTAAGTAGGTATATTAAACAATGGGATAGATGACCACCATTCCACTTAAGCAAAAATTCAAGAACTTATTATTTAATTTTCTTCTTGAAATTGAAGATTTAGATGACTTTTTCTTTTATTTAAATTAAAGAAGCAAAGAGAGGTAATTTTTACGCCTAGCTGCTGTGCCAATTTTTCTTTTCAATTTCAAAAAAAAATAAAAATCTTGTACGTTTTGTATGTTATAATTATTGTTTTTTATTTGTGTGTGTTTTTCTCTTGTTTTGTTATCCCCTTGTCAATTTTATCATCAATATCAGAAAAATTTTTTTGGTCATCTAAATGGGTTTTAACCCCCAGATGGCTCATATGTTTTGTTCCTTTCAAATTTTTCCCATATGTACTGTCCAAATTGAAATTGAAATAAAATTATTATTATTATTATTATTATTATTATTAGATGAATTAATTTAATTTTCTTAACTGTATTTAATTAAATACTTAGAACTTTAACTAAATTTTGTATGACAATTTAAATCAGCATTATCAAAATACCTCATTCCATTTTAGAGAAACAGTTAATTCTCTTGGTTTGTATATATAAATCAAAATGTGCAAGGATATCATAATTTTACTCGCTGTTAGAGCTGATTGTGTCATCATCTGATGATGCATGGTCAAAACTGTTTAAAGATGTGCATAGTTAATGTATGTAAATACAAGATGATAAAGTAATTAAAGAGAAACTTTACTTAATAGAAAAACGAGAAAATAAACCCAGATATTTTTCTTAAAATTGAAAAGGCTTTTCAGATTTCCTCCTTTTTTTCATTATTTCACAAGAATAACCAATATAGCGTTTAGAAAATTTACTAAAAGTATAACTAAACTATCAGAAGTCCAAGAATACGTCAACTGCAAAGATTCATATCTCACACAAGAAAACTTTGCCAAAGAAAAACAACTCTGACAACGGAAGAAAACTGCTCCACATAAGAACTAGTTTCTGAAGCCTATTCAACCAACTAACTCCATTTCTCTCCCAGCACCTGAAGAAGACAGGGTGGCCGTTGCCAAATAGCCCAAAACTTTGGAAACAGACGATAACTGAAGTAGCCATTTATCTGAGACCACTCTCAGCCAGGGGTCAGTCTACACCCCGCTGCTCGTCGGAGGACCCCCGCGAACTTAGGGGGTGCCTCGAACAAAACTTCGGGTTCGTGAGATGGTACGACTGAAAGGCATTCGGTACAATGAAAAATTGGTAAGCTTTACTTTAACTTGGTATTGTAGGTGATTTTGAGATATATTTCTTGCGTCAGAAAAAGAAATTACCGAGAAAATAAGTCTTGTGGCTTAAAGATATATAGTGCTGCCCTTTAAAAACAACCCACTCCAAATTGTACCCTAAAAACAACCCATTGAGATTTTTTAATTAAATAATTAAAATAATTTTACCATCTCATATATCCTGTCTTTCTATGCCCTTTAGAGTGTCAGGGGTGTAAAAACTGGTCAAAGATCGGTATATTTACTTATTTTTTAAACAAGCTGAGAAAATGTAGATTTTTGGCAAAAAATGTGCTTCAGATGTACAGATTCTGATGTTGTAAAAATGTATGTTTTAAAGATTTTAAAGAAATTTTCACGCGTTTTTATGTTAGCCCATTACTATGAGAAAAAAATATTAAAGTTTGGGCTCTGTCCGCCAATTAGAGTCCTTACTGTAGTCTTTGAAACCAGGGGTAAAAAAACCCCAGTGGTAGCTAAAAACAACCCATTGTTTCCTTTTCTATAAATCGCAAAATAAATAAAAATTTATGAAAAATATTTAATATTACCCATGATATACTACTAATTATGCAAATATAATGCTTGTTTCAGTGATTCTCGGATTTTTTTTTACTATTTTTAATAAAAAACTCACTGATACCAAAAAACACCCTTTTCCCATGCAAAGATAGAACTTTACTTGAATTTCACTTAAAAATGGGTTATGGAGAGTTAATAAATGGGGTTAAAATAAAATATAAGTGTTAATTATCATGTTTTAGCTTTTTTATATAAAAACTGTGAAGTTTTTGCATTTAAAACGTCATTTTCAAAATCCGAAAATAAAATTCTACAATAAAATAGCTATTAACGTTGTGTTTTGAAGACGAACTCTTGAGGAGAAAATCATATCATAATTTTAATTTTAGAAATAATTATTGATAAAATTGGTTTTAACTATCTTAATTATTCCCTTTTCTATCAAAATAAACCTTTGAACCATATTTTTGTCTTAATTTCTGATCATTTTTACAAGTGGTTTTTTTTTAGGGTACATGGGTTTTTTTTAGGAAACAGTGGGTTTTTTTTCAAATTCTTACTTAATTGGCTGCCAATTTGTAATGGAGAGTTGGAATTAAAAATGCTTAGCACTAAAATGTTAGGGAGGATGAGCCGCTAGTACAATTTTTTGTTCGATTTAATTATCCTTTTTATTAAGCTTTTAATGAAGAAAATATGAAACTGTGGGTTGTTTTTAAAGGACAGCACTATAATTAAGACGGTATTTGCCATATATATATGATGATAGTTTATAGATGTGTAATATAAAAAAAAAACTTAAAGGAATACGGAAAAGGTTTTTATTTTAATTTTTATAAAGGTTAATTCTTATATTAATAGTCAAAAAACAATTGTTTTGATAAACATTTTTAAAATAATTTCGGTATCATTTTGTTCGATTGGGCATTTTTACAGCATTCAAAGATATATTTTATGGGATAAAAAGTTTTTTAGACGAAGAAATGTTTTTATAAGTAAACACATCATTATAACTACAAAAGCAAATGGTTTGAGCATCTTAGAGTTAACTAAGTTTATTGGTGCACAGAAACTCCTTACTCAAATCCATCCTTTGCTGCATTTACTTAACTTTTTTATACTCAAGAATACTTGATTGCCCTTATTGTGTACCAATAGTAAAATTTTAATAAAGAATATGTTGAAAGCAATTCGTTGTTTTGGTTTTGAAACGAAAAATTCCAAAAAAGTTTGTAGTTTGATCCTTTTTTAAAGCAATACCAAGATCAAATTCCCTGTTAACTGTGCACTTTTCTTCTCAAACTTACTACAACCTCTACTTTTTTTTTAATACATTACGAAAGTTTTAGTGGAACAGAATTTGTCACTTAAAGAAAATATGTTTAGTCATAAGTAGAAACCATAACTATTGAAATATAAAAATAATTCTCAATAGATTTCTTTAATAGAACGTGATAGTTAAATATTTTTCTTTCCCAGTACTCTCATCTAAATAAAAAAGAAGATATAAATTGAAACTAAATTTTATCCTTCAAGTAACAAAGTGAAACAATTCCCACACAAACATTTACTTGACATGGACACAGTCCATCCCCTATTCACGAACATCACCATCAATTACATCTGACACCCCTTCAAACAAACTACAACTCCACAGATCCCAACGGTGACCACCCCCAAAGACACTCCCTCGCCCAAACGATAATCAAATCCCCCAAACAAACAAGCAAACAAAAAACCCCTAAGACCCACCACCCCCAAAACAACAAGAGAGAGAGAGAGAGGGGGGAACTGGTAACGCAATTCCGGGGTCTTAGGGCCTCAAATCCCTGGTCGGCCTGGTGCGGAAATTACAGTAATGGTGCTTGATGGAGCCCCTGGCTTTAAAGCGACCAGGCCAAAAATGAATTGGAGGGACTTTTCTAATCCAGCTTTTATCCTGGCTCGTTAGGCGGGCACTTGTTCGGGGATGGAGAGAAGCTTTTTGGGGAATGGCCTCGCGGTCGGTAGGGGGTTATTGCTGCTGGTTGGCTGTTGCTGAGTGGGTGATGTTTGGCATCTGGAGTCGGCTGCTTTCTTATGAGATGGATTAGCGACTGGATAAAAGTGGAAAGAGATCATTCCATGTTATGATATGAGAGGAGATCCTATAGTTGAATTGTCAGTTTGAAAAGGGAATAAGTTAAAAAAAATGGCAAATTGTGCAAAAAAAAATTCCAAGCTTTGCTCTACACATGAGTGGAAAGAGGGAAAGATAACTACCCCCTATAAGCAGATATAGCCCCTAGAATTCGGGGAAATCGATATCCATTCTATTTAATTTCAAATTTAAGTCAATTTGTCTTTCTTTTTTTATTCTTTGTGCAGTAAACTATAAGTCAAAATAAAGTATGTTTTTAATTTAAAAGTTTGTTTACCTTTTTTTTATCCATTGAATGTTTGACTCCATTCGTATTTACTTAATGCCTTAATGACTCAGTTTCATAATAATTTTTAATTTTACTTGCCTTAGTCAATCTATTTTTTAATTTTGTGCAGTGAAAAAAGCAGAAACATAATTTAACTGTCGATTAAAGTGGTTTTTAAGATTTTATCAGCTGAAATTTCAGAAATCCATCAAATTTTTTTCAAATGTAAAATATTTTTAATATGCTTGTTTCTATATTCTAAACAGGGTCCTTTCAGACGATTCAGTTGTGGTCAGGCAATTTAATTCAGTCTTGACATATGTGTCATACTATAGAAAACTGATTTGAGAGGTGATAAAATATAGAATAAATACCGAATTGGGAAAATAAACTATCTTTCATATTTTCATATTTTATAGGGCTAAGGCAGAACCAACTCGACGTTTCCCAGGTCCTTCTTCCAGAATTAGATGCACAGATAATGCAGACACAGATCCATTGAAGCCTATTTCTTTGTTACAAAGTTTACTAAAATAATATGTTCATGATCAAAAGGATTTTGATTATAAGAGCAAAAGACATCTTGAGAGAGGGTAGTAACTAATTGAATAAAACTTATAATTCTTAAAAATCTATCAGCTACCTACAACTTACATGGGAAGTGATACTTTCAAAAGTTTAAGGGAACTGACGTAAACTAACCTTAGCTTCCAGTCTTTAATATTACTGTAGATTTTTAAATGAAAACTTGACTTGTGTTACAAAATACACCAGTTTTCTTTATTTGAATGCCAAAGCATTTTTTTTTAATTTTATGTAGATAAACTAATTAAAAATTGTGTCCTTTTTTACTGATTTATCTACTATTTTTGTAAAGCTAAAGTAAAGTCTTTATATTTTATTTCAACAGATATCAACTCCCTAAGGCAACGATTGTCAAATTCTGTTAAAAGTCTGTTGGCTTAAGTTTGTTTGAAACTTTCTTGGAAACAATTTCCGCCTATTTCAAGACTCTATAAAGTAAATTAAACGAACAAATAGCTACCAAAGGAAAAAGCAACTTCTTTCAGTACCATTCATTACTTCTAAGGGTTTCTATTTTTTTTTTTAATTATTTATAAGGAGACAATAATTCCAAGTACTAAATAGCTTACAAATAATGTATCCCGAACATCATTTAACATTTTAGAGTTTTTAGTACTGAATAATAATTTCTGAAAATGTTAAAAGTTTTTATCTGCGAGCGCAACTTTATACATTTTGATAAAAAAAGTGCAAGGCAATGATTTCAATTGAAAACTTTCAAGCAAAACAAATAATGGTTCTATAATTTATTTATACAGTATGATAAAGTGACATCCGGAAATTGAATTTATTAGTTAATTTTAATACCAAATCAACTGTGGTACCAAATCAATATGTACAAGAGTATGAGAATCTTGTATTCAAAAGAAAGAGCACAGTTTCAAACGTAATGATTCTTACATTTCGCAAATTACATTTTAATCGTACCCTCGCTTAAAACCACTTTTTAACCATTATTTAGATTTCTGGTTTGCAAAACGTAAATTAAAAACCGTAACCCCACTCAAAAGCTAGAATTAAAAGCAGGAAAATTCCTCCAGTGAAAACTTAACTAAAACTAACACAAGTTTCATTCTCATACAAAAGAATTAATGCATATTTAACGAGTTAATTTGTAAATATGTGTCCAGAACATGAGAAACAGGGGCAGGTAATAACATTCATCACCGCTTTGTATGGTTACCCAAGTTGAATCTATCTTACAAGACACTTAACTGTCTAATTTATATTTAAAAACCTCCATTACTCTAGATTTGCATTGTTTACCAACTTCTTAACAAAACGAAATGACAAACCCGTAACATTTTAATTGCGGACAGCATCCTAATTAACCACATATAACCAACAACGACATATATTTTCCCTAAAAAAAAATCCCTCCCATCTCAATTCCGCTAATTTAAAACACAATGCGGCCTCCCTCGCAATAATATCAAAACCGAACCCAGAGCAACATCTTTCCGGCAATTTAACCCGATGAGGGGGCACGCATGCGTAAAAGGAAACAACAACGCCGTAAAAATTACGGTCTGAAGAAACAGCCTCGTAAATATAGCGAAGAAAGGAAGAAAAAGTCGCAGTCTTCAGCAAGAGAGGAGATGTCCCTTTTGTGTTGGTTGGTGCGGACAGCAATTAAATATGATGGGAATTAGTGCTGCATTGTTTCCTGCGGGAGGCTAATGTTCAGCAATTAATTTCGTAATAACTCGTCTCCTCGGCGTCTTGTTAAGTTTCGGTTCATCCATGTCGTTTTTGTGTTACGAGAGAGTGGGCCGGTTCTTTAGATAAATCAAGTTAATGAAATGCGCTGCTCTCATCTCTTTGTCGTGTGTTTTGTGTATGGGAAATAATTGGGGCGCGTTAATTGATTTGGTTTCGGTTTTTCTTTTAATTAAACACGAAAACGGCAGGAACGAGCGGAGTGTGTTTCATTAATTATTTTTTGGAGGGAATAAATTTCAGTCATTCATAAGGATTCAGTAAACTAGTTTTTTCCTTCTCTCTCACTATCACAGCCATGTACCAAATCCGATTTCAAAGGTATGATAACCTAATGAAAAAAGGCAAAGCAAAAATATAATATCTTAAGATTAAATTCAGTATTTGGGTGAATATTAAGACAATTTGTGTTTGTGTTTTTCCTTTCAGCTTAAAGGAAAGAAGGGTAAAATTTGAAAACATCTATACTAAATGAACAATTGCGATTTCTAAAGAACTATTACTACTGTTAAATAAGCTAGGATTGTTGGGATATAGGTAAAAAAAAACATGATTACTATGTTTTTTACACAAGAAAAGCCTCAACGATAAAAAAAACTCTTCTTGGTTGTTTGTAATTCAAATAAGTCTAATTTCCCCTATTCCTTATATTATAAGAACCTAACACCATAACGTGCCTTCACCCCTTACTATACTAGACAGCAACTTAAGTTGACCCTACGACGTCACTACCAAACACGTAGTTCTCCTCGCGGTGTCTGAATTTTGAGTGAAATGAAGAACGTCAATTTAAAAATATGATTATTTTGTTAAACTTATGTATATATAGTGCTTTTCAATCACGATGTGCGTACCGAAACTCCTCCTATCAACCCATCAGGCTTTGTGCTTACCGATTTCTCCTTCCGCATTTGTGACGTATACTGGGTTCAAGAAATGTTGCAGTCGAGTATAGATTGCTATCTGTTGCCATGCCACAATGTAAATAAACTCCTCATGGACTCGACATCATCATCATCACCCCCCTACCACAACGGGAATGAAGCTAAACGAAGTAACACAGCTCCATTCTTCTGTGTTTTTCTGCGAAATGGTAAAGAAAAGTTTACAGAATTGCACAAGCTGTTCTCTTTTAAGATTAGAAATAGGAACCGTGGGACTAAGAGTTAAAGCATCAGTTATTGCGCAAGACCACATCATACTCAAACTGTCAATACGCATCTTCTCGCTTTTTTCATATAGACTCTCCATTTCGAAAGCTCTGTCGCAACTTCTTCGGAGCACCTTGAAAGCTTTCCGCCCAAAGTAAACAAATGAAGACGGAGGGAAAACTATAACCGGTGAAAATAAATTCCACGGGCGGAGATATCGGGTGTTTGTCGAACACAAAAAAAAGTTCAAAAACGAAAACACTTCAATGTATTTTGAAAGAGAGCCCATCAAGAACATCTGCTGTTTGTCAGCAAATCAATAAAATGATGTCCCCTCTATATATATTTCCCGCTTTCTCTTTCATATAGTAAACGGCTCGGGCTGTTTAAAAATCTATAACTCGGTCCACAGTTTCTGGTTTTCTGGGAGCATTCGTATTTGTTTTCGATGCCTCAGTGTCAATTAACGCCTTTGGAAAAGGCGGTGCTTTGTTTTATTGGTAGGGGGAAAAAATGAGGGAAGAGTGTATTTGATAGGATTGGGCAGTTATCTCTGAAATGTGTTAAACGTATCAGAATTGTTTTTGGTGATTTTTTTTTGAGAGAAATGAAAGTTTTCTTTATTGAAAGTGTTGGTATGTGTCGTTCTAGAAAAGAAACGAACAAACATGTTATTGACTTAAATAAGTTTCTTAAAGCAAAATGTTAAGCATTTTTTACGGGATAATTTATTTGTGAGGGATTGATAACTCATATCAACTACGCAACCATAATGGACGAAGTTTGAAGAGAAAAAATAATGTAGGAATATAACTTAGCGTTTTTTAAAGCTTTTAGATACAGTAGCTATAGTATATGACAAAATGTTGAGCAGTAGTGGAATAGGTTAACTCTTAAGTAAATGCATAAAAATGTATCTAATTGGTAAACAATTATTTTCAGTATCAATATTTATCGAAAAAAACAAGTTGAAGTATATACTTAATATCGTAATATTACTCTAGTCTAAAAAAACTATAGAAAGTTGAACCTCTAATTCTCTCAGATAAACAGCAAAATCAGAAGAATTATACTTGGTTGCAATGTTTCTTAACTCTATGAAGGAAAAACGAAAGCGAAGGAAAAACTGTCTGAGCAGAAAGCCTGTTGGGTTGTTATGAGAAGTTACGGCACGCAAATCGTGATAAAAAGACGTTATATATATACCGTGGGCTTAACAATCTAATCATATTTCGAAATTTAAGTTCTTAATTTCACTCAAAATTCAAATACCTCCATGGGAACTTTCTTTGTTTGCTCTAAGCTTGTTTCTTCAAAGTCAAGTAACGTTGCAGCCTAGTATGAGGATTTTTTTTAATTCATAGAAATATTGAAACATTATGATACTAAACAAAATAGATAAATTTGATTAAACCGCATGTTTTCTATAATGTTAGTGTTAAATTTAACACAGTTATCATATAAAAGATAAAGTTTAATAAAAAGAAGCGTTAAATCACTTTTAAAACAATGTTTCTTACACTACTCACATGTTATTTGTAAGATTAATTTAAAAGTAAACAATAATAATAATAATAACAATATAAATAGTGCAATGTTCGCTTTTTATTATAACGGGTAAAATATGTAATTTGCAAATGGAAGATAATGAAAATGAAAGGCAGGCTCGTATTCGATTCACCACTGATTCCTCAACTAATAAAAACAATTTTAAATCAACTATTGCATAATTAGATAAAATTTCTTTCAAAATGCTAGTCTTAAAAATGCTGGTAAAAAGTCATAGAAGACAAAGTACAAACGAGATTTAATTGCACTCTAAATCATTCTATTAGATCTAATTAGTTCAAAACAAATTTTGTTCTCTAAAGGATTTTTATTTCTAAATATTTTGAACTCTAGTACACAAGTTATTTCTTCATTTCCAATAGAGTGATAATTTATGTAAATATTCCAAGAAACTTAAACCTAATTACAAATTTTAAGTACTTGTAAACAACTTTATAGCTTGAAAATTGGTAAAAGGTCATGGTTATTTTTAAATAGCAATATATTGTACATACAAAGCTCTTATATTTGTTGCCAACTCCAATTAATTTGTTTTTAAAATTTACAAAAACTCAGGCTAATTATGAAAATAAAGCCGAAAGAAATTTAAGTAGTTGATTAAAGTAAAAAGTGTTTTCGAAACGAAAATACATAATATAGTAATCTTTAAGTGGAATGAATTGAGATAATTAGTAGGAACATAAAAGCCTATTTATCAAGTAATAAATGAATGTAATTAGGAAATAAATGTTATTACATGGAAGACTTACAAAACTTGTATTTTTAGTTCCAGACAGAATAATAAATTAGAGTTTTAATATATCAAATTAACTGTTTTAATTTTCATATTAGCATTCTCAGTATCCGTAGGTTTTCATCTTATATAAGAGTCTTAAAATTTTCCATTTTGAAACGACCGGGACGTAGCCCTATTTTTCAATTTATTTATATTTAGTTTAATTTTTAAGTATTTGTTTCGTAACATTCGTTTGAACTCATCAGTTGTTAGAATATGTAAATAGCGGTCTTCTCTGATTAAAATCTGTTAAAAGCAAATTTTAAGTTAAAATAATTTTATTAAATTGTTAGAGAAGTAAAACAGAGCAGGGTTAAACTTATTTAATATGAAATTGAAAAGTCTGTCAATTAGTTTAGAAAGTTTCCATAATTATGTCTGATACAAAAGAAAATTAATATGTTTACTAAGAGAAGGCTGTTATAATTAAAATTTTTACTTTCTCTGACTAATCATAACTTGTTTAATTGAGTGAATATTTCAAAGCATGATAATGGAAATTTTCTCAATAGGGAGTGTTTAATCCTTAACGTAACATAATTTTTATAAAAGGGTACATCTTTATAGGTACTGCATTTGAATTTAATTTATAACTGCAGTTTCAATTTATCGAACCGCTCGTCTTTAGTATAAAGAACTAGTGATAAATTTAGACATTAGTTTCAATTAAGGATATTTTATTTCTCTTTTGCACCTTATAGTGAAGATAGTGAATGTAGGGAAAGAAAGAGTGAAACGAATGATAAGTGAAAAGGAGAAAGAGCCATCCTATATCTTCTCTTACTCCTTCTCTCTTTCTTTTCCTTCCCTCTTTTATGGAACACTAAATTGGCCAAATCAAATCACCTCAATTGAAACCATAGCTCTATTGCATTCAATATACCTTTATACTATAGAGCATTTTCAATCATATGACTCGGACCTAACAACGGCCTTAGCAACAGAAGGTTCACGTTCGTGACGTCACCTGAAAACACTCTATAGTCTGTGTAAATAAAATAGGCGGTCACTACTACGAGGCAGTACAATGGAAATGAATTTATTTTCAGTGTACTGCCTCGTAGTAGTGAATAGTATAGTGAGCCGCCTATTTTATTTACACAGACTATGAAGGATTTTAGAGCTATCGCCACACATACTTAACCCTCTTCCGATTGATCGGATGAACTGCATCCCGGCGGGGTGGTAGCAGTGGAGGTGGCAGGCAGTGGCAGCTGCCGCTGATAAACGGTCTCCACCAGATAATCAGCGAGTTTTTCGTCGCCGGATTCCTTGCGGGATGTGTGCCGGGATTTAGAAGGGAAATTAAGCTGACAGAATCCTAATATACTTTGAGTACGTACTGCATAACGGAAGGCCTCTTAGGAATAGGTGTGGTTTCACATTGTTGTGATAGGCCGAACCTTTTACATCAATATAAGTTGAATAGAAAAACTGAAATCCTAAAAATGAATCAATTTTAAAATATTTCTTCAGTCTTGGATTACTTTTTCTATGGTAGACGAAAATAATTATATGCTTCGAAATATAGAATTCAGAACGAGCTATCAAATTTGTCTATCATCGTTCTATAAAAAATAAAGAAATGTAAAAGATAATCTTAGGAGGAATTTTTTTTCTGCACTTTTGCAACAATCAGGTAAAAGACAGATAGTATGTGTCAAAGAATATAAAGACGAATCTCGCTTTTAAATTTCTATACTTTAAAGAACATAAATGCGTAGGTATTTTAAAGAGCAATAAATACATATTGCCAGAACATCCACCAGAAACTTCGGGTAAAAATTAAAACACTCTAATGAGAACAGTTATCAACCTGTATTTCAAGATCAATAAATGTTCCCGAAAGTAAAAATAACTCCTTTCTTTATTGCTTAAGACATTTTCTTGATATGAAAGCACAATAGGACATTAAAATGGAATGAACCAGCCGAATGAATATGATTTGTTACATAACTATAAGTTACAATGGTCCAATGAAGATTTTAAAAATTTCAAAAATTTCATAATGCAATCTCTTCCAACTAGACAACAAAAAATCCATACAAAACCCTTATTAATTTTAAAAAAAAATCGTATGCCTAATTTAGATGAAAGATTTAATGATTAGATTAGATTTAGATTAAAAACACGACGATTTACAAGTCAAATGGCCACCCTAAGCCAATCTCCCTTGAGCTAGAAGTGCAATATGTTTGCCAGTGACTTCACAATGACATTCAGGTCTATAAAATTAGAGTCAATCATATTGATTGTTATAAAGACCGACTTCTGTAAATAATCTAAAAGAACTCTGAAGTTTCTTCAAATAATGGAAAGTTTCTTTCATTTGACAGAAAAAGAAAAAAAAAATATTTTCTCAAAACACAGAAATTAACCAACAACAGTGCTGCGGGTTTATTGTTATTTGAAGAAATCATTTTTTACAGTGTAGTTTTTAAACACGATTTCAAACAGACCCCAACCCAACATAAATTCACCCCGGCAAACAACCATTGGAACACTCCATCCCAAACAACTAAATTGTAACAGATGAGTGTCATATCTGGAGCAATCCCCCTTTCCCAGACTGAGTTATATTCCGAAAAGTGTGAGTGACACCCTCATTCAATCATATCGCCTCCTCTCCGGGCGAGAAATAGATGAAGATGCGAAAATGATGAAATAGCACTAACTGGCGCGTCCGCTTGATGAATGGATGTTGCCATCCCTTTTAAACAAAAACAGGACGGAAATGGGAATTTCCTTCCTTCGGATTCCGGGTAGAGTTGTTTCGCTTTTTTGATGGCATTTATCGGAGACAGTAGTCATAGTAACGGACGGAATGCGAAGTTGTTTCATTTATTAATGCTATGGATGAGTAAGTTTCGTTTTTTAGTGGGGAAAAGAGTTTTTGAGAATTTTGATGCATTACCAAAGACGAAGTATAAGTTGATTCGAAGAACGAGGGAGTTTTTAGAATAGCGTGATCCAAAGAAACTAACAGAAGACAACCTGGGATAAAATTCAAAACTAAATCAAATTCGTCAACACAGAGACCAATCTTTCCAAACATCTCCATAAAATCAGACAAACGATGAAAATACCAACAAACTAAACAGCGCTGTCAATCCCAAAAGAGCAATTATCAAAGAATAATCCAAAAAAAAGGCAAGTCTTTACAAGAACATTTCCCAAGGGCACTTTTGTCCATAACCCTGGTGACACATGAGAAGCACACTGTCCCTCATATTTCGTCCAAATTGGGATGGACGTGACATCGTGTCCGCTCTGAAAAGTGTGTCCGGCTTTAATTTCCCTGCGGTGTGATAGTCGGGGCAAGGAAGTCCGGAAACGGTGAAGATAAATCCGGCAAAGAGTAAGTGTAGGTAAGACGAGTTACAAAAAGTGAGATGCGGAAAGCTTATGTGTTGGTTAATTTCCTAAAGAGTGATCTATGGTTCAATTAATATATATTAATCAACCTTATATATATTTTCTAATGTATTAAGAAACATGAAATGGAGCAAATTCCAATCATAGTTCCTTGTTATATTCCATCATGGATTTACTTTTATTCGGAAAATTTCCTTAAATATTTATTTCCTATACTAAAAGTAAGTTAGCATGTCATTATTTCAGATAACTACTCATTATTACTAAACGACATAAAAACAAATTCCAGATGAGAATGTTTTTAAGCAAATTAAGTATAAAGAAATTTCTTGTTACATAAGTACATACATAAGGGTCCTTTCAGTCCTAAGACCGCCCGAATGTCAGGGCTGAAAGGATTAAGCTTTTGTAAGAGTTAACGCCCATAAAATATCGTAACAGACTAATTTAGAACAGTAAGTAATTAACTTACATTACATCAAAATATTGAAGTAAACCTTAACAGTCGTAGCTAGAAACACTGTAATAGATTTTAAAAGATTTATATAGGGGGATATTTTGATAAGGATGATATTTGTAGGAAAGGCTATTGTTCATACTGGTTTAAGGGGACTAAGTACCAAAATTAATTAAGACAAAATCTCGATTTTGAGATTGCTATATAATGAAATGTACCCTTCCTACATTCAACTTCTCTTGAAAGAATGAAAATTGATATTTAAAGTAAGATAAATAATATTTGTATTGTTAAAAAATTTATCTTAATTATTACCAGAATTAATTAATAATTTCTGGCGATTTAACCATAACAAGGAAAAATCCAAACTAAACATATATTTCTTACTTTTGTACTTAAGATTTTTAATTAATCTAAACTCATTAAATATTTTTATTAATAGTAGTAGTGAACGTTTTTAATGAGTACCCCAAAATAGTTTGAATCTAGTTTTTTGGTCTTGCACAAATAAGCACTTTTTAAGAAGCTTAAGAAAGTTATTTTAGGAAATTCTGACAAAAAACACCCCTTCCAAAATAAACATGTACTAACCAAGCGTAATGATATTTGAATTTGAACCCTTCACATTCTCAAACAAGTTCAACAAAAGAAAATGAGCAAGAAATATCACGAAAGTTAATATCTTCGCAAGAGAAAAAACTTGAAAATTCCTTGAAGATCCTCGTAATTGCGAAAAATATTCAAAAAGCAAAAATTATGCATGATCGAACTAATTGAGTTTATTTAAATTAGGCTGCCAGATTTAAATTATAAAGAAAACCTTTATTTTGAAAGACGCTGAAGAGGAAAAAGAAGTCAAGAGGAATATTATTTTTAAGGTAAAAACGAAAAGAAATGAACTCCAGTTTGAAAACAGGTAGTAATCCAATTTTGAAAAATAAAATTTCAACCTTTTTTGCGAGAAACGTTTAGATAAAAAAAAACGGTCGAGCACTTTGATAGAGCTAATAATAAAATCAAGAATAAATTTCTCAAAAAAAAAAAGAGATAAAGAATAGGAAAATATAAAATTCGTTTTGGAATATTCACTTTGAAATTAAATTTACACCATCAGAGTTTGGAATTTCACTGGTTGCAAATTTCATATTCCTTCATTTTTCTTTGAAGTATTCTTTTATGAATTTAATTCTCCGAAATCTACTTAGAATTTCAAAGAAACAGTGGCCATATTTGGAAAGAAGAAAAAGCTTCTTCGATGGCGTTTTTTCTTTAAACTAAAAACCGGTGGCTCATCAGTCTGTAAAAGAAAACAGACTTCGACTGTGAAATACATCGAGATAAAGAAAATGATCGTTGCCACTCCACCAAATCGAAATTTTAGCTTTCAGGGAGATTAAAAACGAATGAATTCTCTAGCTTTCGCATTGAAGAACAACTTTCTATCGCAAACACTGGCTAGTTGGAATTAATAGCGTAGCTGATTATAATAAACTTTCCCTTACGTGAGCAAATAAATAACCAAGATGCACCGTAAGGAATTTTTTCTCGTCGCATAAAAAAAGGTTTAGAAGAAGGGTATTTTGAAAATACTTTTAGAATCTTCATTTGAAATTTTGATTTTCACAACTATTAGGGCAAGGAAGAAAGCAACTTTATGTAGATTAAACTTTGGTTTCCACTATGGCTTTGAACTTAAAATATTTTTAAAATCCACATTTTTTTAATGCATTTAATATCTATAACTTAAAAAAAAAATAATGTGATATTTATTTCAAGAATTCTTGAATGTACAGAATATGAAATACATACAGGCACCTCCATAATCCGTGTATTAAAGACCCATTTGGTAAATACGTTATTGAATATTTAATCACCAATAGTAATAAAGGCAAAACAAATATCTTTCTAATAAAGTATAAAAAGAGTAGCTATTACATTTCATTACATTACATTGTTTTTAAATAATATATGGGAGAGGGGGCACATTTGAACATTGGGCACATTAGAACTACCTACATGGATATATCTATGCCAAATTCATCTTAAAAATCTGAAAAAATTATCAATAGACAGCTGTACTATAGAGCATTCGCACATGACGTCACTTGGCGAATAAACAACGTTGCTAAGGCCGTTGTTAGGTCAGAGTCATGTGATTGAAAATGCTCTATAGGGTGTTTTCAGGTGACGTCACAACCGATTATTTTCTTTTAACTGTGTACCTTCTGTAGGGCTTTTAACTGTTGCTAAGGCCGTTGTTTATCTGTTGCTAATGCGGTTTTTAGGTATGGGGTCAAGTGATTGCAAATGCTCCAATAGAAGAATTCCACGGCTAGTCATTTTCTGTAACTGTTAACCTCTGTAGGGCAAAAAACTGTAACATTTTCTGTTGCTAAGGCCGTTGTTAGGTCCGAGTCATGTGATTGAAAATGCTCTTTTGAGCATTTTCAATCACATGACTCGGCCTAACAACGGCCTTAGCAACGTTGTTTTTGTCCTCCAAGTGACGTCATGTGCGAATGCTCTATTACTATCTTTTACCTGAATTTTCAGAGCAGTTGGTCCATTGGAATTGGAACCCATAGTATTAGAAAATTGCCTGCTTTTATAAAGTTTATATAAGTTTTATAAAAAATATTATTTTTTTCTTTTTCTTTTTTTTTGTATAAAAATAATTTTATTTAATACTAAGGGGCTCTTCCATTTGCTCTCTATTGCTCACCAATCCCCAGAACTGCTTCGAGATCATCATTTTTGTTGAAGACTTTTACAAAAGGATAAATGGGTGGCACAGCCATTGGAAACTGTTTATTTAATGCAGAAGAAGGCTATTTTGTAGATAATCAAGTGTTTGTACAATTATCTTTAAATAAGTTAGTTTTATGGAAACAGTCTCATTACTTTTGGGACAGACCCTGTATAGAAATAGTAAAAAATTGTAGTACTTTTTATTCAAAAATGTGCCCCCCTCTCCTTTACTACATAAATTTTCCAATACTCCTCAACCAAATAAACAAAAATTTACGACTTAATATTCCTATGACCCGAATTGTAGAACGAGATTCCATAAAACGAGATTTTAAAGAACGGAATAAATTTTAAAAAATACTATTATACACAAACAACATTGTTTGCTTATAAAAATAACACCAAAAAAATTTAGACTTTCTCGCGTAAAACTTGTACGCGTGAAAAACAAAAATAAACAAGAAAAGCAATGCATAATACCAATGATTTGGCACCATTCCATACTACTCCCAACAAGAAAGCTATTAAATCCTTCCAATCATATTTATTCATGTTTATGCCTTTAAAACCAATTTGCTTTATCTTCAGCTATGAATATTTGCACGAATATGAATTGAGGGTGCATAAGTGAAGTTTCAAAGCGCTTCTGTAATCGTTTCGCTATTTATCATTAGTGTTTCGGTAACTCCATTAAAAAACATTTCCTTGTCACTATTCCGGAACAAATATGAAAAGAAAAAGGATTATCAATTCTGAACGAAAGCATTATTTCCCTTCCGATTTCTCATACAGATAGGAGACCGCAACTGTAGTGCTTTATCAGTAATTACTTAATCTATATGTGGCAGGCGATTTCTGCATTGCTGCCAACATGAAACAACTAAATGAGTGTATACGTTTGCGGGATGAGATCGCTTATTTATTAGCTCATTGCCCCTCTTTTTTTCCTCCTCGTTCTTTCTCCCTCGCTGGCTTTCTCTTTACTTTTTGGCATCTGGCAGCAGAAAAAAAGTCCCTGGCGACACCGAATCTAGGGAAAATGCCAGTCTTGATTTCGCCCTTTATTTCCCTCGTTTCTTTGATTAAGATGGCGAATGTGTTTTCGCAAAATGGCTAATTGCAAAGCGATAAAAACACGCGATTTAAAGAGGATTTGAGACTTTTTTTTCCCTCGTCTCCTTTCGTTTTTATACTTAGATATCTTCTGAAATCCAGCGAGGATTTATTTATTTAGTAACAGATCACTGCAAAGCAAATCCGAAAGAAGATTTGAATGTTACTTTATTATGAACGCCATTGTTTTCTCTCTAAGCCGATTATTCTAGTGTGGAATAAACAACGCTCCTTTTTTTGTTCTCCACATTCGTTGGGTCATTCATTAGAGAATTATCTAAAGGCGAACCGGAGATAAAGTTCGATGATTTCCCGAATACCCTAATGTCTCCACTCGTTAATTTAAATATCCAGCATTCATTGAAATTAATTGGAGCATTAGTCCAAACAGGCGAGATCTGCATTCTTTTTTTTTTTTTGTGAAACATATCGTTTTGTGCTATCGTATAAAATTAAAAGGGGTCTCAAATATATAATAGGAATAAAAACGAATTAAATTCCATTCAGAAATAAAGCTCGAGTTTTTCAGATTTCTATCTTGGGACACTTCGTCTTATTTGAATGGGTTTTTGGGGTAGATAGATGAAAGTGGTAAAGCTTTTAATTGGGTAATTTATATGGAAAGCTTTAGTTCCATTCCCCTATATAAAAGACTTTTTATTAAAAAGTATTTCATTGAAACGTGAGTATAATTTTAATCCAGGTATTATTCATATAAAGTCTTCATTTTTTTCTGCTTAAGATCTTCTTTTCAGCGAGGTATCACAAAAAGCATCCAATTTAATTGAAATCACAGACGTTTCATAGAAAGAAAAAAAAATTAATTAATTATTTTGTTAGACATTTTATATGTTTGAATTCAAACAAATTAGTTTTTACTCTTGAAGATTACAGAACAAACTTTTTTTGTAGCTCTAAAATTTAATTTGAAATGATTTAACTAATAAAAACTTTAATAATTAACTTAATTTAAGATTCAGCATAAAAGTGTTCCAATTTTTTATTAGATCTAATTACATCCTTAATCTAATATTAAATTATTAATATCTGAATTCATCATAGAAATTCTAAACCGATAAAAATTGTGTTTTTACTGTAAAGTTGTTTCTGCGAAAGTAGACTGCATTGGCAAAGAAACTGGTTTTACAGACAACGTGCTAGGCAGTGAAAATCTAAAAATATCTCAACAAATGTTAAAACTAAGTATCCAATTTCTTAAGCTAGTATATATCTTAATTAAGACGTGAAATTAAGCAGAATACAAAATGTTAGTGTTAAAAAAGAACCCTTAAATACCGTATAAATATTTAGAACATTTAAGCTTTTGTGATAATTTTTTCATTACTCCCAGACTCCTATAATTTCCAAACCCAAAAAGAAGAAAGGTGGTTCTTGGAAATATAAATTATTTCCTCTTCCTAATTATTATGAATAATTTTTTTCTAATTTTATCATATTCTAATTTGACAGTAATACTTATCCCATTTTAAAAATATTATATATTAAAAATGTATAAATAATAGACGCTCCTAATTTATTTTCAGTCGAATGATTTATTTCACATTAGATTCCACCTTTTCTCCACATTATGTAGATAATAATCCCAAACATGAGAACATTCCTCCACCCCTCAGTAAAGAATTCCCCAGTTTAAATACTCCTCGAAATAGCTGAAGAAAAACGAAATGAAACTCTACAATTCGCCATAAATCAAACAAATAGCCATCCCGAGAGTTCTTCATGAACTCTGAGGGCACAATTCGTTTCCCCTCCACCCTATCAGAGACCGAGAAGAGCGCATTCATTCTCAAACAAATACCCTCGGGGCTATTAGCCGGCAACAAATGAAAGAAGAAGAAGACACGAGTTAAAGACGGAGACTCCGGACAACAGTATATCACTCCAATATTTTAATATGCGGCCCTCCCTTGCTGTTGTTGTTGCAGAACGTGTCTCCAATGCAAAGTCCCCTTATTTCCAGAGTGACAAATAGCCTTCCGAGGATTTAAAGCAATGCCTCTGGTTTTCCCTGCAAAGCTTTTTATGGCATTAGCAAGAAGAAGAAGAGGAAAAAATCATTTTATGTCTCCGAGCATTCTTTTCTGGAGGCTGTCTTTGCCGCGCTATCAAGGATGACAAATCGCCTTTATTCCTCCATCAGCATGAAATGAATATAAAACAAGATGGCGGCGCGGATTTTGCGGTGGGTTCACTTCAGTTCGCGGAGTAATGGTGGCCTAGGGGTAGCGCGAGGGAAATATTTTTCCGCTCTCCCGACGTTTTATGGTTCCTCGCCTGGATTTTATCTTGTTCTAAAAGCGTGGAGGTGGGGCATTGTTTGTTTGCGCATATGGTTCTGATTGAATATGAATGGAGAGGATATATCATACGGAGGAAGGATTGCATTGTCAGACAGATAAAAAATCCATCTGAGCAAAAAGATATTTCGATTGTTAGAGGGCTCCGAAAACAATCCTTTTTTGGGAGATTTTTTTTTTTTGTTGTACAGCGGTACAGCTTGATACGTTAACATTTTTTGTATTTAATGTTTGGTACTTCTGTAAGTAGTACCAAACATTAAATACAAAAATTGTTAACGTATCAAGCTGTACCAAAAAAATCTAATTTCTTATAAGATCTAATTATATCCTTAATCCTTATTAATAACTTATATCTTTAAGTTATTAATATCTGAATTCATCATAGAGTTAGTTTTAATGCTAATGCTAAACTCTTTCTGTAATAACTGTCCCGACGAGGAGCTTTATCTAGATCTAGATAATCTTTTTTCCTGTCCCACCATTCTGTCGAAATTGCAGAACATCAGCAACAACCCCTATGAAGACATATATAAAGATAACTGCGTCCAGATCATTGAAGCTATTTATGGGACCCTCGGTCCTTTATAAGAAAATATATACATGACACGACACCAGCCAATGTTTGGTACTTAAATTTATGTTTTGAAACGCAAAGTTTTAAAATGTATATGTAATATTCCGTTTAGGTTTTGATTAAAACTTTAAAAAAAATTGAAAATCATAAGTTTTCGTATTCAAATAGAAGTTACTTCATCATACTTATTAAGAAATTATTTCTGGTTTAATATCAACCAGGAGGACAATCATATTTTAATTAAATTTTTAAAAGGTTAATTACATGAGAATTTCTATCAAAACTATCTTAATAGTAAATTTTTAAAAAAAAATCTCACACAAAACTGATTAGTGTAATTTAAATGTCATCACATTTTAAAGCATACATCCAACTAAGCAAAAGCATTTCTTTTCACAGTGTTCTTCAAATAAACCTCAAGAAAACATCCCATTTGGACATAATGAAATAACCTGAAATGACCCCTTCGTCTCTCCCTCGGATTAGGCAATCATTTACGCCATCCTACAACATTCGGACCCTCCCCCTAAATAGCCATTACTGCACTGACCGACCTCAGTCCACTCTCATTGTTCCATCACAAAATACGATTTCGAGCCTCACCTGACCAATGAAAACGCACGGACTGTGGCTCCAATAAATCCCCATTCACCGATCCTTGTTATATCCCTGCCACCCCTCCGCCCCTAATGAACTCTCCCCCGGACTAGAAAATTTCCAATTAACACCCCTCTTCCTCCAGGTGATAGAATCGCTTCCGAGCCAGGGCGTTATCAAGTGGGGCGTCCTCCTCTCAGCCCCCGGGGGGCGTCGGAAGGTGAAATATTGAGGGAGGTCGTGATTCTGTGTGACGCGTTGTAGTTTAGCGCTGGTGGGTGTTATGATGAGGTATAGCGTCAAACTGGAGATTGTTCGTCTGGCTGGATTATTATTGCGTGTTGGTTGTGATGATGAACTCGAAGTTTATGACGTTCGGTCAGAATGAAAGGAAATGGGATTGGGAGGATTGAACCTCGCATGGGGATGATTAGTCTCATTACAAAGCGTGAAACTGCACTTTTCTTGTGAGATCATGAAAACTGTTACTTTCTATTCAAACATAAAGGAATTTAGAACAAAATGAAATAAAAATTCTTAAACCAAACTAGATTACTTCAAACAAAACTACATTTCAACTATAGTTGAAATTTAATAAGTGCGGGAATATGAAGTGAATAATTCAAAATTTATGTGTGTGTGTATTTTTTCTTTATCAATCTAATCTAATGACTGGAAACATTTTCATTCTCTTAAAATCTTAACTAGTATTTATTTTAAAAAACAAATTCTTGTGAAGCTTTTTGCTATTTATCAAGTTATTTGAAGAGTACTTCAAGAGATCTTCAAAAATCCCTCTAAAGTCTTTCAATTGATATTTCAAGTATCTACTCTTACAAATTGTTGATACTTTTTTAAAATTATTCTCACTAGAAAAAGTGAGGTGCTTTAGAAATACTTTCTTAAAAGTAATAGTTAAATCTTCTCAGAGTTTTAATCAAATGCTTTGAAAAAAGTTTCTTTGAAACTAAAAAGGTTTCATTCAATTAATATTTTAAAATTAATCTTCAAACCCAAATGAATACCCTAGTGTTGACCAGACGAAACGCAGGAATTTCCCATAGCCGCCAAGGGAATGCATATTTTCAAAAGTCAAAGGAAACGCCGCAATAGAAGGGGAATAATGGGAATAAACTTTAACAAAGGGCCTTAGCACCTGGGCACCAGAAGGGCAAAAATTAAAGTCAAGCAAATTTATGACCAGAACACCTGGTGCAGGGACGGAGCCAAGTTCAAGGTCCTCATAATCTAAACAATAGACATAATGAAGTCATCTTCCATAGGCCCCGAACACACAATAGGATCGATGGAGATTGGGGCAAGAGTCCAAGCCAATCCCTGGTCAAGAGGGATACCTCCCGAGTGGCCATGGTTGGTACCACCCTCAAAAGGGGTGGAGATTCAGGAAGTTTAAAAGCCCATGTAACAATAATCAGATCCCATTCCATTTTTTTCTTTTGCTATCATTGATGCTGATCCTGTTTGCCTGGATACCCCGATGCCGGATAACAACTGATTTTACCGAGTGCCTCGAAACCAAAACCGCGAACGCGAACTTTTGATATTTGTGTGTTGTGCCTTTTCTCTGATGTGCCTTCTCCCTGGAGGAATGAGGAACACCGGGCTGTTCCTAATGGGTATGTGTGCAAAAATCTAATATTCAATTCTCTCTGCTCAGTCCCAAATTCTTTTGATAACATATTTCTTACATATTAACGTTATGCTCTATTGTGCATTTAGTGTGCTCTCCAATATACATGTAGTAACATATTATGCAATGATATTTGAAATGTGTATATTATACGTCCCATCCATTGCATGGACATTACCAACATATATATTGAACATAAATTCCTAAATATTCAGAGATAATCATGATACCTACTAGTTGTGAATAATCATAAATAAATGTGTATTTGTTATTATATATCAGTGTCTCTTCTTCATTCATTTCCTAAAAGTACAGTCTAGAAATCATTTAACCACAATACGTAGAACGGCAGGGTGAACTCACTACGATTCCCTAAAAGCCAGTAGAGTCATCCGACAAGTGGTGCCGTGACCATTCACGAACCACAATTCAAAATTTAAAGTAACAAACAACTTGACTGTACGGGAACTGAATGGATGAGAATAATCATTTGTAACTATATCTGAAACATTGTATATATAGATATATAAGGAATACAGGGTAGTATTAGAATGTCCTCATTGATTATAAAAATTACCTCTTAAATCTTATCGAGAAATATAGGGAAATTTGTCTAGTTTCATCTTAAAAGTGTCTTTAGTACAACATAAAATTTAGTTTGGGCCATAATACAGTCGCAAAATGTCAGAACACGAACAACACAACACGGTAGAAAACTCGGGTTTAAACGGAAACAATACACCTAGCGGCACAATCGTTCAGAACGATTTGCCTAGCATCGCGATGATCCAAAACTGGATCCCAAACTTCGATGGAGTCTCAGCTGTCACACCAGAATACTTTATCGAAACGGTAAACCAACTAGCGGATAAACTGCTCATATCTGATGCACAAAAAATATTAATGATAAAGACAAAAATCAAAGGGGATGCCTTAACGAGGCTAATAAATAATTCCGAATTATCGCAGGAAATAGATTTTAAAACTTTCACAACAAAATTTTTGGCATATTTTGGGCAAACCCAAAGCTTGGCCTTGCGCCATCAAAATTTGTCTGCTTGTCGGCAAAAACCTGATGAAGATATAAAGAATTTCGCCGCTCGGCTCACCAAGGCAACAAGGGATTTTTTCGGGGACGTAGACATTGATAAGCCGGAAATGAAAATTGTCTTCAATCAAACCCGGTTAGCAAGACTACTTGAGAGTGTTTTGCCTCAGTACAGGCCGCAGTTACTCACAAAAGATGTTGCTTCCTTTGATGAAGCGATAAAATATATCCAAATTTTACAGGCCAATCAACTAATACTAGAGTCCCCAGCCATAAACTCAATTGCATGCAACATACCTAGCCCCCCCTCACAAAACAACACAGACCAGCTAAGAGCGGAGGTCATTAACTTAGCAAAAGAAATTGCCAACCTACACATACAAAACAACAGAGTAACAGAGCAGCTAGATAACATCAATGAGTCGGTAGCTAACAATAATTTCATGAGAGGGCGTCGTTGTAATTACTGCTCTAGATTTAATTGTACAGTGCACTCGGAGTCAAATTTTCACGGTAATCAAAACCCCAGGGCTTCTCACCCTCAGGAACGCGCAAGTCGAGCTAGATTTCCCCCCGCAAACAGACAGGTAGACCATTTCCCCTCCTATAGAGGTGGAAGCAATAACCCCCCCCGGTACGATGGGTCGAGAGATCGCAGATGGGGACGCTCGGCCGAACGGAGGTGGAGTGATAGTAGAAGGGAACCAAGTAGGGGTAGACAATACCAAAATCATAGGTGGGATTACAGCCCCAGAAGAAATAACTCATTTGGGAACCAAAGAGGTATGCCTAGACAGAATAGGTCAGGAAGTAGGCCACGAAGGTCTTTAAACTAAATCGGGATTTCTACCAACTTCCCCGTTTGGATGAGGAATCCCATAAAAGGGAAAGAGATAGGAAGGAAACCGTCACCCCCATATTTGAGAATGACCCACACACACACGGGGAGACCACCAAATCTATACTAAAAACACATAGAACACTAACAACACAAAAACCAAACACAAAAAAGAGAGTTACATTCGCGCAGGACATCAACTCTGTCTTAGGGAACTATTTGCCCTTGATCGAAATTGGCATTGGCAATAAAACTGCCCGGTCTCTCCTAGACAGCGGCGCAGCCTGCTCACTAGCGAGCAGAAGTTTCTTTGAAAACATAAAACATGTAGTACCCGTAAAGCGCGTGCAATCATACATAACTATAAAATCTGTAAATAATCAGGCATTAGACATTCATGGTTGCTATATAATCCCTATTAAAATTGGTGATAGGGAACTAAAACATGATTTCCATATAGTTAACCAGGCGCTAGGAGAAAATTACTCATTTATTTTAGGATACGACTTCCTTAAACAACATAAACTCTCACTAAACTTTGACAAAAACACATTGGAAGGAGACAATTTAAAAATAAATATAAATGATAAGGATCGCAGATACATAAACAATTTAACAATCACCACATACGCAAAACTCTCACAAACATATACACTCCCACCTCATGAAACAACACTCGTCGAGTTAAAACTAGGTCCATATAACACACATGACCACAACATAATTTTACACCCTCACTTGAGAAACAAAAACGTAGAAATAAATCCAGCAATAGCATCACTAAGCAAAAATAATACAACTCACGTTCTAATTTCAAATATAACCGCTAATAACATAACACTAAACAAAAATACAAAAATAGCAACTATAGAGAATAATATGGAAGAGGTTCCAATAGAACAAATAAAACAAATGCGGAAAAATGAACTCAAGGAATCTGATTTCAATTTAACACACTTAGAGCCACAGATAAGACAAAAATTGCTAAAATTACTGATGACTTATTCAGACGTATTTAGCAAAAGATTACAAACCTTGGGCAGGACAAATACAGTGCAGCCCGAATTTGAGGTAAAGGATGAGGATTTAAAAAATTCAAAATATTTTCCTGTACCCCAGGCATTGAGAGAAATATTGAGGCAAAATTTAGAGGACATGCTCGAAGCAGACATCATAGAACCCTCGAACAGTTTTGTAACGTTTCCACTAGTAATGGTTAAAAAGAAAGGTGCTCCAGGAACAACCCCTAATTATAGAATGTGCGTCGATTTCCGAGCTCTCAACAAACTTGTAACCTACTCTAATCACCCCTTACCCTTAATGAATGCAGAGATAGACAAACTAGCGGGATCACGATATTTCACTACAATAGATCTAAATCAATCCTTTTTTCAAATAGTCTTAAAGAATGAACAAAGAAAATACACGGCATTCCAATCCCCCTTTGGGGCATTTCAGTTCAAAACTATGCCCATGGGATCGAGCTTCAGCAGTGCTACTCTCCAAAAACTGTCTGATACAATACTGGCACCCATAAGAGATTTAAACATAGCCAATTTCATCGACGACTTCGCTATGGGAGCGGGTAGTCTAAATGACATGCTTTTTAAATTAGAAAGATTCTTCATGCAATTAAGAATTCACAATCTAACAATAAATCCAAAAAAATGCGAATTCTTAACTAAACAAATAACATTTTTAGGCCATAATATAAATGAACAAGGCTCTAAACCATCAAACGAGAATCTAATAAAAATCTCAAACTTTAAATCTCCTAAAAACTTGAAACAAGTCAGAGGATTTCTCGGTTTAACAGGTTACTATCGAAGATATATAAAAGATTATTCTAAAATTTCAACCCCTCTGACGGATATACTGAAAAATAAGGGTCGTTTCAAATGGAATGTTGAGGCCCAGAATGCTTTTGTAATTTTAAAGAATGCACTAGATAAAGCCCCAGTCTTAATTCACCCCAATTTCAATAAACAATTTATTTTGTCCACGGACTCAAGTACCAGAGCTATTGGTGGCTGCCTCAGCCAATTGGACGAAAAAACTGGTATCAAACAGCCAATAGCATATTATTCAAAAAAACTAACCGAAACCCAAACTAAATACCCAATATACGAACTTGAACTCTATGCATTAACGGAGAACTTACGTGCATTTAAATATTACGTTTATGGTAGAAAAATAATTGTAGAATGTGACAATAGAGCCCTTTCCCAAATTAAAACCCTCGAAAACCCAGCAACCCGCGTGACGAGGCAGATATTAAAATTGCAAGAGTACGATATAGAATTTAAATTAATAAGATCAAAGGAAAATATTGTTCCTGATATTCTAAGCAGATACCCCCTTGAGAGTGCTCAACCTGAATTGATAAACGCTGTTACGGTAGAAATTCCATCCATAGAAGATATAAAAATAGAACAATACGAGGACGAGGAATTAAGAGAAATAATTGATAAATTAAAATCTAGACCCGAAACCCTAAAATTGTCCGAACGAGAATATTTTTTGAGCGATGACCTGCTATTAAAAAGGGCATATAGACCCCATGATAACTCAAGATACAGCCAAATTGTGATTCCCAAACGGTATAGAGCTAACATACTACATTTAACGCATGCTAATCATGTGGGGCATGAGAAAACTTACGGGAACATGGTACAGTACTTTTACTGGAAGGGCATGTACAGGGATGCTGAGGAGTTCGTGAAGTCATGTACAGACTGCTCACGTTACAGATCTCCTAAGCGATACCCACCTGCACCCTTACAAACTAATATTTTGGCTAAGAGACCCCTAGAATTCGTGAGTATAGACATAGTTGGACCGGTAAGCGAAAGTCCATGTGGACACAAATATATATTGTGTGTAAACGACTACTTCTCAAGATACATGCAAATTTACCCCCTAAAGACCCAAAAAGCAACGGAAGTTGCAGATAAATTACTAAACTTCATTTCTATTTTCGGCCTTTTTGACAATTTACTTTCGGACTGCGCATCAAATTTTATAGGAACAATTTTAACAACTCTGGCGGAAAGACTAGGAATAAAAAAACTAAAAACCACAAGCTACAGGCCCTCCACGAACGGCATGAATGAGGCGTCGCATAAACAGTTAAAAATTTCCCTTGCGATATATGCCAGAGAAAATCACAACTGGGTTAAGGGATTGGACCACTACCAGCTGTTATACAACGCCCAAAAACACAGTACAACGAAATACAGCCCATACTACTTAATGTTTGGTTTTGAACCAAGGGTTCCTTACGCTATAAAGCCTAACCCATATGATAAGGAATACAATTCCATTCCTGAATATGTTGAAGACAGACTGAACATATTTGCCCAGGTTCAGGACACAGTGAATGAGCACTTCAAAAATGCCTCAGAAAAGCAGCAGGAATACAGGTTAAAAACGGGCGCGAAACACAGAACTTATGAAATCAATCAAAAAGTCTATCTACACACCCCAAATTTGGAACGAAACAAAAGCTCTCTAAAGAAACCATTGTTCGACGGCCCCTACGAGGTAATACAAAAACATAATGATGTAAACTACACAATTAGAGATACTCGAAACCCTCAGGCCAAAGCACAGCGAGTGCACATTGAGCGACTCTTGCCATTTCACGAACGAGATCCAAAATTTGAATTGAGGAACAATACCCCCAGTACCACCCCTAAAAATAATCATGCAGAGTCGAGGGCAAACGCAAACCCCCCTGCCCCCGTCGAGGACGAATGGGATGAAGATATCCCACTTGCATATTACGCCTACTCAAGGAATATGAATCCTAAACAGGCAGCAACACGCCCACCTACGACCCCCACAACTGAGCACAATAATCAAAATAGAGAGGGAATAACCCCCCCTGAAGGCATACTTGACCGCTCCCCTGATACAAGCCCCGGAGATCAACCAAGAGGGAGTGAACAATCAGACAATGAAACTCGGCAAGGAACACAACAAAACACGGGCACTGACGCGCAACCCAACGTAGGTCAGGACGGGGATACAGCATCTGCCACAGGAACTAACGATACAGAGACTAACTCTGGGCAGGCAGATAGTAAAAAGAGGCCGCGAATAAATTGGGCGGTTAAACCGCGCAGGGATTTTTCACTCCGAACACGACCCAATGCATCGGTTTCGCAGGTAAACTCGGACTCGGAAAACTTCGGTACCAGATTATGGAACTGGGCCGAACAGATAACCCGACCATCCGAGGAAGAAACCCCAGAAGGCCAGTCTATATTTTTAACTATGCTAGATAATATCACAGAGAAACTGAAACCCGATTAAGTGGAATAAATAGGCAAAAATATCAAACTATGAAGAGTAAAAAAAAAATAATAACAATAAAATACGACTAGCAAAAAAAAACCATAAACCCACCGGACAGCGAACCCGACCCCTAAAAGCTATAAAAACTGGATCAAAGAATCCCATAAAAGAGACAAGTGTACCCCTCGGTCAAAATCGCACACAATGGCACAGGTGCAGAACGCAGATGTAAATTCTGATATTCGCGGGTAGAACTAGACTTAAAGAATCACAGGACCCGTAGAAGAAAAGCACTAGGGACCAGTCTTCCCCCTTCTTGACTAATTCCCGATAATTAGAACAGCCAAATAGGCATGAGTTCAAAGTGAATACGAATGAATCTTAAAGGTAAATGAATGCGGTTAAGGCGCGGAACCATAGGTATAAATTAGTAAGTACAAACTATAACAAGGGATATATCAGCTGCGTTAAATAAAATGAAGTAGACAATAAGACTCGCGACGGTCATAATATTGAAGATAAATACGGATATCTTTAAGTACAAAAGTTATCTAATAGGCAAAGAAAGTAAAATAACACTAATGTTGCAACATAAACAAGGGTAAACTATAAAAATGCCACCTAGTGTGAATATCAAGATAAAAGCAAAATTAATTCACGTAAAGTATAATCCAGATAGCCATCTCATTTAAATTTGACAAATTAACACCGCGAGATTGAATTGATATTCGAAGCCTGATCAACTTAGAATGTTAAATTGCAATCTATCAACTGAAATATAGATACACATATATATAATAAATACTCTAAAAAAATCTATAGGACTCCGTAAAATAAATATATCACAAAAAAAAAAAAAAAAACACCCAACTCTAATCAGACAATTAACGTACAAATAACCAAAATAAAGGAAAATGCTGATAAATAATATAGAATAGACAAATGGATACTCACAATAGCTTTCTTTTCTCTCAAAACTAGCGGATAACCTCTATGGTGAAGAAATAATCTTGACAGTACTTCTTGCATAAAATTCTTCAATTTTTTTTTTTCTTCTACTAATACTTGATATAAATACTCATGGCTATATACAAATTGTAAGACTGATATGAGGAATAATGAAAACAACATGTACAATAGGACAAGAGGAAAACCTAAAATTAATACAATGTGTAACTCAAAACTGATGTCCGAAGCAGAAGTCTTTAAATTCGAAGCATGCATCAAATGAATTAGCCCCACCAGAGACTATGGGATGAAATACCATATCAAAATATAGACATCAAAACGCGTACTTTAAAACTAATAACATGTAAACCGCAGAAACAAAGATAAATGAATATCTGGGCTGGAAACAAATGCAGCGCGATTAGAGAGAATAAAGAATAAGAAAAGAAAGATACTTAGAACCAAACTTCAGAGGGACGCTTGACACGACTCTTCACTCGTGTCGACGGATACAGAATGTCAGGCCGATTGTGAGATTGAAAAGCGATAATAAGAATACAGCCGACAACAAACACGCCCCTATTGGTATCAAAAGAGGACAAGCAATCAAAATCAGAAGAATCGAGGAAACACGAACCCACAGGGGCATATTTAGGTAGGACCCCGCCAGTAAGGGATGGGGCCGAACGAACCGTGACTCCGGGGGCACATAAAGCCCTCGGATACAAATAATGCCTAGAAGGGAAGCCAAAGCGCTTGAGATCATTTCAAAGGGAAGCAATAACTATAAGTGCTACGAGCACAAAACCGAGGTATAGGAAAAGGGCGAGAATTATCTAAAGAAATGGATATGAAATATGTTTTCACAAAAAAATGAAAAGGGCCCGTTAAGGAAATCAAAATATGTACAAACACTAATTGATCAGAATGTATATAGTACAGAACCGAAATGGAAACGGAGGTAACGTGTGTGATCCTTTCAGCTTGCGAATCAGAGCTTTCGGGATAAATCCATTTTCGAAAGCACGATTCTTAACGACCAGAAAAAAAAATGGTCAGCAAAACGAAGGACACGGAGAAAGAAGCAGACAATCTTCCTATTGTATATACATAACTAATTAGTTAGATAATGGTCAGAAGAAATAATCAGTATGAATAAATAAATTCGATAGAATAACTAGGTTAGATTATCAGTAGAATATTTTAGAGTAGTTTGAGTGTTATCTCTAGGATAAAATTATTTTGTTTTAGTACTTATATATTTATACTTCAATTACTATTTTATACTCATAACTATAAATAATGCTGTATGTATAGACTTACATACTTGTAAACATTAGTTGCATTTTTACCTATATGGACTGAGCATTGGATTGAATGGAGGATTGCATTGCAGGATACCTATGGACCACAGCCGTAGTGGTATTGGGTACGCACCATGCTACCCTATGTAAAATGATTGGCGAGGGATGCACCAGAGAAGCAGTCCCCAGGCACCTGCTCAACCAAATTGAGCTTCCGCCTCTCGCATGTGCCATTCATAAATGCGCAGGGTGCATCACGACTTATGAGTCCTATGTACTCACTCCAGACTTTGAGTTGATCACCCCAAAGACGTTCATTTTACGGAGCGATAATTTGGAACCGGAACAAAACAACTTAAATACAACCTTCTACAAATGCCTATCTCCACAAGGAACTCCCTGCAGTTGTGCAACGAATGCCTGCAACGGTCCTCAGGACTTTTGCAACACATACAACTGCTCAGAATCGCCATCATGTACATGCCACCTTACTCATGGCAGGGCTACCTGGTTACACGTGGGAGAGGACCGCACCATAGAAAATCCCACCATTATCAACATCCAGGTATGCATGTTTCGAAGGAAGAGAACCCAAGGTAGACGGTTAATGGAGGCTGAGCAGGCAACTTTCACTCGGAACAATCTAACAATCACTTTCATTGACCCCGTGTTGACCTTGCCCGACAACAGGGGCAGACTGATTCTGCGCACAAATGACTATGAGACCCTCATCACTGTTCGCTCTAGGCATGTAACGGTGCCATTCGAGCTCCTCGCCCACAAAACAATCCTCACGGCCATCTTTATTACCGACAACGGGTTATCCATAGATGCTGAAATCGTCATTCAAGGAAAGAAAATCTGCAGAGTGACTGGATGTGTTTTCTGCAAGGAGAACTTCCAGTCTTACAAGTGCTGGCAGCCTTTCTTCAGGAAGACGTTATGGGCCATCATCATATTCCTCATCATGATAAGCCTCATCATGATCCGAATCATTGTCAAAACCATGACGTCAACAATTCTGCTCGTTCTCAACCTCTTATGGCTCATATTCCGCCTGGTACGTCTGGCCTTTCGCTTTTGCCTTCTCCTCGGTTCGGCGTTCGGCGATGGTATCCGACGCGGTTGCACCGGACTGTACGACGCGCTGGAGCAGAGAGATCTTGGACATGGAGTGGCACCACGTGCGATCGTGCTGGCTGCCCTGGCAATGTGCCTTCTCGCCGAAGGAACCCACGCAAGTTGCACGGACTATGCCATTGTAAAATCCGAACTGAAACTATGCGAACACCGCGATGCGTATGAAGAGACCTGCAAACTGACCACATCCGCTGAAGTGACTCTTAAAAACATTCACCACGAAACGTGTCTTTGGTTTCATTCCAAAGACCAAAAGCCCCTCTTTTCCGTCAAACTAACCTTGGAGTCAGTTGAATGCCACTTTTCGACCAAGCGATTGTACTACACGTTCCCTGTAGAAACCAGGGCACAATCACAGATAACGTGCAGCCAGAATAAATATTGCGCGTGGGGCGAACACTGCACCGTTCATTCCTTTGAAGGCCTTCATTTCGAAGCGGAAACCATGGAGGCGCGCTCCTACAGCGGATTCTCAACTTGTGAGCCCAGCAACCGAGGAAACGGTTGCATAATAAGTCACACCCCAGCGTGCGCTTTTAAGCGAGTTTACTTTGTGCCACAATTGGAACGGGCGTATGAGGTATCACAAATCACGGGCTACAAATGTGAGTACCACGTTGCACTGGAACACTCCCGTAACGGAACAATATCACGGGCTACACTGAGAGACAAATCTGTGCCCATAGATGGGATCAAAATCAAGCTCTTAGGCGTGTATGACCAGTCAACCATGATGATTCCAGAAAAGTTGGTCACGAGTGTCAACAACCCCACTGAGGGCTATCTGATGGAAGGGAGCGAGAAAAATAACCCGGTGGCAAACCTCATCGGAGCCGTCCAAGCAAACGGTTCCTTCACAAAGCATTTCCTCTTTGCGAAGGACCTTGCTGAGTGTTCCTTCTTCGAGGACCAACTACGCTGTACGGAGAAAACTCAAGCGGTCAACACCATGGTGGAGTCGCAGGAGGGGCGCCTCCCCATCACCAGGGAGCTGCACAATTTGCATCTCCACCAGGGACGCTTGAGGTCCAAACTCCTCTCTTCGGCAGCTATACGGCTCCAGTTGAGTTTTGCCAATTATGACATATCGGTCGTACGGGACACAGTCTGTCCAATTATCGAAGGACAAGACTATGACGTAACAGGGTGTTACAAATGTGGAGTCCTTGCTGAGCTCACCCTCACGGCCAAATCATCTTGCAAAGCGGGACTGGTTTCTGTGACCTTTGAGGGCATCCAGGTCCACACAAAAGCGGTGGAACTGACACCGGAACCCTCAATTGTCACAATTAAATTTTTGGCTGAGGCCAAATGCTTCGAGGACAAAATTTGCCTGCAGTCCTCTACCAATGTGCAATGCAGGCAAATAACCTTTTGTCTGGAGGAACCCTCAATTGAACTCCTTCAACTCCAAGGCAAATCTCTGGAGCAGACGGCCAGGAGCACGCACGGGTCTATCTTCGAGTGGGTGCATTTTCCCATGCTGAACTCAGCCCTCTTCATGTTGAAGCTACTAGGTGCGGCTCTACTCGCGATCGGACTCCTCATCACATTGATTTCCACCCTCATCACTTGTTGCTGCAGACGCAAGTAACCAGTTGGAAGGAGTACTTAACAAGATATTGGTGAACTCTTTCATTTTTACCTTTTTGAAACACTAACCTTTAAAATATAGGTCAAGGACTATGGATTATTATTGTATTAAGGATTTATTATTGTGTTTTTTTAGCAATCTGATAATGTGCGGTTTCTTTTAACACTTTGCTAATGTGCTATGTTTTTTTTACTGCTATTCATTCTTTTATATTGGGTTATTCGCTATAATTTCACTCATTCACGTTATTCTATGTGTTAATTGCTCTCAATATTACAGAAGATGATATCACCTACAATGTAACACACTAAAAGGTGCAAGGGCATTTGGGAGCAACACATCTTCCCTTTCAAATCCCCCAAAGAACATCGATAACTTCAACGGAGAAAGGCGCATCGCCGGGGACGCCTGGTGGTGTGCAGCTATCAAATATACCCTATATTTCCACCTGCCACGGGGGGCACGTCGTCTAGGACGCTAGAGGATGGGCCACCTTGGCAGGAGTAGTGTTGCTGTTTCTTAAATAAGAAGTTGCTCCCGGATGTCAACGCACTCTATTTTATTACTTTAAGCAAACTGCATACCAATGCGAACGTAAGAGTATTTTTTTTTCTTTCTCTGCAAATTTTGCCTAACATTTCGCACCCAATTTCTTATGTGTGAAGATTTCTTATGTATGTGTTTCTTATATTTTACACACCTTTTTATTTAGGTTTCCTTATGTGTTTTTTTTTATTTATATTTGCTTAATACTCATTCTAACTTCTAAAAGAAAATGTCATGACGTCTGGAGTGAGCGGAGAGAATCGGGAATTGCACACATTGCTTTCAATATTCATTTTATATTTGCATATTTTTAAAAAAAAAAAAAAAAAAAAAAAAAAAAAAAAAAAAAAAAAAAAGGACTTTCCTTTCAGCAAAATCCTTTTTTTTGGCGGGAGTAGGGTAGATTCTGTTGACCAGACGAAACGCAGGAATTTCCCATAGCCGCCAAGGGAATGCATATTTTCAAAAGTCAAAGGAAACGCCGCAATAGAAGGGGAATAATGGGAATAAACTTTAACAAAGGGCCTTAGCACCTGGGCACCAGAAGGGCAAAAATTAAAGTCAAGCAAATTTATGACCAGAACACCTGGTGCAGGGACGGAGCCAAGTTCAAGGTCCTCATAATCTAAACAATAGACATAATGAAGTCATCTTCCATAGGCCCCGAACACACAATAGGATCGATGGAGATTGGGGCAAGAGTCCAAGCCAATCCCTGGTCAAGAGGGATACCTCCCGAGTGGCCATGGTTGGTACCACCCTCAAAAGGGGTGGAGATTCAGGAAGTTTAAAAGCCCATGTAACAATAATCAGATCCCATTCCATTTTTTTCTTTTGCTATCATTGATGCTGATCCTGTTTGCCTGGATACCCCGATGCCGGATAACAACTGATTTTACCGAGTGCCTCGAAACCAAAACCGCGAACGCGAACTTTTGATATTTGTGTGTTGTGCCTTTTCTCTGATGTGCCTTCTCCCTGGAGGAATGAGGAACACCGGGCTGTTCCTAATGGGTATGTGTGCAAAAATCTAATATTCAATTCTCTCTGCTCAGTCCCAAATTCTTTTGATAACATATTTCTTACATATTAACGTTATGCTCTATTGTGCATTTAGTGTGCTCTCCAATATACATGTAGTAACATATTATGCAATGATATTTGAAATGTGTATATTATACGTCCCATCCATTGCATGGACATTACCAACATATATATTGAACATAAATTCCTAAATATTCAGAGATAATCATGATACCTACTAGTTGTGAATAATCATAAATAAATGTGTATTTGTTATTATATATCAGTGTCTCTTCTTCATTCATTTCCTAAAAGTACAGTCTAGAAATCATTTAACCACAATACGTAGAACGGCAGGGTGAACTCACTACGATTCCCTAAAAGCCAGTAGAGTCATCCGACACTAGGAGCATTTTTCAAAATTTTATGCAAAGTGGGATAGGTTTAGAAAGTTCATCTAAATATTTATGAAATTACAAGTGCATGGGAAATATGTTTAAATAAAATACTGAAGCCTATAGAGGTACTTTAAAGGGAAACTATTTACTTCAAAAGCTGTAATGAAGTGGAAGTTTTGAATGCTATGCTGAATATTCTAGAAACGTTGTAGGCGTTATTCGATTTAAACCTAACTTTAATTACTTTACAAAAATAGTATCAAATACTTTTTCATCAACCTTTCAACTATTGATATTTTTACTAAAAGACGTTATTGCATAATATATTCTATGATCTTTAAATATTTTACTCTTTTCTAGTAAAAATTTAAAAAATAAAAACATTAAAATGATGTTGTTGTTTTTTTGCCATTAGTTTATTCCATTAAATTTTCAAGGTATATTTTATACGATACGAAATACGATACTATTTATTACAACAACAAGGACAACAACAGCACACACACAGAGAAAAGAATCGACAACAACAAAACAATAATTCGAAAAACAAACGAATAAATACCAATTAATAAGTAAATAAAAGGAATGAAAGGAAAATATTTTTTATTACCTAAATTGTTAACATCAATCTCATAAAAACAATAAGAAAGCTTTAAAACAGTGATGTTTTATTTTAGGATATCAAATGTAATAGTTTTGAGAAAGGCTAAAATAAAAATACGATCAAAATCCAAACATAAAGAATGTGCTTCGCTTCGAATCTCAGTTCAATAAGAAGGTGAATTCCTATAGCCAATTGGGCTTCTAAGCATTTGTTCTACAGAAAATCTTGACCACGTCTTTTCCATATCTCCACCAGAAGCACTCCCCGATATCAAAACAAAACCTATTTGCATGGCAAATGCAGAAAAGCCCATTCCCCCTTAAAAGGCTCCATCCATATTCAAACGGGGGCCGGTCGAGAGACAAGTATCCCTTGCGGGCTCGTTTAAAAGCATAATGCAGGCGATATGAAGAAGCGAACATTTTTCTTCGATTTTAATCCCCTCGAAACCCGAGACTCCCCCGATTCATTATTGATGAAGGCTCTTCCAACGATTTGCACGAGGCCTCCTTAATGCCGTTCTCGAATTTATCGTTCGGTTTTAGGGAGTTAAGCACGCTTGTGACCAGAAGACTTCTGGAAAGTGTGGTCTTTAGCGAGGGAAGTTGATACTGAGATTTTGGTAAATTTTAAGTGTCGACATTTTTGAAGGGGGATATTGATCAGGAGTGAAAGTGGAGAGTGTTTCTCTCGGCCGCTCTTTGAGCAACTTCACCAAAATTTTGAATCACACAGCGCTTGGATAGAGAGTGAGGCAGAAATGTTCGTCATAGAACCCTTTCAGAGGAAAAAAATACTTTTAGAGTGAAGAAAAGTTAAATTTCGCACTTATATGAGCAGACATTAAGGAAAAAGTACTCCCAAAATACTTGGAGTTGTATTATTATTAGTTTGATAGTTCTATCACGGTCAACCTAGATCAGTGATTCCCAACTCGCAAACTATAAATGGTTCGAGAGATCGTTTAAACGGGTCCGCGAAGAGGTAAAGGGCTAAAAAAATTAAGGGTCACCTAAAAAAACTAAGATGTTAGCGTAAGACAGCCGATCAATGGTACAAATAAATTGAATTGAGAATCATAAAGGTCAAAAATGCTGAAGAGCAGAGAGACTCTAAAGAGCAGAAAGAGGCTCAAAGAGATGTTCAAGAACTTGTAGATGCTCAAGAACCAAAGGATGCTGAAGAATAAAGGGATGGGGACGGGAAGGAGGAAATACATGAGAGTGAAAGGCCAGGTTTCGTATTACACTAAATGCCTTCCAAATGAAGACAAACCTCTTAAAAATTTTTCGACCAGTTTTAAAAGTCAAATATTAAAAATATTATCAAATAATATCGATTACAAATCAACCGATTAAAATATACAGATAACATAGAACAACAGTTGAAATTTGGCCATATTTGAACAATTTTATCATGTGACCATTGCATTGTGCTTGGCATTTTTCAACGAGATATAACAGAACTGTACCAAGTATTTTGAATGATTCAATACCAATATATTACTAACCCAAGTACAAACGCGAGTTTAACACAAGCAAAACAGAAACCAATCTCTTGATTCATGCATATCTTCAAATCGGAAAAAAAATATGCCGATCAACATTAAAAATCCCCCGTCTAGAACCCCAGAAACACTCCAACAAACAATGCCCCCGATACGAACAAGCAAACGAACCGTTTCCAAGAAGAGCGAAACCAGGGACTTAATTAAAAGCTGGAAGGCCCGCTCATATTTCAATGCTGCCGCAGCTAATTAAACATTCCGAGATATCCTCGATTGCTGGATGAGGAAAGCGGACTTTTAAGGGAAGATGGAATTGGACTATTAGTCGTAATCACCCTTTCTCCCACTCGTAGTCAAGGTGTAATGGCCGGAATAATTAAGTTCGGGATGGTATTTTACAAGGAGCGGATTGCTGGAGAGAAATGGGCCGCTTAACTATTTCGGGTTAAACTATTTGCGAACTTTTGAGATGATGCTGTAGTTTTGCTTAATCCGTTTCGTTGGGGGCAGTTTGAGGGCTGATTCGGGAATTGATTGGTTAATTTATTAAAGTACGTCTTGATGTTGGGTTCGTATTACAGGTTAATTGGGGGGTCTTAAGATTAAGCCATGAAGCTTTTTAAGGCAAAAACACTTTCTTCTTTTGGAATAATTGTTTTACTTTGGTAAATATTTTTTTGTAGGAACATAAGCTAGTAACTTCAATGGTCTAAAACACCAATAGAGGGAATTATTTTCTTTTCATTTATAACTTTCTTTGATCTTATTAATTTCAAGAGATACTTAGTTTCTTTTTTATAAGCAACAGGTTGTACATTTTTAAATTTAAAAAGGTTGTTTTTTTATAAACTCTCCTTTTTCCATATGATTTTTAAGAAACTTTTAATCTATTTTAATATTAAACGTATACGAATGAGATCATTAATTATAAAATAATTACTCACCTAAAAGTTGTCTTCATACATGGAGGCCTCATGCTCATGAGCCCATTATATCTTGGGTAAAAATGTATGCTAAAAAATAAAAATAATTTTACAATACATCATATTTTAATTTATATAAACTTTTATAATTATTCAGATACTTACAAGAAAATCTATCAATTTATAAAAATACATTTTTATATGTATATTAAGAGGTTGACTTATTAACTTACAATAATTATTTAAATGTTTCTTTCACTAAATGATTGAATGTCTTCTAATTATTAAAGTTTCATAGGAGAACATAATTTCAGGAGATATGTGATATTTTTGTAGTTGTTTTCTATAAAAAGGGTAATTTCTCAGGCTTGTTTGGGGATATATTCTCAAACCCCCCTCTGGCTACGCCAGAATTATTCAGACCAATTTTTATCCACATAAAACAGAGTTCCTATTTGAGAAAGCGATTCCTTCTTTTGTTAGAAATAGTATCATACAGTCTACTTATATATTTAGAAAGAGAGAAAGAGCGTGCTAAAGAATTTGGAAAAGTATTTAACACGTAACTTAGTTCTTTATCTCCCTATCAACAAACTATCCATCTGGTAAAACAGGCATCTAATACCCCAGTACTCTACTTATCGAGTAGCCCATTACACCCTCAGAATACTTGATACACATCCATCTCAAGCCATAACCTCACACTGCCTTAAGGAAACCCTATCACCTAACTACACAGATCGATGGAAAGCTTTAAAAGAAACACCACTTGTGTCTCCTTTTCTATTTGCAGAGGAGTGCGCTCTCGGACCCCTTCTAAAGAAACCCCCTAACAAAATCAATTTCCCCTCCCATCGCGAAAAACGTTCTTAAGTGCAGTTTCCTTCCTCCCCTTTTCTTTTCCTCCCACTATATACACCAGTCCACACAGCCCCCATCACCTCGAAACTGGACCAAGTCGGAAGCTTTAAACACTATATAAACTTGCTTTTTCGCCCCCATACCTTCTGCCCATTCAAACGTTGGTGCCTTTTGTCTTTCAAACCTTTTTAAGAAGCCTAATTATGAGGACAACTCTAAAAGCAACTAAAATGTTTGATTGAAATGACATAATTCGAAGTAAATCGTTAAAAAAAAAATTCTGAAATTGACTTACACCACTTAGAAATGAAAAGAATCCATCTATTTCTCTATAGTAGCCAGCATTCTTATGAATAACCCTGCATTCCTGTTTTTATTCTCTTCTCAAGCGGCACCCCTTAAGGAGTGGATACGGGAGTGTATTGGGAGGTGGGCGGGAGCGCGTTCTTTTATTCTTTTTTTTTTATTCGTCATTCTGTTCTTTTTTCCATCCACCCCGCGTGCTGAAAGCTTCTCCCCTCCGATTCGTGTTTAATAGCATCCATATTGAAACGATAAGAATTCAATTACGGCGGGGTTCTTAAGCCTGTGTTCGATTTTTGTTGAGGGGTTAAGAGGGGTGGGGCACAGACGATTTTGTCGGGGTCGTCTGAGGGGAGGGGGTTGTTTGTCCCGGAAGTGGGGGCGCCTGCCGCTTGTTTGATGAATATCCTGGATTTGAAGATGGATTTTGTTTGGCGCTGATTGAGATACGAGTGTGCGTGTGTCGCCTGGTAATTGAGATTTGCATTATGGAATGGAAAAGAGAAATATGATTTGGGGAGGAGGAAAATCTATTCAGCGTCTTTTTTTAGACATGTAGTTGTTATTGATCATAACTTTTTAGTGTTGATGCAAGTAAAGTGTTTTATTCATTAAATTCGTTGCAGTGTTGCCAATTATTTCTCGAAATTTGCATTTGTCTCTTCCAGTTATAAACACTGTTATTGTAAGATAAACTTCAGGATTAAGAATTCATCCTTCAACTACGAAAGTACGGCCTTTTAAAATACAAGAACTTAAAAAAAATTCTAATTGTTCGGTTTTAAAGATAGTTAAGATCGAAAGCATAACATAAAATTTCAAAAGAAAACTTTAAAGCTATTTAAGTTTAAGAGTCATCGAAATTAGATATTGAGAGCATACCACATTAAAAATAAAGAAAGGTAAAATTCTCGTCAGTATTGGTTAAAATGGATTTCCAAAGCAAAAAGCCCATTTACACTTTTCACTTTCGACAATGACAAGTGTAAATTGTCTTTTCACTATTCACTCCCCCGATTTCCTTCACGTATGAGGTATTTGATTCATAGGAGAGGATCACTTATAATGAAAATCGATAGTGAAACAATGTACTTAAATGGGCCTTAAGGCCAAAAAAATATATTGAAATTCCATAACTCCCACATTTATCTAAAGAAAACTTAAATTAAGATTTATTTTAGTTATAATCATGTTCTATACAAGATTAGATCTAATACAATGCGAAAGGAAAATGATTAAAGGGTATTCAAACCTTTATACCATTGGTAGGGTGCTAGTTTTGCTCAATCGTTAAATGTAAAAAGAGTACACTTTCAACAAAAATTAGTGTGCGAGCAATTAAGACTTTCTAAGCATCAATAAAAGAAGTTTCCTAATTGCTTAGTAGCTGAAAGAGATACATTAGCAACGCCTAGGGGCTCCACCCAACCCTTTAAGATCTCTTAAACGTGCATCAATAAAACTACCAAAAAGCATTCAAAATCTATTACCTCTTCAAAACAAAAAAAAAGTCCTTCGAGTATCACGGAAGTTGAAATAGTTTTCCCATTACTCGAAACTGTCAGGACGACCATTTTTCAAACACCACAACAACCTCAATTGATGCCCAATTCATTTTGCGCAAGTCCCTCTCTAAAATATATCGGGGAAACTTAATTACAGCAGCCATTACACCTTGACAACAAATTTCTCCCCAAAACACAGAGAGTTCGACCAATCGCCACTAATTGTCCAATTTCATTTCCCGCCTCGCGGTATCTCGTCCCAGAGCGAGAAGGCACGAGAAAAATGCCCCGTTCTGCAGCAACGGGTTCCCCGTAGACTTCGGTGCTGGAATGTTTAATTAGTGGTTTGAAATATGAGCGGCCATGATTTTAATTAAGTCTTGATTTCAAGAAACGGAGTTAATGGCCCTTCGAACGCTATTTATTTATTTATCTCTCTCTCTGCCGAAAACGGCTTTGTGTTTGAAGTGTTTGATTTGTTTGCGCGGTTGCTGATTGGCCGGGGAAGCACACGTGATCGGAATGCTTCTCCTTTGATTGGACGCGGCCGCGAAGAATCTTCAAAAGAATACTTATGAAGTTATATCTAAAAGAGGGGCAATTTATGCACGGCGTGTATCTTAGAAAATTTTCGGCACGACTCATTATTCTGGGACTTTTTTCGGTGAGAGGGATAATCCTAAACTGGCGCGTTCGGCTGGCGCGCAGTTTTATAGCGGCAATTTCTTAGACGACCAGACGATAAATCCGAGGATGTGCAGCCGAAAGTGCTCCGTGGAAATCGTTCGAAAAGTACACCTCATTAATAATGAGGCGGAGAAGTCTGGGGAGTCCCGAGGGGTTAAAATCCAAGAATGATGTTCGGTTTTTCATATTATCGTTTGCGTGTTTTGGGGAATTTATGCTTCCGGAGGATTCCCCAGGGATCTGGCAACTCAGGAAGTTTCATCTTACGCGTTCGAGTACATTCCATTTGAATATGGATGTATTTATTTTGAATGAGTTTTGGTTTTTATATACTTTAGAGCCTCTAGTGATTTCATTTTTTTTTTGTTTATGACAGCGATTTTCTGCTCCAAACTCCTCGGAGGCGGGAAATTCTATTGGGTAGCTAGACCGAAAAAAGCATCTTTGAACTGAAGTAATTTTCACCTTGAGTCTCCAACATAATGACTAGCTTTTGCATTAAACAAACATGAAAGGGATTCTTAAAATAGGTTTAATCTTGAAATGGAGCCTCTGTAATATCTATCATCTTTACTTTTAGGGATAAAAGAGCTATAAAAGGAGGTAACTTCGTTTTATTAGGGGCCCTTTTTGCGTCATGTGTGCAATTGATTTTTACTGGTTAGGCTAATGGAGTCATGATGAAAAGATATTATGGGTTTTGTTTACAAATGAGAAAAAAGGGGACAAAATAGCATTATCCCAAGGGAAGTTAAAGAGTTAAGAATCTCTTTGGAAAAATGTAGCGACATCCAAAAGCCTTTAAGAACATTAAGTGAAAAAAATACCATCGTATAAAAGTTTTTAATAAAGTTAACCTTACAAACAGATTCAATTAAATGTGCAATTTATCTGAACTACTTGCCTTAACGTGAAGAGATAACCAAATTACGCTTTTCTTTATTAAACTAAACTAAGATGTATCACATATTCTTCTCTGGTTTTTAACATTAACGTTTTTTAGCACTCCTCAAAAAGGTTATTTCATTTTGTGTATAAACTTTCTATTTTACGTAGCTTACTACATTTTTATGAACTTGAGCTAAAATTTAATTAAATTTTATTGTTTTGGCTTGTATAAAATGTCAAAGGCCTGAAGCTTGCTTCATAGATTAGCTTTTAGATAAGCAATGATATTTTCTTAACTTTCCAGCTTATTTCTGTATGTAACCCCTTCAGTCCCTAGACCTAGGGTTAATATTATACTTATCATTATAAATATTATGCAAAATTTAAGGTTACGATATTATAAAACCTTTACATCTCATTTCCAGTAAGAACTTGTTGCATAAAACTATAAATATGATTTCTAGTTTTGTTGAGATATTATTACAAATTTAAAGGAAGGTAAGCGGATGAATTGACAATGCAATATTGTATCAAAAGGATACAACCTTGTTTATTTGCACATTTTTGAGATGCAAGGATACCCTTCGTCATTGCTAAAAAGATGAATACACAATATGACATCGGCTTTTATACAACTACTAGGGAAAATGGAGAAAACATTACAGGAAAAAATAAAGTTACAGTGAAATACACCAAAGTTTGAACCAAAAATAGAAACCAATAAGAATATAAACCTTGATATGTAAAAAGAAGTGCGCCTTAAGTTTTAAAAATTATTAAACAACTACAAGTTATCACTTCAGTTAGTCATAATAACATCTATTTATTTGGATGGAGACATTAACTTTCTCAATTCGATTAAAGATTTACATTCTGTGATTCGAGATTTGTGATTCTGTGATTCGTAAGAGTTTGCCCAACGAATATACTTCGATTTTGTATGCGAGAAATTGTGTACAACAGTTGAATCTCTCTTAGCTATAACCAGAACCATATAACGTTCAGTTTCAGATTGGACTAGCAAAACTTGAACCTAACACTCGGACGTAACACTTTCAATTACTCTTTAGGAGTGAACCAGAGCAATCTAACCAGATTGGCGCTAGTCGCAGTAGCCACATCGGTTGCCACCTGACACTATAAAATCTGTCGCTTCAAATGCAATATACTCCAGCACAAAGGGCTGTACAAAAGCCACTTGAAGAGAGCCACGAGCAATGGCTGGCAATCCTATCAGCGGTCGCCATGGAAACTACTAAACGGATCAGGCGCGTCAACGTGTGTCACATCAGAAGGTTTATACGGGGTTTTCTTCAAACGATTGCGCTTTTTGTTATCATTTGAGGGGAAGAAGTTGAAGGTTTTTTTTTATCAAGAAAAGTGCATAAAGTGACGTTTTATATCATTTTCTTATATTTTGCATAGAAGATCACAAGTTTTTTTTAAGAAAATCGTATCCCTACAAGGCGGATCAAATGTATTTGTATTCAAAGAATAAATTTATTCTAAAATATTATTTTTGAAGCAGATATTTTCAATAACTTTTCTTTAAATTTATTTTACATCTCGGGCTTAGAAGTATCTATTCCTATGGGCAGTGTTATTCCTAGGATTTTTTTGGAGGAGTAAACATACTCCTTGACTTTTTTAGGAGGAGTGAAATTCAATTATAAGGAGTGAAATACAGAAATAGCATGATCTACATATTCAGAGACACGAAAACCGCAATCAAACTCCATAAGCATCAGAACAATAAATGAAAAAAATATACTACCTATGGCTGAATGAAAATACAATTAAAAAGTGTAATAATTAGGGTATTGTGGCAATTGGCTTTGGCCAGAAGTCGGGGAAAATGTCTCCGCTGAGATCAGATTGGTGTTTAGAGTAGGAAAATATTATTTGTTGATTTCGATGGGGCATGGTGTATTTTTTAAGCTAAACCTTTGTGAAAAATTCAAAGAGTGAAAATACTCCTGGCTAGTTTTTTAAAGAGTATTTCAGATTTTCAAGGAGTGAAATACTCTCTCAGAGGAGTTAAAATATATCTGCCTATGGGTAACTCCCTAAATATCCTAAAAGTAATAAAGATTTTTTTCAATTTGAAATTCGGGTCGCAGTAAATTGGGTTTTAATTCTTTAAATATTTATAAACTTAATTAAAATTTTGTCAGCCTAAGGAAAATCATTGTATCATATTTTCTCTATTGTATATTTTGGTTAGCCTTTGTCCAGAAACTTTTTTCAGACACTTAAAAGAAAAACTTAATAAATTTCTCCTACTTCTTATAGAAATGTGAAAAATGTTAATATTTTAATCTTTTTAATAGTGTTTACAAAATTCATTACATAATTATGTTGATATTGATATAAATGATCCGACAGGAAATTTTATGCAATAATTTTATATAAAACATGTTCTTCTTGGTTTTTTCCATGATACTGTAGCATCTGCTAGAGACACGAGATCGTAAAAAAAGGATCATCCACTTCAAAGCAGCTTATAATATCCCACTTAATCTTGTAGTTATCTCTGCCCTCTTATCTTTAATCCTACCTCAAATCAGAAAAACACCATATGTTCTGAAGATGTACTTGACAACTGATGAACCCCTTACGAAAATAAAAGTGAGATCACTCACTATGTTTATCATTGATCAGCACTCTACTTCGTAAGATTTGTATCTCGATTCTTTATTTGATGGAATAATTTATTTTGCTAATTTTTTTATTCCTTGTTAAACCATATGTTACACTCTATCATTGTTGTAAAAGTAAATCCTTCTTTTGTTCTTCTATCGAATCTGAAATGAACCATGTATTTCAGAAACGAGTCAAACACCACTTTTTTCAAAAATAAGTTCTTGGTGTCATGCAATTTTTTAGGGGAATGTACATTTTAGTGCAGAAACCAATAAAAAATCGTGCTGTTAAAGTAAGTAGAGAAGTAAATGTTAAATTTAGGCTCATCCGATCATTGGTAATGTATCATTATCAAATTTCTATCGAATTTGTCAAAAACACTTCGAAGTTTCTGGAGTTGAAGAACTCATATTGGACATTATAAAAATAAAGATTCTATGTTTTTTTATACTTTTCCATCTATTTCCTAAATTTAGTATGATATTTCATTTATTGATCATTTTCTATTGGTAAAAAAGATCCATCAAAATACTCAAAAGTAAAAAGACATAGATGGACAAATCATTACACAGCTTACAAATTGTTCATCCTTACCATAATTTTTACGTGGTTTATGCAATAAAGTTTGTTTTCCTGTATGCTATCTATTATAAAGGTAAAACTTGTTTTACAGATTTAGAATAAGAACTTATATTATATTTAAGTTTAAAAGAAATGTGGAGGGATCAAAAAGGGTTTCAGGGTCTCTCTAGGAAACGTTCAATGAGAAGAAACCTCCAAAAATATGGCATAATAATTTGAAATAAAAAAGAAATACAATAAACACAATTTCATCCCAAAAACGGGAATAAAATCCAATATTCGAAAGCTAATTTTTTATCTAATTTTTAGGTTAACTAAACGATTATTAAAATTATAAACCTGACATATAATTTTAGCACCAAGGTCTCTAAGTATATTAGAAAACGAGTTATACATACAAAAAAACCTATGCCAACTAACCACGGTCTCCCCTATAGTATGTGTTATGGGCTATGATAAATCAAGGCAATATTAATAATGCCCGGGTATTTTGGGCAAATGAATAAATACTCATGCCAACTACCATTGCCCGCCTCACTTCAGGTTATCACTTTGCCTGTAACATAATGCATGCGTAATAAACCATTACATTTCCAAAACAATATCTTTGGGATCTCAAACAAATAAACCATGCATAAATAAATTCTGCAGGGCAAAGGATATCTTGTGAAGTACTGCCACACAAAGTATATGAGTGTTTGAAATAGTAATAATAGCGAAAACAATATTTGCATATCTTTTGTAGAATTCAAATTAATTAAGAATAAGGCATGAATAACCGGAAGGAAATAATAAATTTTAATATGACATCTACTGAGTTAAATTGGGTGTTCATATGCATACATAGAGCTTATCTTTGAAAAGCTTACCTTCTGAGAGGGTTCAAACAATCTAACTTGTAACAGTGCGCAAAGTTTATTCAAATGAAAAGTAGATATATGTGCCACAATGTCAAATTAACACGTTACATATGCTCGAGGGCTCTTTGTTAAGCTTTACTAATTTGTACGTCAGTTAAGCGGAAGTAGACTTTTCGGGTAGTTAAGATAGCTAACAATGGAATGGTATAATTTAATAGCGAATATTTATGTAACGTGTAGCGTTTTGTCCTAGAGAATAACGATAAGCCGCATAGAAGAATAGGGCTTTTAATTTTAACTGTACAAATGAAGATTGGAATTTTGCATGGTTTTAAATTTTATGCAATTTTAATCGTAATGAAAAAATGTATTTAACTATAGTTATTCAAATTTCCTATAAACATAATGCTTCTTGTAAACAATGTTAGACTTCATTGATATACCCGTCGGCCTGATATAATTTATATCCTGGGAAGTCTAGGTTTAAAATGTCAAGAAGACACTCGAGTGAAAACATTGATATTCCCTTCGAAGTTTAGCATTTTTATGCTAATTTAAGGTTTTTGCTATAATAAAGTATTTCAATATAATTTTTTATAGGATAGAGATATTTCATTCCTCTATTAACTAATGAGCTTTGGAATGAATATTTTACAGTTTGATTTTGTTTACCTAAATTCAGTCATTTGCAGTTCCTAACATAAAAATATCTCCCTTAAAATGATTAAAATGTTACGTAAAATGTTAATCATCTCATATTTTAATCCAGAAGAGTTTCAATTATTTTAGTCAACCTTCTAATTTTACTTTAATCAATTTTTAGATTAGTATTGGGAGTGTAATCGACTTTTATAAGCATTTTAGGTAAAAAAAAATATTTCACAAAGAATATGATATTTAATATGCTTCTGTGTAATACGTAAGGGTAGAAAGGTGTTTAAAACTAACAAAAAGTTAATAAGGATAGTTAATATGGAATTCAATTCGAGTTGATGCAATATAGAAAATTCATCAGGATTGTTTGCTTTAAGGGGGTAGTTTCTTATGCATTCGCCTGGATCTTTTGCAAACGTGGATTTATTAAAAAACAGGCAATATATCATTGCAAATATTTTATTACTATCCGATATTCTATTCAATCCATCAGATACATCAAATCGATTTCGGACTACATCAAATTTTAAACTACTTTGCTCTCATCTATTTCTGTCAAAAACTTTATCGAAAATCAAGAAACATAAATTTAGATTTGAGCATCTCAACAACGTGATGGTCAAAAAGTAACGCAGTTGTTGTCTTGAGTCCAAAAACTTTGGGAAATATGAGCGGAGTCATATATCTTTGAAACTCGATTGACATAATTTGACAGAAATTGATAATGCTATACTCGCTATTGAAGGGTAACCTTTCTTAGTAGTAACTTTCAAGAGTGAAAACGTGCAGTAAAAAAAGAGACGAATCTTGGCTACTGAATCACTTCAAGTTACTCATTTTATAGTATTTCGGGCACATAGGACATGACCATTTGTCAGGGTCCAAATCAAGGTGGATAAAACAACCAAACTTGTCCAAGAACTGTTCTGTGTGTCTGAAGACAAACGACAGCAATCCACAGTATTGCTCCAACACGGATTCCCGTCTGCCTTTCAAAAGATCTCAACGGATATTGAGGCACGAACCCGAAACAATCCAATAACAACACCCCACTTCCCTTCAAAAAAAAACAGCCACGCAGAAAGTTTTCCCACCGCGGTCGTGACACTAGAAAAAAGCAAAGCACCCGGAATAAAGAAAAATATGAAAAATTCTCCACCAAAGTGGCCTTTTTGCATGGACTGAAGAATCCCACTGAAAAATGGCCGTCATTTAGGCATTGGACCAGCACGCGTGCTTGAGAAAAGGCGTGTATTAAATCCTGTACAAATAACCCCCGTGATTTAGGAGAAGGTGATATTAGCCTTATACCCTGTCTTTTCATAGAGGCTGCTTTTTTTCCCATGGCCGCGGCTACTTAATATATTCCGAGACATAAGCGTCGATAAATAACCGCTGGGTTTTAATCTGGGTACGAGGCTAATTGTTTTAGCGGGCTTGTTGGGAAGGCGATTAACAAGGTGTACCGAAGATGGCGGCTTTTTGTTAAAAAGAGATGGATGCGGGAAAGGGCTGATTTATGCGGAGTTGAGAGGTTTTCCGAAGGGTGATAAGTTGTCGGAATGGGGTTTAGGGTGTTATCTCTCTCGTTGTGGAAGTGTCGGTGTAGTTGATGTACTGTTTCCGCGTGCAGGTGATTAGGTTGGAGTTATTATTTCCCAGCGGATATTATTTTTAAGGTGAAAGTGTGTGGAACACCAAAAATTTCGTTGAAGGATTAATTATTGTGACTTTGCATTATGAATTTGATGGGAATGAATTGCTGTGCCTCGTCTAGTAAACAAACTGGATGAACACGGGAAACTGGAAAAAAAACTCATTTCCCAAAATGGAGGCTATTTTGGAAGTCAGTTTTGTAACTATACCATCATGTAAAAAATCGAATTTTTGAATGGTAAAAATAGTTTAAAGTTAATAAATAATTAAACTGGATTTAAATTTTTTTTAGTAAATTCAATGTGTTTTAAAAAATAAATTTATTCAATTTGATAGATGGTGATTGGTGATAGATAGATAGATTTGAAAAAGGTGAATAAAATGCACACCAAATCAAAGAGAGTAAAATTACGAACAAAATGTGATTGATTTCAGGTTTTTAAGTTGTATAGTTCTAGAGCTATTAGGTTTTTAAAAATGCAAGAAAAACTTAAAAAAAAGTTCTTTTGACATTAAAAAAACATTAGTACGAAAATAGGGGTGTCAGAAGAATGAAATTCGGTACCTTATATCTCTATAGCTATATTAGTTTCTAAATTTTCACAAAATGTGAGGGTTTAATCTTTGGTTTTTTAGTTCTTTTGTAAAAAAATTAGCACTTTTTTGAAACTATTATTTGAAACTATGGCTTTTGCGGCACGGATTAATCTTTTTTAATTGAGATAAAATTTTGAAAAAATCATTTATTTGTATGATGAAAATAAATTAGGGGGCATCGTATAAAATTACTCAAACTTTAAAAATATGGACCACCCTAAAACTTTTTCCTCTAAAAAAACTAATTACTTAAAAAAGCTAATAAAAAATAATGTTTTTATTTTATAATATTGAAATTAACTACGTTGGATAATATAGGAATACATACAAAAATATGTAATTTTAATGGTTAAAATTAGAAGTAAATTATATTTTAACTTTCCTATATAGAGATTTTCTCAATAAAATATAAGGGGAAAATTAAAATGTGTGAAAAGTTAACGTGCTAAAACACATTCTACATATTGTTACCAAGTCTCTAAAAATTTAATTATTTTTTATAAGTATTAATAGAAAATCTTAGATGGTACTAATGAAAACTATCTCTCATTTCTTGAAATTACTTTTCTTAATCTTTACCTGCGAAAAAAAAACTCTTTAATATTGAACATTGTTTAAATTATTCTCTGAAGCCTTAACCTGAAACCAAGAAACACCGAAAAAAATACTCATAAAATATCTAATTCCTTACAACAAAACCTAATCCCTGAAATATTTTAATAAGCTTTAGAAATGAAACGTTTTTACGTCATGTTAGGTATTTTTTCCTTAACTGATTATTTCCGTACCTACTTTATTCTCTTTTATACCCACATCGAAGTAATTTTGATTTCATCTTTTCCTCTTGCTTTAGCTACTGATTTATTATTTTAATCCACCAGCATTTTTATCATTTTTTGTTCCATCTTCTCAATTCTCTTTCGCCCACTAAGTAATATCTATTTCCTATTTCCTTTTAATCAGTTTAGTATTTTTTACGTTCCTTTGAAGGTGTTGCCGTTATGTCTTCCCCACATTTATGTTCATTATTTCTGTGATATCAGGTGTGGTCAATTTTTACTAATGAAGTCTTTATTTTTTATGCTTACTTAAATCATCGACAGTAATTATTCTACGAATACATTGGGATTTTCCCTTTCTCATTCTAGGGATTTCCCCACCACGCCAGCAGCTTTGCCCCAGGAAATTATCAGAGGAAAAGGGATGCCAGATTCAAAAAAGGGATACAACTTTCTTTAATTAAAATCCAAGGATGGAGGTCGTAAAACTCGTCTGTTCCGAGCGTAATCATAACTTGCGTTTCATAAAATAGATGTAAGCAGTGTTTTTATAAGGGAGATAGATTTTTTTTTTTCCTAGAGAGGAGGGATTTCGCCCAGTTATTGTTTCAGCAAAAATTATTGGATATTTTTTTTGTTCACTGTAAAATTGGCGTACTCACTAATTATTTTTCTCTGCTTTTCAAAATCTTAGCTTTAATTAATTTTACCTCAAATTTATACTTCTAAGATGATAGGGAGATTTTATACCAGGATTTAAGGATTTTTAATTAAAATATTTCTTCAATAATTCTTAAATGAGATTATAAAAAGTTGCAGTCTTTTGGTGAAACGTTTTAATGATATGGTAATTAAAGTACTAGTTACTCAAAGTTAATTTTAGTGGTATTTCAAATTAGTATCTTGATGCCATATTTAGAATTTTCAATTGAACGGGCCTCGAAACATTTCGATGTTAGGGTCATATTTGCATAAAGTTTGTCTGGTCAGATGAAAACAGTATTTTAATCTGTGTAACTCTGCACTTATCTGCGTAAGATTATGAAAATGAAAACGTCTGGAATTAGTTTATTTGAAATTAAATTAATTGGGTTTTGGTAAATAAAACTGTTTAATTCTAAGAGAAATAAATTTAATGAAATTGTTTGTTTTCAAAGGAGAAAAATGCTTCTTTTTTCTATTACATATGAGAACATTACAATTTTTCATCATAATTCCTATAAAAATAAAATCTTAAGAAAGAAACGATCAAATTACTAATTAATCTCAAAAAAAAAACTTTTCCTTAAATTCTTTTCTTCCTGAAATTTTTGTCTATTTTGGTGTCAGACTTGACCAACAAGCTTCAACTATTCATAGCAGGAAGAATTAAACGCTTTGATTTATTAAACTTTTTTAAAATGTTGATTTTTGCAATGAGACACACTTTCTTCAAGTGGAAAGAACAGCACACAGAAGTAGTCTTGGTAAAATCTGCAAAAGCATCAACCTCAAACCCCCCAAACTTTCATTCCACACACAAACGATCTTGGCGGTTCCTCAAGAAAAGCCCCTTCGGCATGTCCCACAATAAGTCTTCTCTTCTTCTAATACCCGGGCGGTGGGCCGAATGATTAGCGCCCGGCTCCCTGCCCAAGGGGAATCCTGGTTTAATAGATTCGCCCAATATTGAGCGCGGCAATTTGATGACTGCCTACCACCCCCGGTCGTAAACATTTATGGGACGGGAGACAGAAATTGGTATTGTTGATAGGGTTATGGAGGGGCGAAATCGTTCGGCCCGTTATTAGGGGGCGCGATTGCCGGTACAGATATTTATGTGTCCGAATTCCCCTGGAAATGGGGGTGCTTTCTTTTGTGGGGATGGGTTTGTTTGATAAGGGGACATTGTTGGGGAGTTTTTTTTTTGAGGGCGCTTGGCTGTAATTATGAGGGTTTGGGTGTTTTTGCGGGTGGGTGGGTTTCATGGTTTGGGATTATGGTGAGAGGGTGGGGGTACTTTGTGTTTTTTGAGTTGTTCGGAAATGCAAAGTATGTAGTAGGTATGCCTGTATTCTTCTGGAACCCCCTGAGTTGAGTTGCATGGTTTTATTGTTTTTTTACTTGCTAAAATTTATTGTTTTGATTTCGGGAAATTTCATTCTATTGTAGAGTAAACTGCATTGTATTCAGAATTTTAACGCTTTATTTCATTCTACATGGCTTCATCCGTTTACTTATTCAGACCTAGCCAACCCAAATTTTCCATAGGATTCAATGGCAATCTCGGGCAGTCTAGGATTGAAAGGGTTAACTAAGACATAAAATAAAATAAAACATTTTAAAAAGCTTTACGACTTAAATTCAGAGAAGAAAGATATGACTTTTCTTAATGTTGCTTTTTGGTTAGATGTTGCTTTAAATCGAGAATATAATTTTTTAAGAATTTATTTTTTTTCGGACAGCGATGAGTGTAAGATAGTTTCATTTCCTACTCCTTTTCTAATATTTATACTATTCATTTACACAATACATGCACTACTTACTCGCTTTTGTAATAATGTATTTCCATTCATAAAGCAAAGAAACAGGGCCTACTTTAAAGTTACGAGGGTTGTTTTTCTTCAACCTCCGCTTTGCTGCTGAAAAAAAAGTAGTAAGAATTTCGAAATAACTTTCATGCTGGTAGTTGGTACATCCTTCAGGATCAATTTGCATCGTTACTTAAAAAAAATCGGACATTTTTTTTGTGTTAGTTATCGAATTTACAAGCGCGCTCCTCGAACTTATTTTTATTTCCCGCCAACCCACATAGATTGCGATTTCCACCTGCTCACACATTTTTAATGTTAAATGTTAGGCGAACGGAGCGGTCGCGCGAAGGATAAAGCGAAATTCTCTATGGGTTGGCTGGAAATAAGTTCGAGGAGCGCGATTGTAAATTCGATAACTAACACAAAAAAATGTCCGATATTTTGCAGTAAAGATGCAAATTAATCCTGAAGGATGTATCTAACTACCAGACCAAAATTATTTCGCAATTCCTACTACTTTTTTTAGGAGCAAAACGAAGGTTGAAAAAAAAAACTACCCTCGTAATAGATAACAAATCATAAAACCCGCTTCAAATATGAACTAAATTTTTCTCTCAGTATCCGTAGCTTCTGCAGCAGCTTCCATTTACATTATTGGATACCTCACGCCCATCATTTCTGCAGGCCGCCAAAAAGACGTTCCAATAAAGAGAAAATCGAATGTATCCCGTCCTCCTCAAAACAGAAGCACCCTCTACCCTCAGTGTGTGCTTCTCACAATTGATATTAGAGCAAAACCGTCGCCAAAAAAAGCGCCACAACATCCATTGCACCCACTTTCATATACGCGACAGCGAGGAACGACATTTTCTTTCAAAACAAAACCATAAAAAGCACCGGCCTCGAATATATGAACTCCGAATTTTCTGTCGCTTTTCAAAGTTTCCTGAGTTATGGAGGTTTTTTGCTCTTCCTTCCGCGACCGTTTTTTGCCCCGCTTCTCTGTTTAGAAGTTCGGGTTTTCTAAAGTGCTTTAGGTTATGGGTTCCCGGGAAAAGAACTCATTTTGTGCATATCCGTTGTTTTGCTTAAGTTATAGACTACTCTAGATCAAAGTTGTATTTGCCCTCGAGACTTTTTTACTCCGACAAGGAAAATATTTCGTTGCTATCTTGTCAGGTATACCTAAATATGTCTTTCTTTTTTTGCGTCCTGCGTATTTTTGGGTGGTATCACCACAGTATTGTCTAGACTTTTAATAGTAGTCAAGCATTCTATATTAATATATGTTTCTCCTCGAATATAAGTATGAAATTATTTTCTGCGCATTTTAATATATTGCCAAGAATTTATTTTCTTTTTGAAGTTTTTGGTCTATTTCATTTATTTTTCGATTTGTAATGGCTATTTTCCAAATTTCGACACTTGGGGTGCTGCAGTTGTTTGCATTAGGTCGGGTGTAGTTGCTTTATTATACCATTATCTCACTTGCATAGCTGTAGCTCTCTCCTTTCTCAAATATTTCAGGTTATATTGACTTTCCTATGCACCCTGTATGTTTTCGCATTTAAATTTAAACCCTCAAACTTCATTTTTAAAATTCTTTGAATTTCAATTTTTTTTAACAAAAGATATTTCTATTCTTAAATAAAAACTTGTAAACTTATAAATTGAAAGTGGAAAATAATACCTATAATGAAACTTAACAACATTTATGAAAAACATATTGAAAATTCCTTAATGAATAATTTTTTTTTGTTTTTACTCATAACTTAAAGTTAAATTTTACCAGTTAAATAGGTTTTAAATATTTTTCATTAGCTTTCATTCTGGAGATATTTTTTCCCAACTCACTTATTTTCTTTCTCTCTATATTAAAAAAAAGTAACAGTGACCGCGGCCGCCGCCGCCGCCGCTGCTTTTGAAAATTTTATTTTTGAACACTTTGAACTCTCACTACGCAAAAACTATTCCACGGAAATTTGTGAAATTTTAAACTTTTTTACTCAAGTGTATGAGGATCGTTTTCGTTCTAAAAGCTACTAGATGAGATAATTAGTTCTAGAGTTATTTAATGTCAAAGTCGAAAATTATTTTTTTCTGCTGCGAGTTCGCCCCCAGCAAAATCTATTAGCAGCAGAAATATGATTTTTTGCAGACACATACTCTTAGATGTGCAGTTTTGCACCACGTCGCCCTTTTTTCGAATTTCGAATTAGTTTTGGAGTAATTAAGTTTTAAAGTTTCGAAAATTTTGAAGATTTTTTTGTTTTTTCGTTATAAAAGCAAAACTAATCACAGTAGAACTATGATATTTTAAAGACACATAGAAATAATTTTTATAAAAATATTGGCTTTTTGTTTTTTCAAAAATTCTAATTAGTTTTAGAATTATTAAGATTCAAAGTTTCAATTTTTTCTTCTCTTTCTCGCCGTTCACTAGAGAAACAGACGAGTTTTATGCGTGTTTTATTGATGAGTCTGATTTCTTTTATTTTCAACAATGCTTTTTTCTACAAAGTGGTTGATGGTTATTAGTAGACTTGCTGAATATTTTTTTAACATTTCAATTAAATTATTCGGAGAAAAGGCTTCTGCTGGATTGTTGAGATGAACAAACGAGCTCTGCTCGCTAAGATCGCGAAGCGATCTGAGAAGAACTGCGAAGCAGTTCAGAGGGTTGGTGAGCGATAGCTCACTATGTGTGATTTCTTTTATTTTCAATTTAAGTTAGGAAAGTAATATTTCAGCAATAATTTTTTCGGGATGATTTGGATTAAATTATTTATCAGCAAGAGTAATAAGTAGTTTCGGTTGTAAAGGAGCATTAATTAAGCCGACCAGCGGGGTGATTGGTAAGATGGAACAAGCGAGCTTTGCTCGCTGAGATCGCGAAGCGATCTAAAAAGAACTGCGAAGTAGTTCCGGGGGTTGGTGAGCGATAGCGAGCAGGGGGCAGGCCCCCTAGTATTTTATAAAAAACAACCAACTATAATATGCATTCATTTCATTGAACAAAATAATCTATTCAGAATTTATCGAAAACTAACATCAAAAGTACGCTTATCTCCTCCTTAATAACTTACTACCATGCAACCAATTTTATCAATAAGTGAAAATGAAAGTTGCCATTTAAAATAGTCCATTCATTCTTGACATCATAGATATTATCCAGGGCAATTCAAAATTTTAATTGGTTCGTAATCAAGTTGCTTCCGATCAAAATCTTGCGGTGTAAAACTATTCCCAAACAAACGGCATTATCCTACAGCCATTACCTTCCATTCGGATCCGAAATTTGATGAAGCCGAACCCAAAACCATTATCGACTCGGAACATCGATAAAGTTCCACCTCCGCAAAGACAATCGCTTCCTTCCTTTATCTTAATCGACAGTCGAGTCGATCGATCACCAGAATAACAAACGATCATATCCCTACCTGGGCGTCAGAAGTTAATAATAATAATAATTTGCCCGGCAGTTGCGGCAGAAGCCCCCCCCCCAAGCGAAGTCAGTCACTCATTAAAAGAGGCCTCCGTGTCTTAATAACAACAAAGGATTCGTGTTTTGATTGAAGCAAGGGAAAAGAAGATGGCGGAATCAATGCCCGGCTCCTCATTAAGTCCGACCGAGCTCATTACGGCTAAGCATTTCGTCTCTTTTGATTAATTGGGAGGGATTAATTTCTCGCAGTTGTGGGGCGGAAAAATTTGCTCTGGGGGAGCGGGTTCTATTGTGGCCTCGGATTATGGACATGTAAATGAACACAAGTCGAGTCGAGGGTATTATCTCGGGCTCTTATCTCAGAACAAATTGCGTTCGCCCTTTCCTTGATGCATAGACTTCAGAGGGGAGTGAGTGTTAGTTACTCTGAAGTGACGTAAGGGAAGACGGGATGTTATTTAGACATAATGGGGGAGAACTTGAAGTTTGAAGGCGTAAGGGAACATCATCTGAAATTATAAATACGGAGAGTTAATCTTTACTGACGCAGATTTAGTAAGCTATCTAAAAAAATTATGAATCAAAAACTAATGTATTACTTAACTATCACTCAAAAAAATAAAGTTTTATATAAAAAAAGTGTATTTTACTTGTATAGGCAGTATTTTATAAGCTGAGTTTTAAAAAAATGTTTGACATGGATCTTAATAGCAATCTAAGAAACTGGCCTACATTATCTCCCTAAAATAGTAACATGTTTGTATCTTTGTCAAATAAACAACCCTATTAAATAAGGTAATTACGTAATGTGCGCATCAGTAAGGATCTTTTCTCTTTAACAAGGAAACACAGGTTAGTTTGTTTAATGCCTATGTTGAAGATAAAAACTTTTCTTACGTTCCGAAGTGCAGGAGAATGGTCTCAAAATATTAAAAGACATCTATATCGTTTGTATGGTTATTCAACGTAACAAACAACGAAAGCTCATTATATTTATAAATTTACTCATCTTTGTTTTATTTCATTGATTTTACTCTTAACGAAAATAACAGCTAATTTTCTTCCCTTTTGACGAAAACAACAAGCATAAATCTCGGATAACAAAAGAAACGATGTAGCAATTATGAAATCCTAGAATATCATCAACACAACTTCAGCTAAAAGTTGTTTACAACTCCATATCAAAGCTAACAAATGTAAAAAAAAAAAGTATCTTTATTTAAACGACTTAGCTTGAAGCTGGATTTAAAGCAAACAACAGCCCGCTTTCGTCAGCGACGAACGTCACAAACGTCGAAACCTCCCACTCATCCAATCGACAAACAAACAAGGGATTAAAAACGCCGCGCTTCCAGGCAACGAGAAACAAATATTTGGGACTTGCTATCGATCGATGGATTAAAAGAAATCTCCATCTGGGTGTACACATCTTTTTGAGAGAGTGGTTTTTGCTCAGCTTGTTTTTGGGAAGGGAGTTTTTCAACCGGGGAGGATTAAATAGGAGAGGAATCTTCTCCTGTAGGAAGTGGATAATCCGCGCTGTCGAAGGCTTCTTCGCTCCGTGTTTGACGCAAGTTTGTTTAGCGTTTGCGCAAATATCAGGAAGCGATCGAGAGAGTTATTTTTTTCGTGTTGTTGAAATATCAGTGTATCCTTCTGGGATTCTTGGAGATTAATCTTTATTCAGTAGTCAGGAATAATTTATCAATTGAATGAATCTTTCTCGCTTTGCCGCGGCATTAAATTTCAATTATTTATTCAGGGGATTATTTAGGCTGTATTTGACTATTTTATATTTGTTTGCAAATGTCACGCAAGTTTAGCAGGGATGCTTTTTTTCATCGCTTTGATTTAATTAGAACATTAAATATTGACCTTTAAAATTAGAAGAAGCCTTTTATTTGACAAGCCAATATCATATGTAAAAATTTTCTTTTCTTTTGTGTAACTTAATAGTTTATATGATTTGAGAGAGAAAATATAAAAGTGAAATATTTAAATTGCTTCGTATTGCAATGACAAGAAGGAAAACAGGGGATAAAAAGAGGGAAGTTATGCTCTCATTTATAAAAAACACTTTTAAGAAATTCTTGGATTGGATATATTCTCATAAAATTCACATAGGTCTTTTTTATTTCAATCCTCCACTACTGGTAGGAAAGGAAATGTTGACATTATCATAACTACCTCCACCTATATAATTATGAAGTTGACACAGTACTAAACTAGTGAACCTTTGTAAAGTTTGTTTTTTAGCATACTGTCTCTTTTGAAGGTAAAACTTGTTTTACAGAATTAAAAACAATCTTACAGTGAATAAACATTTTGCTCATAAAATTTAATAAATTACTGCAAAGAGACAGGTTAGATAGTGTTTTGAGGATTGACTGAGTAATTTAAATTGCGCAGAAACATTTTATACAGGTTGTTTCAAAAGTCTGTTTCACGGCTTTTATTTGGAACCAATATCCCCAAGGAAGTTGGGAGTAGGATAGTAACCTTAATTCCATGACCCTAAGAGATGTTGGTTGAATTAAAAATAAAAGCCAAGAAACGTACTTTTGAAACACCCTGTATAAGTATATGGTAGTATAGAATTTGTAGTATACTTTCTAGTCTAGATAAAAAAAAGGTATATTTGGAGTAAATAACCTGGGGAAATTACAGCTGAAAGATTTAAAGCAGCTTTTCCATCGTTTGGTTATAAAATATTCTCATACTTTGACATAATAATAATTAAATTAGAAAAATAATTTGCGGAAAGCTTTACTTAAAAAGTGTTTTAAGAATTCTAAGTTAATATTGTATATTTTGTATAACTAGTATTTTATTAATGCTAGCTTCATTTGTGTGTACCTTTTCTGTTTAATGCACCTTAAATTAGAAATCGGAATAAGGTAATGTAGGGGTGATTTTTTAAAAATCAAGTCCTATTTCAAAAGGGATCAGTGACAAAAAATATAGCATCCAATTTAGGTACATAATAGTAGGTACTCTAATATTTGTTTAAAAATAAGAAATAACTCGAAAAGTAATATTTAATATTTAGATATTTGTGTATTAATTAAGAGTTTCAAGTAGTAAGCTAGATATGAATTAAAATTATCCTAATTATATTTTAATACATTAGTTAAGGATTACATATGTATTCAGAGCATAAGTTATTCTAGCATTTGGGTAGCTGTTAAAAATGCTCAAGAGCTTCACGATTCTTTTATTATTATAATAGATTATACTTTATTGATCCATTAGATAATTTTGTAATCCAAGACCCGTTACCTGGTGTGTTCCGCTACAACCAAATCATGCCTAAAAATGTAATACAAAACTATAAAAATGTTATGAGGTGAATACCTTTAAGCAAATCACTACTGGTCGAGTCTTATGATTCTCCAAATATCCCCTCTGGCAGCATAAAAACACCACTGAAATTGTTTCACTACACCACAATGGGGGGAAAAAACTCCCAAGGCTGTTTTAAATAAATCAAATTCCCCACAAGACAAAGGGAAAAGAAGATGGAAGAAGGATAGAGGAGGGCGCTCAAAATTGAAAGTAAATCTACTCCTTAAGAATTACGCCAGCCGCCGAATCCTGGAGGAAGGAAGCAAATTTATTTCATTGTTTACGAAGATTTAGGAAAATTCACTCTGAGTAATTTGTCTCTTCATTTGTTTGGGGTACTCGTCAAGAAAAGGAAGCGGCCAAATTGATTTAGGATAAAAAGATTTAGGAAAAATTCCGGAGGCACGAGCCGTAGAAAAAAAAACACTCTTCTTTGTTTAGCAAAGTCAGCTAGCTCATAGAGACTGAACTTCTGGGTCTTTGATACAAAGAGGGGAAGCAATCACAATTCAAAGGGTCCGTGCTAAAGGATTTTGAGATTTCTGAGAAAAATGTGGGGGTTTTGTAAAACCTATTGTTTGGGGATTATATGGATTTCGAAACCTGTCTTTTGTAGTCCCGATGTCTGCGACAAAAAGGTCCAATTTTTCAACCTATTGTTAGTTTTAGAGTTGAAATAAACATATTTTACTGTAAACTATATACAGTAGGGACTATGAAGCATTCAGAAAGCTTAAATATCAAGTTTTAGTAGAATCCTATATTTTAAAACCATGTAAGAACCATCATATTTTGAATCTCCTTTGAGAAATAGATATAGTCAAACGAATAAAACTCTTGATATGAACGAAACTAAATATGGCTTTAATGCTTCTTATGGGATATTATACTACGGATTTATAAACTTAATGCAACTATCCTAGTGACTAGTTACAATACACGTAGCTTAGTTCTAATCACAAATTTGAGGCATTTTACCATTTTGTAAGTTTAAAATGCATTTAGAGTTTTAGAAAGAAACTACACTACTAACCCTTAACAAATCCCAAAGTAGAAACCCCTTGGAATTCATAAGAGAGCAGTTTCATTGATTATGTAACAAATGAAGAAATGACAACTATAAATAATAAGATTATAGATAGAGAGAGAATGCTTGATTTTTCTTCTGATCCAATGTAATATTTTGTTTTATAGAAGAAGAATTCAAAATCTGGATTTGTACTTAAAAATAATTTTACTACATGTTACCAAAAACTATTAAACTATACTTAAAAAGTTATTTATTGTGTGAAATTGCGTAGCTATTCTTATACAGTCATTTCAAAACATACTAAATGCCTCCCTCTTCTCTTTAAATGTAAATAAACAATGTGTGTGATCTTTAAACATGTGTCTTCTTTCTGGTTTGCCAATAGACTAATGGCAACGGAATTCTAATAATATTTGTCCAAAACGACGCATTAAGCCCATTTCACTGCCAAACATCAAACCAACCGACCTACAGCACCCAATACATCAACCTTTCCCCACTATCACACAATACCAGACATTCTTATCGCAACAGAACTAGAAGGAAACGCGGCAGATAGCCATAAGCAAAACCCAAGTCAAACACCAGCGAAGAGCAAGCTATGTCAAAGGAATTTCCATCATCGCCCGGTTCTAGATAACCTACTATGGCCGCCACGAAAGATATCCTTTTTTGAAAGCTGTCACCGGTAATCACTGCCAAGATCGATGTCTGGGAACAAAGCTATTACACGGCTAATATTGATAACGATTAAAGCCGCAGGAGACGGACAGCTTGGAAGACATCACTCCCAAAATTTTTATTAAAAAGGTGGAATAAAAATGATGGGACAATAAAGAGAAAAGCCGAAGGAGGAGGGAAACCTCCACGGCTGAAATTATGCCGATCCATCAAAACTCGCGTGAGACGGGAATTCGCGTGATCTGCGTGCTGTTGCCAATCCAATTGACCGTAAAAAAGAAAGGCGTTTGACAGATTCGAGAAATAAAAAGTATCCAAAAAGAGAAATGCACTACTGCGAGTGTGGGAGGGATCGAGAGATGAAAATATTACTTTTTGTCTCGCTCTTTCCTTTCTGCTTATTACCGTCTGTGTTTGAATTTTTATTTCCGTGGAATTCAGTGCCGGAAAAGTGAGAGGGCCTATATATAAATTTTCTTTACTCGATTTTATTTTTTTCATAAAAAGTTTCTTTTCTTGGGTATTTTTAACTGCGATTTATTTTACTCTTTAGTACGCATATCACATAAAATGAATTCCTTAAGTTTTTAAAGTTATATAGGAATTTTGTAATTTGTTAATCATATATTAAGGAAGGTATTAAATAATTACCAATTCCTCAGATTAACGAAAATATAGTTGTAGTTCAGTTCAGGTGTAAAAGCTTTTTCAAGTAGTAGTAGTATTCTAACAGTAGACAGATTCTAACGGTATAGAGAAATATATCGTTAAAAGAATTGGCGGTTTCAAATTTTAGAATGAATTCATAATGAGAGACAATTTTGGTTTATTAAAAAGGAATCAATAAATAGTAATTTAATTAATTTTAGGATGCCAGAAAATATGCATCTCAGAGAGTGATCCTGAGAAGTATTTACGGAGAGATAAAAAGAAAATGTGTGTGACTATGAAAATCAAATCTAGAACTGCATCGCTCATACAAGAAACCTAATATCTTAAATTTCATTAAACAACGAATAACGGAATGGGCAGGCAACGTTATCAGGATGGAGGAATACCGTACCGCAAAAAAAGTTCAATAGCAAAGCAGTCTAAAGAGGGGATGAACAAGCTTGAGTTGACTGGGCTGTTTAAAAGTAAGACCTTTGGTATGAAAGCAAACACCTGGATGAGAACACTAGCAAAGAGAAGACTTATCTGGAAAACAACGTCTTAAGACCAAGGCCACAACTCTGGACTGCCGAGCCATGGACAAAGAAAAATGTTTGGATTCAATAGCCAGACTTTTCTCAGTAAGCAATATATTATGTTTACCAAAGGTTTCTAAATATATATTTAATGAAATATCTACTCTGTATGAATATTAAGAAGCCTTGGTAATCATTAAAAAAATATATGAATAACAGTTGTTGATGAGAATGTGAAAAGTGTTCAAAGCCTTTCCATTATTTTCTTCTCTCTCGCTTATTTTAGCATAAACTGAATAAATTTGAACTCTTCTAGTTCTAAAATGTGGATTAGTGTTTTAACTCGCTGTTAAAAGATAATTTTTGTATGCATTAACAATTTAAATATTTAAATGATCTAACTAAACAAAATTTTTGAAATCTACCACGTATTAATTTTTCCAAACATGATTTATGTTGAAAACTTTTCAATTTTACTGATAGATTTCTATGAAAAAAACATTACACATCAAGACGTAAAATCAATTTTGAGTTTTTCACTATTCTTTTAATATGCAGGTACACATTAACACCGTTTGTAATACACATTTTTTTGCCCATCGTCAAAATGGAAAAATGTATTTATGTGAATCCTGAAACATTTTTCTTTCAAGAAGTTTAACCTTTACTATTCTGCACTAATACCTATCTATAAATCTCAAACATTTACTCAAACGAACATGTACCATCCAAGAAGAATAAAAAACATTCTATCTAAAAAGCACGAGTTTTGTGAAAGTATAAAGCACTCGGCCGACGCAAAGCATAACAAATCACCCTTCCTCTGCGTTAGTCCGACATCTTATTACTAGGTTATGTTATTGCGTTCCCTCGCAAGTCAATACGATAGCGGTAATTATTATTAATGCTTCGCGGGCCTCGCATACGTGCAACGGACAAGATGAATGAGGGACCGTTATCGGGTTCAAAATGGCAAGGTTCAAGAGGCGGAAGACATGTTTGGTCACTAGACCTTTGGGACATTGTGTTAGTTTGTGTTGCTGAAAACTGCTGAATTTCTTTGGGGAAAACAGGAACCGTGGTTCCCAATGGGTGGTCTTATGTTTACATTTTGTTTGAAAGAGCTTAATGAAGTAAAATAATGGTGAGAGAAAATTGAAATAACTACGTATATTGTATAAATTTTCTAACACCTTATACTACTATTTATCTTAGTGGGAAAACATTTAAGACATTTTCAATTTTTTGAACCAAAATATTCCCAACATTGATGTTTTGAACCTGGTTTTAGGATGAAACGGGCATTAATTGAAACACATAAACAAAATAATCGATATATTCTAAAATCACAATATTTACCTTGATATCTAGATACTGCAGGGCTGTGTAAGACATATTCTGACGAAAATAGACGTTTGTTGTATTCTCTTTTAATTGTTAATTTGGTTTCAACTGCTATCATTTCGGTTCTAATAAATATGTTGGGGACTCTGTGTCTTAGTTTTAATTTTTAACAAAAGTGTTATAAGGGGGAAAAGAAAGGAGCTAAAATGTAACTAGGGTCATTGCGAATTTTAGCACTTTTTTAAAAGGTAAAATAAAAAGCAACAAACTAATAACTTTCTAGAATTACCAATACATTTTTTACCGTAAATAGTTATAAAAAAGTTAAATTATATCAGTTTTGAATAATCTTATTTGAAAATAAAATGCTTTTGTTAACTTAGCCAAATGCGTGACCTATATATTTTTTCAAACTTGTTATGTTAGTAAAAAGAAGCAAAGGGTTTAGTAATATTTCAGTCTATTCATAATAATTAAGGCTTTCTGTGACTACTACCAAACTGATTAGGTTAAAGTTGGGTAGATAAATTAGGATGTTAATAAAGGTAGCAAACAAGAACAATCAAAAGAAAAATTGAAATCAAGCTAGATTAAACAAACTGTGGGTATATTTAGAGATATTTAAGTCATTCTAAAAATATACTACATATTTCATAAAAGTCGGAAGTTCAAACAATTTTATTCAGTGCGCAGTCGGGTTAAAGTGTGCAGCAGTTTTTTTCCCTGTTGGAAAAAGTATAGGGGAGAGCAAGTATGATCACATGGGAACATGTATCATAAGCTATCCTAAAAGAGTGGCATTATTATTTTCATACATTCTGTATTTTATTTATCAGGTAAAATGTGGTTTCATTGAGTTGACATTTAATTTTTTTTGAAGAAATCTTAATTGTTTTTTAAATAAAGAACTAATGATTGCTTTTTAAGTGAAGTATCATCGTTAGAATTTAACTGTAGTGAATTTTAGGGTTGATTCAAGGACAACTTATATAATTAATGCTTCGGTGTCTAAGAGTAAGACAAGTAGTCGTACGTAGACAAACAAGATAATTGAAATTTTTAGCGAGAATCATATAGGTAATTCATTTTAAACTTTACTACACGAGAGTTATGTGCTACAATTGATGAATAAATGTTAAATTTAACCTTGAAAGGTTATAACCCCTGACTTCTGTAGCTGAAAACTACCTCATGTAAAATCCTGGAAAAGTAACAGTGTGATTTTTCATGGATTTTTCAAGAAGATTGAATTATGTTTAGATCATACTCTGAAAGAGAGGTGACATGAGGAATGAATCTTCCAATTAAGAAAGCAATGGTGCATATTTTTGCAATTTATGTCAAGTTTTCTGGGTACGTACTTTTAACCACACGTACTTTGTACTTTTACCCCCCCCCCCAAGTCGGCGTCAGGTAACAGTAAGTATTTAATTTTTTTTCTTTTTAACATAAAAAAATCATTAATTTTCGGTAAAGCCAATACGTTCATTTTTTGAAGTCTAATTCGTGAGGCAGTTAACTTAAGTTCAGGAATTTTTTTTAGATCTGCTTTTAGCCCAAAATCATTTTTGTGCGTCCTTCCTCCCATACCAAAGTTATGTTATGTTAAATTACCTAAATAATTATCTCTTTTGTAATCTTCTCAGTCTCAACACATGTAATTTAATTATTAAAAATATTATTTGGCCCAACTAAAAATAATTAAAATTCCCCCACAGATAACAGCAACGGTGTATCCTCACATAAGGACTGCTGCACAAAAACATATTCCATTCCCTTCATTACTTAAAAAACTTGGTACTGCTTGCATATCCTTAGCAATATTTGTTTTACTAAACGATTAAAATCCACTCTTTTTAGTCTTATCATAAAATTAGCACTGATAACAATACTTCAAAAAGAAGATACTTTCTATCCTATTTTATAACATACCTGTGTTCAAACATGGCCGTACCAAGAATGAGCTCAGCATTCCAGCTCTCACCTTGAACCATTCCAACAAGTTGTTCTGCATGGAAAATGAGTCCTAGGCATGGAGGAAGGATAGAATTGACGGACTCGCTCTTTTCTCTATCAGTGATCGATATCGGCATCGGTCATTTTAGCCTTCAACACGCATATTCAATCACGCACACTTCAGAGTACCTAGGGAGTAATATAATTAAGAACTTGTAAAACTCTCTTTCATTTGTTTAGAACGTGTATGAAGTGAATTTCAATGGAGTTTGGTCATGTTTTATATGGTCTTTAGGGAAAGATTATGTCACACACATGTAAAAATGTCATTAGTTTTACTAAAAATATTGCCTTATTTTTATTTAGATATGATTTTGGGGAAATAAGTTACTGGTTAAATGCCTTGATATTTCAGAAAATTTTGTGAACAGTGTTATGCAGGAATAACGCTATTTAGTATTGGGTAGTCAATTCTAACTAAATACTTACTGTTAATATTACAGTTAAAAGATACGTAATTGAGGAATAGTTTATAATTAGTATTACTGACGTACTACCTGTTATAAGTGATGTACTTTTAAATCAAAAATAGAAAATAACAGTTTCTCAATTAACAATTTTTAATTTCAAAAACTCATGATCTCCGTTCAGTAAAATATTTCTCTAATTTTTCTTTGAAAATAGCCTTAGTATATCAATAGCAAATTGCTACATACTTGGAAGTTAAAATATTAAATATTTGATACTAAATATATATACGTATATTAATTTATAGGAAGACAGTATCTTCTATTCATACTATTCATTCGACATATATCATTATTGATAGGTTGCCTGCACAAACCTGCTGCTATGAAGATCACTAATTTACAAGTTTTAGTTCGCGTTGACATAAAAAAAATTAAAGTTAAATTACAGAGTTATTTAGAATACATTTATTTACTCGAGTGATACAATTAATTGGTTACCATAAATTACATTTGCATTTTATTAAGTAATAGAAATTTAATATATAAAATATAAAGTTCGATCAGTACATATATTTTAAAGGTTAAATAAATCATAAAATTAACTGATATTCTGTTTTAAAGAATCCTCCCAAAATGTTATTTTAATTTCTGTGTTTCACTGATCATTTTATTAATTTCTCTACAAATGAAAGCAACTCAACTTTTAAATTTGATTAGAATAATAATGAGATTTGAGATATTTCTTCTAAATCTTTATCGAAATTTTTGGAACTTTCTATGGCAGAATAGAACACTGTAAAGGATTCAACAGACTTGATAAGATATTTTTTTGTATATGTTTAATGTTTAACTTCTGTACATAACTCTATGGTAATGTTAATTAGGAAGTTTTTAATCCCCTTTTTGTTTATTTTAAAAGTAAAGTAACTGTCTCATGCAACTAAAATCTAAGATTTTCAATGCGATAACTATATTTTTATGGCTTTTGATCCTTTTATAAATTGATAAGGTTTTCATTTATAACCCCTAACATGAGTAAAGTAAATCGGCTACATACTTTTCACACATATTATTCTATAAAGAGTTAAATAACAAATTAGTTGTGTAATTACACTACTTAAATTAGTTTAGTTTATTTTAATAGTTAATAGATTTTTTTATCTTATAATGTGAAAATTTCATTATAAATTGAAGTTTTCGAAAGGTTCTTCACAAATAATGATGTTTTTTTGTTAGTATCTATGTTTTGTAATATTAAAAAAGCATAAATGGAAATAGATCATTCAAATGCAATATAATTTGCGTTTTTGTTCTTTCCAAAAGTAGTATCTAATTATTTTACATTAACACAGAAAACAATAAGTTTATATCTTTAATTTGCAATAGAGAACTATTACAACAACTAATGTATGTGTATTATACTATGGATAGCAGCATTGATTTAGATTTTTTCAACGTTTTTAGGATATAGCTTCTCCAACTTCTACTTAATGGTTCATGTCCTTATTAAACCCGTTAATCGCTTTATCGAGCTAATAGCCCAAAGATTATAGCTAAGAAGTAAATCAGCATTTACGAAGCACTCTTCGAAAGCAGCTGATTAAATTACCGGAGCCAAAAACTGAAGGCCTCCAATTTCTAATACCCATTATCCGGGTTTATTGTCAGCCCGTTTTGCTTCTTCATCATATCAACTCCTAATGAATAATATGCTCCTCCACGGCAGTTCTGCTCTGCTCAAAGTGGTTCATTAACACTTCAGGGAATCACAAGAAGATAAGAGGACCCGGAATTTATATGAACTTTCTCTCCTCCGCTTTTGCTTTTAATTTTCATGGTTTTAATATGGATGCTTTTTGGCTTAGGGGAAGGAGTCTTATGGGGAGGGTCTTGGCTATTAAAAATGTTTTGGATGCCGGCTGGGAATAGTTTTAAGCCCGTTTATGTTTATTGCAGCTTCGCTTGGGAGAGAGTATCTGTTTGTTTAGATGAAGGCGCTGTTATTTAGTATTTCCCGGTTTTAATCCAACTTAAATTATGATTTTACCTCACGGCTGCTGTTGTTTTAGTGTACAGCTATTATTTACTTTGCGTGCTACGTATTTAAATGAAAACTTTATTACGTAATTTCAGTTAAATGAAATGGATATTTAACTTTCATTCTATGGTTTCGTAATTTGTTTTTATTCCAACTGTTACCAACTAAATTAATAACATTATTTCATGAGAATATTTATAATTTATTCTGTACATAGATGCTAACAGTAAAGTTTATCACTTTTAGTTTTAGAAGACTAATTTATATTAGAGTTAATACTTATTTTTATACACAGGGCAGGATATATCCTGAGTATCGTAGCTCTAGTATTATTCTTAATGTGTTTATTATATTTTTGAAAATTTGCGTAGAATAAATTTTGATGGAATAATTTAATAATCTAATTATTTAAATTTCTAATATCTTTCTAAGAAAAGTAAAAATTCTTACTACATAAATATCTCTTTAAATTGTAATAAAACATTAATACTTACAAATTATGGATATGTCTAGGCATAGCTTCATTCTCTCGTTAAAATAAAGAAAGTATAAAAATGGTAGGTATTTAAGCATATTGGTGAACCAGTCTTAAATATATTATAGCATTAAAAAAATTTTAAAAATCTGAATATAGTTAAAGAAATGTAGTGTTCGGCACTAGTTAACTAGAACTAGTTGCAACTAGTAGTTAACGACCAATCAACTAGTAGTTAACTAGTAGTTTAACTACTTTCAGTTTAAAGTAGTTCAACTAGTAGTTTAACTACTTTTTTAATTAACTACTAGTTAAAACTACTTTCAAATTTTCAACTACTTCAAATAATGTTTTATTTAAAATTTAAAAAGATATTTAAAATTTTTATCAAAGGTAGATTACTCAAATACCATAACCAGAAATAAAGACCATTTTTGCGCGAAGTATAAACGTTTTCTGTGACACAGATAAGAAAGATGTATTAGAATTTTGCCAAAAAGTAGGTAATGAAATTAAATAAACTAGTCAACTAGTAGTTAACTACTTTGGGAAATAGTTAACTACTAGTTGCAACTAGTCCAAGGAAAAAATAGTTAACTACTAGTTGCAACTACAATTTCCCAGACTAGTTAATAGTTGGTAGTTAACTATTTTTGGACCACTAGTTGCCGAACACTAAAGAAATGCTTCTAGACTTAATTTTAAGCCATAAAAACGGAAAAAATAGCATTAATGATTCAAAACATTTTCATTAAATATATATATAATAACAAAATCCTCGGAAATAATTGTTCAAGATCAGCAAAACTACTTCCTAGTTATACAAGTAAAGAATCATTGTATATCTCGTATTACACTTATAATTTAAATAAAGTTACATAATTCTATACTAATCTCAGTTTTATTATTTTGAGGGTTATCTAAATTCGCCAAACTTTATCACTGTCATAAAAGTATTCGTTCATACTACTAGTTTCAGTACCGATCGAAGTAAATAATGGAACTACACGGCTAGAGACTTGAACGACACTGCATTCGCTTGCCATGACAGATTCTGACGCCTCACTAACCGCAAACCGACATCTTAGCATTATCACATATGGCGCGGGAGGGAATAAATCAATGACCCTTAATTACTATCGCCCTTAAACAAGCATATTTCAAAAGTCGCTGTCAAATTAAGGTCCACTGTCCAAACAACGATCCCCATTTAAAATGCCTGAAACCGGACCTTCGTAATTGTCGGCCGGAATTAACTCGCATTACAGAAATCCAAGCGCCCTTTCCTTTCAGAACCGCTAAGCCTATTTCCCGTAGCGGATGCATAATTAATGGCGGCGGTTATGAGAGAGTTTGAAATGCGTGGAAAAGAGGAGAAGGGACGAAATGCGAGCCGAGTGTCACGCCAATTATGATGACTTGTTGGTTGTTGTCAGGGTTTTGAATATTTAGTGAAGGGATTGGGGACGACCTTTTCTATGGTAACTGACACTGGATTCGTACTCTAATTATGATGAGTGTGTTTATGTAATTTAGATGTTATCTGAACTTTATGGGGAAATCAAGGGGGGAATGTGGTATAGGTAATTATGAATGCAGAATTTGTAGTGTTGTAGAAAAATAATTATTTGTAGTTTTTTTTAAATTAAATTTAGAAAATTAGATTTATGATAAATTTCAAAATTCCAGTAATTTTTTGCTATTGAATTAGGAATATCATAGGATAGCTACCACATTCAAGATTTTTATCCATAATATGTACATGGAAGTCAATAAAATGCGTTACTAGGTAAGAACATCTTTTAAGAGGACAAAAAACACAAAGACATGTCAAAATTCTCCCATTCGTGCTTAAGAAACACCCATTATATTGATTAGGAAAGAATCAATAGCAAAAAAATAAATAAAGCAAACAGTTATTCAGACTCAACTCAGGTCAACGGACTCTTTTTTACTCACCTATAGCAACAATTTATTTATTTGAGTTTATTTGCTAGATAATAAATTATTAAATATCATTCCACTTTACAAAAATATGGTCGCTTTTCTCATACTTCTCTAATATTTTTATGAAATGTTGTCACCAAATAGCACATATTTACATTTTAAAACTTTCAAGATAAAAAATTTCACTTAAAAATTGTTTTATAACTGATAACTTCTTGTATAAAATGCTACATAACTTTTATTTTAACTCAATTTAAAAAAGAAACTCCAAAAAAAAAAAGAGAAAGATTTCTCATACGAGAAAAAACTTCTTACATGATCTGTTCAACCTTCTCATTTATTTAATAAAACCTCTTTTCCCTTTCCAGTAGAAAATAATTTTGAAAAATTCTCGTTTCTTAAGAGCGCAAGACCCGCAGAAACAACGCTTGGAGAGAAGAGAAGACGCCTCTCCACTAAACCTAACGATATCCACGCACTTGCCATTTTCACACTGGCTAGTCCTCATTAAAAGTTAAATCCGCTCACAGGCCCTCAGGGTTCATTAAAAATGAAGGGAAAAGTTTTATAAAATACGCATTAAGACGGTGGAAGAGAAGATTCCGGCCCGAGCCACCGGAAAGATTTAATGAATTATCCACCGTCTGGGTCGCGTGTGCGGTATTCTGGTCTTGCCGAGTCTTCTCCACCGAGCCGCCACACGCCATCTTGGAAAAGCGAACTGTTGCCAGATTCCTTTTGAATTTATTTAAGCTAGTGGACCGCTGGGGAAAAAATGTACATGAATATTGCACGTCGGTAATGAAGACTCTGAGAAGAATTATTTAGGTCTAGATACTTTTGTGGGAAATATTTAGTTTTTTTATGAATAATGGTTGGGGTTTCGGACTGAATTCGAGTTTTTTCATCAAGAAATGTATTGTAGATTCCATTTCGGAATGGAACTGAGGTTGTTAATCACTGTATCCGTGAGTAAGAGTTAATGTTGTGTAAATATATAAAAATAGTTTTCATAAGTAATGTCATGCATAAAGAATTATGAATAAATTTTACTTGAAACCTATTTTTAAAGCACTTTCTCAAGGATTAATAGAAAATCTTTTAAGGTAAAATGCAAAATATATGTAATTATTCACATGTATTTCATTGTGTGGAAAATTAAACAGAAAGTAACCTCAAATTTTGCCTCGATTTGTATAAATAAAAAATAAGTACCAGAGTATACCATGAGTGTACCAGGATATTTTAAAGCTCGAAACTGTTGAAATATCTTTAAATTCATGCTTAACTTACTTCTTTCACAAGACGAGGGTTATTTATTTCGGACCAAACTCACATTTAACTCAAAAGAGTACAACATTTTGTTAAAATAATAAGATAGAATAGATAGACGGATGCATTAAATTAAATGCAAAAAAAAAACTAGTTTAAGTATCATATTATTCTGGTGTGAATAAATAAAGATATTTTTCCCAGAAACTTCGAAAAATTAAAGCTTGCAGATCTTACATTATTTTGAAGATGGTATCTTTGTCATTTATCAAGTTTTGAAGTAATGAAATACGCATGTTTTGACGTTATGCTTAAAATGAAATTGAAAATCTAACTTTTAATTTATTATTAAATATTCAATCATTAAAATAAACAACTAAATTTTACAAATACATAAAAATGTTTTCAATAAATATTTTTACACAAAGAAAATACTTTTTGCTCATCCCAATCAATTTAAAGTGGTTTATGAAAAGTTCCTACAACATATAACCAGTAAAGCATATTTTCAACAAAATTTTGTTCACTTTGAGACACATTTTATTTTCATTTTCAAGCTTATATTTGACCCAAATTTATTCACTACCTTTCTCAAAAATCAGCATAATAAATTCCGCTAGAAACTTACTGAACTCTCGAATCTATGTTTTTCCTATTAGACCTTAACTGCAATCGAAGCAAGAGTAGATCTCAAGTTCACAACATATAATGCTCAATTCACATCACAGTTGCAACTCACAGATCAACTCAACAAAACCTACTCCATCCATAGATCTTTTTCGTACGCGTAACCAAGAGAAATATTCCTTTCAATTAACTGCAACTACCCTCCATTCACATGTATTCAATATAACCAACCTATTACCCATTCATACTGTATCTGTATTCAATATAACCACCACTTCATATATACTAGTTCTACCCCCTCTTCAGAATCCCAGCTCACTCATCATCCATCTTTCTCACTGGACAACATCCCTAATCCTCCCTGAAAGGGACACCCTCGACAACTCGGACGATTTTTCGGGGGAACGTTCCTTTATTCCCTGACCACGCGCGGCCGGACAGGAGGGGGTGCGATGACCATCGCATCGAATCTTATTAAGCCCTCTGATTAAACCGATGGGTGCCGACAGACTGTCGCCCAATTATCGTTCCCAGTTCTTTCCGTGTATCCTTTATGGGGTGGAGGAGGTTTTTTTGTTTTTTTCTTCTTCTGCTGTTCTCCCATTCGCGTCACGGATGGAGGGGAGTGCCTCTTATCATCTTATCCGTGTCTTATCATGAGGAATGGGAAGGGGTGAGGAGGTTGTTGATGCGATTAAGCATTGGTGATTTTGGGCGTAATTAAAAACGGATGGGTAGGGGATAGGGGTTTTTTATATTGATGGATGTATCGTCAGTCTTTTGTATAGGACGGGTCTTATTTAATTGGATACTATAAAAATTTTTCAGGGTAAGAAAATTCGTAGAGAAATCCTTATTAATGTGATAGATCAGAATGACGACTTCTACTAAGGACTGATAAAGTACTGTCACAGCTTCAAACAAATATTCATACCACAACACATTACTTTTTTGTATAATCTTAATTATTAAAAGTATAGATTTATGCATTATAACTCTTATCGAGGGATTCGGATATGATATATAGTAGCACTTATAAGTATTGGTTGGTTGGTTGGTTTATTTTTACAGGTTTGTGCTTTTCAATTATACCCGTTTTCCTTTGTAATAGTTGCTTTTTCTCCCTTCTTTACCTTTCCTCTGTTTCCCTTAAAATCTTTTAATCCTATTGAAAAATTCGATTAGAGCTTTTGCTTTTATTTCTCCTTCCTCTTCAAATGAGACTAACCACTTGCTCATAAGTATTTTGACAAACACGTATTTTTCCTTTGAGATGTTAGTAAATAAATGCAATAACTATAAAAACTAATGCTTTGTAAATTAAATCAAGTATTTTTCAAATTGCACTTAAAATGGGACTCGATTGCTTTCACGTTTTTCGCCAAATCATGATACGGATTCCTTCTGTTTTTCATGTATTTCTTGTTTTTATCCCTATTTAGTTTATAAACTAGTTTGAGTTTGAATTACATTCGAAAAGGTTAATGATGTCTCGTAGAGCAGTAAATGCAGAATCAGAAGATGATCATTCAAAAATCAAATTTGGACATTTAAGGTTAAGGTTTTTGAGAAAATATTTGCAAATTATTGTAATTCTAAGGACCTACCGCATGTTAAAGTTCTCAAAATAACTCATAAAATTCCTTAATGTTTGATTAATTTGCTAAAAAGGTCTTTCAGGAAGCATTCCACTTTACAACTTAATGTTAACAAAATGTAAGAGGGGTTTTTTATGTTATTTAAGTAGAAGTTATATAGTATAAATTTAATCCTGTAACATCGTATACGATATCACAAAAGAAACTGGAGATAATTTGGTTTAAAGTACTTATATTTTATAAGAAACAGACGGATTTTCGTTTTCTAATGTGAACTTTCTAATGTTTTATGAAGAGACGAATTTTATACTATTTTTATTGGTTCAATTTAGAATAAAATGTATGCTTGACACCTAGTAAACAATTCTACGTACAAGTTTTATCAGTATATATCCCAAAGGAATACACATTAATATTTCGAGTTCTTCCAATGCTACGGCTGTTTACACATTCTTAACTAGAAAATAAACTATTTCAAGTATTTAAAAAAAAATGTGTTTTTTTGTGTTGGAATGGGTCTTTTCTACATAAAAATTTGTTCTTCCAATGCGACGGCTGTTTACACATTCTTAACTAGAAAATAAACTATTTCAAGTATTTAAAAAAAAAATGTGTTTTTTTGTGTTGGAATGGGTCTTTTCTACATAAAAATGTGTTTAGTAGTTTGATTAGTTTCTGTGTTTCTTGTTCTTACTTTACTCTGGATAACAACAATTTAAACATTCATAATTATACTTGTTAGTATTTAATATTAAATTTATGAACAAATAAAGATAAAAATTATCATCATAGAAATTTTTGAAACCAGATAACGAATTTTTTTTACAACATTCCTAACAATTGCTTCATTTTTTCCGTGTTTAAAAACATCCAATGTTTTCTGTTTTTCACTGAAACATTCTTATTAAAATTTCTACCGAAATTATTTTATGTGCTTAATGCTTCTTAAATTTCTCAGAACAAATCTTTAATTAAAATATTGTTTTCTTCCATTTTATCAGATTAATTTTAACCAATGGTAAGTAACTTATTTAAGCATTGAACTTATTTTTGCACGTTTTCTACTACCTGTAATTAAATTTTTTTTCCTTTTGCAGTTTTTAAAGTAAATTTTCTTTTATACAGTATCAAATTTTTAATAATAATTGGTTAGGAGATGAAGAGTTTGAGTTTTCGATGTTATTAAAGGGAAGGTAGTCAGGTTTTCGAATTTTGTTTTTTAAAAATATTTAAATTTTAAGCAATTGAATTATCTTTCTTTTCCAAACGCCAACTATCACAATATCCCGAACTAGATTTTTTTTAAATGCTGTGACAAAGAAAATAAAGCATATTACTAAAAATCTACTTTCTGGAATCCTTTTTAGAATTTCCCCCAGTTTATGAGTAATAAATCTTTATTTTCGATGTTGAAGTCAAATATATGCCATTACTCATACTTAACAAAATATCTAGTAAAATCCATTATTTCTTCTGAAGATATAGTACGATGGAATCTAATTTTATCCTTTCATCTAAGATTGATCATTACCTGAATAAAGGTTCTTGTAATAATGACAAAAATTAATGTTTGCCGGAAATTACTTATTTTACCAATGAGAATACTTAATGTTTGATTAATAGGTATTAAGCTATTAAGCAATTCTTCATGAACGATTATAATGGGTTATTTTTTTACAAATGAAGTAAGTTCCTGCTTTAGATTGTAATGGAAACATTACGGATATAGAGATGTATTCATAGTTCAATAAATTGTTCCAGCTGGCGATTTTTTTATACACGATAAGGATATATAACAATTCAACGTTCACCAAGATTTAGATTTTCATAAAATGAAGATAAGAAATAGACCCAACTAATAAATTGTGTCGTGAAATTAAAATATAACTAAAAGGTTTAAGTTTTTTGATGCATAATTAATAAATAATAAATCTGTAATATGTAATAATAATTCTGTAAATTGAAATCCCTGTTTTAATATCGAATCGCGTTTTCTTTTATGAAATTTAATCTTTTCAAATCTTTCTTAAAACAGTCATCTAAACAAAAAGAACTTACTCCAAATTCCATTACTTCTATTTCAAACAGGAAAAAAATATAAAAAAAGAACAGATCTACTATTAATATCTACCTTGTAATAATCCCTTTCTGCAGTTTACGCTCAAATAGACAAAAACGGATATACTTACGTTCGTTCCCGAAATGAGATTTCACAAAATAACCAAAATGGAACGAAAACGCGCTTTTATTATTCTTCTTTCCTCATTTTCAGTCTTTAATATATTTTTCACATATCGAAAACGATGCTTGAGCTTTCTTCTAATGGAAAATAAACTAGATTTCAACGGCGGAATAAAAAACTACCGCAGCACCGACAGAAACAATCAATGGACTCATTACCGCTATGAAAATCGCGCATTAAAATAGTTCCTCCATTTCTTTCCAGTAGAGGAAAAGGAAAATTGAATTTTCGCACTTCTCCAGACGAAAAAAAAATCTGCGAAATAGAAACAAAAAAGATTGAAATTTCTCTTTTTCTGCTTTTTGAATAGCATTTTATCTCGAAATTATAGTTTTTTCGTACCGACTTTTGGAGATTTCACGTTCTACTTTTACTGCGTTTCTTAAGGTCGATAAACTTTTTATTTTCAAATGAGGAATTGAAAAGACGGTTTTATACCCGATTCCAGTGTTCTTTTTTTGTTTTATTTCACTCTAAGCATCACTTCTGGTCGGGAGCGAAAAAACTCATCTGCTTCTATTTTGTATTTAGCCACCGGAGCTAGGGAAGTCACGAGTATCTATCTGCAACTATGAAGGCGGAGGTTTTGGGAGAGAAAAAAATTAGAATTTTCTTGAGATGAGAGACTTTGTGAATATTCTCATTCATAAAAACGTTAAAGCTTCTTGTACCAGGTGTCTGTTTGCTCGAAATTGAGTGTTTCATGGTTTTGTAAACATGAAAGAGATAATTTGCTTTTCGGTACCAAAAAAAAACAGGTTCTTCGCTTATAGAAATGTTTGAAGCAGACAAAATTATACAGTCTGACTTTAAACTGTAACAAATTTGTTGCACATGTTGTGTGCTATTCTGTATTTTTATATGAGATAAAAATTCTTTACAAAAAAAAATTTTTATTTGAAGCTTTGTATCAGCTGGTGCTGTTTCGTTAGTTTTTAAAAACAAACTCCTGTTCATTTGAAAATACAAATGCTTTTATAGTTCCTTTAGAAAGAATTATTGTTATAAAAAATCTCAAAAAAAGCTAAATTATGTCTGTGTTCACTCTTCCTTTTTAATACACTTTCATAATATTTTTTTACAGATTTTAATGTCCCAGTGTATTTTAAACTTTTGAAACTTTATATTAAATTTTAAAAGTAAAATTAATATTTATATTGCTTTATGAGATCAAACAAGCATTTTGTTACATCCCTCGTCCCCCTTCAGTTATTTTACCTATATTATCTGAAGTAAGTGCTGACTGCATTGCAGTTTCCCATTAAATTTTCTATGTTACCTTTACATAGTTACCTTTACTCAGTTACTTAACGTAGATCAGTTACCTTTTTTTTTTAATCTTCAATGAAAAAAAAAAGTATAAAATCAGTTTATATCACAAATTCCTCTTCATGAAAAGAAGTTATTTGTTTTCAAAGCACTTCTATGAAAGTGTAAGAAGGTTACTTTTTAAAACTGAAAATTTGTTTCGTTTGAATAAATCCTTTAAAACTAGAAAATTTTATATTTCCTAAGAACACCCTTTACAATAGAGGGAAACAAAACTGGATATATTCCTTCCAAAACAGAAAAATCAATGTAAACTCCCTAAACACGGGTATAAACCCCCCTCATCCATTCCCACTGCATAACCCGAGATCTTTCCAACAAGCCATAAACTTCGTCCACTTCCAGAACAAACCTATAATCACATGCATAGGCGACGCCGTTAAATGAAGCCCTGATTTCGAGTCCTTACCGATGGAGATCGGCTAGCCCCGGGGCCATAAACCGCCACTGTATTCAAAGTGTCCTTAACTGCATTGTCGTAAAATGGTTTACGACGTGCGTATAAAATTCATGCATACCAAATTTACAGTGTGTGTTTACTGTAAACAAGGCGGGTTTTAGTGTCCGGATGGGTGACCATACGGTAGCCCTTCTGGGAGTGTATTGATCAGGACTGACCGTCTGACCTTATAGGGAGGGTGGGTCCATCGGGAGTACTTAAAAGGGCGTTTTGTTGCTGTCTCATTAAATTCTTTTGCAAAAGACGTTTCAGTTATGATGGGAAAGAGTGTTGGAAAGCCATGGATGCCGTAAACTGATGGGGTGTTTTTATATGTTACGGGCAATGTGATAAATCCGGGCATTATTAATAATGCCCCCGTATTTGGGCATAGTGATAAAGATAAATACTCATTAATAAATGCCATTGAATTTATCACATTGCCCGACTTACTTTGGGCTTTATTAATATTGCCCGGTTTTTCACCTTGCTCATAACATATACGCCAATGTAATCGGCAATTCTTTTATGGATACGACATATTAGGAACTAATAGATAATGAAGAAGATTTCACTTTTTATCGATAAACTTAGGAGAGAATAACTATCAAGTAGAATACCTATTTTAAAACTATGTAACTTAATATTTATAAGGTTATAATAATAAAGGCTTAATATTTATGAGGACAAATAGTATTATGCAACCAAAAAATAAGTTTTCCTTCATTTTAGACCTTATTAGATTAAAACAGGCAAGATTGCCTAGTGGATATTTAGGATAACCCCTATTGAGAAAGAAAATAATATATTTAACTGAATAAAAATGGTTATTTCTCTAAGCATGTTCTGGGGTCTACAATAAGTGTAAAAGCACTACCACACGTTAAAACATTTTTTCTCTCGTAGATGCAAAGGACCCTTAAAAATCTTGTCAAAGAGAAGTTAGATTTCAACCTGATTATCGGAAATTCAACTTTAATGAAAACCTGGATTTAGATAGGAAAGGTTAGGGATAAATATAGTTACAAATGTTTTCTAAAGTGAAACCTTTAGCAATATTTTTTTATATTTCTTTAAAAATGTTCTTCTATTTTGTTAAAATTTAACTCAAATTTTGAAACGGTTATACTGTGGAATTGTCCTAGTTTGAATGGATGATGGAATTAAGAACCTTTGTACAAAACAAACTATAATAAACTAATGGAATAAATAACATTTGTATTAATCATGCAATAATGAAACACATCTAAACGTTGTTAGTACTATAAAACACTTACCGCGCTCTATTAATATACTTTTCGAAAATACACAGATAAAAAAGGAATTTGAACATAAAGTAATCCTCAAACAAACGAAGCTGAGATCCCAAAAAGTAAGAGTTTTTATTTCTATCCTATTCCTAATTATTCAATAGTAAATTTCAATTTACACACATCTGGTAAGCTAGAACTACAAGAAGGAAAATCTATGGTATCAAAATCAAACAAATGTTTAAATAGTAAAGGTGTTTGTATTTGTTGAGCAAAACAAACACAACTTAGAAAAAATCCTTCTAAAAAATCATTTTTATGCTAACAGTTTGTTTGTTTCTTATTTAATATTGTTCGTTTACTTAGAAAAATGTAGCAAAATTTAAAGCTTGTTTAAAGCAAATAAATAGATTCAAACATTTCATCCTTGCACTCGAAAAAAAGACAAGATTTTCTGTACTTGCATGAAAAACCATTGTAAGATGTGAATTCTGAAATAAATTTATTTCGCTTACCTACTTAAATTATTAAATCTTAAAATATTGAAAATTTTATTCATAAAAATATCAATTAACTCAAACTGCGTATTACTTAACTGACAACATTTTTCCTTTAAGAATTTTGTTATGAATAAAAATATGGGTGATGTAAAAATACTTCAAACTAGCTGGTTACATTGGTTATGTTTATATTACTTTCACATTATTAGTTAATATAAATTTATTTTTTATACTTTCACGAAAACAATGTTTATAAAAGCAAAAAGAAGTAAATTTTTTAACAAAATAATATTTTTACCAATTTAAATTCTCTAGCTATAAAATATTAGAATTTTTAGTCATTAAAGTCGCTTTAAAATTAGGCTACGTCAACCAAGTTATTTTTTAGAGTCCCGTTATGAATAAATGTATATTTGTGATATTAAAAGACTTTATAGCATTTCTGTTTACATCAGCTGTTTTAAGGGTACCATCTTTAATTCAATCAAGAATCTTGTGTAGTAAATATTCGTTGTTGATAAATGTGTACTTATTTAATCGTGAAAAACTTTCTTTATTCTTTTTCCACATCTGAAAACTCTAATCCATTGAACTAGTTTTTTTATTTTTTTACAACCGTGCTCCAAGGCTTGCATATAAATTTACTTATCAAAGTCCAACGAATCCATAATATCCGTCTTTTAAGTTACCCACTCAATGTTGACATCCCTCTAGAGAGTTATAAAACGCACCGTTAACTTCGAAACCTCAAAAACCTCAGCTTCCGATCAAAAAACGTTTGGCTTATCAGCATTTTATCTATTACATTTGATTTCCGACGGCCCGGCCCGAAACCCAATACCACTCTGGCGACCAAATAATTCGATAATACCCCCCAAAAAACCTAATAACCAAAAACCACTTTAATAGATTATCGAACCAACCTGGCAATGGCTGCTACGTCCAACGTGTCAGGTGGTTTTTTCAAGTTTAAAAATCGATATGCAGAAACGATAAAGTTTCACGTAACAGAGCAGAAGAAAAAACTTTTTTCCCTGCATCGAAATTTTGATAGCGAGGGAGTATATATTTTGGGCTGATGGATGCAACGGACCTCGAAAATTCTTGATAATTAACCAGGCTGGGTTGATGCAAAATCGATGCATTTGACTTTCAGATTTTTACTCTTCGGAAAGTAGCTTGCGGACGTAAGACTGTGCTTTTTTGTGTTGCTTCGAAGGTTTTAAACGGAGTGGAGTTGAGTTAGGTTTTTTTCTTGCAGCTTTTTTGAAAAATTGAATGGGTTGGAGGATTGCGCTTTTCTTTTCTGTCTTTGTTTTGAGGTGGAGCTTTTCAAGGTTGGAAAGTAGAATTATTTGGGGTTTGGGGGTATTGAAAAGAACATTAAGCGATTGAAGGGGTTTTTTCGGTTAGTTTTGCAGGGCTGGAGTGAATAAAGTTGTTTGGAGCTTGATACAGTTGAAAGTTTTGAGGCAGACATCTTTAAATAAAGATGAGGAAAGTTTCATTACATCAACTTTCCTTTCATAAAAATTTCTCTTAAGGGTTTTAAAGATTTAGAAAAGTGGATAAATGTTTTCTAAACTGGTTAAAGGTTTTTAGAGTCTTAAAAGTTGTTACTCCATACATTTAAAATAATTTGCAAAGATTACAAGAAAAACAGTTATAATTTTTAATAAAGTTTTTCCTGATTATTTCAAATGAGAGAAATTCCCCTCTAATTTTAGATTTGGTATTTTTTTTAATTTGGAGATTATTTTTACTTCTTAACAGCTAATGATAAATAAAAAAATTAAACATATTTTCATAATCTATCTAAGGATTAAAATAATTATAATAAAAAATCCATTAAAAGAACTCTGGTCAGAAATATCTTCTTTTTTAAAATAAAAATCTTATTTTTAACGCACTTATTAACTTAAGGTGTATTTCATTATTTAGAACTATTATCAGAATCACGTAAAGATTACTTGTGTTTTTCTTCGTTAAAGTAAAGATGAACCAGACAAACTACTGAAATACCTCATTAGCAATAACCAGTCCAGAAGTCAAGTCTCGTTCTCTTCTATACACCAAACCCAACAGCCCAGAACAAACTACTCCGAACTCTCTGAACATCGTCCCAATCATCAAAGCAAGACACCAAATGATTTAACGGAACCCAGATCCTTTCAGAACCCAACTCCTTGACCCGTTTGAAGACCGTCTCATCAACAGATTACCCCGAAACCAAGTAGTAAAAATAAAGATCTCCAGACGCGGCAGCCTTTTTATATTCACTTTTCTTTCGCATACCCGCCGCGAAACTTTTCTCTTCTGCCCGTCCGCTTATGAATATAAGGTCCCCTCTAACGCGGCCATTGAAACTTCTTCGCACGTTAGCTATTCATGAACCCGGGAATTTCCCCATTTGCATTTTCCCTCTCGAAGAGGGAATTTTTGAATCGGGCTGTCATCGATGCCATTCCGCATTACCCGAATTCCGATGTCAGACGAGTTGATAACTGGAATTGCCGTTGTCAACTCGAGAAAAATGAGGGTGGTAATTGCTTGTCTTTTGCGGAGAGTAATTATGGGCATCATGATTCCAGTTAGCGCTGCAGATAAGGATGGGTGCTAATTGACAAGGGCAATTGGTTTAAATGCCGGATCGTTTGGACTTGAGAATGTGACTATCTTTTTGGGAGGAGAAACAAAGTGTCTTTTGTGAATTCTTATCGTAATCAGACCCGCATCTCGTCTTGTTTGTTGTCTTTAGAAATCCCTGCTCTTTCGAAACACTACCAATATTGATTCATTAAATGCCTTTGGTTTTATTACAAGCAATATTATCGTTATTCTTAATATTGTCAAGTTTAGATTAAAATTCCATTGTGATTAATATAAAGTTTAATATAATCTTATTTCTGCAATTCTCACGACATTTGTTATCAAAAACAAAGGTTTTGATTACTGATGACACTTTGACTTAAATTCGTCATTCCAAATTGTAAAAACATTAATCAAAAGAAAAAATGAGAGTAAATCACGAAAAACAAACCTTCAAAAAGATCTGTTCAAAACTATTACGTTTTTAAAAAAAATTCCTTAATCAAGAGTTTAGATCTAATTCCTCACGTTGCCGTTGTACCAAAAGAATCCCGAGTATAATAACAAACGGTTACAGTTTTAAACTATTCTTCCTAAGCTTAGAACTCTCGGAATATTATAAATTTATTAAGGATAAAAATCACTAACATTTTTGCAAAGAAACGTCCTTTTCAAAATTTACTAACAAGATTATGTCTCGTAGAAACAATAAAACAATCAGCATTTTCATAGTTTCTAAAGAATTTAAGGTAAAAGAAAAAATACTCGAACTAACACATCCTCATCATCTTCCACGAACTCTCCGAAGTTCAAACACTGTTTCTAGATCAGAAGCAGATCAGCTAAACTCGCGTGACTCCACAGCGGAGCATTAAAGCGCTACCACGACCCTAAAAGTTCCCTTTTCTAATCAGTGATCTATTATTAAATACCGAGACACAACCATTTATTTCACACAGCTTGGAAATAATTTCCTCCGAAAAGTTTCACGCCCGAGAGAGGGAAGTCTCGAGATTTTTAGAATCTTCCCTCAGAAGTTCTATCTATCGTTTGCAGCTCATGACTGCGAAAAATGTTTCGCGAGTTAGTTTATTTCGAGTTGGAATTTTTAACGCCAAGTTCTCAGAACGGATTTTTGAATAGCGACTGTTTCCCAGAATGTTTGAAATTTGTAAATGGATTTCGGTGTCTGGGTGGAAGTTTGAGGACAAGAGTTTTTCTGTTGAATCAGTTCTGCAAAACTGAGGTTTTAAGTTAGGGACGTTAAGTTTTACAAGAAGTCTGTCATGAGTTCCGACACTGCATTAAACCTATGACAAACTGGGACTAATTTCAAAGCTCGTTTCTTTGAGTTGAAATTAATGCAGTATGTAGTTGGGAGTGGGAAGTTTGAAATTAACCTTACTTCATGAACGTCCTCCAAAATTAATTAGTTTTAAAGAGATATGATTAATTATTTATTTTGTGTTTATTTTTGGAAAGATAAACTTGTTGCCCCAGTGAATAAATATTGTAGCTTCTATTAGGAGTACATTTAAATGAACAATAAAGCATATAAAGTGCTTAATTTAGCATTTTTGAACAGATAGGTAGTAGTTTTTAAAATGTATTAGTATAAAAGGTTATTTCTTTGTTAGTCTCATGTGAGTGATGTGGTGCCTACCCAAAAAAATCTGCAGTATTACTTCAAAGGAAAGTGAAAGGAGTTGAAACACCTGGTCTGAGCAGTTTTTGTCAGCAGATCAAATATTTCAATGAGGATGCATGGTAAAGGCAATTGTCTCATAGGAAGGTATAAATAAAAGCTGAAAAATTTTAATCTTCGGGAATTTTAATTTCTCAGGGAAAAAACTTAACTAAAATAGCGAGTTGTTAAAATAGACTACTCTTGTTGAAAAATATTCATAAATAGAACTAATTAAAACTAACATAATTGAGCAAAAAATGGATATCTATGTAAAGCTAGCTAAAAAAAGTATAGTACTAAAATATAAAGTATAGTAGTAAAAGTAAAAGTAAGTATAAAAGTATAAAAAAGTATAGTACTAAAAAAAGATCTAGTGGTTTGTATGCTTCTTTAGAAAAACTCTAGCGCTGAAGATAGTCCAAGTTTTTTCTTTGCTTTAGAAAAAATCTGTAGTTTTTTATAACCGCTGAAAAGTCTTTATGTTGGTTGCAAATATGGTGTAGAATGAATGCAAAATTACATGCTGAAAGACTTCAAAGTCCTGTTGCTACAAAATAAAAGCTTCTTCTTATATAAATAAACTCCTTTAAGAAAACTGGACCTCTTTGAAGTAGCTTTGCAGATTTTTTTTCGTTGTGTGAAGCCATATTTCTTAAGCCCTAATAACTGTTTAAAAGTTAATAGTATACGGAAAGATAATGCTAAAATAAATGTAATTCTTAAAATTACTTATTTTCTAGGGAAATCTGAAATTGTTGACCATACATGCGTATATTTAGATAATTAGTTTTAAAAAATCCAATTCATTCATTAAGCTTAAATAGTGTCTTAGTTTCAAAGTTCACATGATTTTTTAAACATTTTTAATTTACTATTTTTTTAACCTATCACAAATAGTGTTTAAGAGAAACAATAAACATGTTAACTCCTAAATTTGAAACTTGAAAACTGAAATATCTTCCATTGTTATACCCTAAAATGTATACAATGGAAGATATTTCATTTTTCTACTCCCGAACACGTTTTCCATGGCTATTACGGTAGGGTAGGCGTTTCGGTACAATACCGTTAGAGTCCCTGCTAAATATCGCCAATATCCAAATCGCTAATTATATCCAAATATCAACAAATTTTTCCGACTTTTATTAATAAACTGAATAGTTATTGATATAATTAAACATTTTAATTCAGAAGTTTGAAATTATTTATGAATGTTTCTACATTTTGTTGTCTAAAAGAACCGGGCAATATTTAGCGGGGACTCTAACGGAATTGAACCGGCGTTTCATAGGTAAGGTCATCAAACAGGATATTGTTAGACCACGGCTTACTAGATACTTATACAGGCTAGCCGAGTACGGAAATCATTGCAAATCCAGATGGCATTATTGGACAAACTGGCAAAGCATATTTACAGTGTTAAGGGCCCCATTCACGGTCGATCCGCTCCACTCCGCACGGCGTGGTGCGGAGCGGAGCGATGAAAAATCGGTAATAAGACCATCGCTCCGCTCCGCTCCACTCCGCACCATTCCATTCAAAGCTCGTTTGGCCGCCATTACTATTTTCAACCAAAACTGTAGATTTTGTTTGGGTGTCAGCGGCTGTTTTCTTAATTAAAAAAATTTAAAAAGCCCTAAAGAAAAAAAAATAAGAAACCTAGAACGAAGATTCGGCCAATTTTAATGCAAAAAAAGAAACACATGCAAATCTCTCCAATTCAGAGTCGACATGGGCCTGTACACTAATAAAAATAGTGTAGTCTTGGAAAGCAATAGATGTCATGGCCCATTGGTTAGCGTTCTCGTTTACCATACGGTATACCTGGGTTCGATTCACAGTGTGGAATTTGAATTTTTTTTTTTTTTTAATTTCGAAAATCATGAAAGCTTTTGTTTACAACTTCAATTTTTTTTTTTTTTATGAATTAATTTTTTCCAGTGGCCTGTATCTAACTGATTAAGCTAAATTTAATCCGATAAAGTTAATTTATCTGAGAAATTATTTTAGTATTGTTCAAAACATGCTATAGTGATGCAAGGGGTTTATGAAATAAAAATTAGGTGTGCTAGATAATGCATTTTACTTATAGGTTGCTATTTTATTAATTTTTACACAACTACAGTTGAGTCTGTTTTTATAAAGCAAATACGGAAAAAATGGGTACGATTTCCACTATTTTTCTCATTTAGGATTTTTTCTATTGAAATCAATTTCTAAATTCCGAGTTTTTTTCCCACATTCACATATGCAAATCTTCAAATAATTTGCTTTTGTTTTGAAAAATATGGATTATTTTTCGAAAGTTCAGCTAAAATGTAACCACTTGAACACGAGATAGTCTTTTTTACTTTTTTTAATAACTTTAAATGTTACTTCAAAATTAAGTAAAAACCGATTAGTTCAATATTAAATTAATTTCTAAATATAAATAAAAAATTTGAATAAAAAATTAAATTTCTGCCACTTGAAATTTACAAGAAAATTTTAAAATAAACTTTGGATTTTTTTTAAATTTCATGAGATTTATTGCATTTATTTAATAGTTTATAAAAAAACATTAATTTTTCAGTAATAATTCATTAATTGTTTGAACACTTTTGAAAATTATACGTTCTTTTTTCTTTAAAAGCAAATTTTTATTTTCTCGTTTAAAGTAATTTCTTATTAGTATTTATATATTGATTTTTATTGCGATACCCCAGGTTTTAATGTTAAATTCCTCTGGATGAACTATTTATAAAAAAAACATACTTTTGAGTAATAAAAAATAAAAAAAAATCTGGTAACAAAACGATTAAAATCATTGGAGGTTTTTTAAAGGGGTATCTGGTCACTACTATCCAAAACAATTTTTCATGATGCGATCATTTGAACCCTTCCATGATTACCAAAAAAAATCTATATCAGAGAGAAAATCTTGCGAAAAAGAAGTTTTGTAGCATAATAATTGAGCATGAGACCTAGCCTGGGCGCAATTCACTCTGTGCTGACTGGGATACCTCCTTGGGTATCACTACTTCAAATAGATTTTAAATTTTGGGATTTGCATTGGAAATTTTAAATTCTAATTATGAGGAGTTAAATCATAGGTAATATTCTTGAAGATTTTTCATAATTAATTTAAATCGTTTAATTGGACCCACGTCATGAATTACATCACGCATGACGTCAAAAATCAAACCACGTGACTCTCGATCTGATCGCATTTGGAATAATTGGAATGAATGGATTGCGATTTCGGACAATTTTGGACTCCTGTCACTCCAGTCGCTCCACATCATGTGACGTCAATCACTCCAAAAAGCACGTGTTTTCATGGAGTGTAGCGGAGCGGAGCGATCGTGAATGGGGCCCTTTAAAGGCGGTGGATGATATAGGTAGGTCTTATAGCGCTCCAAGCGGGAAAAGTTGTCAAATGATGTTCATTGTTTAAAACTCGGCTAGCCTGTATAAGTATCTAGTAAGCCGTGGTTAGACAATATGTATACTATTGACTTAAATTCCTTATTTTAATTGTTACGCTTTGTTAAATATTTTATAAAACTCTCAGAAAGATGAAAAATAGTTCTTGTCAGATGCTTTATCTTCACCGTCTTTAAAAAAAAAATAAGTCATACCTCATATGCACATTAATTAATCTAAAGGAATTTTGAAATAAAAAAATAATAATAGTAGAGTTCGAAAAAATGTTTGTAAAAGAAATAAAAATTACCCATTTGAATAACTTAAAGAAACTCACGATTTTTAAAAGAACATTCAAGTATTCGAAAACACAAGAAAGGTGCCATCGAAAAAAGAGATATGAGCACCATAAAAACTTGAAGTACTCTTTTCAACGATCAAGAGCATATGCATTAAAGCCGTCCACCTCTCGTAACGTGGCAATTTGGATTAATTAGGAGATGAAATGTCTGCGGTTGTAAATTTAAAGAAAATTTTCTGAAAGAAAAAGAGAGCCCAAGCGTTTTTGTTCGAAATTTTTCTCGGAACGCTTCACAAATTACGACTTTTTGGAGGGAACGAGTTGAAATATCTCCTGGAACGTTTTAATTAAAGCGTTAATTGGGAAGTCATAGTTTCCTTAAGCACGGTGAATGCGAGGTTTTTTTTAACGGTCTCATTTTTTAGGAGGGTCTTGAATCAACTGTCGCGTGAGCTGGGAAAGTTTTGGTAGAGGAGATTACTTTGAAGTCTTCTCCGCAAACATTTCACGAGTCACGGGGTTTCGGGAATGTTTTGTTTCTGGAGTTGAGTTGTTCGTGGTTTTTCCTAACGCTTGGCAGATATTAAATGCGGTGATTTGGGATTAGTCAGTGTTATCGTTTGTTTTTCCAAGTATTCTAGTTTTTTGCATGAGAAGAAGATGGTGTCATGTTTTTGTCTTTGCGGAAAAATGTTTTTTTTTTTTTAAATTTAATTTTGAATTATTTTTGTTAAAATATTTCCATGTTATTAAAACGATTATTTTTTTATAGGTTGATGTAGAAACCTGACGAAACTGATTAAAAGACATTCTTAAGGCATTGAGAAGTCTGCAAAAGCTGATATCCGAAATCATGTTTGTTTTTACGCTTATTATTTTATTATTAAATAAATATTTTTTGTTCAGAAATGCTTCATACTCTCTTTCACACTATTTTTGCTCGAAACATATAGTAAGGTCACGAAAAAGAAACGGGGTGATGCTAAAAATAGACTGAGATAACCGAACAGATTAAGAAAAATATATGGGGGAAAAGGATAAAAGACTTTTACCACAATGCATGTTGGCTTTACGGCTTGAAAAGTTTTTAAAATGCCGAATAGAAAGAATACTTTAGAAAATAAGTATTTAAATCAGGATTAACAAGTCAATGAAATATCATAAAATAATGGTAGATATTTTGACTATATAAGATACACCAAAGTTTTGTAACACGTTTCAACTACCCATATTCTAAATTTATTCTCTTTCACCAGTGAGCAGAAATTCCACTCAAATCAGTACTTCTGAAATAATTGTTACAAAAAATACTAAGTGTTACATTTTTATCGGGAAAAAACGCACAAACCATTAAGTATTCCCACATCTCCCAATCACCCTAGTCTTATTCTAATCACCAATTCCCCTAAAGAACAAACTAAACACACAAACGTACACCAAAGAAAAGAGCAAAATCGCATCCCCCTAACTAATCGCATCCCCTAATCGCATCCTTAGATTGCTGGCATTGCATTTAGCTTGATCGAGCTAGAATCATCCTTGAACCTAATTGGATCATTTATACCTTGATTTCTTATTTAATATTCCAGTTAAGATATCTGATTGAATTTACCTTGATTTTCACTTTGAAATAGTTTTGCCTAACCTGGATCATTTATACCTTGATTTCTTATTTAATATTCCAGTTGATATATCTGATTGAATTTAACTTGATTTTCACCTTGAAATTGTTTTGCCTAACCTGGATCATTTATACCTTGATTTCTTATTTAATATTCCAGTTAATATATCTGATTGAATTTAACTTGATTTTCACCTTGAAATTGATTTGCCTAACCTGGATCATTTATACCTTGATTTCTTATTTAATATTCCAGTTGATATATCTGATTGAATTTAACTTGATTTTCACCTTGAAATTGTTTTGCCTAACCTGGATCATTTATACCTTGATTTCTTATTTAATATTCCAGTTAATATATCTGATTGAATTTAACTTGATTTTCACCTTGAAATTGATTTGCCTAACCTGGATCATTTATACCTTGATTTCTTATTTAATATTCCAGTTAATATATCTGATTGAATTTAACTTGATTTTCACCTTGAAATAGTTTTGCCTAACCTGGATCATTTATACCTTGATTTCTTATTTAATATTCCAGTTGATATATCTGATTGAATTTAACTTGATTTTCACCTTGAAATTGTTTTGCCTAACCTGGATCATTTATACCTTGATTTCTTATTTAATATTCCAGTTAATGTATCTGATTGAATTTAACTTGATTTTCACCTTGAAATTGATTTGCCTAACCTGGATCATTTATACCTTGATTTCTTATTTAATATTCCAGTTGATATATCTGATTGAATTTAACTTGATTTTCACCTTGAAATTGATTTGCCTAACCTGGATCATTTATACCTTGATTTCTTATTTAATATTCCAGTTAATATATCTGATTGAATTTAACTTGATTTTCACCTTGAAATTGATTTGCCTAACCTGGATAATTTATACCTTGATTTCTTATTTAATATTCCAGTTAATATTTGTTTGAATTTAACTTGATTTTCACCTTGAAATTGATTTGCCTAACCTGGATAATTTATACCTTGATTTCTTATTTAATATTCCAGTTAATATATCTGTTTGAATTTAACTTGATTTTCACCTTGAAATTGATTTGCCTAACCTGGATCATTTATACCTTGATTTCTTATTTAATATTCCAGTTAATATATCTGATTGAATTTAACTTGATTTTCACCTTGAAATTGATTTGCCTAACCTGGATCATTACCTTGATTTCTACTTAATATTCCAGTTATCATTTCTAGATTTTTACTTTACATTCCAGTCATTATGATTGAAATTTCTACCTTGAAATAAATTTGCCTAACCTGGATCATTACTTAACTTAAGCTTGGAATATTCCTTGATTTGATGCTTGAAGCTAGTTTATATTTAAAAAGAAGTAGCAATAATCTCTTCAAATATGAAAATTTTTCTCCTAAATAGTCTCCTCAAATATAAAAAATTCAATTAAGCATATGAAATAGTAACTAAAAGGATCTTTAGTCATAAAAATGGTTAGTTTCTTAATAAATAAAATAGAATACTATAAATCAGACAAATAATGTACTTTAGTAATATATAATTGAGCAAAAAACAACTAGATTACTACAAATGTACATTTTATTCTACACATTTACAATGTTACAATAAATTTTAAACTGTATTTACATTTTCTTCATTATCCAAGGATTCTTGGCTTCTATAGAAAAAAAAGAGGAAACATTTTGTTAGCAAATATTTCTGCTGAGCCTAATAACAGAACCTAATAACATGCTCTATCATAATTTTGATTTTATTCAATTTATGTGGGAAATAATGATTAATAAATAAATAATTTTTAAAAGCTTTTACAGTAATAATTTCACTTTTACTTTATTTAATTTATGAAAATTAGAAAATTAAACTTTTTATCAAGGTGAAATTTAAAAATGAGTGATTCAAATTATAGTATTTTTCTAAATTTGATTTTACGTACATCTAAATATATAAAGAAAGATGATTTCGTTACACACTAATTCCTAATTCCTGGTTGTGGGCATTTGAGGGGTATGATATCACAATACATAAATTTTTTACCTTATTTGAAGCCTGCGCTTCGCTTGCTGAAGCCAAGACGAAATATTCATCTGGGTCTCACTCTCTTTTTGAGAACTGTAGCACTTCCTTACAGCAGCTAAAAAAAATTAATGTATCAAGGTTACTTAAACAAGTAAATAGTATTTAGGTCATGCAATCTGTGACTTAACCGGTAACAAATTGATACATTTGGTTTTTTAACGGTTTTCACTTGGGATGATAAAGAAGAGACAGTTGAAAAATTGCAATTTTTACTTACCCATTACACATTTGTTCAAATTTGATGATCCAAATTTCCTTTTTTGGATTGCATCTTTTACTTTAGGGGGCCTCCCCGTAAAAGAGAATTTTTGAGCTAGTTCTGATGTTATTACTCTTTTCATACAAGAGTAAGTCATGGTTCGGGAATCCCTTCCACCAACTGCAGCCAGAATATTTGTCTGAAATAAATAAATATAGTACATAGAAACAAATTACATTGCTGCAAAGCACACTCGAACATTTTTCTGTATTACACTTAGTTGAAATTTATGAGATAAATTTATTTATAATTGTTATAAGACTTACAAATATGTAACTCAAAAAACGAAATGCTCGAAAACCTAAAATAAAATATCTATGAAAAGTATAATCTGTGTCCGAAGCAAATCTAGTTAAAGGTTCGGTGAAATCTAATAGTATTGTCAATTTAAAAATTGTAATTGTTGGCAAAATCATAAACACACAGAAAAACAATTCATGAAAATATAGAGGAAATATTAACAGTCAAGTAGCATGTTTTTGAACCCTGAAAAAGGGACTGTGCAAAATTAAAAATCTCCAGTTCAAAAATAAAATTTCTTTTTTTGTTTTCGTTGAAGTTTGTCGACATGAAATCGAAGAAGTTTCTAAATTGGCGGACGGCCCCTTTTTCAAGGCTCAAAAAAGTACTAAATTTGGTAGTATTATATTTAGCACTGAAAATTTGGTGTTTTTTTTTTAGAAGGAAACGTTTCATTCTTTAAAGTAGTAATAGATAAATTAAAATTTAATTATAATTTTTCTGTCTTTTAAAATCCATCTAAGGTGGGTTAGTTTGAACAGATTTTTTGTTTTCGAAGTTAGTATAAAAAGTAAGTATTCATAAAAACTACATGTACTTAAAATATATCTTTAATTTTGTTCAATTCAATACGCATCCAATTAATAAATAATATTTAGGTTTTTAAACGTTTTAAGGAGAAGAAAATTATTTTACACTGATCATATCTTCGTCCCCTACTATAACTAAGCTAACTAAAGTTAATGAGCTAACTGAAAACTAAATAACCCTAATAAACAAACTAATCCTCATAAGCTAACTTTTCCTAATGAACTAACTAAACTGATAGATAGCATACTGCAAGAATATTCTATGTGTCATAAACTAGCTTCGTTGAACTCATTTTTCTTTTGTTATTTAAATTCTATAGTGAAATTAATAAAATATTTTAAATAAAATTAGCAGTAAAAATATGGTAAAACTTACCAATAAGCTTGTTAACTTTGTATCGTTGTTAAGTAAGCCTTCCAGTTCTTGAAACTCCTCTTCCGTTTTTAGAGGTAGTTTCTGGAGCAGTGCTATGTCGGGGCTTTCATTTGTTTCTGTCCTGTTGTTGATGTCCTCCATCTTATATTTTAGTTCTCTGACCTCATTTGTTTAGTTCTCTGACCTCACGGTTCTCTGAAGCCCATACAGAATCCCAGATATCTCTTTTCTGAAACCTGAAAGGAAACGTTTTTTAATGCCTGGTTAGATTTTTTTTCCTTTTAGATGAAGCTTACCTAAAACAATTTAAGTTTATAGAGCGTTTTAGTTATAGAATTTGAATTTCATTATAAAATAGTAGATCCACCACTCATTATTTTCAAATTTTAAAAACAAGTAATAATAAACATAGCTCATTTACTCGAAACCTAAATTTATATAATATATACTAGGGGGCTACGTCCCCTGCTCGCTATCGCTCGCCAACTCAAATAGCCATCAAATATCACTCCTTAGATATTGAATTTATATTTTTGTAGAAATTAAAATTATGCACACTTACTCTTTATGTCTCCTTCGTTCACCGGAGGCTGGAGGTGACTGGAGGCTTCTATTGGGGTGGAAGTCATTGTCGGAAACTTTATTTTCTTCGGTGACGGCAACCGATTATCGTCTTCATCCCCCTCGTCTGAAAAAATCAGCTGGCTTTCTTCCAGCTGATCTTCTCCCTCAATCCTCTTTCTTTTGTTTTCTTCATTATCCGTATTTTCTACTCTAAAAGATTGCGTTGTTTCCAGCAAAATTTTGACGCGCGCTGCGGCATCCTGGTATGTTCCTAAAACAAAAAAATGAGCTTAAAGAGTTGTATTTCCACATGTATAAAATTGTGTAAGCGTTAAGAAGGTTTTTTTTATCCATTAAGCACCAGATATTTGAATATGCATTTAAAAAAACAGTTGATTTTTTATTGCTCTAAAAAGACTCCGATGGCTTTTTTATAAAATAAAGAAAACCTGGTTTAAACATAAAAAAACTGTTTTTTTTTTCAACCCTGATTAGTATACTAAATTAGGTAAGTTTAAAGCTTTAGCACACAGAATGTTTGCCACTTGACCAAAAAATAGGAAAATTTGGCGACATCCACATTTCCCTCGTACGCATAATAATAAACTTTCTAAACAAAAGGAGCATAAAAAAGAAATGGAATATGATGTTAATAAAGGCTATTAAATATGGTGCTACTTCATTTCGCCCACACGGAAATTTCCAACCCCCATTTCGTTGGCCTTACACTCACTAATCCCTAAAGCGAAGATTAAACTAGAAACCCGGGGGGAAGCAAATATTTTGTTGGCGAAACGTAGAACACATCTTAAATATCCATGAGAAATATGCACCGTTTTGAAAAGAAAGCACTGATAAAAACGGGTATGGCATGACTTAACATTAAGTAAGAACGTTAAATTCACATAAATATAAAAAATAGGTAATTAATGGGTAATTAGTACATAAAAACTAATAATCATTACCATTTTAAGGAAAGAAATACTTAGATTAAATACTACTTACTACTATATTCAATAACTTTAACAGTGTATTTTGCCCATGACGGTTCAGCAGGAGTTCCTGCAAGGATTAAGCGTTCGTACGCATTTTGCTTCATATACTTGGACGGGAATCTTACGCATGTTCCTGCTTTATTCAGCCATTTCGTAAGGACCAACTCAACGGATTCGTCTTCTTCAAACTCAACAACGGCGAATCGGGTGCTAGCCATGATGATTCAGGAGATTCGAGTTTCAGGAGAGAGCGGGAACTGTAGTAAGGACCAAAGTGGTTTGAGTGAAGTTGAGGTCTGTCTCTGTCTGCCGCGGCTAGGCGAGAATGGTAAACCCAAACGGGGAAGGAGGAAACGGGGGGAGAGCGCCAAACCAGTTACTTCTCGCCAAGTACTCCACCTCCTTTCCCTCTCAAGGAGCAGAAATATCTTATCGCCAATGGGGTGCTTAAGTAGCCAAGTCAGCTACCCTAATTTCCCGCACCCCTACCTCGAACTTGGATTTCCCCGCTTCCCTCCGCCCCTCTCCCTGCTCGACCAATAAATACAACTGTCAGCAGGTGGTATCACATAAGCTATGGTCATTGGCGTTGACTGGTTTGGATGGGCTTTGACCCCCCCCCCCAGTACTTTCCAAGAAAAGACCTCTATTGAGATGTGTTACTAATCCCCACTGGCAATACCACGGGTGGGAGGTAAAATTAGTGACAAAAGATATACGACGGGGAAGGGGTGCATCATTCTATAATTGGATCTATCATATATAGCATGGAAAAGACATAGTGGTTATATGGTTGAAAAACCAATTGTTTTTTATGATGCATTCAAATATCTAGCTTTAATGAATATAATGCATATTTAAATTTCTGGTGTTAATGGATAAAAACCAACGGGTTTTTATAATGCATACTTAAATATCCGGTGTTTAATGGATAAAAAAACCAATTGGTTCTTATGATGCATTTAAATATCTAATTTTTAATGAATTAAAAAAAACAATAGGTTTTCTTTAAAATATAAAAAGCCATAGGAGTCTTTTTAGAGCAATAAAAAACCAACTGTTTTTTTAAATGCATATTCAAATATCTGGTGCTTAATGGATAAAAAAAGCAATTTGTTTTCATGATGCATTAAATACCTAGTTCTTAAGGAATTAAAAAAACAAATAGTTTTTTTATATAAAAAAACAAGGTGTCTGTCTAGGAAAATTTAAATTGCATAATTTTTTTTCAATAGATAGCTTTGCAGTGTCCATTAATTTCAGAAGCATTTAATATATTTCGTTCAAAAGATAATATTTTAATAAATAAATTACTTTAAACCCAAAAGTCTTAATATGTCTTAATATGAAAATATTTTCCTTACTGTTGTGAATATTCCATATGAAATTAATGGTAAAACATCTTTTTGTTAGAGAAATAAAAGAACTTTACTCTCCTAGTTCGAGCTGTACAAAATATAAGATACGAACGGCGGAGGCAGTAATTAAAGCATACTATTCAACCATTTAGCTGTAAGTTGAGGGAGAGGGTTCCAACATCTAAAGAAAATTATAAATTACGTAAATCTATAAGTAAGTTAAATAAATCTGTCTTAAAATATTCTATTTTTTTTTTTCATTTCAATACGTCATTTCGGGCCGAAATTAAAATTTTAAGAAAATCCATCAGTGTAATACAACTTACCTGAATTTTCACAGTTGATGAAGATGGTCTGGTGGCGAAATAAGCTTAGTGACGCCTGTATTAAATTAGTAAGTTAGATGTAATGAAAATGTTTAAAACCTAAATATTGTAAATTAATTCTTAAAGCATAGTAATCAACCATTAGATATTTGAAATTCCACTTACATGTATAGGACGATATGAGTTGGACTGCTGACAAACAGATGAAGTTTTGATGCGAGTTGAAAGAGAGAGTTACCTTATCTTGAGCGAATTGTTCAGAAATTATTTATAAACGAAATGTAAACAATTAAGCCTTCTTTTTTTACTAAAAACGATTTGTGTTCTCTGGGACTTGGTAGCCATCTATTCTCTTCGTTTTACCTTGTGAAAGACGAGTGGCCCTAATGTCACTGGGAACAGTGAAAATGTAATTCACTCTTTCGATCTCTGATGAAAAGCTAATTTTTGTCGTAAACATGATCTTTAATTTTCACTAATCAGATGCTCACAAAAAAGTGTTTAGAACATTAGAGATGACATCGTATGGGTTGAGCTGGTAAGATTATATCCTTAACAGTGTGGAGGTTGTATTCAGAGTCTTTACCATATTTATGGCATTATATTTTCAAAAGTCAAACGCATATTGGTTTTATTGGATACTGAGTAAACCAATTGTTCCATTCTCATAGAAACAGCCAAATTTTGTAAATTCTTATTTAAGTACTCCGTTCAAGTGATCCCAGACACTCAAAGCATATTTCATAAACTAAATACAGTTTAGAGGCTTCTGAATGTGTATTTCGACTATTGCAAAGCAAAATCAGTATTGAACTTACTAGTTTACATCGTCAGTCTAGTTTTATGCTATCAAACCTTCGGTTTCTAGCTGAAACACAGTGCTATAATTTCAATCAAAATATAAATCTTTTACCACAGATTGTATGCATCTTCTAAATCCCTTGGAAGGCATTTCATTGTTATTCAGCAGTCACTTTAATATAATGAAAGTGTGCTTCTCAACTCACCTTTAGTGCTTCATGAAACTGATTGTTTATTAAAATAAACAATCAATTATTTCTAAGTAAAAATTTATTCATTTTTCATTTTTAAAGGGTAGAGGTGAATGTCATTTACCTAAAAATCCAAAAAGTTAAAAATGGTTTCTAGATATCTACAGAATTACAAACTATCCCAGGGCCCGGCTTTGTAATTACAATCCTCCTCTTAGCAGCAAGCGGATGTGCCTTATCTCCCGATCTCATAGAAACCGTTTGACGCTCCGCCGACGATTCCTCATTTCGTCTTCCATGCCATTTCGTCTCCAGATGTGTCCGCTGTCCAAACAAAACAAAGTAAATAGACCACTCCGTTTTCCTGGGTTACTACAACGAATCCCCCACTGACCGTTAACAGTTTTTAGATTTGAGATGTTGGCGCCCAATGTCCAAAGTGTAAAACTTGTTTTTTGTTTATCCTGTCTTTGAAAAATCATCTTTGTTTTTCCTGATTATGCCAAATTATCCTTGGAATTCTAAAATATTGTTGATGAAAATAACCTTAATTTCTATAATGAACATCAAGTATAATGCAGAATGTATATATTTAAGGTGATCAATGTAGTATATTAATTTCTATTATATAATCAAGATTCATAATATACAGATATGTGTAAATTACACTCTATTTAATCACTATCTCCTTTATCTATTAGATAAATTTAACTTTTATAAAGACGAAGAAAAGCCCCCTTCAAGCAATACCCACTTTTCTTTGATGACTACTGTATTTATGACAATAATTTGATAAAATGCTTCTCTTAAAGACAGTGTCCTTCAATATCTCAAAAAAATCCATCTCAGCAAGCATATACTATAGTGCTGTCCTTTAAAAACAACCCACTCCAAATTGTACCCTAAAAACCTAAAAATAGATGTAAAATAATTCTACTCCATTTTAAATCGATATTAAAACCATGACTGGTTGAATTCATAATAAAATAAAAGTTTATAACAGTTCATGGACCTAGAATTTGAGATATTTTCTTCTTTGTTACGCATTGTAAGGGCGCGTACCACTGAAAAAGACTATGGAATATAGGAGTAAAATATATTTTTTGAATATCGGTTCCAAATCAGGATCAAAAGTTGTGCATTCCTATGCTGATTCATGGAAAAATAATGAAAAAAATTCTTATAAAATAAATCAGTCAAGCATAATTGACTCAAAATTCACAAAATTGTTATCAAGAAATTGGTTAATTGTTTAAAATTTCTGTTTGAGTTCAACAAGTTTTTAAAGCTTAATTACCTTTTAATATAGTTTCTATTGATTTTAAAAATATATTTTTTTCTTCCCCTCTATTTTCCTTGATCAGGCTTTTATTCATCATGATGAAGTAAAGGAAATGATACATAACGATCGTTTAAATACAGCAAAACTTGTTTTTCTGAAATTTCCGAAACTCTTCTAATAATAATATTTTTGGACAGATTTTTTAATTCATATATTCCTAATATGGAACTTTCGGGAAAAGGGGGTTCATAAAAATTAGAAACACTTTCAAATTTTTTGCATAGAACAACCATGGTGTTAAGTTGATTTGAATACACAAAATTTGTGATGATTACAATACTATCATCTATGAGTCTGCAACATGAATTTTTAAAGGTTATTGACAGGTTAAATAGTTTGAATTGGGCAGCTTTATATTGTTTACTTGGGTCACAACCTTCAGGCACTTGTGAAAAATGTTGTTTTGAATACACGGGTGGGTTATTGATAACTGATTTTTTTGCCGAATAGTTAAACCAAACGTTAGACGCTGCCATTTCTGCAATTCTTTTAACAATTTGTGGGAGAGGTCTTTCCCCTTTTCTCACTAATTTTTTAAGCACCTGAAGGAAATTTTCAAATTTAAACGCACTGCAATGATCAAGAGAGCCATAAGTATTGACATCATCTGCTAAGTGTGTCAGACCATGAAAATTATGCGTGATGTACATTGACCCATACAATTCCTTAAAACTGTTGACAAAGTAAATTAAGAGATTTTTAGCAAAATTGCAATGCTTGTTGCTATCTTTCTCACTAAGTAAGATCCTCATAGAAACATGGAGGCATAAAAAGTTGATGTATGTGTCCTTATTATTCTCCATAAGAGCATCTTTCAGCACAATAGGTCCACTGTACAGAATAAACGTACGGAATTCTGTTGCTTTCCAACGTTTCAGCTCACCAAGTCCCCGAGGTTTTCTATTGAATTCTGATGGAAAAGAGTGATTTAAAGATATTAGATTTAGTGAGATTTGATCTTTTGTTCCTGGTGGAAGTTTCACTGAAGCATCTCCAAACACCCACATGTTTAATATAGTGCGCACTACACCCAAACATACTAGGTGCATGTAATCGAGTGGTATTGATTTTACGAAATCTAACTCAGGAATAGTTGTTAGGGGTGTAGTGGATATATTAAATTCCTCATCTTCCCTGGACAAAAATCCCTCATTGGTTCGAGGGTCACAATCGACATGAGGAAACGTCATTCTTCCATTTATATAGGTACCTCTCTGCTTGCATCGCGTGCAGGAAGAGTACCCATTGAAGTTTTTTATTCCTAAAATGAAGGATTTTGCAGGGGCATCACAACATATCCCCCGAAGTTTTACGGGAAGGGATATTCCATTGATGACTATTCCGTTCTTAATTAATTGGGACATTTCCTTTATGAAATCTGATAAAAATTCAGAAGTGGAACTTGGTTTTTTTTCACCAAAATATAATCCGATTGGAAAAACTTTGGATTTTAAATCTTGGATGTTAAAGATGGATCCAAGAATTGGCCACAATTCGCCTGCCTTACTCTTAAATAAAGATATCCCATCAATACCTATCATTATTTCTATAGATTTAATACAAGTATTAAAACCTTCAGATAGGAGTTTCTTCAGGCTGTATTCCACACCAATGTGGAAGTATTCTCCATTTTGTATAGGTTTGGTGTCAACAGATCTTGGGGTCTCAAGCAAAGTTCTTGCATCTGAGGGTAACTGCATGAAGCAGATATGTAATTTTAAAATTACCAACAATGCATTTACATGATCATGACAGATACTGTTCTTATTCACCCAATCCTTAAGTTTTGACTGAAAGCTTTCATCAACATCATTTTCATCATCCTCAGAATCAGACCCGTCGCTAATCCGTCTGTCAAATATCAAATCGCTCTTTTCTAATTCACTGGATTGGGGTAAACTATCTCTAACAACTGAATTAGCTTTTTTCCCGCTTAAACTTGAAGTGCACGAATCTTCTCGTTTCATCCGCCTTACTCTTTTTCCTTCTCGTGATAGTAGATAAAATTGTTTTCGAGAAGGCATGTTTCTAAATGGGTTCAAAAATATGTTTTTAATTAATAAAATGATGCATTAAAATTTCTTATTTATAATTATACTTTCCCAAATCCAAAATAGATATTCAAAACATGTAGAAAATTGTCGTTAGTTATCCTAATTACTATAAGAAATTATATTTTTGTTGCTTTAATATAATAATCTTGCTTCGTTGCCGACACCATAGTTTCCCAAATTTTAGACACAACCGCCCACTCTTCAATAAAAAATTATTCCTCCGTGTCCTCTTTAAATTTTTGCCCATCATTTACTTTCACTTTTTTTTATTGTATATCGAGAAAAAAAAAAGAAATAGCGTCAGAATTTTGAAATTTAAATTACTCCAAAACTAATTCGAAATTCCAAAAAAAGGCGACGAGGTGCAACACTTCATGTTGGGACTCGCGGGGCCATTTTATAACCCCAAGCTCACACTCAGAAAACTAACCACCTGGCCTGGGAATTCTTTCCTTCTCAGTAGCTGTGTTTCTGACCCTTATCTTAAAACAACATTGCAATGGACACATCTGGTTTACCAAGCAAAGGAGTGCCTCGCTTCCTTCTTTTTGTTATCTGGAAACCGGCGGTCCTCCAACACTACAAACGCCCCCCCCCCCCCTATTGGGGGAGAGATACCATATGGGCTTGGAATTTTGTGAGAAAGGTCCTTTGTGTCGGGAATCGGAAACAGAGGTTTTCGAGTTTCCGAGAGAAATTCGAGGATTTTTTAGGATTTTTATTTCGGTTTTCGATTTTAACCGGTTATTTTTTTCTTCGGTTTAACCGGTTCGGTTTTTTTTTTTTTTTTTTTTTTCAAATTCCGAAAAAAGTTAAATTGGCTGCTCGACCATTTTTAAACAATCTGAAATGTTAATTAATCTTACTAAGACCTGTCTTAAACGAAGTACTTTTGTTTTCAACAAAAATTATTATTACAATATAATACAATTATTATTTTCGCATTAGAAATACGAATCATCCCTATAACCAAAAAATAGCTACCTTTAATACTTTAGTTTTTTGTGCCATTAATGTTTGTAGTAATAATACTTTTTTAGAAACCGAGATTAATTATAGTAAGGCGGTTGCTATTGATCGTGGGTTTTACCACACCTTGATAGACCGCATTTTTAATAAGTTTACGAGGAAACGCCCGAAGGAAAAATTAAACATGAGATCCCTAACTTGATAGTTTTACCTTTTCTTTCTAAAATCACTTTCAAAATTTCTTATACCTTGAAAACATTTGGTTTTTCTGTGGTTTTAGCTCCTGTTAATAAAATTGATTCTTTTGATTATCCGATTAACTCGATTTTGAGATCCTTAAAATAACATTTAAGCTCCTAAAATAGAGACAATACTGTAATGGATATAGTAATACTATATTCAATTATCAAAACGGTAATTTTCAAGTAATTAAATTAATTAACGATGAATTATCGCAAATTTTAAGAATGCATTTTGGATTCTTGTACATAAAATTTCAGATACTTCTAAATGATATTATGCCCTGAAACTTTGCAGCATTGTGGAATCTCCATCAGAAGCCTCTCAATCAGAAGCCTCTTTTTCTCGCTGCGTTCGGTCAGTGGGGGAAAGAAACGCCAGGGGGTGATGGTGTTGTGTTTCAAACCCGTTTCTCTTCACACTGGGGTCTGAAATGGGGGTCGTAAACAGTGGAACGCAAATGTTTTGCAGTGCAATCGGTACAACCCGCAGTTTAGCAAAATATCCCCTGATAAGAAATGTTTACAATGTAATAATTTACTACACTAATAAACCCCTTCTGCTTCTAATAAGGGAATATACACGTCTCAATTAAATATAATGTAAAATTTAAACTTAAAAAAAAACCGTAGGTATTTATTACATGGTTATAAACTCTATAGAAAGGCAGAAATGCTATTAATTTCACTTCAAAAAGTCTTAACAACCCACAATAAACCTCAAAAAGAAAACTGTCTTTGAAAAATCCAATTACCTTTAGGAAATTTAACTGATTACAATAAAATACGTAAAACAAATTAGAACTTACCAGAAAAAGATATTCTAATTTTTGTTTTTCAGCTTATTCAAATTGAGTAAATTCTCTGTAATTTAATGTACTATAGCTATCGTCAAACCAATTTTTATGCAAAACAGAGCTTGTGGAGATTTACCGGTCACGTGAAAACATTCAATGAAAGGTTGTGAAAACCCCCCGAACTCATCATTCACACAGGATTGGGCCTTCGTACAATGAACCAATAGCTGATGAAGAGATCAAGAAGAGGCGTTGCGAATCCTTATAGTATTCCATTTATTTATGATCCCTTGAAGCAGGTGGCTACAGTACCAATTTACAGTCTGACGTGTTGACACCAGACACTAATTTCACGGTTTGGAATCTTCGTTGAGATGTTAGCAACGGCTCGGTCAACGGCTCGGAAATGGTCAAATCTCTTACCATAGAAATAGTATCGTAACGGGAGTTGACATTTTAATAAAATAATAACAGAATAAAACATATACTTGCGTTGTTGGAAACTGAAATAAATCTCCATATATCGTATTTATGTCAGCAAATAACTATATTTCTGGGCTTAAAATTTCAAATAAAGTTTATTTAATATTAAAAATTAGCGTAACGGGAGTTGACATTTATAAAAACACCTTACCTCGGCGACAGATTATTTTTTAAAAATGCTCGTTAAAAACGTTTGAGGCATTTGCAAAGGTCATTTTTACATGGATATTGTAGTCATATAGCTTTTTTACATAAAAAGAGCCCAATGGATGATTAAGTCATTAGTTAATTAATTAATTTATTAAGATAAACATTAAAAATACAGGTAAAATCATTCAATCAAATATAACAGAAAATATTTTAACAACATTCAATGATTAATCATCTAAAAATAATTAAATTTGAAAGAGACAAAATATCCTTTAAAAAATTAAAATTTTCAACAAATTTAAAAATTTTAAATTTTTTAAAATTTTGTAGTATAGGCATGTGATACATGTCTATAGGCTATATTTTAGTGCTGTTTACGAATATCAGGCCAACTTTTCAATAAAATTTAGAATAAGTGTGGAAAAATTAAAGCATTTAAAGCAAAAGTATTAAGAAAAATACACAGATTGCCTGGACTAACGAAGATAGTGAGCCCCAGGCTAATCGTAAATCCTTCAAGACATGTCACACCCCCAACCAAATGACCCTTTCAACATTCCACTACTGCAACCACACTATCTTAAAATAATATTGCTATGTTCACGAAAGATTGGACACTCTCCTTTTACCCTCTTCCTTCTTTTTGTTCTGCATTTTAAAAGGGCAGCTGAGCCCACGGGGGGAAATTGACCAGTTCCCCCGTATGGATCCGCGTTTGGGGCGTGCGTCCGTGTTTTATGGTTATATTCGCTTCCTGCGCCTCAAGTGGATGGCAAAACGGAATCAGGAATACATTTTTTAATATCAGCTAGTCTATCTATATATAACTAAAACTGTTTGTGGCTGTGTGTGTGGGTATGTGTTACAGCTCCTCCCAAAATACGCCGCAGGCGTACACAAAACTCGATATATAGACGTATTCTGAGAGGAGGATTATCAACACGAACTTTTCCAAGTTCGAAAATCGAATATTTACGAGTAATTAACGATGTTATGGTCAAAATTGATAAATTCAATGGAATTTATGAATGAAATTTATCACTTTGCCCGCCTCCAGTTCGGGCATTATTAATAATGCCCGATTAATCACTTTGCCCGTAACATATATATTCGAACCGTATTCAATCTTCAAAACTGGAAATATTATCTTTAAATTAAGATTATTAACGAAGTTATTAATGGGAATTTAGAGTGCTTGGAAATAATGTTCTAAATGCTTGGAAATATACTTTCATTCATTTCTCATTTGATGGATGAATGGGAGTTTTGATGGTTTTATTATGACACAGTTATGGGTATTTTGGTATTTATTTCTTTTAGATTTCGCTTTCGTTCAGATGGAATTATTTATTGCTCAAACAGAAATTTTTGAAAGTCTTGTAGAATGGGGATTAAAATACATTAATTATTTTGTATTTTTTATTGTTATAGTTATAGTTTGTATTTTTTGTACTTAAATTAACAATGTTTTAATGATTTCTGAGGAATTATATTTCCTTCGCGTGTTGTGTGCATTACGGCGGTTACGCGTTCAGTAAAAATGAAATTAAGTGGGGTTTTTTTCTAAGATATGTTTTTTTTTTTAATGTATCCAATGTATCTTTATAAATGAGTTTCTTAAGATAAAATCTCTTCATTTTGGAATATTTCCCCCAGTAATATGCATCTCTGGTTTTTGGATTATTTACAAATCACTTTTTTGAAAAAAAAAGTATAAGATAAGAGGTGTAATGTTTTAATTTTTTTAGCATTAACGTATTTGGGGGTTCTACTGATCATATACAAACAATTGGAAGAAAATTTAAGATTTTTGGCAAAACTTAATGACTAAAAAGTAGAAAACCGGTTATTTTCGTTTCACTCACTGAATTTGAAATTATCAATTCAGCTAAAGAGTTGCATTGTTATAAATTTAGATAAAATGTTGCAGTGTGGTACTATTTTCATAACTAGATGTCAGGTCAATGCATTTCAAGTGGTCCAAAAAAAGTAAAATTGGTTGCTCCACCATTTTTAAAAAATCTGAAATTTTTTGTACATCAACCCGAAAGAACATCAAAACCACCATTATTTTTAATTTAACCTACATTTTGTTAGGTCACAGCAGCCCTCCGTATTTCGTCCTTTTTAACAGTTCTCGTTCATTTAAGGGTTTACACATCCCTATATCCCACAACCAGATTTTAATTAAAAGCTATTAGAAACAAAGTTCCAAAATTCCTTTCCTCTGCTAACCTTAACCCATTAAACGCCGCAATATGAACCGCTATGAAAAAAAATTAATTTTTTGTGTGTTTTGAGATTCAATATGTGTCTCAAATCATATACAGTTTAAATTTTCAAAATATCTCTATTTCGACCGGAGATATGATATGTTGTCAAAATGGAAGCTTTGGCGTAAAGTGGGGGTAACGTAAAGTGGGCGTTTTCTCCACCGCAGTGTTACGGGTTGAACTTTAGTTGCTAGCTAAATGAAGTTTAAAGTTCCGAAAATCTTTTTCATATGATTAATAAACTATAGCATACTATACTTTGAGTATTATCTATTTGAATTGTTAGTAAATTCAAAGGGCTTTTTTTCAAAACATATTATATTCTTTGTTTGAAAAATAGAATAATTTAGCTTGAATGGTTCTTTTCTTTCTTTTTTTTTTTTTACCGATTTTTAATATTTTTATGTTGTTTCTGAATTTTAGTCGTTTTACGAACAATTATCTTTTGGACACCCTTTTCCATTTTTATGTAATAGTCATTATTGAAATGTCCTTGTTTTTATCCGTTCTAATATAAATTAGACATCACCGAATTTATTCTCTAGCTTCTCTAAATCAAAATTATTTACATTAAAAATTCTTATTCTAAATTATTTTAACAAGATTTGGTGTCACCCATGAAATACCCGTTAATCTTCTGAAAATCCACGCAAATCTGATGATTTTTTTATAGTCTAAAACACATTGCGCAGCTAAAATGAACAGATATTTTACATTCAAATGAAAATTCTTCATAATCTAAATAAAGTTTCTCATCTGCACTTATTGGATATATAGTTTACAATGCAGATAGAGAATTCTACACGCATTCCTTGTCCATTCTTCAGAATAAAGGAGGTGGTACCGTAAATAATTCAACACCTGGTAAGCAATAAATCACTTCTTTGTTGATAAACACACCTGTTCTTGAACAACAAAAGGCAGGAAACAGGGGGGCTGTACCCCTTGACAGATAAGAGGTAATAATCCCAGAGAGTTCCATAGTCACTTCACGCCAAAGCTCCCATTTTGGGAACATTGTAAATAAACAGCTGTAAAATCCTTCTAAATTATTTTTTTGACCCCCGGTTTGTTTTGATTTAAAGACAAAACTATTGTCTTCCATATTCACTGGTTTAAAACTCCCGCATTTGAATAAATAATTTTTAGTGAATTTATTTTGTGGTGGAGAAAAAAGTGCCAATTTTGTCAAAGTTCAAAGAATTTTTAAAAATATAATTTAAGTTGCAAACGTTTTGTAAAAATTACCAACAATTATTCATATTCTTGTTATTAATGGACAAAAATTATAAATATGTATCTTCATTTCTTTCTGGTGAAAAAAATCGTTTAAAAATGTTCCCAAAATGGGAGCTTTGGCGCTTAATGGGTTAACGACTACGACTATATTATACACTAGCTGACTTACCCGGCCTTGCACGGGTTGAGTTAATTCATAAATATTTTAAAAAGTTTTTCAAGTTATGTCTTTTCTTTTTCTGGAACTTATCATCCCGTCGTCTTTTTCATCCCAGTTCTTAACTGTAAAAATATACCCTAACTCATCCCGTCTCGCATTTAAATTTGGCTGTTACCTTCGCTGTAAAGAACAATCAAATTGAAATCATCAGGTTTATCAAGTTATATGTCTTTTTTTTTTTTTTGTCTTGATTAGCAGTCACTTATCATCCCGTCACCCCCGTCGTCTTTTTCTTCCCGGTTCCTTACTTTGAAAATACACCCTAACTCATCCCGCCCCGCTTTTAACTTTGGCTGTTAAAGAACCATCCAATTTAAATCATCAGGTTTTTTGAGTTATATGGTTTTTCTTTTCCTGGTTAGCAATCACTTATCATCCCATCGTCCCCGTCGTCTTTTTCATCCCGGTTTCTTACTGTGAAAATATACCCTAACGTATCCCGTCCCGCATTTTACTATGGCTGTAAAAGAACAATCCAATTGAAATCATCAGTCTTTAGAAATTTATAGTTTAAAATCTTAAACAAAATTTCTATGAAGAATTTCCGATGTCCTTTTCAAAAATTACGCTTCGGTTTTTATAAATCACTTGATAAAAACTTAGGAAGTAAAAATCACAACCCTCTTTGAGCCCCTTGGGAATAATTTCCTACAGGATGTTACAAACCGTATATGAAGTTTCTATCGTTTTCCAAAAATGATATTAATTTAATCAAAAAATAATCCCTATGTGTAATTCAGTCAACAACCCCCGCCGGCAAAGTAAAATATTTAACTATACCTAATTTAATTTATATTAAAAAATGATAAAGAATCCATTTTTATTTGCATGATCCTACATCTCCAAAAATAAAAACATTTTTATCAAAATAATAAAATGCTTGATAAATCTCATTTTCCTTTTATCATGATAGCCAACTTCTTAGTAAAAACGGTTTTCTAGTACTTAACAATAAAAATTTAGTGAATGTATAAGTCTAGTAAACCATGCCGCATGAAACAATGAAATAATTTCAGCTCTGTTTCCATGGAAACCATTTATTTTAGCCTTTCCATAAATATGTTTATTTTAGAAAAAAATTAAAATTACAAATGAAGGAAAATGTTGTTTCAAAATTAATTATTTGAATTTATATGTTTACTGAAAATTGTTATAATTTTGAAAAAGAAATTTACACTGTGTTTTTCGTCTTAATTTGTTATAAATTATGAAATTTTTGAAATTATATTTTATCACATGAGGCCAGACGAAACTTCAAGAGAGAAATAAACCTACTGCAATTTACGCATTTCAACAATGCATAATGCTATTTCAATGGGGAAAACGGAGTAGAAAAAGCGCCGAAAAACAGGGAAGGAGTCGTTGGATTTTAAAATCCGTTCTTAGTGCGCGTCGCATAGCTGAGAGGAACGTCTCTGTCAAATTTCAAGCCTCTGGGTCCAGTAGTTTCGGAGATTCCGTGTTGAGTGTTTGTCACTTACCAGTCAGTCAGTCAGTGGTATTTGGCTTTTATAGATATAGATAAAGCTCTCCTCTCCCTCTCACTTAGTCGTTAGTCACAAACACACAATCTCTGGATTCAGAGAATTGTAGGGGGGTCTTCCTTCCCGAGGGGGGAGGGAAAGCACAAACACGCAGCGTACGGTAGTGCAGGAAATTCCGAGCCTATGAATCATAGCAGGGTCATTCCATTTCAAGAGGTCCAGCACTGGTTGCTCCACCATTTTTAAAAAAATCTGAAATTTTTTGTACATCAACCATAACCTAAAAGAAGATCAAAGCAACCATTATTTTTAATTTTACCTATTTTGCTTCTCCGCAGCAGCCATGCAAATTTCGACGTTTTAGCGGTTTTTGCTAATTTAAGCGTTTATGGGATTGGAAATATCTCCCCTTTAAAATCTCCAAATCAAATGGGGTTTGAAGCAAAATTGTTTGAATAAAACGGTCTAAAAGGCTAGAGCAAGTATATTTTTCTAAAATAAACCCTTAGGGGTGAAAGTTTAGTTTAAAGTTGAAATTTTTTAAAAAATATCTGCCCACTTTAAGAAGATTTTTTTATAGAAAGGAAACCTGTCAAGGCACCAATATGTTTTTTAATAAAAGTCCAAATACATTTTAGGTCATATGCAAAGTTTTGGATCTGAGGCTTGATTTGTCTTTATTTAAAAAAATCTCAAAGTCGAAGATTTGTCAAAATTTGCAATTTTGAGGGTTAAATATCTCTGGTGGGGGACCAGTTAAAAATTTTAAAATGGTTCATTCTAGAGTACTATATATTAGTCTATTAGTGTAAAGTTCAAAAAGTTTCAAGAAGGAGATTTGACTACAAGCCGAGGTATGACATTTACAAGGTGCCCCAAATGTCGCAAAATTTGGAAGTTAAGGATTTCTACAAAATTTGTCTGTTTTCAAGAGGACTTTTTTATAGGAAGGAAACCTTTCAACACAACACATATTTTTGTACAAATAGTCCAAATGTAATTCAAGTGACACGCAAAATTTGAAACCTGACACATGGGTTTTTCTTTGCTTAAAAAAATCCCAAAATCAACGATTTCCCTTTTTTTTTTTAACAAAAACCCAAAATTGACGATTCGTCAAAAATTGCGTTTTTGAAGGATAGATATCTCTGGTGGGGCAGGAGATAAAAATTTTAAATTTTGGCATCCGATTTTCCTCTAAGGTAGTATGGTGCTCAAAAAGTTTCAAGATGGAGATTTGATTACAAACAGAGTTATGACAACAACAAAATGTCAACAAATCCAACAAAACTTGGAAGTAAATGTGTTTTTAAAAATGTGTCCGTTTTTAAGAGGACTTTTTTCTTGGAAGGAAACCTGTCAACATAACACAATTTTTTTCCCAAAAAGTCGAAGAATACATAAACGCACATGCAAAGATTTCCTGAGACTTGATTTTTCTTTCTTTTAAAAGTTCCAAAATCAACGATTTGTCAACTTTTTGCCATTTCAGACTATTTGTTGTTTTGATGGTTAGATATCCCAAGATAAAAATTTGAAATTTTGTCACATCAAAGTACATCATGATAGTGTTATGATCAAAACGTTTCAAGGTGGAGAATCGACTATAAGCGGATATGTGTCAGAATGTCACCATATGCTACAAATTTTGGAAGTTACTATATACATTAAAATATTGAAAAAGAATGTAGTACAGCACTTCAAAACAGTTATTTCAACTATATCACAACCAGGAGGATTGTAATTTTCTCGGAGGCAGGAAGGAAAAATATCATGAATTTTCTCTTCATCATAACATCATCATTTCATCATAACATCTCTTCATCATAATTTTTTAGATTTCTTAAATCTTAATTGAAGTGTTTAAAATTTGAAATCTTTCAATTAAAGTTTTTCCTCATCCATCTGAGACTATCGTCACATCAAACAATATTGTTACATAGACAAAATTCTCTTTCAAAAATGGTTGCCCTCGATTCATAATTGAGGAATATGAATCAATTGAATTTTGCTGAATACGTCGTTTGTTAATTTTTGAATAGATGATGATTACGAGTTAATCTGTTCACTTTTAGTTTATAACTAACTAATAAGTAAATAAATAACTTTAAGTTTATATATTTAGTTAGCAAATATATATACAGGTAATTTTAGTGTGTCGTGAACTAAAAAAAGTTGAAAAACACTTATCTAGTATTACTACTTACGTACAAAAGAGGGGAACTAAGAAATACATTTGATCAATGATCAGATTAATCTTGTACGAATTCTATCAAAATAAATAGGAAAACAAGGTTAGTGTGTAATTTATGGATTGTATGCAGAATACAGAATATTCATTTTTGAATGATACAAATAAAAATAATTATAGTATACTTCACTAAAACGCTAGAAATTTCCAAAAGCATAAAATATTCAGAACCATTCAGAGTATTTGACAATTTTAAATCTTCCTGTCCCTGAAGCACGACATTTTAGGTCATATTTTGGAAATAAATTCTGATTAAAACAAATTGTTATAATTTAGGTACAAAAAAGTATCTCGGTAATTTAAAAAACACACAACTCTTATTTTTAGATCATGTATCGCAAAATACCATGTTGTCAATTATATGACTAATTTTTCTAATAATCTTATTTTTGTTTGAGTAGAGTTTGAGTTTTGTAGTTTGAATGAGCGGTGAGAATACAAATTTCCGCAACCTAGCAACACCAATCTCGAAAATGGACAGCTGAGGACTGAGATAACGACCTCTGCTCCAAGCGAGGGGGGAGGCAAAACAGGATTTTTTCCCGTTGATAACGGGGAAGAAGGAATGTCCGAAACCTCGGGGGGGATAGTGTTTGGTTTGTCAGTCGTCAGTGTCGCAGATGAACGATAAACTGCATTTCATTTAGACTGGACCGAGTTTTCAAAGATGATTTCTCAATATTCTATTTTTTTACTCTTATTCAACTTCAACTTCAGTAGAGAAATTTTTAGTTATTTTCAAGACAGATGTTTTCTATCAAAAATCAATAAAAAATGTGTTTTACAGAAATTTTTTAAAACTTTAAAAATTTTTCTACGAAGACCTACAATTTTATAACTAATATTTTTCAAAAACTACTTCCTCTCTTCGATTATAAATAATAGTCTCTTTATGACTACTTCTTTTTATTCAGGACTGGGTACTTTTACATTCTGCAAGACCTTGTACTAAAAATAAAAGTGGTAGCACTGTTTATAAATTATTTAAAAAATATATAAATTTATTGTCAAAACTATATCGATTTTTAAAAGAGTTACTGTCACCGTCACAGCTGTTCAAGAAATTTTTATTTTGAACTCTTTAAACATTCACAACGCAAAGACAGTTGTAAAGAATACTACAAAATTAGTAATGTTTGGCGAAAATTTTCGTTCAGAAAGTTAATTAACATGATCATTAGTTTTGCACACATTGGGAATACAAGCCCCATTGTTTCAGGAAATGGTGACTTGTCATTAGAATATTTGATCCAATAATTTTATAGTTTTAAGTCGGATAAAGTGTTTCAATTCCCTTCACTTTTTTGAAGTAATTTTGCAGAATTTTTTTGGCTGGGTGGGGATACTTGAATTGAAAATTCCAAGAGAGCTGCAACTAAAATTGTTTTGGAGTTTTTCAAAACAAAAAAAAAATTTCAGACATTGCTCCCAAGCCTACAAAATATATTTTGAAATATCAAAAAGCTACTTTTTGATTTTTACTTAAACTACCAAACTTTGAAAATTTCTAGGAACACTACAGGACTTTTTACCTTGATAAAACCAACATGTTTCCAGTGAGAAATTCAGAAGTTAAGTATTGTTCGATTTTTACTTAAACTAATCTACCCTGAAAATTTCGAGGATCACTCAAGGACCTTTTACCTTGATAAAACCAACATGTTTCCAATGAGAAATTCAGAAGTTAAGTATTGTTCGATTTTTACTTAAACTACTCTACCTTGAACATTTCGAGGAAAACTCAAGGACTTTTTACCTTGATAAAACCAACATGTTTCCAATGAGAAATTAAGCAGTTGAGTATTGTTCGATTTTCACTTAAACTACTCTACCTTGAAAATTTCGAGGATAACTCAAGGACCTTTTACCTTGATTAAACCAACTTGTTTCCAATGAGAAATTAAGAAGTTGAGTATTGTTCGATTTTTACTTAAACTACTCTACCTTGAAAATTTCGAGGATAACTCAAGGACCTTTTACCTTGATTAAACGAACTTGTTTCCAATGAGAAATTAAGAAGTTGAGTATTGTTCGATTTTTACTTAAACTACTCTACCTTGAAAATTTCGAGGATAACTCAAGGACCTTTTACCTTGATTAAACCAACTTGTTTCCAATGGGAAATTAAGAAGTTGAGTATTGTTCGATTTTTACTTAAACTACTCTACCTTGAAAATTTCGAGGATAACTCAAGGACCTTTTACCTTGATTAAACCAACTTGTTTGCAATGAGAAATTCAGAAGTTGAGTATTGTTCGATTTTTACTTAAACTACTCTACCTTGAAAATTTCGAGGATAACTCAAGGACCTTTTACCTTGATAAAACCAACTTGTTTGCAATGAGAAATTCAGAAGTTGAGTATTGTTCGATTTTTACTTAAACTACTCTACCTTGAAAATTTCGAGGATAACTCAAGGACCTTTTACCTTGATAAAACCAACTTGTTTGCAATGAGAAATTCAGAAGTTGAGTATTGTTCGATTTTTACTTAAACTACTCTACCTTGAAAATTTCGAGGATAACTCAAGGACCTTTTACCTTGATAAAACCAACTTGTTTCCAATGAGAAATTAAGAAGTTGAGTATTGTTCGATTTTTACTTAAACTACTCTACCTTGAAAATTTCGAGGATAACTCAAGGACCTTTTACCTTGATAAAACCAACTTGTTTCCAATGAGAAATTCAGAAGTTGAGTATTGTTCGATTTTTACTTAAACTACTCTACCTTGAAAATTTCGAGGATAACTCAAGGACCTTTTACCTTGATAAAACCAACTTGTTTCCAATGAGAAATTCAGAAGTTGAGTATTGTTCGATTTTTACTTAAACTACTCTACCTTGAAAATTTCGAGGATAACTCAAGGACCTTTTACCTTGATAAAACCAACTTGTTTCCAATGAGAAATTCAGAAGTTGAGTATTGTTCGATTTTTACTTAAACTACTCTACCTTGAAAATTTCGAGGATAACTCAAGGACCTTTTACCTTGATAAAACCAACTTGTTTGCAATGAGAAATTCAGAAGTTGAGTATTGTTCGATTTTTACTTAAACTACTCTACCTTGAAAATTTCGAGGATAACTCAAGGACCTTTTACCTTGATAAAACCAACTTGTTTCCAATGAGAAATTCAGAAGTTGAGTATTGTTCGATTTTTACTTAAACTACTCTACCTTGAAAATTTCGAGGATAACTCAAGGACCTTTTACCTTGATAAAACCAACTTGTTTGCAATGAGAAATTCAGAAGTTGAGTATTGTTCGATTTTTACTTAAACTACTCTACCTTGAAAATTTCGAGGATAACTCAAGGACCTTTTACCTTGATAAAACCAACTTGTTTCCAATGAGAAATTCAGAAGTTGAGTATTGTTCGATTTTTACTTAAACTACTCTACCTTGAAAATTTCGAGGATAACTCAAGGACCTTTTACCTTGATAAAACCAACTTGTTTCCAATGAGAAATTCAGAAGTTGAGTATTGTTCGATTTTTACTTAAACTACTCTACCTTGAAAATTTCGAGGATAACCCAAGGACCTTTTACCTTGATAAAACCAACTTGTTTCCAATGAGAAATTCAGAAGTTGAGTATTGTTCGATTTTTACTTAAACTACTCTACCTTGAAAATTTCGAGGATAACTCAAGGACCTTTTACCTTGATAAAACCAACTTGTTTCCAATGAGAAATTCAGAAGTTGAGTATTGTTCGATTTTTACTTAAACTACTCTACCTTGAAAATTTCGAGGATAACTCAAGGACCTTTTACCTTGATAAAACCAACTTGTTTCCAATGAGAAATTCAGAAGTTGAGTATTGTTCGATTTTTACTTAAACTACTCTACCTTGAAAATTTCGAGGATAACCCAAGGACCTTTTACCTTGATAAAACCAACTTGTTTCCAATGAGAAATTCAGAAGTTGAGTATTGTTCGATTTTTACTTAAACTACTCTACCTTGAAAATTTCGAGGATAACTCAAGGACCTTTTACCTTGATAAAACCAACTTGTTTCCAATGAGAAATTCAGAAGTTGAGTATTGTTCGATTTTTACTTAAACTACTCTACCTTGAAAATTTCGAGGATAACTCAAGGACCTTTTACCTTGATAAAACCAACTTGTTTCCAATGAGAAATTCAGAAGTTGAGTATTGTTCGATTTTTACTTAAACTACTCTACCTTGAAAATTTCGAGGATAACTCAATGACTCTTTAACCTTGATAAAACCAGCATGTTTCCAATGAGAAATTTCGTAGTTGAGTTTCGCTAGATATTTACTTAAACTAATCAGCCTTAAATTTTCGTGGAACACTCAAGGATTTTTCTACCTTATCCAAACCACGATAACCCAAGTGAGAAATTTTAAGGTTGCATTTCCCCTAACTTTTACTTGATTTAATCCAGCATGTAAATCAAGAAAAACTCCAGCCGATGGCAGTTAAAATCAAGTCAATGATCTTGCTGGACTCCATCTGGATGTGCGTCAAGTGCCGAAGTTGAGTCGGGTTGGACCACTAGTAAAAATCTGGCTTGATCTAGCTATATCCCAGATTGAAATCCAACTTAAATCCTGAAGGGCACTGAGGGTTGAATTTTAATTGACTTTTACTTGATTTAGTCAAGTTAGGAATATCAACGTGGAAGTTTCCTTGAGTATAGCTGCACTTAGGCAAGCTTGAAACATCCACTGAATATACAGAAAAAAGCAGACTGGAATCCAGAATGTGTGCTGTCTGGGTACACAGCTCATTAAACGTTGCCTTAATGAGGCCAAAGGAGACACTTCTTTGCCGGCCTCCCACGAGTGTCGTTAGGAGGGAGACGTGACGATTTTTTTTTTGTTCTAGAACTTTCCTCACACGCCAAACAATTAAGAGCTGGCTCCTAGTTAAGTTTAGTTTGGGAGAGAGCGGTTGAGTGATTGTTTTTGGTAGTGAGATTGGGGAGAGGTTTTCTCTTTGGTTGCGAAATGTTTCTTTTATAGATAGAATCTCTTATTTCATTCGTGTTGTTGCTACACTGTATTACTGAAAGTGACTAAGATATTGTTAGTTCTCTTATAAGAAACTTTACTTTGAGTTTGGAAATTATACCCTTCTTTTATTAATTTTATGGAAAGACATGGTGTAGAACTGTTTTGATCTGGAACTACTTGCCTTACATCATTGTTATTTAGAACTTAAGGCAATAAAGTTCTGTAGATGTTGTTTTTCCTTTAGAATTCCCTTTATGCAGGAAAAAAAAAGAATGGAAATTTTTAATACAGGGTGTCTCAAACATATCGCTATAAAATTTTAGAGGGCGTGCACAACCTAATTATCAATTAAAATCACAAAGGAAAGTATCACAGAGAAATATCCTAACAGAGGGTCCACGAGGCTATTTTCAAATGCGTTACTGATGTGAGGGCGCCACACTAGAGTCTGAAACGTATGCCGGCCGCTTAAATCTCTCGCCAAATTAGAACTCAGCGCGTGCGCAAAAGGTGTTTTCGATCTCCCATAGGCAGCCGGCGAACGATTTAGACTGGATCCAGACGCTAGTGAGTTTAGTGCGATCCCAGCGCCACAATTCTCCCAACCTGTAACAAGATGTCATGATTTTCGATTTCCATTATGGCCTATGGCCGTGGACTCTCTGTTCTCTATAAAAATCAAATGGTTCATTTTTAATGTTTTAATGAAAAAAGTTATATTTATTTAATAATAAATTATGGTAACAGGAACCCTTTTTTTAAAAAACAGCAAAAAGGTCCTTTAATAAAGCCAGAAAAGTATTACTATATAAATGCAAACGTATTTATATAAAATCAATTTTCTAACAATTCTTAGACATAACATTTAGATTAAAGTTCTTATATTACTTTTAAAACAATTAAAAACTTTACCATAAAAAAATATTTCAAATTCTTCCGATTATTGAAAAAATTATCATTTATAAAAACTTATCACCGGAAATAATGTGTCCTAATGCTTAATACTATATCCCCCCTGTATTTTAAATTTACAATTTTAACCTAAAGTTAAAAAGCTCGGAAATAAACAACTCTTTCAAACAATATCTTCCCACCTATCTCCTAGCTTAATGAAGATTTCCTTAATTAATTATTTTGAAGCTCGAACACCGATCTCCTTGGTTTGCTCTTTTTGCCTCGTTTCTCTAAATAGTCAGTTTTCTAACTTCACAAAAATGGGCTTCGTGTGCTTTTTCGTGATTATGCTTAGTGAATAGAGCCATTTTGTTCCTTAGAATCTGTAGTTTACGAATCGCGATGGTGGACACTTCGGGTCTGCGACTGGGGATTGCGAGAGGCGCAGAAGTGGAAAATCGACCAGTTTCAATTTTGCGTTATTTGTAGTCAAAATGGTTCCTTTTATTTTTTCAATTAGGTTAAACGCCCCATAACACAAAAGAGGTGAAGGAGGAGTATTCGATCCTAGAGTTTGGAAAGAATCCATTCACCCCAGCCGGGGCAGTAGAAGGATAAAGTCGAATGTAAATATTTGTTTACCTATTTTCTCTGAGGTTCGTGTTAATAGTCACAAATAAACGTAATGAAAGGTGTCATTCTTTTCCTTACCTTTGGGCAAGAAAGAATTGCGATAGTAGAAATCTGGCAACGCTCACTGGGGATAGGGAGAGGGGCAGAGAAAAAACACGAAAATCAGCAATATCGAATCAAAAAAAATTTCTTTTCTGCACCAACTGCGGTTGAATGTTTTCTAAATTGTCCCCAAAGATGGGTAAAATGCATAAAACCGAATTTCGAACGGTTCTTCTACTTCAAATAGGGTCGAAAAGGTGTAGAAAAAAATAAAGGGAAATTCTTAACTTTTAAGTCGTTTGAAAACTTATTTTTCCTCATAAAGGAGCACACATTTCAGGCTAATTTTTACCTTCATACACTTAACAATACGAAATACCATGGTAGATATCTAGTACCTGCGATTAAGGAGGGTGAGAGGGTCAGAAAAAAGTATACCAGTTTTGATACTGTTCGTAGAAGTAGAAATTCATAATTTTCTAATTTGAGTAGAGTCAAATGTGGTGCAAATAAAGGAGACCGATGGTTGACATACAGAACACCCATTTAGAAAAGCGTTCATCACATTGGAAGGTGAAATGGAAGGGTGAAATGGAATTTTAGGAGTTATTTAAAATGTTTTTCGACAAAACAGTGTCTATTTTAGTGAAATAACGTAGAAATCAATGTGAATTGGTCCCATGTACACTGTAGAACTAGAAATGCAACAGTAAATAACTTTCATTATAGAACGGGGGTAATGTGTGGGGCAGAAAAAAAGTTTGAATGATATTTTATTGAGAAAAAGAGTAATTATTTAGTTTAAAAGCTTTTCAGAACTGAAAAAATGTGAATGGGGACGCTCTTGGTGCCTATCTTCGGAAGCATAACTCAGCTTTGGGGGTTCGAAGGATGAAATAGAATACAAGGGGGAAATCTTTTATTTTTGACTAATAGCATGAAATTTTTTGAAAGAGCTAGATTAAACATTGTCAATTTCCCCCCTCCAACTCTCTAGAGTCGGTCATCCGGCAATGGAATTTAAGACCCAAGACAAGGGAAGGTGGGCGGGGCAGAAAAATGCGAAACATTTTATTTTAGTTCGTATAATAATCTTATTAAGATTAAATACCCCTAAATTGAGAAAATTAATAGCAGATATAAATGAGACCCATGTTGAAATGTGTTTCTTAGAGGGTAGGAGGATAAAATAGAATAATAGGGGGTAATATATTTAACTTTTTCACTAAAGAGTTGGAATTTCTCGGAAAACTGCATAAAAATAATTGATTTTCCCTTTTTACACCATGAAATATATGACACGTATAGGTGCACTCTGTATTGTGAGACAGGGGAAGGTGAGTGGAGCAAAAAAAAAATACATGTATTCTATATCTTTTAAATAAGATAATTTCAAAAAAAAAAATAAATAAATAAAAGACATACATAAAACACACTTTCCCAAGCGTTCCTACACTTGGATGAGGGGTAAAAGAAATAGAATACATGTATTTTTTTTTTGCTCCACTCACCATCCCCTGTCTCACAATACAGAGTGCACCTATACGTGTCTGTCATATATTCCATGTAGTAAAAAGGGAAAATCAATAATTTTTATGCAGTTTTCCGAGAAATTCCAACTCTTTAGTGAAAAAGTTAAATATATTACCCCCTATTATTCTATTTTATCCTCCTACCCTCTAAGAAACACATTTCAACATGGGTCTCATTTATATCTGCTATTAATTTTCTCAATTTAGGGGTATTTAATCTTAATAAGATTATTATACGAACTAAAATAAAATGTTTCGCATTTTTCTGCCCCGCCCACCTTCCCTTGTCTTGGGTCTTAAATTCCATTGCCGGATGACCGACTCTAGAGAGTTGGAGGGGGGAAATTGACAATGTTTAATCTAGCTCTTTCAAAAAATTTCATGCTATTAGTCAAAAATAAAAGATTTCCCCCTTGTATTCTATTTCATCCTTCGAACCCCCAAAGCTGAGTTATGCTTCCGAAGATAGGCACCAAGAGCGTCCCCATTCACATTTTTTCAGTTCTGAAAAGCTTTTAAACTAAATAATTACTCTTTTTCTCAATAAAGTATCATTCAAACTTTTTTTCTGCCCCACACATTACCCCCGTTCTATAATGAAAGTTATTTACTGTTGCATTTCTAGTTCTACAGTGTACATGGGACCAATTCACATTGATTTCTACGTTATTTCACTAAAATAGACACTGTTTTGTCGAAAAACATTTCAAATAACTCCTAAAATTCCATTTCACCCTTCCATTTCACCTTCCAATGTGATGAACGCTTTTCTAAATGGGTGTTCTGTATGTCAACCATCGGTCTCCTTTATTTGCACCACATTTGACTCTACTCAAATTAGAAAATTATGAATTTCTACTTCTACGAACAGTATCAAAACTGGTATACTTTTTTCTGACCCTCTCACCCTCCTTAATCGCAGGTACTAGATATCTACCATGGTATTTCGTATTGTTAAGTGTATGAAGGTAAAAATTAGCCTGAAATGTGTGCTCCTTTATGAGGAAAAATAAGTTTTCAAACGACTTAAAAGTTAAGAATTTCCCTTTATTTTTTTCTACACCTTTTCGACCCTATTTGAAGTAGAAGAACCGTTCGAAATTCGGTTTTATGCATTTTGCCCATCTTTGGGGACAATTTAGAAAACATTCAACCGCAGTTGGTGCAGAAAAGAAATTTTTTTTGATTAGATATTGCTGATTTTCGTGTTTTTTCTCTGCCCCTCTCCCTATCCCCAGTGAGCGTTGCCAGATTTCTACTATCGCAATTCTTTCTTGCCCAAAGGTAAGGAAAAGAATGACACCTTTCATTACGTTTATTTGTGACTATTAACACGAACCTCAGAGAAAATAGGTAAACAAATATTTACATTCGACTTTATCCTTCTACTGCCCCGGCTGGGGTGAATGGATTCTTTTCAAACTCTAGGATCGAATACTCCTCCTTCACCTCTTTTGTGTTATGGGGCGTTTAACCTAATTGAAAAAATAAAAGGAACCATTTTGACTACAAATAACGCAAAATTGAAACTGGTCGATTTTCCACTTCTGCGCCTCTCGCAATCCCCAGTCGCAGACCCGAAGTGTCCACCATCGCGATTCGTAAACTACAGATTGTAAGGAACAAAATGGCTCTATTCACTAAGCATAATCACGAAAAAGCACACGAAATGAAGTTAGAAAACCCACTAAAAGTGAAGACAAAGAAAAAATAGGGCAAAGCAAAAATCACAGAAGGTTGCGTTAAGTTAATGACTTTTAATGAATTAGGGTAAAGAGGCTATTAGAGTTATTACCGGGATATTCTTTGAAAGCTGTTCGGGTATATTCCTTATTAGATTAAAATTGCATCCATGTTAAAGTATAATCAGAGAAGCTCGATAGTAGAAAAAAACTGTTGTCTTTTTAACATGGTTATATTTAAGGATATTAATTTGTTAAAATATTTATTTCTGAAAAAAATACTTAAGAAAACTTAAAATACTTACGGTTAAAAACATTGAGAGCATCAATTTATAATGTATATTACTTTTATTACTCTAGACACGTGTTGACGTTAATATTTCGAGAAAATTATTATTATTAAAAGATAAATGCATGGAATATAAGAAAATAATAAATAAAGGTTTGATAAGAAAAAGACTTCAGGTACTTATCATTTGAGATGCAAGAAGTATTTTTACGCTGATTTTAAATAATTGTCTTACAAAAATGTTATTGGACCTATTCAGGAAACTTTAATCGAAAGAGTATTCATGCATTTCTATTTTCGACTAATCATTAAAAAGTTCACTTTATATGAAAGTGATTTCTTCTTTAAATTTGATCGCAAGATTTTCAAACGAGGTTTAAACAGGAGGATATAAATTGTTCATTAGATATTTTATATTTTTTCCCATAGTCTTGTTTTAAAGGAATATTTATTAGTTTTAAAAAAGAATAGATTTTTTTTAGACTATTTCGACAATACAAATACAAAATTTAGAGCAAAAAATCAGCGATCACATGATAAAAACCAGATATCTGATTTAATACCTAAATTAATTTGTATATGAACTTAATTTACACCAAACAATAAGAAATACTTGATTAACAGTCACCTTTCTTGAATAAAAATTATTTTTTTATTTTTATGGAATGGGGTAAAGGGGTAAAAAAATCATCCTTCTTTTTAAAATATCTATAAGATGTTAAAAACCTTCTTTACTTCTAGATATTATACAAGGTGAATGTATACCTAAATGAAATTATTTAAGAAAAAAGTAAAAAGAACATTTTGAGATAGCATCACTCTTGCAGAAAGACATTTATTTAATGAATAAATAGTAGGATTTTTAAAAGTTACTGTTTCTAATGTAAAACAATAATAATAATTCAGTTTCAAAGACACTGTATTTTATTGATAAGATTATTTCTATAGCGTTATGAAAATAAAAGAAGCATGGGATTTTACATTTGTTGTTGCTCATCAATAGGTATCTTATTTTAGCAACAAGAAACCCTACGTAAGTTTAACTGGTAAGAGTAAGTAATTAAGTTTATAAGATAATTTCTACACCGTTATAAAAATAAAAGAAGCATGGGATTTTGAATTTGTTGTTGCTCGTCAATAGGTATATTATTTTAGTATCAAGAAACCCTACGTACTATATGAAGGAAGAAGTAAAGTAAGTGTAAAAGTGAAAATTTGTACAGTAGAAGCTGTTGAAGCTGTTACCAGCAGTCTCATCTTTTGAAAAAGTTAACTTTGGCGAAAGTCCTTAGCAATAGCCAAGTTGGCACTATTTTAAAACTGATCTGTTGTTTATAAAAACAAATCTAAAATCTACATTGGTAATAAAACTGTGCCAATTTGGTGACCACTTAGGGACTTTTTTGCCGAAGCCAACTCCTTAAAAAGTTACGACAGCTAGTTTTTATAAGAGCTTTAACTGTACAGGGAAATTTTCCACGCATTCTTTAAAAAATGACTCGGTTTAAGGCAAATAAATGCATAGTACGCATGCATAGTAAAAACCTTCATTTTAAAGGGGTTTAAAAATATAAACATTTTTTTCTGAATACAAAATCAGGTTTGTAAAAGATGGATAAATAATAAAAGGACTTTATGGTATTAATTTTACTGATATTAGGAACTTTATTATTTTTACCTTCCACTTTTTAACAGATTTTTTGGTTGATTATGTTATTTGTGTTGTAAATTACTGCCATTCTTCAGTTCGAATACGTCCTAAACAAAATCTTAACGAAGATCTAACTTATTTGAAGATTTTAACCATGAATCTAGACCACCCTGTACACACGAAAAGTTATCAAATTTACAAAGGAATTTGTTAACTAAAATGAAAATGATACTACTTTGTTCTTATTTATAATTGAAAAAAAGTATCATTAAACATCAACATTAATAATCCAACAGTTTACTGCAAATCCTTTAAAGAATCCGGGCATTTTGATACCAGAAATGTGTCATTCGGCTCAGTAATTAAAAATTTTTTCTCTGAAAACCGTTTTAGACACTTTTTTAGAATAAAAAGATAACGTATTTTCTTTAGCTTAAAACCTTTTTATTGAAATAATTTTTAAATGAGTTACCTTCTAGTGTTTAAATATTTTTAAGAAATGAACGAATGTAAAGTATTTTGTCCTTTTAGTTTTAGTCCTTAGTTTTAAATTCCAGCTTTCTAAACAGGTTAAAATTATTTTACTGTCAAATGTCAACAATAATTTTAATTTTATTACAAACAAGTGTTGTTGTTTCTAATACCACTTGAGATATAACAAACAAGTGTATTTGCATAACAAATCTCAGGAAAATAAAGTGACGTGTTTTCTTATTTAATATTTTTATAAAAATAAATTTAAAGCAATGCATTATCAGTACATTTCACTTCACCAAATCTATGCTTCTATAATTAAAGTTGTGTCAATATTATTTTTATTTCCATTATATTTTTTTGAAATTCGTTTTAGTTCCAAAACAAAATTATGTCAAAATGTATATGTATAACTGGGAATCGAATATAACCTTTTATAAATAGTTTTTTATCGTTCGATAATAAAAAGCAAATTCAGATGGCGAGAAAATCTTTAATTTGTTTAGAATTTTGCAGGGATGTCAATATCTTTTCAAAACCTTTTTAAAGAATCTTTGGCTTTAAGGAAATTAATGTAAATATTAAAATCATTAATCCATAAAACTTAATCGTCTTAGGCTATGACAAATTTTACAGGCTATAGATTTTCCAAGGATTTAATAGTTTTTTAGAAAGTAGCAATAGTATCTATCTCAACTATAAAAAAAGAAAGTGATCATCAAAAACTAATAGCATTTGCATAAAGTTTAGCATTTTAATTTTCAAAATTTGTAACTGATTGAAAATTTAAAAATTTAATTGAAAAATATTTGTAATTGAAAAATCAAAAACTCAATTTTAAAATATCTTTTGATAAATATTTTTCCCCAAAACAAGTTATTTTAGCTTCAGACTTAGCTGTATTCAATAGTGTATTCTACTATTTAATTAGTCCAAATGAATTACGAAAGGAATCTTAAGAAAAATATTAAATAAAACAGAAGCATGCTTCAAATTAATCGAATAAAAATAGTGTGCGTTTAAATTACTTTAAAATAATAAGCTTCATATTTTTTCGCATCTTAAAAATATTTATGTCATTTTTCAATTCCCAAATTTTCTTTTATTCACGAAACATCAACGAGAAACTCTCCCAGCGGTAGCGTGTTATTTAATCTAAAAACCTTAAGATCCTTTAGGGAGAGCAACCTTCTTCGAATAATAATAACCTTTTTCCTTAACTGCAAAATCTCTATACTTCATTTGACGAACACGGAGTCTCTTCGGATTTAATTTATTTCGGAAAGCGGTTTTTTTACTGTAAGCCGAAAGCATTATTGTTCTAAAGTAATTAATTATAACTGTGCATCGTGGCACAATTTATAAAAGGGGAAATTAATGGAGCCCCAAAGCAGCTTAAAAATTTCAGAACCCTCCTTCTATTTGGAAAGTTCAAGAAGACCATCTTTTTTTAAAAAATCCCTTCTTATGGAAATTTTTGTTTCGCTTTATTATTGATATGAAAGGTTTAATTGGACGAAAAAAAGAACTTTAGGACTCACTCAAATATTAAACAAGACTGTGGGAAAAGAATTTCCGAATTTTAATCTCAGAAAGGGGCACTTTTTTGGCGCCGAGTTTTTCTCAAACTGATTCTGAGTTCAGCCAATGTGTTTCATGGAGAAGCACCAGTAAAGCTAAAACTAAATCGAATCTGAAACAGGAAGAATTAATTTTCTTCAGCCTTGTCCATCAGGTGTCATTGTGCACAGTGAAAAAAATATTTTTTAGCGATCCAAAAAAAGTCGATGCGATTATCTTCATTAAGGTTAATGAAGATAAAAAACAAAACACTCATTAATTTAAGAATAAGTTTTAATTGGCTTTTTCTAAAGAAGTATTGATGAACCTTTGTTCGCGGTAGAAAAAAATGTGCTCTAGCTAATATATTTTATGTTTCTTACATCATTTCCTTAAGGCTTTTGTTTTATTAAGCTGAAAGGGTGGTAAAAAAGCTTTTAAAGTTTGAAATTGTATTTTTTACTGGTGCTAAAGTGCGTTATCTCACTTTGTTTATTACTTTGTACAATCACAAGCGAGGAATCATCATTTATTAAATGTTTAAGCTGTAGTGCTGGAAACTTTTTTAAACTATTGACGAATAAATGGATTTTCTGTTAGTAGATAATTCTCCAAGAGAAATCTATCAGATGTTTATTATTCTCTAGTGATTGATGGTACTTACTTCCTGATTCAGGAAATATTGTCAATAGAATTAGTTTTAGATGGATAACTACTTATACATCTTTCTATTTATAATTGAAGAACAACTTGAATATAAAAAAGAAGGTAGGTATTATTTACTGTTATGTTCAGTACTACTTAAATATCCTACTGTTGTCTGAGGTGGCAGAAGGCACCGGTGATTTGCTAATACCTGAAGGTTTTCAATGCTATCCCATGGAGAGCGCAACACAGGTAAGCCCGAATAGAGGCTTTTCGCCCCCTCATTCCCATTTTAATCGCACAGCGAATGTCTTCACCATAGTTATGGACCTTATATGGTATACGCATCTAAACAACTCGAATGACAGCCTAAATCTCTAAATATGAGGCGTTCCATGCGACAACGGCGAATCCTTCAAAACTGTATTTCAAAGAAAAAGAAACTAGTTTCAAAGCGACAAAAAATGAAGGGACTGGCGGATTCACCCTTGTCGAATGGAACGCCCCATATTATGTTGATTAACGAGGAAAAACACGATTTTCTTACTCCTATGATCAACAGAATATATGATTTCGGCTGTTATTCGAGTATTTATGGATATCATAGGGCATAGACCATATAAGGTGCGTGAAGATATTCCGCTGTGGGATTAGAATAGGAATGAGGAATAAAAAACTTCTTTTCCGGGTTATCTGTGTTGCACGCTTCATACGATAGTATTAAAAACCTTCAGAGCCGATGTGGCACCTAAAGACGTCATCCGAAAATTCTGAAAAAAATCCCAGGTGCCCTCTGCCACCTTAGACAGACAACTTTTCAAAATCCAAAAAGAGATTTTTTCGATACACCCTATTCTACACATCACTAACTCTAACGGTCTCTAAGCTGCAAACTCTCGAATTATTCAACGCATATAAACATTATAAAGAATGCAAAATACAAAGCTACAAGTCTGGAAGCACATTCTTATGGTAAAATAACACACTTCTGATATTCTATTCAGGAAAGATTGGGATTTCACATGAAATTACTGTTACGTTAATCCCTTAAAATTTATAATAACTCAAGGAAGATATAAAATACCATAAAACATAATGGGATACATGGGTATACAAGAATATAATCAATGTATCATTCTTCACATCATCTCTTTGTTATTTAGTTACCCAACCAACATTTCAAAGCTAAAAACTCAAGCAGGAATCCATTTCTTAGACATGGAAGTCTCATTGATTGAGAATGACATCCTCACGCATTTTCATCCCACCCGGTAATCGAACTACCCCCCCCCAACAAACACCCCTCGCTCAACCCCTTTTGATTATTTAAATAAGAAACGCAAAGTCACTCCACTCAAACCTCAGGCGCAAAAGATTCCCCCCCTTTTACCACACCTCATTTCACTTCCCGATGCCCCTTGATTAGTCCCCCGCAATGCGTTCCGGAACGTCATAAAACCGTCGCACGGCGTCAACCCCCATGGAACGATTCCACCCTCCAGCAAATCCAACCCCTCGAAAAAAAAAGCTTTAATAAGAACCAACAGAGGAAAAACCCACTCCCCCAGATGCCCTAAGACGATCGAGAAACTTTTTTTTGTATAAATTCTTCCATTTTTACATCGGAACTTTCCATCATTACGTCAGACCCGTGTTGCTACGGGTGGGAACCCCGTAGCGGGAGGAAAAAAGAGGGTGAAGAATCAGTCTTCTCTTCTTTTTCCCCCTCCTCCTCTTTGGAAATAGCTTTCATCAGGAAGTGCAAGAATGTGAGGGCGAGCCAAGTTCTTGTGGAGTTGCTCAAGGAAAGTAGGGGGTGTTTGGCTGAGCAAGTAAATAAATAAGAAAAAAGGGGGAGATAGTGCGGAACCGATGGGGGTGGTTGGTGCACATTGTGGGGAAGGGTCGTCTGATTCGGGGGCTTAAGAGATTTGTGGGTGTTTTTCCGGGGGAGCTAATTGCAAACGTGACCGATGGTGGGCCATGAGGGTAGGGTATTAAGAATCGCTCCTGCTAGTCATTAAAATATGAGTTTTTTTTTTTAGTAATTGGTATAAAGCCATATGTTGCTGTGTTGGTTTTTGTACTGATGGTGGTGAGAAAAAAAGGGCTATTGCGTAGAAATCATGCTATCAACTTCTTGTGACCCCTGCAGCAAAAACTGGGCTCGTTAAAAAAGTGATTTTGAAAGGGGAATGTATGAGTTAAGACACAAAAATCAGTGCTTCTCATTATGGGTTGCTATGCAACTTATGTTTCCAATAACCATCAAGACAAAAAAGCGCAGGGAGCCAGAGATGCAATGGTCTTGTTTTGAATCTCTTCTTTGATGATTAGGCTCAAATAAATAGTTCAATTTTTCAAGGTCCGTGGCGTTAAGGCTGGTGGTTGTAAGTGTAGTCAACTCTGAGATAGTTAAGATATTTTAAATAATATTTAACGTGCAATAACTACAATATGCCAGTAGAAACTGTTTAGTGTCCTTCAGCAACTTCTTTGATGGTGAGTTGATATTTCCAAAACTGGAAGCCAGTATTTTTATATGAACAGAGCTTCAAGTCGACCTACAAATATGGGGTTTAGCATTTTCTTCACTTGATATTTTAAAACATTATCAATTTTTAGCATTTCCTTAAGAAGTAACTCTAAGGCTAAGGGATTCCAAACAAATTTCACAGCCTTTACGCTTATGATACTTTATTTATATTGGTCGTTCTTTAATGACTAAATCAATCCTTAAGTAAAGTAACTACAATAAAGCACTTTCCTCTACCCTCTAAATTCCTTTTAAAAACCCTTTAAAATTTAGGTTTCAAGTTCAATCCACTCAAACACCGACTCGAATATACCGGATTCGATTAAGATAATTCAAATAGAGTAAATCCAATCACTCAGACCATCACTCAAACCTTCTATCAAGGGCCAATCGGTTTATTCCAAACGAAAGTCTTCATCCTCTGATACCCCAACCAACCCAAAAAAAAAGAAAGAAAGAAAGCACCACCCGGTTAATCCGATCCGTCCAACGACCTTGTAAACCTCCCTCCACCCCTTCCAGAGATTATGGGAAATCCCCTCCTCCGACTCCCACACATTCGCTCGGTGACAATTGGATTTTAGTGGGCCTCCCACCCACCCACCTTCCATTCTTTTTCTGCTAGAAACACCCCTTGGAACGGAATCCCCCCCCCCCAACCCTGGAACGCTCGGGGTGCAGAAGACCCCTTTTACCACGCACCATTAACGAGATTAAGATGCAGAAGGGGGGACGAGCGATTTCTCGAACGTCCCCATCAAACATTCGGCGTTTGTTTGACTTCGGAAGAATGTTGGAGTGGAAGGTAGTATCGCAATCTTTTAGCCGTGTGTTCGAAAGCGGTGGTCGGGGCTGCGGAATCGTTTGGAAAAGGATCGAACATGGGGGTTCTGGAATCCCGCCTTTCGAACTCGCGACTCCGAGAGATCGATTTCGAATAGAGTGATTGATGAGATTAAATTAATTTCAATAGCTTTAGAAATGAAGAAGGGGACTACAGATGATACTACGTGAGATTCAATAGACGACATTAGTCATTACGTCACTTGCTTTTTTGGAAACGTTGATTCCATCCGTGATTGGTTCCGTACGGATTTACTTCCAATCACGGAACCAATCACGGATAGAATCAACGTTTCCAAACAAGCAAGTGACGTCACACTAATGTCGTCTATTCAAAAGCTTAAAATATTTATCTACAAACGTTTTGAATATGGTAAATAGCGCAGTGTTGGGGCGGGGTTAGCCTTTTGTTGATTTTAAATTCCTGTTTGTTTTAACTTGTTTTTTTTTAATTAAACAACTTTAAATAGCCGGTGACCGATTTCAATTCTTGTTGCATTATACTTGTATTAATGTCTTACAACTTTTCCGCACTATTGCTTTTCGAATTTTGGAATTTCGCCTTTTTTCGACCCGACCTGCTAGAGAGTACTCTTTAGAAGTTCATGTTACATTACACTTGTATTAATGTGTTACAACTTTTCTTCAAATTGGAAATTTCGTCTTTTTCGACTCGGTTTAGTACGCCTATATCTAGTATGAGAAAATGTACCTGGATTTGTTTTTTCCGCTTAGCACGGTATCTGTAAAACTAGTTTTTCCTTGATAGGAAACAGTGTGCAGAAACAACAGCTATACATTGAAGCGCTTCAGATATCATTTCTTTTTTTTTTTTAAAGCCGAGTCATTTTAATATCATACTAACAACTTTAATTTTTAAGTGTTAGATTTTAATTTTATTAGTGTTAAATGTATGTAATATCACCTATTTGAAGATCATTAATGCACCATTTTCTTAATTAGGCTTGTTTTCAGTAATAGGAAATGCGACAAAACTTGACGAATTCTATCAATTTTATGATAATTAAAATCAAGGAATTGAACAAAACTTTTAAGTTTTTACTAATATTAGATCAGTTAGAGAATCTTTTATTTTATTTGCCTTCTAAAGGTATTTTTAAAAATCAATAAATGGGCATCTTTAAATAAAAGAAAAGGGAATAACTTAAAAATCAAACAAAATTAAAATAGGTTACAATTTATTGCCAGATTCATTTTAAAATCTATGAAAGTTCACAAATAAATAGCCTTTACAACAATTTACAATCTGAAAAGAAAATAGTTAAAAAAAATTAAGTAAATTGCATTAGCAATGTCAAAATACACTGGTAAAAGGTTTAAGGATTAACTTACTTACATTTCATTCATACATATTACAGAGTAGTAAGTTGAGTGCACAGAGTATAAGCTCTATACTCTGTGGTTGAGTGTTACACTTAAATTTTAGATTAAGTTATCAAACGACACGCTGACTTCAACCCCACAACTCTATGAGCTATGATTTTGATAATTTTGAATTTTAGAACTATAAATACTGAGTACACAGGTCTGAAATGAAAAAGCTGTTTAAAAGTTTTCGTCTAATTTCTATGTATTTTGGTGTGCTGATAACGAAAAAAGAATGAAAAAAAACTCATATACGTCAGTATTCTTCACAAATTAAAAAAAATTATTTTGAAATTTGTCTATTTTTCGCAGTTTTATCACATTTTTAATTTTATAACATTAAAATATTAGAAGCTGAGAGTAAAGAACATGGTTAACTATTTCACCCGGATATTATAGAGAGTAAAAAGAAAACACACAGGCAAGACAAAAATAAACGTCTTTATGCTCGTTATGCAGATTATTTAAACCTTAAGAAAAAGCAGGGATAGCTGTGCAAAATGATAAAATACTAATAATAAAATAATTTCATACTCAATGAAAAGTTCTACACTAAATTGCCCTTTTGTTTTGATTAGATATTTGTGCTGATTGGTAAAAATCAGCGTTCTATTTAATACACGGCTATACCTCATTAGTTATTGAAAATGTTTTTAAAGTTGAAGTATTATTAAAATATAAATTGTTAATACTACATTGCACAATATGCAGAAGGAAATTCTGAAATAGACTTTTTTAGCAAGTATATATGCATTTATGTTAACATATTGCCATAATGACGTAGTTGCAAGACATAGAAAAGTAGATAATTTTTCTTGGAATGTTGCCAAATTTTCAATTTCGATTTTCTTTTTAGGAACATTTTAGATATTCAATGGATTATACAATAATTTGTATTGATATACTTTAAACGTCAGCGGAAAGTTTTGAAATCCTTGGGTTCTCATGTAAATAATTCAATAAAATAAATTTATTCGGAAGCTGGTGCGATGTCAGCCACTAGAGCACTTACCCTATGCATTACATTTTTTATTATTAACTCAAAACTAACTTTTAATTTGTATTGGTCACGAAAGTTAGTAAATTACATGAACGTTGTAAACATAATTATCTCTATTTTACCATAATATGAATAAAAAAGACATTAAGAAAATACATAATAGCATTAAATTTTGATCCATTGCGTTTTGAAAGATACTATTTCCTAACTAAGTACGTTCATTTATTAATTAGAACATTTTGTATGACTTTTATGCCAGAAAATTAATGAAGTTTCTATGGAAACAAGATGTGTGCGTTTTAATAGGTAATAGAAGAAGTGTCGTTGCAAAGTATTTCATACCGATCCATCTGAGTATGATATACGTTGGTCGCTGTATTTTTGCCAAGTGTCATTATATTGAAGTGATGTCATTATATGACATAAGTGGAAAACCCTTTTTTATTGAAAAAAGGATCGAAATAACGTATTGGGTATTCCCCTTTTAAAAGACATGAAGCTCGAATTTCCCGAAACTGTTACTGTTTCATGTGTAAGATTTCAATCCACATGTTTTAGCTCAAAGGAGACAGATGGAATAGACGAAAACCTTATATCTATGCTCTCTCAAGCTCTAAAATCCAACTTGAAACTTGTGTTTCCTATTGATAATCAATTCGGATATCAACTAAAAAATGGAAGCTGGACTGGATTAATAGGAATGGTCACAAGAAATGAAGCTGATTTGGCCATGAGTTATTTATCCTACACGAAAGAAAGAGCGGAAGTAGCAGATTTCAGTGAACCCTATTCACAAGAACACCTCTCTATTATAACGAATGTACCAAAATTAAAGCCGAAATCCTTGGTTTTTTTGTACCCATTCACACCAACAACTTGGCTCTGCATACTTGCCCTCTTGTTTCTTCTACCTATAGTGCTTAAATTCCTGATCCAGCTGGATTATTGCAGATGTTTTTTGATGGTGTTCGGAAATCTGATGGAAAAAGACGTCTACAGAAAATACGCCCAACGGTCTTGGTTCGTCGTCCTGTTTTGGCTCATTTGTTTTGTGATCAGCAAAAGTTTCTCAAGTTTGGTGTTTTCGTTTCTCACCATTCCTTTGTATGAAACGCCAGTGGACAACTTCCAGGACTTAACCAAAGCAGTGCTCTCCGGAACACACGAGGTGTTCTACAGGACACGTACAACCTTACCTCGCATTTTAGAAGATCATTGGTTAGAATATTTGTCTAAAAACCTGCAAGCCATGGATATCGATCAGTGGTATTCTAACATAAACAAGGACATGTTCTGTGTCACACAATCTGGTAAGGAAATGGCTTTTGTGAGTTTCTATTCAGAATTCCTCTATTTATACGGCATACCTATCCCTGCCACTAAGTTTTTGTCTAGTAATAATGATGAAATTAATACGAATATAGGAATATACGTGAGAAAAGGATTTTGTTGTAAAGCCGCACTGGATAAGGCTATAGTGAAAATAAGACGAGCTGGACTATATCAGAAGAATTTGGATTTTATAGCATATAAAAGAATGTTACAGATCAAATCTAACTCTTCTTCAGTCACTCACGAAAGATCTTTTAGCATTCAAGATATTTCTGGAGCCTTTATTCTTTGGGCGAGTGGAATCACACTGTCAGTTTTTACTTTGATTTTTGAACTAATTTGTGGACGTTTTGTTGTCAAGAATAATGTTTGAAGTTCATGCCGAAAAATAGCAGTGGAACCAAGAAGAAAATAATATGAAAGGTCTTTCAATTACTGAATACTTCGTAAATGGTGGATTTTAGATTTATTTATAACTATCTGATATAACCGGCTTTGCACAGGTCAAGATTGCGCCATGATTCTTTACAGTTTTCCCTTAAAATTATAAAAATATAATGAAAAAGCGTCTTCTAATTATAATGAAAATATCTAGTAAGTAGCATAAATTTAAAATTATTCTCATACAGCCCTTTCTGTCTTACATTTTGAGTAAGTTTTTATTACTGTTTCTTGTATCTATTACATTTTTATAGTAATTATGTAAGGAACAAAAATATATTAATTATGGTCAATCAAAACATGGAAAGTAAATCTCAATGAAACGAAAATAAAAAAAACCTCAGGCCATGAAATGTAGCAATGAGGGTTTTTTTTTTAAAGATAAATAGTTTATTCTTGCTAAACTACATCATACATTTTGTTAGAGAAGAAAAAATATATATGTACACATATTGTCCACTAAGGGGAGGGCCCTTCCAAGTGAAAACAAGAAAAAACAATAAACACAGTTAATACACTAAATTAGAAATCAAACTACAACAAAAATACATAAATATACATAAAATACTTAAATACACATTTTATAGAAAACATAAATATACATTTTCAAGATAAATAATAAAGTCAAATGGCAAAAGACAAAGCACAAATATAAATTAAAATTATTTTTTTTGGCTCTATATAACAGACCAATGTTTTTTTTATTCATTACAAACAAAAAAAAATAAATAGGTGGAAAATCAGGACTATATGATAGAAATTAAAACAAATCCTTCTTAAAAGATATCTGGTTTGCATTTGAAGTTAAATAATTTAGGAGTTTATTGTATAGCAATGGACCTTGATACAAAAAACTTTTATGCATTATTTCTTTATATGGTTTAGGAATTTTTAATATAGGTGTTTTTCTTAAGTTGTATTGAGTAATCTTACTTTCATATGAATTTATATTGTCATGAAAAAAAAATTAATAATCTAAATTCTAAAGCAATGCAGATTTTTTAAAGATAGAAAATTATTATGATGTTTATCATTAATATATTTGAATATTCGTTTTTGTAAATTCATTAGTAAAGTTCATAAGTTTTAAAAACTTATGTCAAAGTACAGCACAAAAAATGTCAAAGAACTATTAATTTTTCACAATAGGTAATATTTGTTCATAAGGCTAATTACGCTGGATTTTGAAAGTGAATGTGTTGGTAAAAGGCGATCAAAGTCAATGTAACCATAATTACAGTGGCCATGACATCATAAAAACATCGGGACAGACTCAATTTCGTCCTCAGACTCAATTTAATTTAGGCTCAATTTAATTTAAACAGACTCAATTTAATTTAATCGTCCGTAATAAAATCTTCCCTCATATCCCTATTTTTAAATTATACTATGTTTAAGTTGCTTAAAAAAGCAAGTCTCATAAATACATTCCGTTTGATAAAAACATGTATCAACTTAAAAAGAATCCTATTTATTTTCCCCAACAGTGACCATTAGGATGAACTAATGTTAAAAAACTTAATAGTAGAAAAATGTCTGTTTTTTTCTTATAAACTCCCTCTAAAATGCATTAGGCATGTTTACACTTTAGGCATAACATTAGGCACAACATAACTTAGGCACATTAGGCATAACAAACACTTTTAAAAATGTGTTTGTTATTATGTTGTCACATAGTAAAATTTAAACCATAAATTGGTATTATAAGTTTTGTTTTAATAAGGCATATTGAAAAGAAGATTATATGAAATACTTCTAGACTTTTTTTTTTAATTTTGTAAGTTTCTTAAGACAGCTTTTTGAAAATATCAATCAAGGGGGAAAATATATTTCTACTTTTATGAAATTAAATGGAATCATTTTGATATTAAATTTTTAAGAAAAAGTTTAAATCGTAGTAGTTTTAGAAACTAAAGAAAAATTTTATAAATTTCCTCAAAACTTTTAAAAAGCTTGAATTTAAAAATCAATATGTGATTACCTCTAAAACGGAAACTAGAATTCCACGTAAGCACGAAAGAATAGGTATATCAAGTAAGAAAAAAAAATATCTGAAATAAAGAGCGAAATCTGGAAACAAGAAGAACTGGTGAACAAGAAGAAATGTTTTTACATCATTCCGAGTGATGTCACAGGGAAAACGGTTCAACCAGTTATTTAAATATTCGTAAAATCACAAATAAATTTGCAATAGTTTAATATTTAATACTAATATTGCAATAGTTTAATGCAGTCCTGCACAACAAATGACACGCGGGCCGCATGTGGCCCACCATCTCTTTTTGATGGCCCGAGAAGCCTTGAATGATACTGAAGTTACAAAATAATTTTTAATAATTATTTTTCACCTATCTAATATCTATAAAAGCCAAATACCACTGACTGACTCACTGGTAAGTAAGGAACATTCAACACGAAATCTCCGAAACTACTGGACCCAGAGGCTTGAAATTTGACAGAGACGTTCCTCTCAGCTATGCGACGCGCACTAAGAAAGGATTTAAAAATACAACGACTCCTTCCCATTGAAATAGCATTACGCATTGTTGAAATCCATAAATTGCAGAAGGTTTATTTCTCTCTTGAGTTTTCGTCTGGCCTCATTTGTTAAAATATAACTTCAAGAATTTCATAATTTATAACAAATTAAGACGAGAAACAGTGTAAATTTCAATTTAAAAATTATAACAATTTTTAGGAAACATATAAATTCAAATAATTAATTTTGAAACAACATTTTCCTTTATTTGTAATTTCATTTTTTCCTAAAATACATGCTAAAATAAAAGGTTTCCATAGAAACAGAGCTGAAATTATTTCATAGAGTGTTTTCAGGTGACGTCACAACCGGTTATTTTCTATTAACTGTGTACCTTCTGTAGGGCTTTTAACTGTTGCTAAGGCCGTTGTTTATCTGTTGCTAAGGCGGTTTTTTGAAATGGGATCACGTGATTGCAAATGCTCCAATAGAAGAATTCCACGGGTAGTCATTTTCTGTAACTGTTAACCTCTGTAGGGCAAAAAACTGTAACCTTTTCTGTTGCTAAGGCCGTTGTTAGGTCCGAGTCATGTGATTGAAAATGCTCTATTGTTTCATGGGACATGGTTTAGGGTTTACTAGACTTATACATTCACTAGATTTTTATTAAATTTTTATTTCTAGCAATCCGTTTTTACTTTTTCAAAGTAGCTTTAAAAGAAGTTGGCTATCACATGACTCGGACCTAACAACGGCCTTAGCAACAAAAGATGTTGCAGTTTTTTGCCCTACAGAGGTTAACAGTTACAGAAAATGATTAGCCGTAGAATTCTTCTATAGAGCATTCGCACATGACGTCACTTGGCGAATAAACAACGTTGCTAAGGCCGTTGTTAGGTCAGAGTCATGTGATTGAAAATGCTCTATTGGAGCATTTGTAATCACGTGATCTCATACCTAAAAACCACCTTAGAAACAGATAAACAACGGCCTTAGCAACAGTTAAAAGCCCTACAGAAGGTACACAGTTAAAACAAAATAACCGGTTGTGACGTCACCTGAAAACACTCTATGAAAATGAGATTTAACAAGTAGTATTTTATTATTTTGCTAAAAATGTTTTTATTTTTGGAGATGTAGGATCATACAAATAAAAAATGGATTCTTTATAATTTTTTAATATAAATTAAATTAGGATATGTTAAATATTTTGCTTAAGCGGGAGTTATTGACTGAATTCGGGATTATTTTTTGATTAAAGTAATATCATTTTTGGAAAACGATAGAAATTTCATAAAATACGGTTTGTAACATCCTGTAGGAAATTATTCCCAAGGGGCTCAAAGAGGGTTGTGATTTTTTCTTCCTAAGTTTTTATCAAGTGAGATATAAAAACCGATAAGGAAATTTAAAAGGACATCAGAAATACTTCATAGAAATTTTGTTTATGATTTTAAACTCTAGACTTCAAAAGACTGATGATTTCAGTTAGATTGTTCTTTTATAGCCAAGGTATGTAACAGCCAAAGTAAAATGCGGGACGGGAAAAGTTAGGGTATATTTTCAAAGTAAGGAACCGGGATGAAAAATACGACGGGGTGATAAGTGACTGCTAATCTAGGAAAAGAAAATATACATATAACTTGATAAACCTGATGATTTCAATTGGATTGTTCTTTCACAACCAGAGTTAAAAGCGGGACGGGATGAGTTAGGGTATATTTTCACACTAAGGAACCGGGATGAAAAAGATGACGGGATGATAAGTGACTGCTAATGCAGAAAAATAAAAGCCATATAACTTGATAAACCTGATGATTTCAATTGCATTGTTCTTTTGCAGCCAAGTTAACAGCCACAGTTAAAAGTGGGACGGGATGAGTTAACTTGATAAACCTTTAAAAAATATTTATTCAGTCAACCCGTGCAAGGCCGGGTAATTCAGCTAGTTTACAAATAAAGGATAAAAACAAGTAGGTAATTATCAAAAAGTATAAAACTTACAAACAATGTGCAAATTTGGAGTTCGTTTTGAAAATAGTTATGTGAACCTTTTCTCTATAGTCCAACCATTTTGTAATTTCTCTCTATCTCACGAACATAAATTAGGGAAATTAGCTTGAACTATTGGCCCCAGACAAGTTAAGATCACGTATTAGGAACCGCATTATAAATAAAGTTGGGCAGGCCTAATATAATGTATTTTAATTATCTTGTAATTGTTTTTCTTGAATTTTATTAATAAATTCATAATTTGATTTCTTAAAATAATCCTTTATCTCTTGCTTTATAATTCCGTTAAAGATAGTTTTTTTTAATTGATAATAGTTTAATTGACCTTTAGGATTAATTTATAAGATTTACAACAGATTTACAACCAAGTTCTCCAAATATATTTTCATTCAAAATAAATGCGGACAACTTTGGTCCCAATAACAAACATTTCCTTGATGTATCGAAATTTTACTCAGAAGTTTAAAGGAGAGGAAGATGTCTTGTGGTATGTAGTAACTTTTCCTCTTCCAAGTATCACGGCTTAGAGTCGGGTAGAAATTTTCAGAGGCGACAATACTACATCCGCTCGTTTAGCAAGCAATCCCAACCCCCCCCCCCTCAAATCGAACACATTTACCCCCCAAAGCCTCCCGTCAAAAACAAAGACGACTCCATAAAGGGTAATGAGCATAACTCAGCCGGGCCTCAGTAAGTAATGAGTTCCGGAGATGGAAAAAAATTCCAAAACGGAATGAACACACACCCCTTCTCCTGTCCCCGCAGTTCCATTAAATCATTCGCACTGATAGGCCTCGCGCGTTTGATTGCCCGAGGCTCTGTAGTGGTCCCAGGGCAACGCCCATGGTGCTGCGATTGCGTGACTGTTTACGAACCAACTTCTTCAAAAGATATGGAAGGACGTCTCGTTGCCAGAACTTAAAAATCCCTCGTAAATATTCATATTGCGTTTGACAGACGATGTGCGTTCTTGGAGAGATGTTCTAAATTGGGAAAGGGTTGTGCGGGTTTCGTTTTCGTCGTTCTGCGCCTGGAAATCTTTTAATAGTTCTGGATAATCGATGGTTGATCCGAGAAAATGTTTCAGATGGGGATCTTTCTCTGAACAAATGATGTAAGCAGTTTTGGTTTGTTTGTAATGCGGGAAACATTGTTTAAAGCGCATTTACTAGGATATTTTTCTCTCTTTTTGGAAGAATTTCCATAATGGACATTTAGAGATGTTCTGAGATTTGTATGATTGGTTCTACCCAGTACGTTTTTCATTTAACTTCACTTCGTTTCTGTTTGGAAATTTTAAACTTGTAATTTACTTTATAAATGCTTTTGCGCTTAAACTATTTTCAATTCTTTTATGTTTTTCTGGGGATTATAACTTTTTTTGACTCAAAGCTGAAACCAAAATAATATTTATTCAATGAAAAATTTTTCAGAATAAGTACAAATTCTCCATATCTCAGCCATGATTACTTAATGTATTTCTTTATTATTTTAAGAAACAGAGAACCGAATAAAAAAAATCATCTTTAAGTTTAGGTCATGATAATTTACGTTGTACTTTACTAAATTAGGAAGAGAAGTCACTGTGATTAAAACAAAATTATGACCAATATCACCCCTAACCAAAAATACTTAATCCCACTACACATTCTCAATTATCAGTAACAAATACAGCATAGCTACCAAAACTAAATTATTCACAGAACATCAATATCCAAATACTCTCCAAACAAATCTTACCAACCATCCTCCTTAAAAACTCGTTAAAAAAGGGCTAAACTAAGAAAGGCCCCCTCCAAAGAAAAAAATACCATAAAATTCCCAATCCCATTTCTGGAGTCCCTCGACCAAAAGAAGAAAACTCGCGGCCCTGATAAACATAAGTCACCATTCCGGCTTCTTTTACAGCGACATCTATTCGAGGCCCGCTACCGCTAATTCCGTTTCCCTTTTCATCCGGAGTCCGGGACACCATTAATCGAGTTTAAGCGCTCTTCCTGCCGTCCGGTCCTAAACGTCCGGCCCGGACCCCAGGACGCTCGTAAAAACCGGACCGAGAGATGAGAAAAGTTACGGCCCGTCTGTCCAAGAATTTTTTTCCTCTCTTCTTCTTCTTAGAGGATGGGTGTGTAAGTATAAGATTGTGTGTCCAGAGTTTTCTCAATATTTTCCCCCTACCCATAAAGGTCTTGGTAGAAAGGCGGAATTTAGCCATGTTTCAGTATATGAGAGGTTTTCCTTGCTGTGGAATTCCAAGGAAAACTTGAGATATTACCTTTGTACTTAGCTCACAGAGAACACACATACACAAGAAAGTTTTAAAATCTTCATCATCATTTTGTAATCAGGTTGGTTGGTTAGTTAGTTGGTTGGTTGGTTGGTTGGTTGGTTGGTTGGTTGGTTGGTTGGTTGGTTGGTTGGTTGGTTGGTTGGTTGGTTGGTTGGTTGGTTGGTTGGTTGGTTGGTTGGTTGGTTGGTTGGTTGGTTGGTTGGTTGGTTGGTTGGTTGGTTGGTTGGTTGGTTGGTTGGTTGGTTGGTTGGTTGGTTTTACAATGTTTTATTAATAAATTTCATTTGTTGTTAGTTGTTAAAAACTCTCTGGTAGGTAGAGGTAAGTAGAAAGTTTCAAAAAACACCCGATTCATAATTTTTTCTACAGAAATTCAAAGTATTGCGAGAAAAGGAATGATGCCACAATCAAACTTTATTTCAAAAAATAAAAAAAGACACATCACATTTGTGAAGAAAAGTTCAAGCTTAGATATTCATGACCCAAATTTTGTTATGTTAGTATTGGACCTTGGTTGGTTGGACCTTGGGTCTTGATAAAGTAGTCCACTGTGGCCCTCAGTACTAGGAAGAGAAGTAAATGTGGTCTTTGTGCTAAAAGCTTTTAAGAAACTTAATTTAAACCTATCCTAAATTTGAATAGGAATATTTTCTATTAAAAATCTCGTCTTATGCAAGAGAGAAATTTCTAATAAGAACTCGCTCTGATGATACAGCCCCAAAACATCCAACCTGTTCAAGAACCTTGTACGAATACACAAATCCCCGAACCAAAACCGCTCCTATTCACCAGTTAGACAAGCACCTCGCTTTAAATTCATTTCAAAACACCCGGCCCCGACAAAAACTCGTTCCTTGCAAACAAACAGACAGACAGCAGTTCGAAAGCGCGTTACGTAAAGCTGCGGGACAAATCCATAGAAAAACCCTCTCCTCTCAAAACCTCGCCTCCAGGTACTCCATGAATACGAATGCCAGCTGTCAACCGAATATTGCGAGTATTTATCAAACTATCAAAAACTTCTTCGCATCTGCGAAATAGGGAGAAAAAAAACGAAGCGCCTAAATAAAGCCCCTCCCAGAAAAGCGAGATTCTCAATGGCTGACGCGAGAGGGAATGGTATTAAGAGAAGTGAGAGAGAGAGGGATCCGTGGCTTTTACCACCAGAACGTGTGATTGGCTCGTCTTTTTCTTCATTTGCTTTCAATGCGTGTAAAAATTCGACGAACCTCCATCTGGTTGGTTGATGCCGAATGTGTGAAGGCTGTGTGTGTGAGGGTTATATTATTATTTCGTTGCAAATTATTTTCGCGAGGATTTTGTGGAGGGTTTTTTTTTTTCTCCCACGACGAAGGTTTGGAATGGAATGGAATAAAGTGTCGAAGTTGTGTGATGGAAAGAGGGAATGTATTTTGGAGGCGTGAAAGAACGAGGTGTTGAATGCATGACGGTTAAAAATGGCTGTTATAAGTTTTCGTTCTGAAATGAAAGAAATATTTTCGGTTCGGTTTCAATAAACTTGTTTATTTTTAAGTTTTGGGGTTTTATAAGAGGGGTTAAAGGAGTAAAGGTTCCTTTTTTATGCTGTATCTAATCTAAAATTACTGTAGCATTTGAACCGACTAAGGGCCTTGGTAACCAACATTTTTTATTCCAACGTTTTGTTCTAAACTAAACTTATTGGCGCAACAGCTCTAGTGGGCCAAGGCCTACGATGCCCACCTTCGTTCTCTTGACCGTGGGGCCCTGGGGTGCGAGGCATGTGTCTCGGTTAGGTGGTCAGTCTACCAACGTTTTGTTCACTCTAATAAAAAAGTATTTGAATGCATAGTGTAATATAGTGAATGTAAACCTGTAAACTAAGAACTTGTTATTAATATACTCACTACACCACCCCAGGCTCTTATTCTGAATAGAAAGCTGAATTAGCCTTGTGTGCCAATAGCTTTAAAGTTGTATTTATTGCTTGTCTATTGGTGCCATGCAATCTAAAATTTTTCTTATCAACTAAGAGAACATACATAACTTTGCACTAATGTTTAACAGACGACAAAAATCCTCCCAACATACTAATTTTAATACACTGAAGATTTTGGATACACCTGAAGCATACAAAGGATTCATATTGATTACTTTAGAAGAAACGATTCTAATAAATGTGTTTAATTCTATTTTGCAGCCAAAAGTTCTTTTCTTATATGAATATAAAAGACAAATAACAAAAGTAATTCAATCCAGTTCTAAAGCTCTTGAATGTGTATAACATAATTTTAAAACTTGATTTATTTTACTTTCAACCAGAAAGATCTTTTATCTCTCCCAAGTCATTCTCCCAAACAACGCTTTTCTGTGCAAACGATTCTTTAAGAAAATTTTCACAGAATCTTCCATCCGACCCAAAAATCAGAATGAAAACTTATGAATTTCGATTCTAACCCAGCCCCAATCACAAACAATCGTTCCATAAATCCCGAGTTTGTAGGAAAAAAAAGCGCCAAATCCCCTTTCGAATGTTTCCCAAAACAAACGATCTGCCGCCATCTTGAAAACGTGCGAAGATAAACCGATGGCATGCTTTATGACGTCTTATAAATACATAAATACTCCCGAAATTTGCATTATTTTTGCTCTCTTCCACCCTCTCCAGGAAAGTTTCCTTCCTCATTTACATAAGGGTAGGAAAATCTGCCCTTTTCTGAAACATTAGCCGTGGAAAATGACGTTAATAAATAGAGCGAACCTGCTTCATAAATTCAAAGGGTTTCGGAAACAGGGGGAAAGTATTTTTCAAAAACTGGCCATGTTTTCTCATTTTCCGCGTGGCCCCTCGTGGGCTGTGGCGCACATTGGTCGAAACTTTCTCATATTTAGCTAAAACAACATAGATCTTTATCAAGTTTTCGTGTCTGTTGGAACACCTTCGTGGGACTACGGTTTACAGTTAATAGTTGTCCAGCACGCGAAGCTTGCCTTCTTCCATGATCAGTGAATTTCTCTTTGTAGAGATCATTTCTCTACTAGGGAATGTTTATTTTTCATTACCGTTGTTGATGCAAAGAAATATTAGCATTTCTTCAAAAAGTTTGAATAAATGTGTTTGTAGAATAGAGCACGAAGGACAAGTTTGTTTTCTATGAAGATTAGTATATTGAGAGGAATAACAAAGGAAAATTTGTAATAGGTATATTTAAGGGGCAGTGTGTGAAATGGTATTTATCTTTTAGGTAACGTTTTTGAAAATATATTGAATTCAAAATAAACAAACACAGAGATTTTGAAAAAAAAATGTGTAGGTTTTCAAAAATACCTACGAAATCCTGAATGTGTTAGGTTAATTAAAAATAGAAAAATTAATAAAAATATAAAGTAAAAGAAAGTGTAGGTAAGATGCAGTGCTCTTTAGAACTCGCTGTAAAAAATGATAGGGTGGTTAGAAGAGACGATTTTCTTAAGACCTTTTTGAAAAAAAAACATGAATGAGTAAAAAGATTCTTTGTAAAGCTACAGCAGTATGTCAGCTATTTTCATCATAAATTTAATAAAAACTGAAGCAGTTAATACTAGTTTCATAATATATCCTGTAGAAATATCTATATACTGTGATTATCCTACGGCAATGTATTAATCCGAATTTAATACATTGATTATCCGATTTAATGATGGAAGCTTTAACCCCTCTGCACGATGTTTAGGTAGTACTTTCCAGCAATGAATACATTTTTAAACACATAACTTAGTCTTTCGCTAATCAACTTTATGTCATAGATTTATTTAGTTTATCAATATTAGTAATTATTTTACAATTTCTTACGTATCTAATTTTAAATTTCACTTGAATATAAGAATTAAAATATTCTAATTTTCTTTTTGACGCTTTGTAATGAAAATTGAACACAGTTTGTATGATGGAAGCAGAACAATAAAATATTCTTACTTTACATGAATACATAAATTTCAATCCTTTAAACCACATGTTAATAATTTTTAGTTGTCATGTCCATCGCAATTTTAATTTTCGCTTTCAATTCGCAGTGAAAAGTAATTGAAATAAAGTTAAATCACATTCTATCAGTAATTAAATTTTAATAAGTCAAGTTGCTTAAAAATTTGAGCTCTCATTTTAAGTTATAATTAACCACATACATCTCACTAAATTTAAAAACCACCAACCTTTCACGTTTCAGAACAAAGAATTGAAGCGTAAACAAGACGACATATTTGACGAGTATATTAAAAGCATCATTCTCCAAAAGAAATAAGTAATTAACTTCGATACCCCTCTCATGATATACTTTTTGTTACCCGTACAACACAAAGGAGACACGGATACAGTTAATCGTAAATGGATATCCGATTAATTAATTAATGAAATCTGCGGAGAATTCTCCATTCAAAGGTGAAAACGAAAAAATGTTTCTTTTACACCGAACCATTTTTGAAATTCGCTGGATGCTTAGGAAATTATGGCCGTTCTTCTACCAAGAGGGAAATTTAAAACTAATTTGCATTTTAACGTCACTGGCGTAAATTTTGTCTCTTATCTTTCATATGTATATTTACGTCTTTTCTTTCGTCTTTAATTAAAATTCTTCCCCCATTTTGTGAGTCTTCTTGGGTTCCCTTGCCTAACGATGACAATTAATTACTGCTTATTACTCTCGGACGTTAAATGGCATTCAGTTAAGTGAGAAATTTCAGACGATAATCCAGTTATATTTTTTCCGGTATTTTTCATTTGTGTAGAAGGAACCTGGAGTTTTAGAATTCTTTTCAAAGTTTTGTTGAGTAGAGGGGAAAATGGCTAATGTGATGGTGTTTCCGGTGTAATTTACTAGAGTGAAATTCAAGTTTTATGAGTTTGATAACCAACTTTCATTCAAGAGGAAATTAACCTTTTATCTTTTTAATTGAAAGAGATAAAATTGTTCGAAAGTTAATTTACCATAAAAAGGAGCTAATAAATTATGTTTTTCCTAAGTGATGACAACATAGATTACAAAAAAGGTTTTGAATATTTCCTTTTATTCTAAACAAAAACTAAGTTTTATTCACTTTTTATAACTTTTGATTGTGTTTAGTTTAAAAATTAAAAAGAAGTTTAAAAATTAGAGAATAGTATTATTTATTATCTTAAATGGAGCATTTTTATATTTATAAATCTTTATGATGTTCCAAATACGCGCAAATTGAAACATTTATCATATTACACATTAAACTATTTTTCTATCAGTTTTCCATAAACATAATTAATATTTAAGTTTTTTTGACTGTATAATGAAAATAAAACACAACATTTTTAATTCAGTTTGATGTCTTTTTTATTTAATATCTTATTGTTCAAAATGTTTGTGTAAAAAAATTTATCAAAAGCAATTTTTCATAAATCTATTACAGAAATTTGATTAATATTTGCAATGTTGTTGATCCGTACTAAATTGGATATGGCACATTACTGAAAATGACTTTTAGAAAAACATTATTTGTATGTAGTAAGTTAAGTTTTTTTTTAAAATTTACGTGGAATTATGCGCCTATCAATTTCAATTATACACAATATAGAAGCAAAAATATGATATTAATTGGTTTTATTAAAAATTATTGGTTTTATCATTTACCAATCTTTGCTAATTTCTCTATAAGGAGTGTGATATTTTTTCTAATCTATATAAAAATGATTCATATGACCTTTTTTTACATTTTGACATTTAATAAACAACCATCCTTCATAAAATAAATGTGTAGAATAAACTTTTTTTTTTCAGAACTATTATAAAACAAAGGAAAAATCGAGGAAACTGTCTCACTTTTAACATGTTAATTATCAATGAATAGCCGAGTGAATATAATGAATTGAACTTCTCAAATTCATTCATACTGTTTAAAAAACTCAGAAGTGTTTTATTCCGTGTAATTCAGCTGTCGAGAAATCTTCATACACTAATTTAATCACAACCAAATAGGAATGAAAAAATTTTCTTTTTTCTATCTCCAAAATGACAAGAGTTTACTAGGCCGTTTTTTACATTTTGAGTGTCGACGGTACTATTTGAAGGTTGTAGGATTTTGTCATCTTGAAATAAAAAGTACCAGAGACATTCGTTTTACCCGTTTTTAAAAAAAAACTATTTTAGACACCTTTTAAATATTACTTTAAAAGAAAGCATACATTTTCAGAAACTTGAAGGTGGAACAAATTAAATACATCATTATCATTTACTGTGAACTAGGAACATTTCCTATTCCAGAAGCTTTTTATTATCAAATCTAACTTTTTTTAATTTTAAATATCACGGTTTTTAGTTAAAGGTGTGAGGGTACAATACATTTTAGAAGCACTATGAATGATTCAAACAAATAACTCATATCTGAATAAAAAAAATTAGTTTTACCTTTTAGTAAGAAAGAAATGTTCTTAATCAAATTATAAAAAAATATAATTGTTTTTGGATTTTACAAAGATACTTCCCCTCACCTGTATTTATAACTAAAAAAAGTAGTCGTTTAAAGCAATTAAATTTTGGGTTTTACTGTTTTTAAAAGGAAAGGTGAATTAATTTATAATAATTTTTACTTTTATTGAGAATTCAATATTAGATACGATTGGTCCGTTTTCGAAACCAATTTTAAGAGCATTAATTGGACAGATATTTTCTTTCCGGGTCACCATCCATCCTTTTAGCTATTATTTGATAAGAAGATAATTAAAATTATCTTCATATTTTCCGAATAAAAGTAAGCTTATTTTAAGGTAAAGATGACCGACCAATCATATTCATAATTGAAATGAATTTTTATTTGCATACACTTTTCTTAATTCTTTAAATGCTTACTTAAAACTATTCAAGAAAAAAATGAATTTTTATAGCAAGAATAGTTGTTATATCTTCTCTTTTCAATTAACAAACGTGTTTAGGGGTAGACATTAACCAAATATATTCCTAAAATTAAAATTCCAACTAGAGATCATCCGAATTTAAATACAAGAATACAACAGTGTATTATAAATTAATAATGTTATCTAGCACAGCACCTAAAACTCTTGGTGTTCGCTTGAGGAAAGGGATGGAAGAGGTTGGATTTCTGAGACACCAACGCCATCTGTGGAATAAACGGAGACTTTTCGAATAAAGATGGTGGGAAAATATGCTCATGTCATGCTATATATTGATATCAAGACAAAAAAATGTCTAATAATTAATATGATACTGTGATAATTACTTGATTATTAAATAATTTCACTATATCTAACATTATTTTTTTTAATCATTTCATCAAAGAATACTCGTATTTTTATAATATTCTGGTCAATTTCTAGTTACTTTTTCTTTTATTTCGTGCAACAGATGGTTATTTTCGACAGAAAACTTTTTTTTAACAATAATTAAAATAGTATATATCGTTCTGTATGTTATAAATGTCTTTATTACATACAGTTTTACAGTCTAAAGACCATTTTTTGTCCTAAAAATTTACATAATTTGCTTATTTAAAAAAAATTAATAAATAAACAATTCTTTGATAAGTTTTTACATCCCTGTCACTTCAAATGTCATAGAGAGACAGGGTATATGAGAAAAATTATTTTACTTATTTATTTTTAAAATTTCTATAGGTTGTTTTTAGGATACATTTTGGTGTGGTTTTTTAAAGGACCGCACTATACACATATTCTTTTATATTGCTTTTTTGTTTATTGGACACGCTTCACACTATTTCCAACGGAAACAGAAGGTATCAAAATTCACTAATCCTGTGACTTTCGTGAATTTGTACAACGTTTCCTTTTACTTAAAAAAAAAAAAACATTACCAATCCTAATACAATTAAAATAATTAAGTCTATCATTCATCTAAATTTTCATAGTTTCATTAGTTACTTGATTTTTCTTGTTCATATTTGAGCACTTTTTGAAACAATTTAAGATTGAAATTTGTCAAGACATATTCTCCATACGCTTTAGAATTTAATTAAACACCAACTCCAAGATAAATCACTCAAAGAAATTTTCATTATCAGACGAAAACCTTCTTTGGCACAACTTAAATCCCTTCGATTGAACACGGTATTTCATTTGTTTCATTTTCCCAAAATTAAACCAGTCATCGCGCTTCTCTCTCTCTCCTCTCTCCTTCCGCATCCGTCATTAGTCACCCAGATGTGTTTGCTCTTTTTTTAGAACGAAAGAAGCATGGCCGTTCCACTCCCACACGATATTACACTCTTCCTTCTGTTTACACTCCTCCTGACTGAAAAGAACGCCTTTTCGAACACCATAAACGTGTCGACCGCGACCATTCCACTCCTCACATACAAATCGTTTGGCTGCTCTTAAATCCTCCAAACAGAATGAACGGAAGGAACGAGAAAAAAAAAGGCTAAGAGTTGAGTTGAGATGTACTTGTAAATCTTATCGATGACTTATAAACAGATGTGATGCCAGATCCCATGCAACTTGAAGTGGCCCCGCGAAGAAGTCATCCATAAGTGATAGGGAGGATGGAATCTGATTGAGGGAAACCAGATTTCGTTCTTGTGTTCTTTTGCGATTCCACCGTCCTTGTGTAAATAAATAAACGGGTTTATCTATAGAGATATGGAATATTTATTTCAAGGGCTTGGCATCAGTGCTTTTAATCAGAATGACTCCTCCTCGGGTGGCGTCCTGACCTTTGATAGCCGTGTTATTGCCTCGCTTACAACTTTATTACGGCGTGTTTAGGCGTGCTTCTTTTCCTTCTTCTGTCAACGGGGTAAGAAAAAAAATTTTTTGCAGCACGTGAAACGAAGTGCTAAGGAATGTTTAACAGGAACAAGGAGATAAGAGACTTTTAAGTTCTTGATGGTTGCGATGAAAAGTTGAATGAATAGCTTCTTCCGCGTGGCTACTTGTGAAATGATAAGAGGAGTACTGAAGAAAATGTGCGGTCATAAATGTTTCACTTTAGATTTGATAAAACAGAAAGGAGTACTGTATTTCATGCAGGCTCTTCACATTCTCCCATTGATGCTTAGATTAAATATAATTTCAAATGCCTAGCAACCATTAAGTTGTTTGTCCCAGGGGAAACATACACAAAAGATTCCGTTGTCTACTGAAGTAATTCAATTCAAAATTAATCGAATAACGTACTTAATGAAGATTTTTTAGTTGCTTCAATTCTTTGTGAAAATATAAATAAATTTCTGGTCTCAGTAATACCATATGCTATAAAATCAGGAAAATAAAATCAAAATCAACAAAGAAATTTACAACAAATTTAAAGCTTAATTAAGAAATCTAATATTCCAGTTTATTTTAATTAATAGAATGATAAATGCAAGGAGTAAATTGAATTAATAGAAAACGCAACGTTTTAGGAAAAGTTCAATTACAATATTAATAATAGTTTCCTTTTTTGCTAGAAATAATTTCAAATATGTAGATTCATAGCTGAGAGTACCGTAATGTTTCCTATAATTCTTTCTTTTTTAGATACTTAACTATAAATTTGAATATAAACAATAGACCCTACAGAGAAATTGTACTCAATTGAAGTGGCTGTTAAGTATATTCCCCTCACTTTCATACTTTTTGTTGGTTTTCATCCGATGAAACCAATCATTTACTTTAAGGGCATACACGAAAATACCAATTTAAACCAACTACTATCAGTTACTTTCCATTAACGTAACTACAAGATATGTATGCTAAGCTGACGATAATAATTTCAGTGATACCTATGTAGTTAGAATTTCCTATGAGCTGATAGTACAGAATTCTCTAATAATATTGGGATTCATCGGAACAATTCAAGCTTGCAAAACCAGAAACCCAGACATGAATTGCAGGAATTCTCTCTATATCAGTTCCTTATTGAATAACGAAGCCATGGAAAGATAACCCGTATCAATTTAGCCTTATTGAATATAAGTTCTGCATCGTCTATAAACAAACCTACATGCATATTACATAAATAATATACTATTATTACAATCCCCCTTTCTTTTCTTATCTGATGAATACTTTTAGGTTTTATATTACATTTAAAACATACCACTATTACCACACGTTCATAGCAAATTATTAAAAGAGAAAAGTTCACTTGTTTTGATGTACTTAGTGGCAAATAACTATAAATAAAGTCTATATGTCAGTGTAAAAAGAAAGAGATACTCGAAGGTTTTAAAAAAAATCAAATATTATAGCGCTTAGTAAAATATACAGGTTGTTTCAAAAGTCCCTTTCAAGGCTTTATTTGGAAACAACGTCTCTTAGGGCCATGGAAGTAAGGTCTGCCCCTAGGTAAGTGACCCTGAAGAATCCATTGAGATGACTTACAGCGCCTCTAGTGGCTAAATAAGAAAGTTAAGGAAATAGAGCAAAAACCTCAATGGAAGTATTGTTTCCAATTTTATAAAAACTCACTGAAAAAATTTCATGAAAATTTCGTGGATATTTTAGAATGGGAAAATAGCACTTTTTTCAGGCCTATAAAGGAAAAAGTTCTCAAATGTGCAAGTTGTTTTTATTAAATTTTGTCTTTATTCAACTAAAAAACAAAAAACTACAAAATAACACTGAAAAACTTGCAAATTTGCGAACTAAACCGTGAAAGGAACTTTTAAAACACTCTGTTTAATTAATAAAATTCCAATAAACTGAACTTTATCCGGAGAGGAATTTCAAAATAACTAACTTTGTCTAGTATAAAATCTTTTTGGTGTTGAGATTATGTGAACCTGTGGGATTATGTATCACAATTACAGAAAACAAGCTTTACTTAACCTTTAAAGATAAGAATTTGTAATGAGATGAGAATTTTCGAAAATTAAATTCAATACTAACAAAACAACATTTATGACCACTGTGATAAAGTCAAAATAAATCTTTGATTTTGAATTTCTAAAATTATTAGATTAGAAGAGAAAGTGCAACAAACTTTTCACTTTTCTATAAAATATTTTTACGTATAAACTACGAAATGTTTATAATATTTTAACAATAAAAATTTCTAAATTTTGACTCTATCAAGCACTTAGATATTATATCTAATTAATATCAATTATTCCTTTAGAAATAATCTGGTAACAGAAATTTCTAGAAAAATATTATAACTATCTTTGGATGAGAGTCGGGTTTTTCGGTACATAGTTGAAATGTCATGAAGAGATTCGATGGAAATATAAAAGGTAAATTTAAATATACCCCCATTAAAATGTAACTACTACAAATTAAATTTTCTAATACCTTAGAAAACTTCATTAAATTTTTTTCATGCGAGTAAATACATAATTATGTATTTAATTTGCATAAATCGAATACAAAATATCAATATCAGCCTAACTCTAAATGGGCTATTCCATAAAAAAGTGGACACGAGGGTTGAAATTTCAAATTATAAATTATGAGGATATAAATTATGCATCAAATTAAAGGTAAAGATACGATCTAGATAACTTTATAAAATTGTGTTTGTGTATCAGCTATTATCAAAGTCTAAATTGATTATACTAGTTTATTCAGTAAATAACCTTAAAATTACAAAATTTACACTGTATCACACTCGTCACAAATCCTGTCACTGCAGAAAAAAATCTTAATTAAATTACTTAATTTTTTTTAGTAAATTTATGTATCATATACTTAATTTGAATCTCCTTTAAAAGGAAAAAAATGTTTCACTCATGGAAGTTTCATAAATATTGACAAGAATTTAAACAATGTCAAAAAGGCGCCACACCAACCCGCCACAACACTTTAAAATTTTATTTCAAAAAATTGAAAATTGATGGTTTTATTTTTCCTCAAATATTGAAGAACCTAATGAAAATGCTTTTTAGGGATTCATTCGTTATTATATCCCCTAGAACAGTGTTTCCCAACCTTTTTTCGATCCTTGCCCCACCAAAGCCTTTCTAAAATTTCCATGTCCCCCCAAGTCCTTTATTTTTTTTTTTTTTTTTTTCGAAAATCCTTCTTGAAAAGTAATAAAACCTGGTGGTCCATGCCCCACCTGGGGGGGCAATTTGATTATAAACTTTCAAATTACCCCACTTTGGGAAAAACTGCCCTAGAATTAAGATACAAACTCTAAAATTGTGTCTGAATGTCACACCCGTCACAATGGAATGGCCCTAATGATACTGCATAGTAAGTTGTCTCATGCTCATCGGTTTGAAGGTTTTCTGTTTAATTGTTAAATTTGCTTAATTTTTTAAGGAATTACTTACCTTTATCCTAAAAACATACTTGCACAAAACTAATTATTTATTCAAGTAATAGATTATTAGCAAAACAATATCCTTAACATCTCTAACCCATACAATGAAAATTCAAAAACATAATACTTCAGATTTCTTTAATAATTTTTTCCAGATCGAGTTCTTGGGAAGTTCTCTAATAAAAATACAAATCTGAGTGCAAAAAGATGATGGAATGTGAAGAAATTAATTAAAATCTGCAAACATTTATTATTTTTTGGTATAATCGAAAGAGATTGTGCGAAGAAATAAGAAACATTATTTTAAAGAAGAAAAATCAGTATTGATCTTCTTAAAAACAACAAATCTTAAATTGAAACAAACAGAGGAATTTGGGAATTTTACAAAATAACCACGAAAAATTCTCAAATGTAATTAACTTCAAAACTATTCGACAAAATTTGAAGGTAAATAGAAAATTCTATGCTTATGGAAAAAAAAAATACGTTATATTAATCCTTGAAGAAGCTTTTTCAAAGCTCTTTTATCTTTGATAAAAAAAATGTCTAGGTATTAAAATCATGAATAAATCCGGAATATCAGTACTTCAGAGTTTTTTTAATAAAGATTCCTTATAAATAACTTCTCAAAATAATTTGTGAGTATACTTACTAATTTGAAATGAGATAGTTTACTACAACGTAGTAGGTAGAGATTACACACAGAAGATTTTTCTTCATTTCTTTAAATTATGTGCTTAATTAAGGGTTTTTCCTAAGGGTTAATTTATAACTTAAGTTTTTTTAAAGGAGTGACAGCTGTATAACTATTTACAGAACCAAAATTTGGTAAGGAAAAGAAATGGAGTAAATATTATTGTATTGTAGTGAGAAGAAGAACAATAGCAAATATTTGTGTTCAAAAAAGTACACATTTTCTAATTATCGTTTTTTAAATTCAAATAACTATGGTTTTTGTCAAAACCGACACTTTGCTATTAAGAAGTTTTTCGCATAATTTATATTTTCTTTAACATTAGGTGAGATCAAGATATAATTCCACCGTATACCTACTCATTTAAATGACTTTCTTTTAACTTACACCATTTACTTTTTTAACAAATGGAAAATGTCTTGATGAGATTTTGCAATCACAAATGAATATTTTAAAATTGTACTAATATTTTCCTGTTGAGCCCCATATATTTTTGTAACTGTAAGGGATATTTTTTGTATCGAAGTTATTTAACCCTCAGCTCTTTATAGATACTCTATACAGCATAAAAATGCCCGAAGAATTTTAACTCTACGACCCATAATTTTCAAGAAAATCGCGACATAAAAAGGTAAGACATCATATCCAGTTTACGCTAAATGTTTATGGCAAACGTGAACGTAGTTATTTGCATATGTTTGCAGAGTATTGTGATAAAAATATACTTTGATAATCTATAATAATAAAAGAGCTTTACCACTCACTCACTCATCAACGCACAGCAAAATCTACCGGGGCTAAGGACTCGAAACTTGGTAGGGTCAAAGACCTTACGGTGTATACGCGCACTAAGAAGGGATTTTTCGAAATATTTTTTTTCTGACCCACAGGGGGGTTTGGAGCGTTTTCGACGTTTTCGAGCCCAGCGGCGTCCCAAATGACCCCAGATCTTTGTTATTTCGCAGGAAGGTACCTAGCAACAATTTCTAGAAAGGCATTTTTCAAATTTTGGATATTCGAATTTTAAGAGGTCTGAATATTCCAAAAACCCGTTTTTGCTGAGCATAAACCAAGTTTTATATTTTCGAAGAAAACAATACCGAGAAATCGATATTACGAATTGAACTGTTGGTAATACCTTCTTGAGAGAATTTCAAAGAAAGTAATTTCTGGATTTTTCGATATTCCATTCTGGAGGGGGTGCACAGGGGTTTGAATATTCACTCCCGTTTTTAGTTTTTGTATCCTAGCACCCACATTATTAATGTGATTGTTATGAAATTTTAGCATGTTGTTCCTCACATAACCAGGAAAGTTTGCGAAAAAGAATTTTCTGAATCAAAACATTCCAAGGAGCCTTTTTTGTCCCTTTTCTAAATTCTTATGCTTAGCCTTCAATGTTAAATTTATTGCGGTTATTGCTCTTTCCAGGACACGCAAAACCTCTATTGTTGGAAATATTTATTTTGAAATGTTTTATAACAGGTGAATTTTTAAAAAATGTGATAAAGAAACGATTTAATGATTAAATAATTTTTTTTATGATAACCAAAAACCGTTCCACTGAAATTTTCTATTAATCTGATTATTTCTGATTTTTTCTATTTAATCAATTTAAGTATTTCCAGCAAAGTTCAAATTAAACAATATTTTATCACAAGCATTTTCAGTGTCGATTCAAATGATGTTTACTTTTATTTCATGTTTGAAATTTCTTTCAATGTATGAGTTGGTGATAAATCAGCAAAGGGGGGGGGGTTCAGGGGGTCTCCCCCTGATTTTTTAAAAAAAATTATCGTTATTAAAAAATGGTTATAAACACTAATTCTAAACCGGTTTTTTAAGATCTTAAAAAAGTATAAAAGTATGTAGTATATTTAATTGTTTTGTATTTATAAAATTTAGCGGGATAAGGGGGAAATATGTTTTATCTATAAACATTGCTGTTCAATAATATATCTTTATTGTGAGCGAAGGCGGAGAAATTTCCCTTAAATATACATTTATACCAATTGCAGAAATGGATGGAGGGAGAAAAGGACTAAAGAGAAAAAAATAATGGGGTTCAGAAGGTCCCCTGATTTTTTTTCTATTTTGAAAAATTACTCTTTAAAAACGGGGATGGGGATTTCACACATTAAATCTAAACAGGTGGTATTTTTAAAGTTTTTTTTTACATCTTAACGAAGTGGTATGACATCAAAAAGGAATCCTAGCGGGAAGACTGTTGACTTTATTGCATCTAAACGATAATTCTTATTTATTTTAACACACAGTTTGGTAAGCCTTTTATCCCCCGAGCAACGGCGGGCATATCAGCTAGTAATATATAATAATTGATAATAATATTTAATATAATATATTTCGAACGGATATGAGGTCACATTTTTCTAAAATAAATTATGCGTAGCAGAGGTATAGTTCTAAGAAATCTTTCTGTGAAGAATTTGGGTGGACTTGTTGAGAATGGCTGTGTATAACAAACCGTATTTCTCATTTAATCAGCAATATCCACTTCCCTTTCAAGATGCCTCATTGCAATATCCACACAAAAGCAAGACTTTTTCCTCTCACTTTCCTTTTTTATCTTTCTACGATTTTATAAGTATTCCGACCCATTCACATGTTTCGGACGTTGTTCCAAATGAGATTTTTTCCCTCCCATAAAACACGGGCTTACAACGGCAAGGGCTGATGACCTCGTTGGACGTCCTTTCATAGGTTTCTCGTGTTTACCAGAGCACTAGTGCTCCATGGAGCCACCCGTGCGAAAGAAGCTGTAGCAGTGTCGAGGCTATATCACCAAGGGTATAATAGAATGGTATTGCCCCGTAATTGGAAATAAAAGGATCAGGGTCTGAAAGGCGAATTGGCCGTAGAGATTGAGGGTTCTTGACCTTATCAGACTCATCGGATTTGTTCTAAAATCCTTCTTGATGGACACTTTGTGGGAAAGCCTTGTCTATTACGGTTTGCATCATTTGTATGGTATTATTTGTGTTTCAACTGAAGTTTTCTTTCATATGTCCTCATCATTCCAGAAATCGTATTCACGGGTGAATAAACCCTGAATTAAAGTCAAATATTACCACAAGAACATTACTCGCATCTTTTTAGACGATTTTTTAAGAAGTCAATATGAGGTGTACATGTGGAACTACTTGAAGTAAAGTCCTTCATACAAAACAATCCTTCAAATCTCATTTCATTACTCTCTCGTAACTATGGGAGATCTATTAAACACATATTTTTTCATCTCACTAGGTAAAAATTTCCTTTTTTTATATAAGAACTCATGAGAATGTGACTGGTAATCCCATATTAAAAATGACAACCAGCTGACATACCAATCATAATTCATGCTCACATCTTACAAAGTGGAATCTGAAAACATCCCTGATGAAACACGACTCATCAGAGCAACTTTTTTTTTCTTCTTATAATCAAATTCTAACATAGTCAAACCCAACCAAAGAACCTTCCTTCGCCCCAGATTTTTACACAACTGCTGCGAACTCTCACCCCGAGAAGAATCTAAAGTTTCACATTCATCAAATTTACTCGCAATCCTTAAAAAGCTCTACTTTTTCTCAACACATCCATCTACATGCCCCTTTATTTCCAAGCCCTGAAGGTTCACAACGCAAACTAACTTCCAAAATTAGCACCCTCAAACTCTCTGCATTTACCAGAGAGAGCTCCAGGGCAAGTTCGAACGAAAAGTTAATCGCAACAGGGAAACAAAGCACTGTCACGGAGGGGGGCATTACAGCGACAATTAGCCCACAGGATTAATGCCCCACACCCAACCCCTTTTACCCGGTGGAATATATATCCCCGGGCATCCATCTCAGCCTTTTGATTTCCGGAGCTATATCGTTTGAATGAGGGTGTGTTTGTTTGCTCTTTTCGAGTTGGCATCGGTAACAATGGGTGGCGGGGGGTATAAATAGGCTGTCAGAGCTGACTTTTCTGAAGGATGCTCACGAGAGGAAGGATTAGATTGGGAATAAAGTCTTTCGAAGGAATCCCATTGTGATGGGGTTATCTGCGAAATTAAGGTGTCAGTTGTATTTTTGCTGCTCGGGAATCAATTGGGTTTAAGGAGATGTAGAATTATTTGTAGTTAAGGGAAAGATCGTGATTTGTATTGATCGTAACGAAATGACGATTCTCTCATTCTCTACCATATATTTCTCTTTTCTTATCTTTCTCTACATCTTTTTCTCTCATTTACATTTTAAATTTCTCTCATTTTAAGTTGTGGTGCAGTGGACAGATTTTCTTGATTGCCCTCTTGTGCTAGGTGAATGAATAACCGCCTCAAATTTTCTATACGATTTAATGGAAATATCTTTCTTCTCTAAAATTTCCTTTTCTCATATACTTTGAAATTAGTACTTTTAATCAAAAAATAGAATTTAGAACTTCAAACCATCGACACTGTTCAAAGATTTTCAGAAAAAATATCCTATCTCACTTTACATTTGAGAAATCCAAATGTTCAGATTCAAGTTTTTAACTAAACATCCATTCAATATCATAATGATTTTTTATAACCAGAAAGAAGATGTTAACTATCAAATATTTTAAAAGGTAAGAGTTATAAATTTCATTTAAAGAAATGTGATTTACTCGTCAACCAATATCAATCCCCTCAAACCAAATAAATATACATTTCTTTAAAGCTTTAAGCCTGTTTAATAGAGAAGTTAAGAATTCTTCAGATAGCTGTATAATTGTCCAGCTTTAGATCCCCATTCTTTTTAAATTGGCTATTTATCTCTCTCAAATACATCGAAATAACTATACTCAGGCGAGTATATTTTCTGTCTAAAAGATTCCCTGAGACACCATGGCACTTTACAATTTCAAACACCCAAGGGTTTAATTGAAAGGGTTTGGGGCCATTCCCATAAAAACGTTTTAGACAGTACTGTAACTTAGAATTAGCATCAGAACACAAAATCCAACGCTTTCCATTAAGGGAGTCATCGAAGTGTGTCTCTTAGTAACTTATTTAGCTTTTAACCGGTCTTAGATGGAGGTTCAAACATTCACACTCCCCTCCCAACGATATTTAAGGACTTCAAACAAAACTAAACACCACTTTCGATCGTTCCTAAATGCCATCTTCAAATTGACACCCACCTCCCTCGGAGACCCTCCGACGATTTACAACAACAGATCCGGATCATCCCTCCCTTTTAGCCCGCACTTTCGGAGTTGGACGTTTACAAAGTGTGCTGTGAGGATAGTGTCGACTTGAGCGTGCATCGACAACAACACAGCGTTGGCGAACATGGACAGTGGCTGAGAGACGTACGAAACATCGCGAGTCTCATAGATGAAAGGATTACTGGATAAGTTATGAATTCAATAGAAGAAGCAATGAAATAAAAGGGAGATAATCCCCTATATAATAAAGGGAGTAATAATACGTAAATCATACGTAGCGGAAGAAATTTCTATCAAATTGGGGATGATTAAAAAACACCGAGGAGAAAGGAAGGGGATTTTGAAAGGAAATGTGTTTCAGTTATTCTTACTTTGTTTTTGGTTGGATGGATTTTCAATCAAAATTGTTTCGTAAAATATTAAGTTTTAGTTTCATTTGAAACAAAGATTTTTACGGTACTTAAGGGAGGGAAAATTCCTAGTTAATGAACTAGGAAATGAAGCGGCTGACGTGAGTCTTTCTGCTTTGAGTTTTGGTAGCATCTGTTGACCTGGGCACTCTTTTTATCACCCAACCTTATTTTTATAATAGAATGTTAATGAAAAGAAATTAATGTGACTATTTTCATCCTAATGAGTGCTCTAATACTCGATTGGGTAAATTTCAATTACAAAAAATAACCTCCCTGATAAAAATTACCATAACCGTGAAAATTAAACACTCAAAAAAGCCGTCCTGTCACTAATCCTAACCAAAAGTGGCTTTGGGTGAGAATAGTTAGTATTGATAATAGTATAGGGCCAGGGATACTATGTAGGCAGGGTTTCTTCTACGTTGAAAGAGGTTTTATGTGCACTCTACTTCTTCTTATTCTATGATCATAGCAAAAGCTAGGAGGAACAGAGCCTTGTGACGTCAATTAAGCGTTCGAATTCCGTTCGAATCGAAGCACCCCCCTGGAGAACGGGGCTTCCAAATGGAGCTACTCTGTTTTCCGATTAGCAGGATCTGCGCTTTTTTACGTTCCATTTGAAGTGTTGTCTGGGCCCGACTTGGGAATTTCGGGAATGGAGATTTTTGCTCGGCTGGGCTCCGAAATCGATGCAGGTGGACCGTTAAGGGCTTTGGATTGCCTTGTTTACCGAGGAGGTTAAAGGGAGTGTTTTCTAATGGAGTTATAAAAGGTGTACAGTGCTCTAAAAGGACAAACTAAAAGCCTCAGACAACAATCTTAAAGTAGGGTTAAGGAAATGTGTATTGAAAGCTAAATAGTTTACCTTTTAATGCGTTTGCTAACAAAATATATTAAGTTAATCCACAAACGAACAATTTGGATTGTCAAAAGGCATCAATGTAGTTTAAAACTTGTTTAGTTTCTAATTTGACAGAGGAAAATTCTTAATTCTCTTAAATAAGCACTTTAGTGCTTATTTCAACCGAATATCCAACACAAGATTTTGATAAATTAAACAAAAAGTAGTAAAAAGTATAGATGATAATAAAATAGATGGTAAAAAGTATAACAATAATGAAACTGTTCAGTACCCGGAACAAAATGACACTGAAAACTCCATCATGAAAACAAAAACCTACAAAAATAATAAAATTGATTCCATTATGTGTTTGTTTGAAACTGTTTTCTTCTAGCAGATTTAGAAATAGGTATCTTTACATGCCATCACTTCTTAGAATGTTTACCACGTTGCAGATGAAACCAATATCAAGAGTTAAAAAATAAATTTTAACATCATCAATGTTTAAAAATATAAAGTTAATTAGTTTAATATTTCAGTACATAAAAAAGAAACAGGGATTTTGGTCGTTTAAATTCTTGAGTTAATTTTGTAATCTAATTCTCCATGGCTGCAAAATATTTCTGTATACTTTCCCAAGAAATATTTATCGATTTTTTTTCCCAAATAAAAAGACTACCTAAAAAAAGTTAATTTTGTGTCCTTAACTGAGGGTGGGTTCAAGTAAATACTCAGCATGCAATGTACTTGGATATTTATTATACAGATATTCTTAAGTAATAAGACCGGTACAGTACTTAGCTCCAGGGATTGATAGCTCGTCTTACACATGCGAACCAGTCCTATTTATCCGTTCACTCGGTTACAGTTGTAGTTACCGCTGTATTACCATTATACCAAGCACAAGGTAGGTAGGTAGATCGATTCCACCAAGGTAACTGTTCGAGTCCTACTTAAGCCCACGACACCCCTCTCGACTTAATTCGGATAACCAAGTCTGTCTGGAGGTTTCCGGACTCTGGTTGACCTTCGTGGTTCCACTCTAGGATTTGGATCTGGTCTGTGTCCTAGTGGACTGGAGATCACTGATGAACCGGACTCCACTCTGGGATCTGGATCGGGTCTGGGTCCTGGGGAACTGGACTGGTCTTGTGGTGGAGCCGTTTGGATAGGTTGGGACAGCGGAGATGCTGGTTCCGCTGTTGGCTCAGGCTCGGTTGTCTCCGGACGTACCTCGGCTTCGGCTGGTCTCCAGCTTTTCCAGGCTGGAACATCATCAGCGTCCCTTTGGAGATGGTCTCCTGCTGGTCTGATTTGATCCACGTGTCGGCGCTCGAGATTCCCGTTCACTTTCACAGTATAGTGGAGTTCTCCATCTTGATTTAGGATGGTCCCTATCTTCCATCTGGAATTTGCAGAACGGTAATCGCGAATTGCGACTTTTTCACCAACCTCGAACTTCCTGTCCTGAAAATCAACGTCTTTTCTGATCTTATGGTGGATCCTTTCCTTCTGATCAGGCAGTAGAAGATCGAGTCGTGTCCGGATCTCTCGTTTGAGAAACAGCATGGCCGGACTTTGGGATGTTGTCATATTCGGTGCTTTCCTGTAATTCATAAGGAAAGTTAATACCTTTTGTTGGATCGTTCCAGGGTATCGTTGCATTGCTCTTAGAGACTGCTTCAGTGTATACACGTAACGTTCCGCCTGCCCGTTGGTTGAGGGTTTAAAAGGCGCACACGTTTTGTGTTTTATTCCGTTTTTATTTAGAAACTTTCGAAACTCTGAAGATGTGAATTGGGGCCCATTGTCGCTTACTAAAACAACGGGAAGTCCAAATCTGGAAAAACAGTCCCTTAGGCACTCAATCGTTTTAGATGCTGTCGTAACTTTCATAGTATAAACCTCTAACCATTTTGAATAGGCATCTACAATAACTAGAAACATATGCTCGAAAATTGGTCCCGCGAAATCAACATGAATTCTCTCCCAAGGAAAACTAGGATATTCCCAATGATGAACACGAACCTTAGAAGGATCAGCTTTATGCTTAAAACAGTCCTTGCAGTTCCTCACTGTTTCCTCGATATCCTTGTCAATGTTGAACCAATAAACAAAAGAACGAGCTATAGCCTTCATTTTAACAGTTCCCAAATGTCCTTCGTGAAGTTCATCGAGAACCTTCTTCTGCAATACCCTAGGAACCCATACCCGCTGACCATACATTATGCACCCATCTTCTATACTATACCTTGCCTCTTTCCCCTTCAAATCTTTACCTTTCAGTAGGTCTTGTAACAGAGGACCTAACTCACTATCTGTCTTTGTAGCTTCCCGTATTTCCCTTGCTGTTACCGGCAATGTCTCTATCTGTGACATCTGGAATATTTTGACATCGTCCATCACCTCGAAATCTTCAGATGCTTTCGGGAATCGGGACAGGAAATCTGCGTTTCCGTGGTCCTTCGTGTTTCTGTACACAATGTCGAACTGAAAAGATTGCAAAGTTAGTGCATAATGTAAAAGTCTAGTTGCTGTTAAAACAGGCAACCCTTTTTTCGACCCAAAAATATGAACTAACGGTCGATGATCTGTAATTAAGGTAAATCTACTACCTTTTAAATACAAGTAAAACTTTTTTACAGCCCAGACGATCGCTAGTGCTTCCTTATCTAACTGTGAATACTTTCTCTCAGTCACAGTTAGTGTTCTTGATGCGAACGCTATAGGCCTTTCCCTTCCACCTGGGAAAACGTGAGAAAGCACACCCCCTACTCCCACTGGCGATGCGTCTGTTGCCAATGATATAGGCAAGTTGGGGTCATAATGTGCTAGAACCCTCTCAGAGCAAATTTCCCTTTTAATTCTCTGAAAAGCTTTTTGACATTTATCTGACCAAAAGAACTTGACATTCTTTTTAGTCAACTCATTTAGTGGATTAGCTATAGTTGATAAGTTTGGGAAAAATTTACCATAAAAGTTCACTAACCCCAGAAAACTTTTTACCTCATGTACATCTTTTGGTACATTCGCGCTCACAATAGCAGAAATCTTCTCATTTGTTTTATGTAACCCCTTAGCGTTTATTTTATGTCCTAGAAAATTAATTTCATCTTGAAAAAACTTACTCTTTTTCAGATTAAGCTTTAATCCATGTTGCTTACACTTCTCGAAAAAAATTTCTAGAACCTTAAGATGCGACTGTTTGTCTTTACCAGTCATTCTTGCATCATCCATAAACACTTTTACACCCTCCATGCCTTGAAACAACCCGTCAACGTAACGTTGCCAAATCGCTGGTGCCCCGTTCAATCCAAACATTAATCGTTTGCATACATACAACCCCTTATGTGTATTAATTGTCAAAAGTTTTTGACTTTCAGGATTAACCTTCATTTGCAAATAGGCATGGCTGAAGTCTACTTTTGAAAATTGATTACCACCATTTAAACTAGAAAATATTTCCTCTAATTTAGGTAATGGGTGTTGAGGCACTACTAGATTTGGATTTAAAGTTACTGAGTAGTCAGCACAGAGTCTTATGTTCCCATCAGGTTTTACAATCGGGACTACTGGAGTCGCCCATTCAGAACTTTCTGCTTTTTCTATGATTCCCTCTTTTTCTAACCTGGCGATTTCCTCTTCTACTCGGGTTTTTAGTGCAAAAGGTACGTTTCTATACCTACAAAATATCGGTTTTACCCCCGGTTTTAACTCCAAATTAACTTCATGATTGTTAATTTCCCCAAGTTTTTCATCGAACAGAACTTCGTACTTTTCCAAAAGATCATTCAATTCCAGAGTTTTGACCGATCTGATTGCATTTAAATTTTGCCAGTTTAACTTCAATTTGTATAACCATTCTCTACCCAAGATTGTTTCTAAATCTTGTTTTACAATATACAAATTTAACTTCAGAACTTGTTCATCATATTGAACTTTAACTGTAACATACCCTAGTGGTACTACTGTATCCTCACTATAGGTTTTAAACACCAACTTTGTAGGCTGAATCTTTTTATCAGAAATTTTCCTGAATTTCCTTAAGCTCATAACACTAACTGTCCCCCCTGTGTCTACTTCCATAGAACAGGTCTGATCTTCAATTTTTAAATTGATCATGATCGGAGGTCTCTTTGGTTCCTCTTCACTCAAAGTGTTATCCCACGCATTCAACCCATACATTGGAATTTTATCTTGGCTTTCTGTGGAACTTTCCTTTAGGTCCACCCGACTTTGCTTAGCCGCTTTTCGTTTCACTGCAAAACAAGCTTTCGAAATGTGCCCAGTCTTGTGACAAAAATAACACTCACTGTTTTTAAACTTACAGTTCCTACTAGTATGATCAGTACCAGTACATCGCGTACAAGATTCATTTTTACCCTGAGGCAAATTACGCTTTTTGTCACTTTTATAACCCCTGTTTTTAGGTTTTTCACTCATGGCATTTATGTTTGCAGAACTACCCAAGACATCACTAGCACCCTTGTAAGCTCTTTCCATAGCTAACGCTATTTGCACCGTCTTATCTAAATCAATATTGTCCTCTTCGAACAATCTGTCCAAGATCATCTTGTTTCGGAGCCCACTTACAAATACATCCCTTAGCATTATATTTAACATTTTGCCATCATAATCACAATTTACCGCTAAGGCACGTAATTCAACTAAGTAAGTGTTGATCGTTTCCCCTTCCTGCTGTTTACGATTTAAAAATCGGTGACGTGAAGGTATAATCAAAGGTTTTGGCGTTAAATGTTTTCGTAGCACTGCTTTCAAGTCCTCCAGACTTTGAGCTGATGGTAGGTTAGGAGCCAACAAATTCTTTAAGAGTTGATACAATTTAGGACTTAAACTTGAAATTAACACTTTAGCTCTCTGCTCGGCAGGAACCTTCTGTATGTCCATATAATTTTCGAGACGTTCCAAAAAAGAGTCGAACAGTTCCGATTCCTCATTAAACTTTTCGAATTGAACTGCTACCTTTTGATTACTTCCTAATCTATTTGCCAAAGTATTAATCAGCTCTTGATTTTGTTGCAGAATTTGGGCTACTTGCGCTTCCATCGTTTAGCAGAATAAAATTTTTCTTCTTACCAATCTTTCCAGGTAATCGCACCAAAACAAAACTCCAGAAGATGAACTTGCTGTATCCATTAAAACTGTCGATTTGGCATCCCCGTCGCCATCTTTTGTGTCTTTGACTGAGGGTGGGTTCAAGTAAATACTCAGCATGCAATGTACTTGGATATTTATTATACAGATATTCTTAAGTAATAAGACCGGTACAGTACTTAGCTCCAGGGATTGATAGCTCGTCTTACACATGCGAACCAGTCCTATTTATCCGTTCACTCGGTTACAGTTGTAGTTACCGCTGTATTACCATTATACCAAGCACAAGGTAGGTAGGTAGATCGATTCCACCAAGGTAACTGTTCGAGTCCTACTTAAGCCCACGACACCCTTGCCACTGGTATGTTTATAAATTCAAGGTAATGAATCACCAGCGAGAGCATAAAACGTTTACTATCCTTCGCAAGAAAAATAATTCCTAAGAAGAAGTGGACATTTAACCGTGCTTTTCTCTGCCATGCACAGCTTAGATTTTCAATTGAATAAAGAGTTTGCTTCACCTATTTTTATGTATCATGCAAGCTTCATTTTTCAAGTTCCAGATACTCTGAATGGGGTAGGAAAAAATCGTTCATGAATTTATTGAATGCGTACAAGGGTAGGGGGGACATAACCGGCGATATTTTTTTTTGCGTGCTGGTGTTTTTCTTAGCTTCAGAGTTCTTATTGAAGTCTTATAATAACTCGTCTCAAATTTGTATTCATGTTTATTCATAAGGTATAAAAATATTAAAGCTTAAAACACGAATTTTCTTCGATGCGGCTGATGTAGCGTAGAAGAATTTGATTAGAATAAGACGGGGGGTGTAAAAAGGGATGAGAAAGCCCTTTTTCCTTCTTATTTTCTGGCAACATCAAAGGATTCTTGAAGGCTGCACGCTTCGGCAAAAATAAACGCGAAAACAGGATGAATTTTAAAATCCTTCGATCTATATTTTTACTTAACAAGCATAAATGTTTGTTCTCATGGATATTGCTTTTGTGTTTTTTGCGCTTTTCCTTTGTGTGAAACGAGTAAAAAGTTTAGAAATTTTTTCAAAAATTAAATTTAATCCCAACGCTTTGAGCCGTGGCGTTCTGAATCACAGTTTTTATGCATGAGAGAAGAAATAAAATTCAAGGTTTAAAATTAATACCCTAGAAGTTGCTGTGAATGCATTTGAAACTGAATATTTGAATACAAAAGCATGTCTCAAGCGTATTCTTAAAATAAAAGACTTGAAAATAATTCTTAATGTTTTGAAAACACAATTATCGATGAATCGCTGTTTTTAATTTCCACTTAGAATGATTGTATGTGTGTGGACAGGAACTTTTTATTGAACGGTGATTATCTTATAAAAATCTACAAAACATTTACAACTGTAGATTATCTTATCCATATGAAAATAATATATATTTATTTTTTAATAACTCAATTTAATTTTTTCTTTAAAATTTTGAAATTATTAAATATGTTAAACATTTTTCATTATTTATAAAGGTTCAATCTATAAAAAAATTTCATAACGACAAAAGTTTTGATTTTAGGTTACTTGTTCAACGTTCAGGGCTTCAAATCTTATTATAAGCTGAAATATAAAGATAAATCTAGATTTGAGTAATTCATTAAATATTTTAATGAATGAATTAAATATTTTAATGAAATGTTTACATCATGTTAAAAGTAACGTAATTATATTCATTCAAATAGTCCACTTGTTTGTGTAATTAATTGTTTACACCATGTGCATTTGAAATTACAACGCGTTAAAGAACATTTTCAGTTAACTGTTGAATCAAATGCATTATAATGATAAATTTACACACATGAGTTAATCAGTTCAATAAATCTCCCTTAGAAACTTGCATTTAGTGAGCCATGACTCAAACTCGCTCTGTGAATGAATGTTCTGGATTGAATTGGTAAAACAAAAGTAAATTATTTTCTCTCTCGCTAAGAGTTTATTAATTAATTGTGAATAGTATTTCTGAGGGCGTTTTGCAAGGAATGAACTGTAAAGATAATATGCTCATGCAGAGAGCTTTAACTCCAATGCAAACACTGGGAGAAAATGGAGAGAATTTCCCGAAATTAAACATTTCTTTGAAAACTTGGTTTGAGATACCATCGTTGATGGGAAGATTTGAAAAATAATTGTAACTTTAGACACAGCAAAAGATTCCCTATAATTCTGTGTAGGAATAGGCCCTTACTTAATACTGAGCCTTTCATTCATAGACGTTTATATTAAATTTAATTATGTATGTTTGTTGATAGAACTAAATGCTGAATGAATAACGGGCAGCACAATGCAGTTTTGAAATATCAACATAAAAGAGGTAAGTATAAGAATGTCAACAGGGAACTAAAATTCATTTAAATGTAGAAATTAAAATAGCGTAAATACTTATTCACAATAACACATAATCCGACATTTAAAGTTTACAAAGCATATATTTGACGCCCGAAAATTAAATTTATGTGGCATTATTCGTATTATATCGAATGAATTGTGTAAGCAACATTTTTATTCGCGTAGATAATTTGAATACATTTATGATTTTTTTTATTCTTTTATAACCAAACTGAGTGCAAATTTGTGTAGTTTTGTAGACAATTCTTTGTATATAAATTCTATAATCTACTTTATCTTGGAGTATGAAAAGCATAAAAAGTAAAATGTTTTCTTCAAGCTTCAATTTTTTTTCTTTTTGGAAACATGTTCTCGTGTCGCAGAAAACAAACAATTATAAAATATTGTCAGATAATGAATGGTTATTCTTTCATTAGAAGAGAGAAAATATTGCCTCGATTAAATTTTTTGTGTGAAAATATTCCCCGTCTTTTTTTTTTCAGTTTGGAACTAGATTTTTAAAACAACTCTGAAACACCCTATTAAATATCATCACAATTTCAAAAAGATAAAATAACTACTAATCTAACTATCTTAAAAAAGTAAATCCGCTTGAGTATATTAAAAGCATCCCAAACTTCTTTTTAAAAAGTATTCTTCAATCATCTCCCAAATAACTGTAATCATCATCAAATGGACTCCAACGGACTTTTTAATTACGGAGAAAATCAAATCAATTACTTTAAGAAAAACTTCCCTGGAAGAGAAAAAGAGTGTTGCCCTTTTTATGAGGTGGAAGACATTTGTGAAATAAATAACCCCACGAAAAAAAAGTTCTGAAGGAAAGAAGAATTCTGATCTTGAACACAAGTCATCAATTAAATTCTTGTAATTTACAGTGGAAACATTTTTACCTCAGCATTTTTGGGGCTCCGACCTTTTCCGTCTTGAGTCATTTCTTCAGTTCAGTTTTTTTCTCGACTTAATGGTTTTTTTTTCTGCTTTAGGTTCTTCGTTGTCTTATTTAACTATGCAATTTAGCAAAAAGGAGAAGAGGGAAACTCGAACTAAAAGTACGCATTGTTAGTCCTAATGACATGTAGTAATTAAAATGTTTTCCTCCGCTTCCAGTTTCTGTCTTGGAGAGAATATACGGAAAGAATGAAAATAATAATAAATTAGAAAAGAACGAATTTTCTAAGGGGGGAGAGAAAGATGAAAAAGAACGACACGAACAGTGAAAAAATTCGAGAATTATATGTATGGAGAACGTTTAGTCTTTTAATGAGGAAGAAATCATTCTCCGCAGAGAAAGTATCCCCGAAAAGAAGTGAAGTGGGTGAAAAGAATGAACCAGCGATTTGAAGTGAAGTGGTTGGGTGGAAAAGTCTGGAATAAGAAGCTTTTCGAAATTTGCAACTGGAAATACAATTACTATAAAAAGTCTCTCAAGGTTATCTACCATTCCTTTGACTGAAAGACTTTATGGAAATATTTTCCCTCTTTTTTTTTTTTTTTTTTTAATTTTCTGGGGGTGCTTAGGTTCAGAATGTATTCAAAGCTCTTGTTCCAAAGATTAAAAACTGTTTCATAACGGGAACCATTATTTTAATGCAACAAGCTGGAAAAGGACACATTCTTTCGTAACGCAGCTTACGTAGATCTTCCATACATACTTATTTTTATTGATCGATTTTATAAGTTCATGACTCTGACGGTCGTATTCACTGCTACCTGGATCAGCGGCTAAAAAAGAATCGCTCAACTTTGAATGGCAGAAAATCCTTCTTTGAAAGCTGATGGTTCACGAATGACCAGAGAATACGGCCGTGAAAGTTCATTACATTTAGCTTGTTGATAAAAAATACAATTTTATGGTTCAAAAATATGTTGCAAATATTAAGGATTTAGGAAGGTGAGGGTAGAAATCATCCTTTACGATAACTTCTGAACCGCATCATATTTAGTACTCCCAGCTACATAACCTCATTTTAAAACTTTGTAAGACTTCTCCAATTCTACGACATTTTTATTTCTGACATTAATTGATGACTTCCCAAGTGCAGACTTTAATCATCAGGGGTACCCCAACCAGCAAAAAAAAAACCCGCAACAGTCGATGACCGCAACTTCCTCAGTTTCGGCAAGGGAATGGAAGTTCTAATTCTCCTTCCGAAGGAACAACAAGAACCCGTCCGAGAACTCGCCTTGAAATCCAAGTGGCTACTTATCACACAGCCCATTCCTCCTTTTGGAGCGAACCAATGGCCCTCGCATTTAATGGGCCTCCACGTCGTTTGAGCAGAGGCTATTGATAAAAGTTTCTATTCTTTACTTCGAACGGCAATTGACAAAAGAATTAGTGTACCGTTTTATTGCGTGTTTTCCCGCCATAAATAAGGAGGGGCCCCGTTGACAGACGACGAGATGTAGCCTTTTTCCGGTTTTTAAGTGCCCAGGAAATGGCTGATTGAAAAAAGGAAATCTATAAAACGGCGGATCCCCTTGTAAAATCGCCCCGTGTCCAGACATTTACCATCTGGAACGTTCAGAAGGTGGACTCGGGATTGAATATGTAGTACGTACCACTTCATTGATTCTAAAGAGAAATGTTCTGCACAGGTTAATAGATATGGCGAAAATACATTGGCCTCGTTTAAGAATTCTCGAGGCATTATCTTGATGAGGTTGAGGTAGGGGAGATATATTAAGACTAAACTTTCTTTTTAATGGGATGGATTTTTGTAGGAATCGGATTAATATTTTACATATATTGATTGAGAAATCTTCCGTGTAAGTACTTTTTTCTCGTCAGTTTGATGGTGGGTCATGAATTGTAAGTATAGTTAATGGGTGAAACTATTTCAATTATCTTTCAATCTTTGAATAATCTAAGTTCAGTGGCATAACAATCAATTTAAAAGTTAATTGATTATGGCTTAATTTATCGTATATTGTTGGTAATATTGAAAGTTAGAGTAAAAACTAGGCATGCGTTTTTAATTGGATGCGTTCTTTAAATTAATCTATTTTGTCAGTAGTCTAATGACTCGTATTCCTAAATAGTTTAACAACCAAGTCTAAATATAAAGATTGATGTCTGTAGGTATATAGAAAAAGATACCTTTTTGGAATTTCAAGGATGTACAGTTAGACACTAAGCAATAGATGGAAATTTACGAGAGGCTTCATTAAGAACAAATATAGTTTCGACAAATAAAACCTATGACCACCACTTTTGATTGTAGAAGGACTTAGAACTTTGACCACAATGATGATTTTCTTACACCCATGACAATGCAGACACAAATTTCATTTATTCTGAGTAGTCATGTAAACGAGTGGTAAACGATGCCATTGCAATAAACAATAAAGGTATATATTTTCTAAGAAAAAAATTAACAGTTTTACTGGGAAAAAATTTTAAAATTTTTTAGCCTCGCATGAAACTATAGAATGAAAAGAAATCATTGGGCCACATTACACCAAAATACCTCTCAATTTATTTGATAGGATTAGAACAACCATTTTAACACCCCTTGCAATTTGAAGAACAGCAGCTAATAAACCACGATGGGACCTTCTCTTTATACATAAGGTAACAGAGAGTTACAGATATAGCTCCCCTGGATGTTGACAAAGTGATACCCGCACGACTAATATCTCACAAATTAATTAACCCCCAGATACGCATCTCACACCTCCATTACGACGAGGCACTTTATCACCACCCGGCTAATTCAACAGGTCCCTGAGAGGAAAAAAAATCCCGATAAATCGCTAACTGATATAACACGTCCCAGAAAAACCTCAAAAGATAGACCCAAACGGAAACTCCACCTGTGCCTTTCGCAACCCAAAGTAGAACAAAGCACCAGCCACCACCAATCATAGCCGCTTCTGCTGCTGCTAATTTAAATCAAGGGAATTTTAATTAACTCCGCAACGGGTGGCAGATAAAGAACATAATTTGTGTGGGTATGCTTCCTTTCATACAAAAGAGTGAATAGATAGATAGATCCTTCTGTCTTGTCGTCGGGGTGGTTTAACCCGATAAAGAAAGAAGGCTCATCCGACGAGCAGGTGGTAATTTCCGATCTGCCTTTACTTTATGCGGGGAATCCAGTTGTTCTCTTGTTACCCCCAGAAAGGGAAGGAGGATGATAAAAATCTCGGAAGATCTTAGATTACCAGGGAAAGGGGTTATGTGGGTGGCTTCAGTTGGGTTTTTTGTTTGGTTTCGGGGAGGATATTGGGACGATAAGTCATTTTGGCTTGCGTAATTGAACGGGTTCTTTATTTATTGGGAGCTCGGGTGGTATTTTGCTTGTGCGGCGAAGATTTTTATCTTTTATGAAACTTTGTAGCGTCGCGTGGAGACGGTTTATGGTGTCTTTTGGATTCCTTCCCAGAAATTGATGGTTGGGAGAACAATATTGGTTTGGACGGACAAAAATTGATGTCGTAAGAAAAAGCAATAAAAATTCATATTTCCAAACTAAATTTTACAACTTTTATCTAGTATATGAACAAGTAGACTAAGCATCAGAATCTATGTTCTTCTTTTAGTGATTTGATTTTGAAGATGAAGTAAATTAATCAGATATATATCATATATCTTAAATTAGAATGTTATGTACCATATGAAATTATGCTCAATCTATTCCGTTTTTTAATGTTCAGCAAAATTTTTATATTCAATCTAACACATTTCCTATAACATAGGAAGCTGCTACAAACAAACCTTCAAATTTCTCTTCGTAAAACATTGAGTCCACTTTCTTCTTGTAAAATTGACAACGAAATCAATTTTAAACTCGTTATAAGTGATTGAAAAGATCACTCGGATCACATATTTTAGTAAAAAATTTTTCCCATTATTTATAAGTTCCTTGCTCCTTACCTTAACCTCTTTGCATCTTACTTTGGCAAATACAAGTCAGTTGGTTGAAAAGAGAATGAGGTATAGAAAAAGAAAAACCGTAGTGTTTTCTGACACTACTACATCCGAGTACATTATACACCATCTAAATCAAAATTCTATTATTATTTATGAGCACAAAATAATCAATTCCAGGTTCCCAAACCTCTATTATTCCTTTGTCATCGAAGACCCCACCTTCAAATTCAGAACGACAAATCCCCACTTGTTTCCTACAAAGATATCATCCGTGATTATCTCCTATTTCAGTCCATTAACAAAACCCTATGTTGCAAATAATGACTTAATAGTAGTCGGTAATGGGACCCACCCAGTGTCAATTTTAATTACTAAATACGGGCTCTTGGGCCTGTCTGATTGACCGTCGGAAGTGAGTGAACCTTCGTCAAAGGGTGGAATGGATAGTGACAAACCTCTCTTGAGGGATTTGGGTGGAGCTGCTTCTTCTTGTTTTCCGCTCGTTTGGTTTTGGATGGGGATGAAATTCGAATGGGAGAAAACGCCCGTTGTCGAGAATAGGGAGTCCTCATTGGATTAGAAGCTTCCACTCTTGACATCAAATGGATTAAGACTTCTGTAGAGTAGGAAAGCAACAGATAGTACAGAAAACGGTAAGATAAAAATCAACTGGCATCATAAGATTGTTAAAAGGATTTGAAATAATTTTGTAATCGGATCCTGATAAATTTAAAAAGTAAAAGTCTTGAGTTTAATTAAATTTAAAATTTATGTTTTACTTAGATATTTTTAGTTTCACTCATAAGTAGTTAAAGTTACAAGAAATCAAATTCGTGTTATAAAACATCAAAATTAGGTAGCCTAACAATGAATTAATTCTATTTTCGATTATTCATGGAAATCGGAAATCATTTCATTCCTAGTGTTAAGAAGAGATAATTACTAATAACAGTTCCATTTCAAAAGGGCTTGAAAGTTCGAAACTATCCCAATGGAATATTATTCCCCCATCCTAATAAATTTAAATCAGTATCATATTAAGCAATTTAAGTTCTCACAATTAAAATATTTTAACTTATGTATAGAAAAATATTCCCATTCAACAGAAAATTTTCGAAACCTACATGTCTATTGCTATTCCCTTAAAAAGCAACAAATTCTCTAGTGACTCATAAATCATGTTAAAGATTGACACCGCCAAAATAACGCAATTTTTCATCTGTGAAGAGAAAAAAATTCTTTACATTAAATTAAACGCACTAAATTGAGAATGAAATCGGCGTTATTTCGTTTTTACAAACTAGCCAATCACTCAGATTCCCATCATAAATCACTCCACTCTTCCAAACCCAGTTTCCCTCCTCTCTCCACCGCGGCGCTGCAGTCGCCATGATTTATGACACCCGTCATCTTTCATTTCCCAAAAATCTCGGCTTATCTCTCAATACGAAACGATACCTAATGCGAAAGCAATAAAGCTAATGAAAATTAACACCTTCACTTAGACAGCAGAGAGGCTTGACAATGACGGATAAAAGAAGCTGACATTTTCCCACATTCCAAGAACAAAGTCAAAGTAGAATGTAAAAAGAATTTTTTTCCAAAAGAACTACTTCCCTTCTTTTCTTAGAACTCCATCGGAACAGTCCCCGTCTTATCTGGCCTCCCACCGGCACTTTAATGACACCATGCTTCTAGAGAACGTTCTATAGAACACAGACTCTCTCCGAATGTGGTAATTGAAATAAATAGAGGCGAAAACTCGAAGCTGACGTCCTGGAAACTGGAATGGATTGCTCTTTCGATTACTCCGCGAAAAATCTGGAACGGGACAAATTAAAATAAATTGAGTCATTTTTCTAGGCAAAATATTAATGGACATCTTTTTGGCGTTTCCCTTCTTATCTTTAGACATTGCCTGTAACTATTCGGTCTGAAGCTATACTCCGGATAAGAGCATATTTTTTACGTGGTTGTGTTGCATGGCTTGTGTCATAATAGAAACGAGGTTCATAGGAAATCGTTAGCCATTGCAATTGTTTCTAGTTAACACCATTGATTCTTGTTAAGGCTCCAGTTCAGATGATGATCGTTATTAGAATTCTTTCAGATATTTAACTACACTCTTATTGAGACAAAATCTAGAATAATAACTGCAACATTGAGTAAATTAAATTCTTTCGCCAGTCTTAATTAAGTAAAATTGTGTCTGGCTTAATATAAATAGTCAATAAACTAACACAAATTACTTGCTAACCAATAAACGCCTTAAATGAAATACCTTCTGGTAAATTATCACGTTAATATCACTTTTAATTGATGAAATAAACCCCGCTTTTGCCGTTGGGCAATTGTCCATGTGCAATTACTTTAAAATTAAACAATACTAGGTATATATGCGCAATAATTGAAATGCTTTGATACGTTCAAAGGAAATTATTTTTTAAAAAAATCATTTCTTCTTACACAGTCGAAAGATAAAGAGTATCGATTCGTGTTATATTCTGTCAACAAGATTCAAGATTGCTTCTGAATTACTCGATTCATTACGAAATTTCTGAAGGTTGTTCAACATACACGTGTTTGCTAACATTTCTTTCAAAGGGGGCTATCCTTCCATTGCGACTTTTTAAAGGGAAGATCCAATAACGGGCCTAATGAAGTAGATTTGCTTATGTTCTTTTCCACACAGAGCTTCCATAACTAAATGCAAAAATATAGCAAAAATACTCTCACAAAATACTCCCTTTTTGTCACAATGGTCTAATATTTTCATTAAAACCATAGGGAAAATGATATATATATAAATTAAAAACTTCTCCAAACTCATTTAGATACCAATGTGTTAAAACGCTTTAAACTCAATACTGACCATTTTAATTTTACATTTATTTTGATTTACATTTTTAATGATGAAATAAAGAGGGAGGCAGAAATTTAAAGATATTTCCCTTCAAAACTTAAGAACACAAAAATGTAAATTTTTGAAGTAAAACGTCACTGCAATGGAAAAAATTCGCCAAAAAGCAAAGATCTAATTTTTTTTATCAAAAACTATTTAAGTATATCACCGATCCCCAAACCAAAATTTTAAGTTTGTGCTGAATGATTGCAGATACGAAAGTATAAAAATTTAGGAAATTATGCATCGTTCACGAACACTTAATAAGGCCACGTAAATAAGCGACGAAACTCCTAGTTTCAAAATGGACGAAGCATTAATTGTGAATACTGAGCATTGTGATAATGTTATTTCCAGTATCTTTTTAAATGAATGTATGCTACAGTGTAACTCCTTATGGGTAGAAAAAGAAAACTAAATCATTAAACTAATCCCTTTAGTTATGTTATGTATCTGTTTCCAAAGAGGCTTATAATAATTTTCTAATTTTGTTCCTTTTAGCTTTTTCTCCTCACTGTTATAATAGTCAGAAAATATATTTTTCTTCAAATCTCTTTACAATCTTTTGAAAATCTTTTATTGAAACCCAGATAAATATGCAAAGCGGTGTTACCCTTTTATATTTAGATATCTTCTTTAAAAAATTTCATATAATGCCACATTAAAACACAATTATGGATGTGATTGTGTTTCATGATAGTTTTACATTACTGTTTTGGTAATTATAATAAGGAGTATAACCAAAAATGAGTGATATTATGTTAAACAATAATAGATTTAATAAATTTCATATCAGGAATTTCTTTCATGAGTTTCTGTTCATTTTTTCAAGTTAATAATCTTGTGTGTCTCGTCAAGCGAGCTCTAGGCACAAATGTAAGAAACTATACAAAAAAAAACTAATAAATATTATAAAATCTGAAGCATCATTCTTTCCACTATAGTGGCTTTTTTCGCAAAATGCGGAAAAAAAATAGATTGCAAAATATATTAGACCATTTTCGCAAAAACATGAATGAAATATCTGGATGTTACAAAGACCAACTTGAAAAATATAAATACTCTAAGTTTTTGAATTAGTATAACAAAAATATTTTTAAGAAATATTTAGTATTATAAGATTGTTCTTTAGGTAGTTTCTATTAATGAAAGTTTTCCTAGTTGCCGTATCATACCAAATTGTTATTTCAGCATTTTGCTAAAGCTTTCTTCTCCATTTTAACTTTTTTGCTACAAAGAAATTTTTCTCTAGCTTAAAACCCTTCAAAACGAATACATAACTATCTATATCACACAAACCACCATTGATACCTCCAAAAAAAAAAAAAACTTGCAAGTAATAAGTGATTGTCCACAACAATCACATCCCACGGAAAATCTGTCAGACATGACAGCACCTCAATTCTTCTTGCTTGTGGTCTAATAATACCGAAAAGGTCCGATTCCTCTACGCTTTGAGGCACAATCTCGGAGTCCTAATTCAATAATGGGATCGTTTTAAAACTCCTCAGAAACAAACATTTTTCTCCGCCAAATTCTTCATCCATCACTGGGGAATGACCGGAGTGATCAATCTCTCCGTTCCTTTTCCTGGGGACGCCTATTGTTCTCATAAGTCATTGTTTCCCTTCGGATCCGTTCGCTTCTCCACTTCATCAGCCAAAGTGGCTAATAGAAGAGGCTTTTGAAAAGGCGACTGAAATATGTACCGAGAGGGAAGTGTTAAAAATTTGGTAGATAGGCTTTTGTGGGGACGAACCGTTTCGATAGTGATGTAAACGAGAACCGCACTTTATCATTTCGGCAAAGTTAGGGGATTTGTGAATGGGACTCAAATTTCCTCTTGTTCAAGTTTGCAATGAATATTTTTGAGACATAACACGGAGATTTTCATTGGTCAAGTGCACAAAAAAAGAGGAATCCCAAATCGTTTCACTGTCTAAAATGGTAGACATTCTGAGAATACAAAGAATTTCTCACAGCATCATTAATTAATTGGTCATCTTAGTGTGATGATAAAATTTCCGATACGGTAAATTATGGATAAAATATTTGGTGTTCATAATGAATTACGATTTAGAGTAGTTGAAAAGAAATAGTTAAAAAGTTTTAGAAGTATAACAGATACGTTTTTTAGTTATAATAAACTATAATAAAATGAGCTATTCATTATTTGAGTAACATTTTAACTTCGGCAACAATGTGAAATACACGGGAGTGAAAAAGTTGTAAGGAAATTACCTTTCTATTGAAGCAATAAACAAATTATACAAGATTCTGGGGTTGCCTTTGTTACGTAATAAAGAGAGGAAATCAAGTTTATTATGAATGAATTCTGAAAATAAGGTTGCTAATTGAGGAAAAAAATATCAGATAAGTGATAAAAAAAAAAACTACCTTTTTGTTATTATAATAACTAATTCATCCAAGTTGGAGAGGAAACTTGTTTTTTCTTGGTTTTAATCAAGAAGTGCTTTGTCTCTCTTTACTAGAAGACCCCATACGTCTTATTATCTGTGCTAATTTCTATAAAACCTCTACTTCTCTACCATAGTGTAAATATTTTCAAAAGGTATGCTTTTGGTTTTAAAACAAAAAAAAAGTCCTTATAAAACAAATGCCTCAAATTTATTAGAGGATTTCACAGAATTTTTGAAAACTGTTAAGGACTCATCTACTTATTTAATAAAGTCATATTTAATCTTAACTCACTAAAGAAAGGTTTTTGAGAACGGATCAATGCAATAAGAAGAGGAAATAAAAGTTAAAGAGGAATTTGTTTCTTTAAGTTATCGATTGACAAAACTCCTTATCAAATGCTGAATAAGACACCCACAATAAGCATAATGCCCAACTGCAACATCAGAAAACAAAGTTACCAGTACATACAAACTACCCAACTTCAGCAAACATCGAATCTTCACCGAACCGAAACTCCCACTTCTCTGCCCCACCACACTGACCACCAAAGCATGAAAGCATCAGATCACTTCCCTCCGAAGAAGAAAAAAAAGCCCCACAAACTGAATCATCCCATTCCCCAAATGGACCCAACGTCCACCACCCTCAACTCCTCGTATCCATCATCCCTCAGAGACAGTCGAAGCTACTGGCATCGATTCAATCGGCCTTCTTAATGGAGGGAGGAGGCTGCTCGGACAATGACTGACCCCTAATAGAGGCCAAGCGGGGGCGGATGTCGTGGATCACAGGCGCTTGACTTCTGAGCGGACCTTTTCACTGTCCGCGGTTCTCTTTCTTTCTTTCTTTCTTCGTCTTTTTCTTTTTGTCGTGAAGAAAGGGAGTCCGGAGTATCTTCTTCTTTGCTGAGTCAGGAGTCTGTCTTGGTGGGGGTGGGTAGCTTATGTGGAAGTTTTTGGAGCCGCTTAGGCGGATGGACCGACTGTTGGGAAGTGGACATTTTTCTGATTGATGGACGTAAATGATGTCAGCCATCTTATCTACCGAACGTGTGTTAGAGCCGTTTTAACGTTTCCTTTTGATTTATGAAAGAATTTACTGAATTAAAAAAACCTTTTAGCCAATAATTAACAACGTTTTGTTGAAATCTGTATGTAACCAAGTCTAAATAATTCACTCTTGGTAAATATTTATAGGACTTAAAAGTTGCTTCTTTTTTTTTGCTTTTAGGATTATTTTGTGCTTTGAATTCAGAAGTAATGCTTAATAAGAAATTGCAATAGACTAGAGTAATTAACAACAAGATTCTTTTTAGTCTCATCATTAGTATGGAAACATTAGGTACTTCTTACAGAACATTTTTATGACTTGATGGTGTAAAAGAATTTCTTAACAAATATGAAACATACGCAGTCATACCATTTCTTCTAAAGTTTAGCTTTAGTGCTGCATGCTGCGACATATTGCATATACATACACCCCAATTCCTTAAACTCATTCATGCTCTTCTCTCATAAAGCTCAAAGGGCATTTATCAACAAAGGATAAAAACTTAATTTTAGCAGATTTTTTTAATTCCCTGTACATAAAAGCAAGACTCGATTTGAGGAGGAATGCTCCGGAGTGGTGCTTTGTTATAAATTGAGGAAAACAACGTGGTTTATTTGCACCATAGGTTGAAACAAATTTCAGTATCTCTCTTTATGAATTGGAATTTGGAATACCATATAAAATTACCCTATTTTAGAATTTCTCCACCAAACAGAAGGATACAGTTCCAACACTTGTTTTTCCAGTAACTGAGCCCTGCTTAAAAGGGGATATTTTATCACAAAATGTTTCTATTCATTTATTGAAAACTTAAATATTGAAACAAACGTCCATTAGAAGTATTTTTCATTTTTTTGTTCTGACGGTACAGTTATTTATACGGGTCTTATAAATATATAAATTATCTATAGGGGCAATAAGGGACCTTATATCAAAAAAATTCCACTTTCCAGAACATTTCCATTCTATAAAATATTCCCTTCTTTAGCATTCTCAAAAAGTGAAAAAGAGACCCAGAAACAAAAGTCAAAGAATATCATATCATGAAACCCCCCTGAAAAGAACAAAGAGAAAAAAAAAATCCCTCCAACCAAATGATATTTTTCACTTTCTTTCCCAAAAAAATCCCTCAAAAATAATAAAAAAAAGTCACGAATGGAAGCTAAGACCCCCAAAACAAATCTTCGTTCAAAATAAAAAAGAATCACAATATTGTCATCCTCTCTCTCTACCCACCGCTCCCCATAAGTCCAAGAAACTGCGAACCCTGCAGGATCCAACTGGAAGCCACACTCACACTCACTCAGATAGACCCTTGTGCGCCGTCAGCGAAATTCGCCTACTGCTGCCACTTTTATTTATTTAATGTTTATACTCGAGATTTTTTCCCCTCTGCGCCATTTTCTTTTCCCCGCGATCGAAAGTCTATAGGTATTATTCTCCCAGAGCGAAGCCCCTAGATTCGTCCATGCGTGGCACATGTCCAACCTTTTGAATTCATCCCCGAAAAAGGCCGCCATGTCAGGGTTTTTTGGGGGAAGCTGTGAAGCCAGAAGTGTTGACCGTCGTCGATTCCATTTCTTTTATAAAAGATCTTTCTCTTTTTTTTATCGTTTGCGTTATTATTCCATTTTTATTCAGTTGACACAGAGATCGAAAGAGCTTTTATTCGACCGTATTCTGGGATCGCCGAGGTCCCCAGCTATCTCAGATTCTGCTCCTTGGAACCTTCTTTTCGGTTTTTGATTTTCCGGGGCGGAGAAAGATCGTTCAATATTTTGACAACGTGATGTATAAGGAATTCCCAAAGGCGCTCCAGTGCCAAGTTCTGTTTAATTTTTATTTAAACTTTTATTCGCACCGTCAACCAAGGTTCTTCGGTGGAAATAGGGAAGGCTTTTATACAGGCAATCTGATCATAAGGAATATATTCTGAAAGCCAATTCCAAAGAGAGAGATGGGATGGGAGGAAACTTGCTTAAAATTCTTTCGAAAAATAATGCAACACTCTTTTATGGAAGAAACGACTATTAAATAAATACCAGAGTCAATTTTACGTTGTTGATTCTAGAAATTTTCACTATTTTTGATTTTAGTGTTTTAAATTCCTTTTTAGTTAGGTTTTTACTGTAATTATCAGTTTTGATATTTATTTCTTGGATTGCATTTATCAGATAAATTTTATTTTTTGATATTAATTGCCGGGTTATTAAACGTGCTCAGTGAGAAAAATATTTAAAAAACAGAGTTAATTAGTAATCTTTGAGTAGACTTTTGCGTCCTCTAATGATTGGTGTTAAGTATCAGAAATTTGTTTAATGTTATCATCAATATGTAAATGTTCACTACATAATATTTATAAAAAATAGTACCTTTATCTTTGGCATATCTTTGCATAAGCCTATCTTTTGCTCTTTCCTTTTACAATATTTTTATTTCTGTCTTTTCACTGGAACAGCAAAATAAAATTGTTTTCTATCAGAACCAAATAGCTTGTCAAATATACTAGTTATCCCCAACTCTCTTAAATACCTTTTCCAGCCCCTGATACGTATGTATCGTTGTTTTTATTCTTCTCATATTACATGAGATTTGCTATAGCAAAAGTAATTTTCATATTCTGACATTCTTTGACTGAAATATTCTACTGGCAGCTAGTACACAATCCCCGACTTCCACGAACCCCATCTGTCTCTTTAATTCACATCTCAACGAAAAAAAAAACTGCCCACTTCTCGGTGGAATAAAATCCAAACAAATCTTTCTTATAGAAAGGATTCGTTTTTCAATGGCGGATTTCCATAAGTTTTACCGCTCACACAAAAACCAAACTGTTTCCAGAAACATCTCACTTTCATTAACGAAACAACCGAGCGCTCGGTCATTACATCTGGTTTTTTCTTCGCCAAAAGAAAAGGAACTCCATCTATCAAACACTTAAGCGGTTCCTTCTCGACAACGACGCGAATTAAAATTAAAGTTCCCCGCCATATCTCGCTCATTAAAATGCACAACCCACCCACTTCCATGACAAAGCGACGGTGGAAAAAGGAACAGCGCGGATAAAAGGGACACAAAAACCATCATGTCGCGAAACTCTTATTTATTCACCGTGACAAAAGCTCCGAAAACAAAACGCGCAGGGAAAAGAATCTTTCCAATTATAAAGTTCGGCTGGGAAGTTCTGGCTCAGCGGTTCATTCAAATTTCACGCTGAGACGAAATCATCAAAAAAGGATGGAGGGGGTTCGGATTCTTAAAAAGCATTTTCTTTTGTTCCGCGTCGCACTGATTGTTATATCATTCTTATTATTTTGGAAGGTTTTTTCATCTACTTGTTTTCGTTTATTTTTTTTTTTGCTGCGTTTTAATCCTTCCGCGGCTGAGGGATGTTTTTGATGCTGAGGACTGTATTCAGCCGCCAATCAGCGTGGAGTTCGGGCTGTCATTTTGTCTCCCTGGCAGGGACACTCAGCCGTGCAAGGTGGGAGGGAAAGGGTCTTCAAGGGGATGACGGTTGTTGAAAATCTTTAATTTCATGATCCTTTTCCCTCCTTAAGGGGTCTCAGGACTCTTAACTGTTAGTCGTGTATGCAAAATAGTGTCTTTTTTCGAACCACCACAGATTAAAAACTAAATACATCAGCCTCATGAAAATTTTACCCCTTAATATTTAAACACATTTTCATAAGCACACAAAATAATAAATTCAACAAATAAATATTTCTTAATTTATAAGAAGTCGAAAAAACCATATTTTTGATAATCCCGTGAATCAACATTTTACGGAGCGCAAGATTTTGGAAAAAATAATTGACCCAGGTTGACAAAATTTGTGTTATTTAATAGATAAATGTGTGATTTTCAAGACATACATAAAGTTTTATAAAATAATATAACCAATAAATATTTTTAGTACTGATTTTTGAAAAAAAATTGAGAATTTCATAAAATTAAGATTTAAATTCCTTCTTAAGTAAAATTTACTGAACTTTTGAAGGTAAAAAGATGTATGTCTATTACAGTAACTATTAATGAGCATGTGTGTAAAGTTTTAGATGAAAAGGATAAGTAGTTTTTGAGAAATCTTGCGCTCCGTAAAATGTTAATTCACGGGATTATCAAAAATATGTTTTTTTCGAGTTCTTATAAATTAAGAAATATTTATTTGTTGAATTTATAATTTTGTGTGCTTATGAAAATGTGTTCAAATATTAAGGGGTAAAATTTTCATGAGGCTGATGTGTTTAGTTTTTAATCAGTGGTGGTTCGAAAAAAGACACTATTTTGCACACACGACTAACAGTTAAGAGTCCTGAGACCCCTTAAAGAAACCTATGAGGGTGCACCATGAGTTCCTAAAGTGGGTGCCGTGAAGAGGTGTCAGGGGTTCCGCTCTATAGATATTAGATTACAGGTATTTTTATAGATGGAAATTGATTTTTTGAACACTTAAATATTTTCCAGATTCAGGTGCAAAAGCTATAAGCAATAGTATAACCTTCGGGGAGGGGGACTTTCTACCTGACATTTTCCATAATAACAGTAAATTATTAAATATAATATTCTGAAATATATTATGGTATATTTTCAGGAATTCCATTGGAGTAAATAGCAGACATTGATAATGTTATGCAGGGTTACTATTCAATTTGATATTAAATTCATAAAATTTTCCAGTTTGATTTTTTAGTTTTCAAGTAAAAAAAAACTTGCCATCTTTGGAATTTTTTTTTTTGGATGTTTCTTCATTTTTTAAACAAATGGCACATTATTTTTCATTAGGCAAAAATTAGACGCCTGGGAATCGGTCATTTCCCAGGTATTATGTAGAAAATTTTCAGGTTTTGGCAAAAACAAGCCAATTTACCCGACTATTCCCCGATTTTTAGGACAAATTAAAATTTTATGAATTATTTATTATTAGAATTATTTATGATTTATTTAATTTTATGAATTTTATTATTATTAAACATCTCAATTAATCATTATTCCACGATTGAAAGTACGTACTGGATTTGAAGAGAGCTATATCACAGAGTGCAAACTTCCTTAGGGAGACATGCAGCTAATTTTTAATTTTCACCTTTAATCACCCCCATAGAACCAAAGAATCTTACAGTGTCAAAATGATATGCATCCCTTGGGAAAGTGATGTATGGGTTTTTTTTTTTCATTCTAATTAAAATAATTTTAAGACAAAAATAGCCAATTTTTTTAGTAGTGTTCTTTGTTCAGTAAATTGAAATAATTTTAAAATTAAGGCATTTCAATTAGGAAAATATTTATTGGATTTGGAGAATCACACCACCCAAAAGTGTAGTTTAGAAGTATGAGAGCATAAAATAGCTTTTTAGTACAGGGTGAAAAGTGTCTATAGTACCACCACTCATCACGTATATATGAATAAAAATATAGATAATAAAACGTTCGGTAAATATTATAGGATTAGGGTACAGTGAGAAAATTATAGTTCTCCAAAGGGTGCCATGAGCACTATAATTTTTAGGAACCCCTAGACGACACCATGTATAAATTCCCCAAATATAGTAAGTAGTTTTGTAGTTTTATATCGAGGTTTATAGGCAGTTGTGCCGCTGATTCAAAAATGGTATAAGTCCGAAAAATTAAAAAATGATTCTTCAGGAGGTATGTGCACGGAAAATACTGGTTTCCTACAAAATCTTTTAATTGCACCCTATAATTCATTTGAGTCTTTTGAATTAATTAGTTTTATTTAAACATTTAAACTATCCCCTTCTTTTCAGCACTAATTAATTGTTTGTGAAGATTGCGCAGTTATATAAAATAATTCCTATTAAAATCAGAGTCATGGAGAGGATATACATAGGGTGTTTCAAAAATCAGTTTAACGGCTTTTATTTGGAACCAACGTCTCCTAAGGTCATGTAAGTAAGGTGTACCACTGAGAAAGTGACCATGGGGATGATTTATGGGGATTATTAATTCATTGTGATGATTTACAGCACCTCTAGCGGCAAAATAAGAAAGTTAAAAAAGTTATTTTATAAAAATAAAATTAAAAACAAAAAAAAATTGTAGATATGTAGGTGTATTACATTGAACTGAAAAAAAACTGGTCAAAATTACCTTAAGCACATCTTTCTAGAGACAGATAAAACTCGATTTACATCTACTATTATAAGAATGCAGTAAAAACAACTTTACAAATTTAGTTTTACGTTACAAAAATATTATTATGGCATGAATAATGAGAAAATCGCGAAAATAAGGGCACATTTGGGGCAATTAAAGAAAGTTGCTTCGTAAAATTTTAAATTGATTTTATAATTATTATTACCTTAAAGGATTTCGTATGTTATCATGTGGTTTTTCTGAGAAAATGTTTATTTACAATGTGAAAGATATGCATAAGTAAAATTCAACACCAAATTGAAGGAAACCAAAAAAATCTTCTGATTTACTAATCAATTTAGCGTTTTGTGGAGATGGACCCCTATATATTTGCTTCTGTACCTATCAATGCTTGCTCGCACACGCCACTATGACGGCGCGATTCATGTCAAGGCTGTGATGTATTACAAAGCGACTCGAGGCTGAATGGCTGATCCAGAAGTGCGTCTTGTGATCCACCTGAGAATTCTGAAGCAGCCCGATCCGGAGATATTCGGAAGACATCCCCAATGTTTGGGCAACCAGTTGGCAGACAGACCATCGTCAAAGGAAGGATTGGGTGACGGCACACACCTGAGGAGTGTTCTGTCAATGCCATGTGATTGGATAGGGTGCATAAAGGGTTCTACAAGGTGTTGACCATTTCATCAATCACAGGACCCTTCGATTCATTGACGAATGTGACAGGGTTTATTTGGTTAAGAATAATGGCATGCGCCACTTCCAAGTGAGTTGATAAATTAGAGAAGAATTAGAAAACATGGCAACGACTATTTTGGTAACAGAGTATTTGGACTTAATTTCTAAAGAGTTTGATATCCTTTAATCAAATATGGTGTTATGGGCTGGAGCTCTATTTTTAGATAGAGGTTTTAATACACTACTTTGAGCAGAATAAAATAGAGCTTTAATTACACTAATTCAAACAGGATCTATGCATCAAATGAAAACCACGTAATTTATTATTTAATACAATTATACATATATATTTCTAAGAAGTAGGTACCTAAAATTTATTTGTAAAACCAACTAATTTCTGAACTCTTCAGGACCATTTTATTTGAATTTTACTGGAACGAAATCCATGATACATTACATACTGACTTGTAAAGAATCAGTTCTTCTACATGAGATTTAGAACAGCACCAAAATGGAGTTTAAGTACAAATATTTTTGTTAAGTTTAACTTTTAAAAACGCCAATCTAAAAAAGTAGACCTAATAAGAAAAAACTTATTTCATATTTAGATTCAGTGCTCCATATGTTGCTAAAATCAGTCCTGAAATTCCAAATTTTTTATTCACCTTTGCTATCTGTGGAATTATTGTAATGTTACTCTCATTTCTGCTTAATGGTTTATGTTATGTGCTCTTGAAACAACCTGTTTCATTCATTTTACACAAGTGAAGAACTAAAATATTTTTTTTCAAAGTACTCTTTTTGAATAACACAACACATTCTAAAGGATAAACTGTTAAATTTTTCCTTTAAAAAAACTTTTATAACTTTCCAACCTTTCACTGATAAAAATACGTCAACAAAAATAATTTCACATCTACTTAAAACTAAAAGAAAAATTCGAATTCCTTGCTAAAATTAACCAAGACATGGCGGGACCCCGAAGTAGACATTTCCCATTTAAAATCCAGACTTACACACTCTTGACTAATTTTTTAACCATCCCCTTTTTAGCCAGGAAATCACAACCAAGGAAACTTTCCAGAGCGAGAAGGGGGTCCAGGAAAGGGAATGGCTCTTTTTTCTCCCCCTCCTCCCTCGCAGTTAAGATTCGCCTAGCGTGACCGTGAGCGAGCAAAAACAACCAGGCCCCCAAAAGAAAAAGGGGGAAATATAAAGACACAGCTCCTGTTCAGCGGCGTAAAACTAGCAGCGGTGCTTAAAACTGAAAATAACGCAGCGTAAAGGAGAACTAGCTCACCGTGAAGAATTTGTCTCCTTTTCCTTTTTCCGGGACTCTCGTTTATTCCGACTTTTTGTTTCCCGGAATGCCTGCTCGTCATTTTCGCTTTGCTGTTGTTGTCGTTATTGTAAGGGGTTTTTTTTCGTCGTTCTTGTTGTTGTTTTTTTGTCTTGTTTGATGGTTGATGAACGCAGTATTTTCCGCAATCAGAGAGTGCGGAATGAGATATGAGCGGTGGCAATCGAAAAGACCGAGGCGGTTCTTCTCTGGGGAATTAGGATTGAGTCGGGGTGATGTGTTTTAATTCTGGTGGTTTAAGTTATGGTTAAAGTGGCTGGTAGCTTTCGATAAGAGATGTAATGTCATATTATATTGACTGCTAGAAGTGTTAGTAAACTTTTGCATCTCAGTTTAACTGGTAGGATTATTACTTTTAAACCATCGTTGGTTTTAATCAACGAAAAAAACCGCGATAATAATTACATTTATTTAGAAAAAAATTGAGTGCAAATAATGATTACATTAAATCTCTAAAAGTTATTATAAAATAATAAGTTAATACCTTACATGTAAAATGCAAAAGATGTCATTAACCTTTTGTAAATGTAACGTACTACTTTTAATTTCATATCCTTTAAATTACAGATAAATTTATATCTGAAAAAAAATTATCTGATTTTCTTTCGGATTTTCGTGATCTAAGGGTTGATTGATTAGTGATTTGGCTATTGGGGAAAATGGTGCAAAAGCTAAGAATACAATGTATATAGATTTACATACCTACCTATATTCGTTATTTCAAAGTGACTTTACTTCTATCTGCTGGGTTTCAGCGATTGAACATATTTTCCATGTATTAACTGATATCAATACAGTGAAGCTTCTGTATAAAGATTCTGTATTTCACCTAGAAAAAATATCGTTATAGAAATGACAATTTGTCATTGCTGACTTAGTCCTCGATAGAACCATGGATCAATATCGTTATAACAGTAGGCGTTTCAAACAAGCTTAAACACACTTATTTTTAACGTAAGAAAAAGGTTTTGAAGGTGCTTAGGTTCCGCTCTTCACCTGTTTAATTACAGAATATTGTACTGTACTCCCAAAACTCGAAATGACAAAGTTTTATTGGAGGTAAAAGAGTGTAACAAGAGAGAAAAAAAAGTTTTTTTCAATTCTTTGTTAAATACTATAACCTCTTCCTTGTTAAATACTAACTACTCCATAAACCCACTGACCTTAAAACCCTCTAAACTTGAAACACGCCCAAAATAAACACCCTGTGGTTTAGATCCCGGACTATGCAATGTCACCAAATCACAGTCACCAAAAGAAAACAGACAGACAAGGACGTGGTCATTCCCCAAACAAACAAATCCCTTCAGAAACATCCCCGGGCGCTCCGCAAACGAACACCACAGGCCACGCACGTCTCAACTCCGCTCGGTGTGACGCAAGCAAGCAGCAGGCCGCTGTTTGTCCAAAAGCAGTCCAGAGTTTGCTCAAGAAGGGCAGTCGGTAATTCTTTTAAGGAGAGAGAGTCAACAGTAGAGGGGTCCGTCAAATATGGCTCGTGTGTGTGCTAGAAGGAGGTGGTATTGCACAGGGGAAGGGTGGTTTATTATTCCTCAAGGCACGGGGAGTCAAGTTAATGACTTTTGCTGCTGCAATAATTAGAGGTCCTGCTTGTCTTTGGAGTTGAGCAAAATGAACCAGGGTCCGAGTTTGTGCTGGGCATCTCCTTAAATAATACTCGGAGGAGTCAGGTTAGGGGCATGTGAGTTAGTTGTAGGGTGTTTGAAAATGGAGTTTGGATTTGGTGTTTGATTAAGCTTTGGATTACTTAAGGAATAATTAAAGATGTTTTTTTAAGATGGTTGTGTGGATAAAGTTTTGGTGAGGATATTAGTTTTTGTTTTACTTAGAAACTTGATTCGTTTTTTCTTTTGGAGACCTATTTTGGGGAGCAAATTTTGCATAGTTTTTCTGCTGGGTGTTTTTTTTTAATTGGAAAAAACTTCTTTGCATTTTAAGTCTTAGATAATATCATTCAAAACATTATTTTTAAGAAAACTTTTTTAACTTTATCTAAACTTTAATGGGCTTTTTTCTGTGCATTTGTTTCTGATTTAAATTTAGAATAGAGTAAAATTTTTATTCCTCTATACCTATTAACTTGCGCTAATTTTCCTTATGAAATTTTTTTAAAAAAAGAAGGTAATTTAAACTCTTTCTTCACTTGTTGATAATAATTTAACTACAGGTAAATTTCCATCCCATTTTTCGTTGAGTCACCTAAAATGTATGTATTTTCAAAATTATTTTGAAAATACTGTGACTTAAAAAAATTTTAAACATGTAATATTTCCACTGGCAATTGATTTTATTACTTTAATATTCTTTTTAAAAAATAGGATGTGACAAAAAAAAGATAAACATCTATCTCCTTTGAAGTTGTTTCTTTTATACATAAAATCTGAAAAGTAATAATTAAACATATCGTAAGAAATGAAAATAGTGATACATGAAAATAAAGTAGTGTACTAATTACATCCCGTTTTACAACTAAGTTCCTAATTTAAAGGAAAATCTTCGGAGTATTTTATTCAAAGATAGCCTCTTATGTTTTGTGTTTGAATCTATGAAATTTAAATTAGCGTTTTCTACATTAACAAATAAATTGTCAGTAGAAATCCTACATGTTTGAAACTTTTTTAAATTTATAAGAATCTATCTTTACTACATATTTCAAAGCTTTTGAAATTTGAAACCCAAGCACCCTCAGTGAATTCACAGGCTCACATGACGAAGAGGATGTTCCAACCCACCAAACAAATCAAAACCAAACCTCGTGTTCATAGCCCGCGGGTGAACAGCCGCCTCCCAAATTGCTACATTTAATGACACCGAACGCTTTTGTGCAGACGATTTTTAGTATTCCAAATGAACTACCACTTCACCCTTTACGTAATGAGGGGAAGCCCCGGATGTTTACTCACCCCTTTTCCGCCTTGAAGCGTTTTAAATCCGTCGTTACAGTTATAGACTTTGCTTTAATTGCTAGCTTAACGAATCCGATTAGACGGACCCCTCGCTGTTGCCACTCCCGGCAAGTGAAATTAAGCCCAGATGGTCCGAAGACGCGGAATCCCTTGGTGCTTTTTCGAAGTTTAATGCGCCTTCAGAACAAGCGAGGGTTTAGTTTAATTAAAAGTTCTTGCGGACGGCAATAACAGTCTGGGTCGAGATTAACGCGGTGGAATTTTTTTTTGTGTGTGTGTGTGTTGTAGTAACCGAAACAATATTCCAGTCGCCATGGCTGTGTCTGGGTTTAAAGGAATTGTAGTTTTTAGTGTTGGCGAGGTTTTTTAAACAGATGTTGGACGAAGTAAATTGTTTTATTTCCGGGAGGAGGTTTTTCAATTTAGGCCTTCCTGCTCTCTCGACCGAAATTGCGAGTTTTGTTGCCAACTGGCGCAGTTGAATTGCTGAGCAATTTCGTTTCCGAGAGGGAACGGGAAATGGTTTTAGCCTGGTTTTAGTAGTTATGTCAGCACAGATGAAATTTTGGAAGTAAATGGTAGTTAAGAGGATGTTTTTCATTTCATATTTAATGAAAAAGAGGTTTCAGAGTTATGAATACTTTTAATGGAGCATTCCATAAATCAAAAGTACAAAATTTAAAAAAAGGGTATTTTCATTAGTTCTAAACAAAATTAAGAACATTAGTACACAAAGAGCTTTCATGTTTTTTGCATAATTTAACTTTTTATGTATATAATGTTTCTTTTTACTCTAAGTTCCATGGAATTTCATGGGAAAACTTTTACTGCAGCATCTTTTACTAATGTTCTTGTTGATAAATTGGTTAAATAAGTTTAACGTATAAATTGTGCGCACGATGCTTCATTAACATTCGAACTTAAATTTTACACTACTTTATCATATCAAAAGAACTTGTCGAAATAAAAGAATGCGATATTCTTTCAAAGTGAGTCCATACTATCTCTTGCAAAGATCCCAATTGTGGATATTTCTTCACAATTTTACATTTTTCTTACTTTCTTTGGACCGTCCCACAACAGATATTTTCAGATAATTAATGGGTTTAATCAGGCTATAAATTTTATTCTCCTTAACCACTTCCCCTATCTACTCCATAAATAACCTTATTGAATCCACTCCCAAAACCCTCGAAAATGTCTCCATTTGAACTTGCGTGACTCAAAAACCTCTTTCATTCTCAAAAGAACAATTAGCTCAACGAAAGAAGATATCAAGCCTTATCTATCGAGCACTATCTTAGAAAACCCTTCGACATTTGAGCACAAATGAAACCCCATGTTTCATAGGAGTCATATTCCGCTATCTTGAATATCGGTTCCATTTTCCCTCTGGTCAGACACCCATTGGAATTGAATATGTCGGTTCTCGTATCGCTGCCATCGGTCGTGAAATCTTGAGTTATGGTCTCTGAGGGGACCGGGACATTTATTATCAAAGATCTAAATGACCGAAATCCTTAAATTAGCATTGAATTATTCCCCGCTCTATTAGGGATTGGAAGTCCTGATTTCATCTGGTTTTCAGGATCTCTTAAATAACTCGTGTTTAAGTTTCTGTTCAAAGGAGACTCAGATAAGGCTTAGGAGCAAGATTTTGTTTTGGATTAGTTCAATTTTGGATTGCTGTGTTTTCAGTAGATTTAGTGTGTTATTTTATTTTCAAATATCGTGAAATGTATATTTCCTCTTTGCTCCCTTTTTACATGGAGAAATTTATGAAAAAGGATTGTTCGAAATTAAATAAAGCTCTGAAGTCTTGTTTCATATTGCGATCATAAATGAATAATTGTAGTTGTTGATTTATATAATTTCAAAAAGTTAAAACAGGAGCTAAACAAGTTGATAGGCATATATCAGACTATTTGACCGATTTTCCTTATAAAAACTATTTTAGGATATTATTTGTGATAAACTTTGCCTGATGTATTTTGACTAACTTGTTTTCTAACTGCTGTAAAGATTTAGAACCATGACTTAAGAATTACGTAATAGTTCCCAATATTATTTTTTTTTATTTTAATTTTTACTAACCTTCAAAAAGATATGGTTTAATTCATTAAGTAAAATATTCTGACCAAAAGGATACTACAGAAACTTGTCTATTACTAGAATGATTCCCCCTCCATGCTTCTACTATCATGAATATATAAAGTACCAAATTTTACGAATACTCTTATTTTTTTAAACCAAATAAGTTTTCTATTCTGTTCTGAACCCGTTCATTGTAATACAGTAGAACCTGAATCACCGTATCCCGGTACTCCTCCTTTTTAAAAGACATCCTCACCACACTCTCAAACTTCCTACTGCAGTGTATTCTTTGTAATTCAATAATTGTTAATTAAAATAACAATTAATTTTACTTGTTTTTCTTTTCTACATACATATCAAATTAGAGAAATTTCCCATAGTGTTTAATAATTTTACATTTTCAATCATTTTTCTAACATTTCCAACAAAGTTAACTCAAATTGGATTTTCTTTTTTGGATATTTGCTTATCTAGTGTCCGATCATTTCAGTTAATCGAGATTCTACAAAAACACTATCGATAACAATTGTTTTTATTCGACTTCAATGTTATAAGAGGGACAAATTATCTACTCAAAACACCCCTATCTCCCCGAAACACCAAATCCCTCGGCCTTTACCCTCCATCGAAAAACTCTCCACCGACATTAACCCCCTCTTCCACTTAATCCAGCCTTTGTTCTTCCCCATCCTAAATGATTCTCCAAGATCAGAGGGTGATAAGGGCACATTCCCAGCAAGAAGAACAGTTTCCTGCCCTGTTCTTCTTTGCCCCTTCCTGGCCACGCGCATCCGGTGAAATCCCGGGGTTAATGAAGAAGAAGAAGGGCAGAAGAGAGCAGAGGTCCTGGTGCCCCTCGGTACTTTAATGAGTTTGGAAAGTTTTGGGTTTGGACGGGATTTCCGTTTTGGGCGGGTCCTCTCTGGAGGGATGATTTCTTAACTTTTGTTGAAAAAGCCGTTTTTAGAGGGATGATGGGTAAAGCTGTCGGAAAATTTAGACAGGGTGTAATAGACGCGTTTTTTAATGTTGTAGGGAAAATCTGGACCTTAAATTAGGGCCATCGGGTGCTGGAGGTTTTAAGTACGGAGTGGAAGGGAAGAGGACTTGATTCATTAGTATTCTGTTGAGTAGAAAGTAGTGAATTTAGAATGAAAGCTACTGAAACGACGTTGGGAAAAGGAATTTGCTCTGAACGAGCAAATCTTCAAGAGTTAGGGGATTTTACAAAGTAAAATAGGTGTCTGATCTATGGTGACATTTTTAAAGTGCAATGGCAGTTAGTAATTTTTTTTTTAATTTTAAAGAGGTTATCAATGTCTGAAGTTGAATGGAATAATAGTTTTAGTACCTGCATAATTTCTTTGAAAATCAGAGGATTTTTATAAGAATGGAATATCTAAATTTGAAAGAATATAACACATCAATGTAATTTTTGTAAGATTTTTTAATATTATTAACTTCATGAATTGGTTTCTTACATAAGTTGAAAGAAGTTTTAAAAAATGAAATCTTTGTTGCAGTGAATATACTAGAAACGTCTATAATATCCTAATTATATTTAAATAGTCTTGAATTTGGTATTATCTGGAAACTAATTTCTTCTAACGGCCATCAATCCACAAATCAACCTTACTGTAAAGAAAGAAAAAAAGAAAATTATCTTTAAATAATTTTTTTTAAAGAAGGGAATTTTAGCTTGTTTATTCTAATAAGTTTGTATATTAAGGCTTTATATATTATTATTAAATAAAAATCATAAAAATTTAATATTTTCGGATTAATTTAATTGCCTGTTAATAAATTCGTGCATTTAAAAGAATAATACATTTCTGGTGAAAATTAAATGCATATCGGGGATATATTTCTGTTGAATTATTTGGTGGTTACTGGTTACTCTTGTATCTTAGCTTTTTTTCTTAATTCACGGATGGAGATTACTCGAGCAGGCTCTTGACGCCATCTAGTGAATCCTTTGGACTATTTTCGATTAGCAACAAATGCACAGTATTCCTGTGTAAATGGCTAAAATTACGATTCAATTTATGTGTAATATAAATGCCTCATTGCAAGACTAAATTTCATGAAATAAACCCTTAAGTTTAAATAGTTAGAATCTTAAACTGGAAAAGTATCAGTAAAATATAAGAATTTCATAAGAAGAACTTAATTAAATATATTTTATTATTTGCTTTTTTCAACTTTATTCAATCTAATATTTTAAGTCTGCCCTTATTTAAACATTTTTCTACAAAAAAAAGTAATTTGGGATTAAGGAAGAGAAAAGTATAAAACTCACTTAAACTACATAATTTCATAATAAAATTTGGTGAAGAAATAACTCATAACTCTTCATATTTGGAGCTATATTTTGTATTTGAGCTAAGGAAAAAGCATGGTACGTACTTTATCTTTGAAATTGTTTACAAAATGAATTTTTTAAAGTATTCACATATCGAATAGGTTTTAAACAACTCTATGTGGTCAAAGAATATAAAAAAGATGGAGAACTCAAAAGTTTGCATTTAAAGTGAAGAATTACCAAGATACAGTTTTCATAAACCTGGAATTAAATGTTATTCTAAAAGCTTTAAAGAAAACAATTAATTCTTAGAATATCCCCTTGAAATTTTTAGAAGTTATTAATAGACATCCGATTGAGGTTTCAGCATGCTTTCAGCAAATTATTTGTTCATTTTGACATCATTAGCGTGTTTTAGGATATCAGAAAGTGAAATTTATCACGATATCAAGCCTACGTAAGCCTAATAAATGGTTCCCAACTTTATCTGAATTAGATCACTTGAATTAGATGCTTTGCTTTCGCTGAATGAGCATATTTTTAATAAGATTATAAGCATAATTTCGTAGAAGGGTACATGAATGTAGAAATATTAATAATACCCTCTCATTTTGAAATTCTATATCAAGTTAACTTGTTCATACACCTCATTTCATATTAAGAACTCAATTTAAAATTATCCCTTTAATTGACGCTTATAGATGCCTAATTAATATTTATTTTTACTTACAAGATACTTTCCTCAATATGTGTATTATTCTTTAATTACATATAGATAGTGTTTAAGGTAAAGAAAGTAAGTATGTCAAAAGTAATTAATTATTATAAAGTTGCTTTTGAAAATTAAATTCAGAAAAATGCATAGATGGAATTTTCATTACTCCTTCGAAATTGCATCTGTAATTAGTGTTAAAAATATCCGATCTTAAAAATTTATTATCAAATTGTCCCTTTATTACTTTATCGTCTTATCTCCACTTGTCCCTTAAATGGTGGAAAAGATGATTACTGAGTAGTTTTAACTTTACTTTTATTCACAAAAACAGAGGTTTATAACGTGTATTCATATTCGATGTAAAAGATTTCAGGCTGTGTCGCCGTGGTCTCGATGTTAAAACTTCGGACGTTTCGCCCAAAACTGTGTCAGGCATCATCAGCGAGAGATCATAGTAGCGTAGTTTCCATGGAAATCGGGCTGTGATTGCAGTTTTGGGCGAAATCTCCAAAGTTTTAACATCGAGACCACAGCAACACAGCCCGAAATCTTTTACATCGAATACAACCGGCTGAGAAACCCTATTTCTGTTTTAATCTGTATATGTTACGGGCAATGTGATAAATCCGGGCATTATTAATAATGCCCGCGTATTTCGGGCAATATGATAAATACTCATCGATAAATGTCCTTGAATTTATCACATTGCCCGTAACATACAAACATATTGTTTACTTGAAAGTAATTTCTTCGTAATGAATTAACTCAATTTTGAATTTTTAAAACTATAAAAAATAATTCTTTGCAAAGGATATGAAAATTTTTTTCTGGAATAAGTTTTCGGTTTTCAAAATTTTATGTGAATATTTTGATTTGTTCTTTCAAACAATAAAATCAATCTCCAACAATAAAAGTTGCACTCTCGGTCCCAGCTCCATTTATTCCTTGAACCCATCACCTGTAAAACCCAAACGGATTGCTTCTCCTTCACTCAGGAAAACACAATAAACCGCTGTTGCCAACAGTGGGTGAGAAATTCCTTGCCGATATTACAGCTTTCGGCTTTAGAGGGGGCAAACAATGCGTGGTGCTTTATTGACAAATATGCAAAAGGCTTCCTCAGACTTGTAGGAAATATGCGATTCTGTTGCAGGGTTGAAATTTGGTTTCGCTCTTCAGAATGCCTGGGTAGTGTTTACTGACATGGCAGTTGACGGCTTATGGTGGAGAGAATTTAATTTTAAAAGGCCTATGCAACGTAGGTTCTATTTTGGGAAGGGAATTGCGATTGAACTCTACGTTAACGGATTAATTTAGTTTAGGTTTGCAGCGCCCATGGCCTTGCTGTAGAATTTCGAATTATTAAACTGTTGGAAAACTACGATTCTACTTTACAGAAAATAATAAAAAAAATTGTGTTTTACTTATCTAATTAATATCTTCAGATTCTGTATGGATTTTTAAACACTAAAAGTGAAACAAAAAAAATCTGAAATAACTTTATAAATATTGCTTAAAAATATTTTGCTCTTTATAAGTTAAATAAAAAAAATGAAAGAAATAACTAAAATGTCGTGCTAAAAAACACCTAATTATAAACAGAAACAAATTTTTAAGAAATTTTCACAATTATCTTATATTTTTTTTTAAATTTAAGCTTTAAGTTGCAAACAGTCCGACGATGATGAGTTTAATTTATACGGAAGATTATCGCAGAAAAATAAAACAGTAACTTTTAGAGGCAAAGGAATGACGAAATTGGTTAATGGTAAAAAAGTATGATTTAATTAACTTATTTTCCTGCTCCACCATGTGGGCGGCTGAATAAGAATATGGTGCACAAATCTTATTGGCTAATAAAGTCTGTCTTTTCTCGCTTGGCGCGGGAAATAGCATTGTGGAAGGCAGAGAAAACCGGTTTTCACTGCCTAGCGACGGAAGACCGGCTTTAGTAGAACTATTGTGGGTGGAATGTTTTCCTGAATTACACTGAAGCCCTGTACATGTTGTTTTTCCTTTAGAAGACTTACTACACAGCAAAGCATACATCCAAATGTTTTTTATCTAACAGAGGAAAAATGCATTATTATATTTTGGGGGGGTTTTCTATGCCTGTTCAAAGTTTCGATAACTAATAACCAATATTAATTTCGTTTCATAAAAAGTTAATAATTAAAAAGTAATCATTAAAATTTTTAGAGTGATAAAATATGTTAGATAATATTTTAGGTAATCACCTTTTGACTTTCTTTCTTTTTAAGCGAATTTTTTAGAGAAATACGAATGATTACTTATTACTTAGTCAAATATTATATTAATTTTTACAATTTATTACAATTCACAATTACAATTTAAAAAGCTAATATCTGGTTTAATAACAATTTATTAAAGCTAAACGTTTTAAAAACTAAATTTATGATTTTCAGTCAAAGAGTTAGTGAAACCACTATTGACAGTCTAAGAATTCACAACCCCTCCTGCGATCTAAAATGTGATAATGCATCATCTACATGTAATAAAATTATGCGCGTTGACTCTATTAAATACTTAGGACTCCAGTTTGATAGCAATTTAAAATGGAAGACTCATATAAATTCTTTGTTAAACAAGCTAAGGTTTATTAATTTGAAATTTTTTAGGCTGAAACGTATTATTTATCATAAATTTCTAACTTCTCTATATTTTGCCTGGGATCAATCTTCAATAAACTATGGAATAACTTGCTATGCTTCTGATTATTATAACAACATAAAACCTCTAAACCACCTTCAAAATAAAATCTTATCTCACATAAAAGGTAATTCTTTAACAAAACCTATTTTGACTGTAAGAGAACTCTATATTTTTCGACTATTACTTTTTATTTTCAATAATAGGTCCTTCTATCAATTAAAAACTAGTAACTATTCTCTTAGAAACATTCAAGGAAATTATTTCATTCCAAAGTCTAGCAAAGAAATTTTTCATAAGTCTCATATCTTTCTAGGTCCCTTTCTATTTAATAAATGAAACGTAACTCTTAAATCATCTAATAATAGAACTGAATTTAAAAATGGTCTTTATGATTTTATAGCAAGACATAACAACATCGAGAAATTATTTAATTTAATCAAATAGAGTCAGCGCAGTTTCGTTGCCAAGGCAAATAAATTATAAGTGTAGTACCATGGACGAGCTATGAGCTCTTTTGGTACTCATAACTATATTTTTTTTTATGTATGTCTGTGTTTGTCTCCCCATTTTTGTCTTTTGTTCTTTATGTATCTTTGTGTTAATAAATTATATTCTATTCTATTCTATTCTAATTATATCAATCATGTTCTCAATTTTAAATATTAAAATCGGCGATAAAATATAATTTATTGAAGTTTCTCGATATAATTCTAAAAATTATAACACACACGTCAGAACTACTTCTTATTTAACTCATTTAACATGAAATTAGAGATTTAGTAGTAAGCAAGGGGCGTCTCTTTCCCTCTCTTTCTCTCTCACTAATTCTACCCTCGTTTTCTTTCTTTCATTATTTTTCATTTATCAGCTTAACCTCATTCATAAATTATTTCTTTCTCTCATATTCCCTCACACTTTCTTCAATATCACATCTCCTCGAATTCCCTTCTATTTTTAATAACTTCACAATTTTTTTTCTAGTTAGATCGTTTTTCTCTTCCTATCTTTTCCTCAATCTTACTCCAAAATAAGAAAGGAGGTCAAGTTAAAGAACATGAAAGAAAATGCTACATACAAGCATAATGTATACAGAATGCTAAAGGAAACCGAAAAAGATTGTTTTAATTAAATTCTACGCTATAAAATTTCATAATTTACATACATCCATAAAAGTACCTCATATATTTTAATGCATTATAAAATACCAAACTCTTTACTGATGCTGAAATTAAAAAAAAAAAAAGAAATATAAATTCGCAAAAGAAAGTTCCCCAGACCCCCACCACCACCCCTGATTCGCTTTCATTCATTTTATTACGCCAGGGGATACAGACGGGGTATCGATACAAAACTCAGGACATGCTTGGAATCGGAATCAGGCCGGCGTTTTCTATTTTGTGGAAAATGTAGCCGGAGATAGAGAAAAGGCCCTGTATTTACGGACGGGGGACCGTTTGCCCTCAGACAAGAGCAGTAATGAACCTGTTAGCATTCAGGGATCGAACTTTGAGATCCTGTCTTCCTTATTTGTCGGTAGGGGGTGACTTCAGTGAACCGGAATCGAATGTTCTTTTTCTTTTCGACTCGGTTGTTCTTTTTGGTGGTGATTTCCCCCTTTTATGTGGTTAATGAATTGTCACGTGGGGACGTTTCTTTTTCCCCATAGGAGGGTTCGAGGGATTTTTCGCTGTGAGGGAATAGGGCTGAGGAGGGTTTTGATCCGTCTGAGTTAGGTTTTCGGACGGGAAAAGGGAGTCATTCTTGTCCAAGATTATATTTGCCGTGTCATTCTGGATTGATAGAAATGCTAGTATCCGTTGAGAGATGTAAAACTCAATAATGAATGGTTTTTAAAAGGGGAAAAGGTGCTCTATACTTAGTTTAAGTCTTAAATAATATACATTAAATCGATGCTTTTAGTATAAAAAGGTTGAAATTTGATCTGTTTGCAATGTGTTTTTGTCTCAGCACCTTTAGAATTTGTTAGATTAGACAGATCAATACAAAATTAACTAAGAGAATAATTTGATATCATTTTCTTGATTCAAATCCAGTCACTCGTTTATATTTATAAACCCTACGGTATTTTTTTCTACGCTCAAATTTTCAAGCGAAAAACCATGAAAAATATACTACTTTACTATCTTTAAAAGACTACAATTTTGTAGCATACACTACACATTGCAGTACACGGATATATATTCTTGTTTCGTGGGTAAAAATTTTCCCTATGAGTCTTCCATTGCGTTTTGAAAATCGCCTTGCCATCAAAAGCTCAAGTCACTTACTAGGGTCAGGTAGGGTAAAATGGTTATAGCGGGGTAAAATGGATAATAGTTTATATTTATAAAATTTAATGTTTTTAGCATGCTGTACCCCACCTGACCCTAATCTACCATTTAAAAAAAATCTATATTTTGAGAACATTTCTAAAAAAAAAAAAAAACATTCTTTTGTCAAAGGAATCCCCACTTATTTAAATTGAAACATCGAATATCGGGTGAAATTGAATGCCACATCCCACAAACGCTGCTTTAAAATGCATATTTATTCGAGAAAAGGATTCTTCACGATTTATGGCTCATGCCACCCAGACTCCTCCAAAGCGTTCGACACCAAACCCAGTCCTCGGCCCGTTTCGGATTCAGCGACGTCTTTAAGTCATAAACGCTCGCAGTTTGGATTTTTATCGTTTTCGAAAGGGACAGGAACATTTCTCCAAAAAAAAAAAAAAAGGAACGACGGATCAGAACGAGAAAGTGGATGGGAGCACACAACGACGATAAAACACGATAGAGACGAGAGAGAGAGCCAGAGAAAAAAGCTCGGAATTCCGTGTTTTGTGGTCCTTGTAATCGAAGTGTTCGCAAATCCGTTTTATGGAGCCGTCGTCTTTATGGAGGAGAATACGACGTCCGTTTTGAGCTGCGGATGTACGAGGAACAAAAAACGCGCGGAACGAAACAACGAGAAACGCGAGGAAAGACACCGGCAAAGAACGCAGAATGTCACTTTGTCGAACGCACTAGGGGAGGGAGGGATACATAAAAATGTAACAAAAAAATAAGAGAATGCGAGGGGGAGCATAAACGCAGAAATATCGGCACGGGCAATGCTCCGGCATTAAAGTCCGGTCCCCTGTTTTTATGGTTCGGTAGTATAATAGATAGCCGGACCGGAAAAGGAATGTTCTGAGAAAGCTGCTTTTTTACTGCCGCCTTCTGCGACGAATAAATTGATTGGGAGTTTTCCTCCGCAGCTGAAATGAGAAGGGAACATTCGGTGAATGTTCATCAACTGAGTCCGGATACAGGAGAAAATCTCTGGCGAAAAGCAAGTGTGTTTCAGTTCAGAGCGTTTTAGGGCCAGAACGTAATATTAAATTCGTCTGTACTACTAGATTACAATTTTTCTTGACAATGACGTCACGACCAACGATAGAATAACTGAGTTAACGGATTGCCTGTGAGCTTAGGGTGTTTCAAAAAAAATTTTCTTTGAATTTCCCAGATGCCCCCCCCTCAAGTTGTTACAAATACTAAAACATTATTACCTGCAAATTTTCAGGTCTTTCGGACGATTTTTGACCCCCGCGCCCTTCAAAAGTAGGTTTCCCATGTTAAAGTATAGGGAAAATATTGAAAATATCGTCATTTTTGGTTCTTTTCAATTTTACGAGCCTGAACGCAGTCAATATCGAATTAAAACCTGTACATCATCTTTGGGACATCATTGCCTCAAGATCCTATCGGAAAAATATTCCATGGCACCTACTGGGGGGTAGTTACACGGGGGTGAAAAGCGAGCATTCACCGAAAAACGAGGATGCTTGCCGGCGCTAGCGGCGGGAGCTAACTAACGGGTTTTTACTAATAGAAACAGAATAGAACGAGGTACCTTAGGAAAAAGGTTCAATAAACACTTAAATAGGCTTTTATGCAGGTCCCTCCGCAAACGCCGGCGAGCATAACCAGCACCCGCGGCAAGCATCCTCTTTTTTCGGTGAAAGCTCGCTTTTCACCCCCGTATAACTACCCCCCAGTAGGTGCCATGGAATGTTTTTCCGATAGGATCTTGAGGCAATGATGTCCCAAAGATGATGTATAGGTTTTAATTCGATATTGACTGCGTTCAAGCTCGTAAAATTGAAAAGGACCAAAAATGACGATATTTTCAATATTTTCCCTATACTTTAACATGGGAAACCTACTTTTGAAGGGCGCGGGCGTCAAAAATCGTCCTAGAGACCTGAAAATTTGCAGGTGGTTTTAGTATTTGTAACAACTTGAGGGGGGGGGGCATCTGGGAAATTCGAAAAAAAAATTTACCATAGACTTTCGAAACACCCTACTGTGAATGCATAATTTCACTCGAAATTTGGGCATTGCGCTGGGAACTTTTCTTAATTCCATTTGCTCCCAACTTATTTCTCCATTGTCAAGAAACGTTGGAGTCCTATAGTAATTAAATCTAGTAAGTAGTATTTATATTTAATCTAATTTACAGTCGTCATTATTATTATCAGAATCCTGAAACTCACATCCGATCGCATTCCGGTAATAGCACAGCTCATACCAAATATGTCAAGTTTACGAAACTGCAACTAGAAGTAAACGAAATGTAGCTGTACATGACAAAAATTGGACCAATCTTCAACGCTTGTGCTGCTTGGGTCCTCTCCTAACACACACACAAACCCAACCCAAATATTTATCTTCGACCACCACGACAGGTCCAAAATATTCCAAACTACCCCAGAAAGCAGAAACCCGGTAAAAAAATCGGGCTCACCCAAGCGGAGAAGATAGAAATCAAAAACTGCGTTCTTGCAGAAAAACCCACTCTTCGCACCCAAGTCACGTGGAGTGGGGGGGGGTCCGGGACATTCCAATCACGTGACAACCCCCACCCTTCGATCTTATTCTAGGACACCCCCTCACGCTCCCTCGAAAAGAGGTGGACCTTTTTACTTTATTTCATTCCTTTTATTTATTTATTTTTTTGTCGTTCCGCTGTCCTTGATATTCGAGGCATACGCCCCTGCTCTGCTTCCGGGCCACCCTATCTCCTTGTGAGATTAGGGCCCGCATGGCACGGGGCTTGACCGGGGCGGCGGTATCTGAGTCCGCGACTACGAGGGATGCAATCGACGTATAACTGTTGATAGATAAATTCGTTTCGTAAGGTCTTCAGAGCTTGGTTATCGCTTAAGGTAGACTCGTGGGACCTTAAGGACGATTAGGCTTGGGGAGACTGTATGAGATCGCGACTGTGTTCTTCAAGGTTACCTTTGTGAGGGAATATGGGGTAATTTTCTAATGTCAGAAAAGTTCTAGAATTGAGCCGTTTATTTTAGAAACCAGTCAAACACTATTTTTTTTTCAAAGCAAAGTTATTGGTAGCATGGGATTCTTTACGAGTAAAATACACCTTTTAACGCAGAAACAAACCACTAATTTTTTAATAATAACACTAAACTTGGCACTAATAAGTTTTATTTAATTACATGAAAACAAATACCTGTAATAAATTTCATTATTTTTAGGTACGGTCCATCAGGACTAATTAAGATTTTGTATGAATATCTGTGGACATTGTATAAAACCTCTCTTGAGAGACCCCCTTCCGTTCTGAGAAAAATTGTTATACCGACCAATTGGTCGTTATACGTCTACTCTTATAAGAGGGGTGGTCGATCAGAAGGGGTAACCTTAAAATCAGATAGGGATTGCTTTACAACTTAATAAAAAATTAAAACTATTAGAGGTAAAAAAGCAATAAAACAATTGATTCCCACACATTATAAATACAAATTATATAAAAGGTTACATTAAAAAAAATTGAGGAAAATCTTTTTCAAAACCCTGTTAAACTCACCTAAGTTTTCTATCCAATAATGGAATTGTAAATCTCTCTCGAGGAGTCCTATTGTTTGTGAGGGAGCAATAAAACCATCTTTTAATTACCAATGTGGTAAGTAAAAGGGAAGGGAGGGTTGACAATCCAATACTATCTTCTGAGGTCCAATATCTATCTTCCAATACTATCTTCTGCCTTTTAATAGAGATCGTTTAGTACAGCGTTTCTCAACCGGGGTTCCGCGGAACCCTGGGGTTCCGCGAGGCCTCCTCAAGGGTTCCGCGAGAAATTCGAAAAAGGTGTTAAAAAAATAAAAGATACAAGATCCCCCCGAAATTTGGATTAAGGGTACCAAAATGAGTAAAAACCCTATTTTTTAGGGTCAAATTTCAAAAAATTTTCTGGGGGAGGACCCCCACACCCCCCTTTTTGTACTTTAAACTCGGTTAGTTAAATTTATTTTCATATTAAGTTCAGCAAAATGAGAATCCTACATAAAAATATATTAAAAAGGTACATTAAACTTATTAAGTATGCAAAAGATGGGCTGAGATAATTTTAGGCTTCCTCCCCGATGCAAAAATCTAGCTTTGGGCCTGATAATTACTTAATTTCTTTAGAGGATATTTGGGCCCCTCGTGAAAGAAATTTTTCTTGAAAATACCTCGAGTATGTAGTTGGCCCCCTGCGGTTTGATAGCTAATGCGGCCCTCGGGCTGAAAAGTTTGGAGACCCCTGTTTTAAAAGATACAGTGGGGGGGGGGCAGGGGTAAGGCCTTCCAATGGTTAAAATGTCCAATGGCCGTTAAAAAGGATTATCCAAATATTCAAAGAAAAGCAATTAATATACTATTGCAGTTTTCCACATAATATATGTGTGAACCAACCTTTTCTTGTTTAAAAAACATAAAAAATAAAGAAAGAAATAGTCTTCTTTCTATTGAAGACGAGATTCGGGTATGCCTTTCGAAAATAAGACCCAGAATTGAAAATATATGTGCCAAAAACAGACTCAAATTATCACATTAATTAATATTTAATAATTGTTTTATTTTTTTTAAACTTGCTAAAATTGTTTAAATACTTAAAATTGTATTTTCAAAACCTTACAGCTGTATTCTAATGATTCTAATAAATAAATATATTAAATAAACGATTTCTTCGTTACTTATTTTCCGTTTTATGTAATAATTTAAAAAATAGTAAGAAAAATATTGTTACATGGACGCTAAGGTTCCGCGGAACTTGGGCATTGTCGAAAGGGTTCCGTGCGTGGGAGTAAAAAGGTTGGGAAACGCTGGTTTAGTAGACAGACATTACAATAACGAACCTTTTATCCGGAATCCTAAATTCCGGAATGCGCTTGTATCTGGATTGTTTCAAGATTTAATTTTTTTTGTTCTGGAGGTAAGTTTCCAAAAAGCGTTAAAACCAAGGGTAGGACGGACGGACCAGATTCTTCATATAAGATGTTATTCATTCTGCGATTCTCCACTTATTTTTTAAATTGGACTTGATTTTGCATCTGTTTGTGTTAAGCTCAATATTTCCAAAAAAACTTTGATAAAGCCCGGAATTTCGGGACGGTTTGGTCTGTGTATCGGCGCCGATTGTTTTAAAAAATATTCATGCGGCCGATGCTAACTAGTAAAAATATCGGCCCATTTGCCGAAAAAAAACTAATGCTGATTTTTTTTTTCGTAAAAAAAAAAACGAAGAACATCAAAGGGAAAATAAGCACAATTCTGCTCAAAATTTAGATTTTAGTGGAAAGTTTACGTCTTTCTGTAGTTTAATAATTTTCAAGGAGCTTACGAACCCTGTATTATTTTCCCGATTTTAGTCCATACGTAATGAGAGAATAGGTGTTTTTTTTTAAAAAGCTTTTTAGATTTTGAGGCAAACCTCCCCAATGAAGCCAGTACTTTACATCGTTTCACATTTTGATTCTATAATGGAGAAAAACAATTTCACCTAAGTGGGAACTTTTTCTAGCACTTTTTTACTAGTCATAAAATTGGCTTCTTTTTTTCCCGATCGTAGTACAGAAAAAACTTGTCGGAAGCCAGCCTCTTTCAAAATTGCGTTGACCTTAATTCGCGTCGATGTTTTAACTGAAAAATGCTTTTCGTAAGTAGTCGTAGTCCAGGAATTTAGTTAACTAAACCTGAAAAAAATTGCAGTACAGTGGAAGCTCTTATAGCGACCTGCTCTTATAAAAATACTCTCTTATAAAGACCCAAAAATTAGTCTCTATAAGAGCACTTTTGTGCTCTTATAAAGACTAATCTTCGAATCGATTCAGCTTATCGAATACTTTTCTGGATCGGTTTGTGTGCGTCACACCAGAATTAGCCAATAAACAAATATCAGGGGGGACGGATGTCCTGTTCGGTTTGCTCTCTGCCTTTCACGGCAGCAGTCTGCGCACTGCTCCGTCGTGAGTTCGATTCTCACCTCGCCCCTGGGTGTACTTTCCTTTTTTGTGTCAGTAAAAAATTCTGTTGTGTGTCTTACTTGACGAAGGTGTATAAGCGGATCCTTGAGATCAAGCACACATACCTGAAAATACTATATGTAACTCCAACCAACCGACCAACAAATATCAGAGTATGACAAACAGCACCAAGTAACGATCGGGGGCCAAGTGGCCTGGTTGTGTTAACGTTCAGACAACCACGCTAGCAGTGTGTGCACTGTATTGGCCGTCGGCTCGATTCCGGCCTTTGCCCTGGGTGTATTTTCTCTCTCTTGTGTCAGTAAAAATATTCTGTTGTGTCTGTCTTACTTGACGAAGGTTTATAAGCAGATCCTAGAGATCAAGCACACAGACCGGAAAATATATGTACCAAAAAACCAAACCAAACCAAGTAACGATCGCATCTTCTCGCTTGCTTTCGCCCGGGGTAACCGGCTACAATCCCAAACGAAACCTTTCGCTACCTAATGTCCTTGTTGATTTTAGACTTTAAATTTATTAGCGTATTCATTTATCTTTCTTTATTTCCAATTTTTTGACTTATATTTAAGACATAAATTTTTCAAATTGCATGCAGATGCAGGTGAAATTGATGTAATAAATTTTGTTAAGCATCAGACCTTTCTAAGGAAGCCAAGCTATGCAATAAATTAATATCAAAATCAAAATTTAAAAAGCAAATATTTATACTCTAAAATATTGATCTTAAACTTTACAAATTAAAATAAAAGCAAAAAATTAGGTAATATAATAAATAATATCCTCCTTGAGATCCTTTGAAAGGTGTAAAATCAAGTGTGTATTTATTAACAAATGCATCTACACTCAAGCCTCATGTGCCAATTTTATTTAGCTTAAAAGAACAAGCATGTATTTATCAAAACATTTATAAACAAAAGTTTATCAAGTGGAAAGGAAAAACGAGTACTTCAACATACAGCAATTCATTGACTGTTTGTTACATGATTTAATGGCCCCCACACATAATTTTTAAAAATTTCCACAATCACTAGAAATTCAAGGCTAAAACCACACATACAAGCAGAAAATAGTTTGCAAGAGATGGCACAAACACGAGTTTCAGCAACACCTAGGCCACATCTATTAGTACACAATGGAACTATGGAATGAGGAGTGGCAAGAAATTAAACCATGGTTGTAGAAAATAAATACAATACAAGAAACAATAACATGGTTCCAATTTTATACAAAACTTTCATAAGGGGGTTCCCAATGTTTTTGAGCAAACTTTCAAAAGGAGATAAACATTGAAAGTAAATCATGTAACAAAATTGTTTGGTAGTTTGTACAGTATTTTCTATCTATATAAAACAAAACTTCCAAGATTGATTTTAAACAGTCTATAACACAAAACAAACATTTGATGAGTATTCAATGAATTGAAAAATTTAATTAAATTTGAAAATGAAGATTTTAAAAATATCACAAAATACATGGAATCATTTAAAGTGGATAAGGGAACCCCATACTTTGGATTAAGTAACCAACTTTACAGCTACGGAGCATACTAACTCATTAATATCAAAATGAAACCGTTAAGTAAGTGGCATTAATACTTATTGTTAAAGCAAAAACTTGACTAGGAATTAAATAAAGCCCTACTTTATTTAAACTAGTTAACATCTTTACTAAGAAATTTCACTATTTCTTTGTACAACATACAAAATACTTGATGGGAAATCCTGGCCATTCTATATATTATAAGGCTGTCTCAAACTCCATGATTCCACAACGGAGAAACTTTGGCACGACACACATAAAAGGATTATCAGATTGTGTCATGATAATATTATTTACCTAACATGTTAAAATGGAAAAAATCCCCAACAACTATTAAATTAAAATTATATAACAAGTTAAGAAAAATCACAGACTTAAATTATGATTTTAAAAAACAAACGAGTTATTTATATTTAAACAATTCACAATCATTGTCTCATTACATGGTCACTTTCAATTACTTGTCATATAACACAAAAAATTGCACCTAAATACATTAAAAAAAAACAGCACATTTGTAAGAAAATAAATAAACCTGAAAAATAAGGAACTCACACCCCCTTTATATAAGTACACTTAAATGTTCAGTGCCAATTTGTAAAAAAGGGATAGTTTAAAAAGCTGATGGTAAATAACATCATGAACCCATATTTTAGAATCATAACCAAGTTACATAATTTCAATTAACATTTAACATTAGTTGAAGCAGAAAGTAACAAATTTACAAACCAAACAGTTAGAGTAAATAATAAAACTTTTGAACAAAGATGCCAAGTGAAAATTTCTTATTTTCAATAAGCTTGATCATAGCCAAATGGTGTTATAAATGTAAAACATTTGTGTCAATGACTAATTTCAAAATGCCTATCACAGTATCTTTAATTCTCATAAAACTCACTTAAATTAATAAAAACACTAAATTAACTAGATGACTGAAACACTAACTTAATTTCTTATCTATACAAAATGCCATAGTTTATAACAGAAAATAGGGATAATAATAGGGTTAATAAATCAAGAACCACTCACAAAAATTCATCCTAAGTATTAAATATAGTACAAGGCAATTAGTTAAACTTTAAACAAAAAGTGTAGATGCAAAGTTTAAGAATAACTATATCAAAGAATAATTCCTAATTTAATAAAACAGTTAATTAGAAATTCACACAAATCAGTAAAATGTGATAATTTCAGATCCCCATGAAAAGCTTTTCTAAAATAAAGTGCAATAAGGTGTTAAAAGAATATGTCCTTTTGATGGAAAAAAAACAACCTTTTTTTTAAAACATTCTTTATAACTGAAAGAGCCTTCCCTCACCAATTTTACAAAGCAACATTTATCTATTTCATTTTCGGTTAGTCCGAAAGTTTATCACATTTCCAGGGATGAGAAGTGGTATAACTCACTTTGGAGCAAATTTTGTAGCAGCAAAATTTAACTTTTGTAGCAGTAACACACCAAATTGGAGCAATAAAATTTTACTTTTGTAGCAGTTACACGCAATAATTGGAGCACAATTTTACTTCTGGAGCTAAAATTATGATTAATGCAGGGATAAGTTTACCCAAAGACCAAAAAAGAGGAAAAAGCGCGCTAGCTCAATTATATGTAACTTTTTTTTAGCATTAATGGATAATTTTAACAATGAACATATTTTAATTTATGTGGGTTATATTTAGGAGGATTTTAAGAACCAAATTAAAATAACCAAAAATATAACTGAAAGCAAATAAAAAATTTAGAAAATTAGTTAAAACCTACTAGAATAATTTAATAATTACTTAAATAATAATGAAATTACAAAAAATTTTTGACCAATATCATTTTTGCTAAATAAGAAGTTTGTATTTTTGAAAATATTTTTAGAATCTAGTTATAATCTAACAAGATTTAAAAAAAAAAACCACTTTATTATTATCTTATTAAATTGCTTTTAAGCGACCTTTCAAAAAAAATTACAACTCAGAAAAACTTCGTAAGTTGAAAATACTAACTAAAATCGAGAAAAACGCGATTCTTCACAAGATTAGACTTGTTAGAGTGATCTGACACAGTAAACTGTTTTTTCTGCATCGCAATTACAACGTGAGAAGAAGCCAACTTCAACAAACACGCGCCCGTAGGGAGCATTCGCGGAAAAAACGGAACTTTCGCGAAAAATCGCTATTTTTCGACTTCCGGAACGCCGGACTTGTTGGCTTCTGACCTGACTACGGTAAAGTTGTTTTTCCAACATCGCAATAACAACTCGAAAAGAAGCAGACTTCAACTTGGCGTCTGCGGCCGTCCAAGAAAGCATTGCGAGAAAACAAACACTCTGTGAGCAAAAAGAAACTTTCGCGCGAAGTCGCGATTTTCCGACTTTTTTCCGCAATACATCGTGATTTTGCGCGGAATGGCGCAAAATCGTTCAAAATTAGGTATTTGTATCAGATTGGCGCAGGTAACCTTTTTTGGCGCTCTCTGGCGCAATTGGCGCAGAATTCCCATCCCTGCATTTCATGGGAGCATGAGTAAGCAGGCATTATTTTCTGCACAGGGAATTGTGAGAAGCATTGAATATTAAAAATTCACCAGGAAATCAAGTGTTTGCAGCCGAACATATCTTCAGATTCATTGAACACAGTTTGTGCAGTTATGGAGAAACCTTTCATACAGACAACACAAGGGCAAACAAAGCACACACACACACAAAACAGAAGGGTCATCTTAGTTGGAGTATACCGTTTCATACCCACCCAAATGTTATGGCCCTCCCACACGCGACCTATCATTTTGTATAAACCTACATACATTAAAAGTACAGAAAAGGAGTAATATCACATTTGTTTTTAAATTTATTTATTTTACTCCTTACATTTAAAAAGACATTTCAGTTTCCCTACACATTTTGTATTTCAAGAGTTAACAATTGGAATAAAAAGTTAACAGCTGCTGAGAAAATACATCAAAACTTTCCATTAAAGCTCATTTAACAATTGCAAAATATTCAATTATATAGTAAAGTTTATATACATAGTAGTTACATTGATTAAGAGAATGCACCTATATAGAAATCTGTATAATAAAAAATAAACAGTCACATTTTTCAAGTTGCATGAGTCTAAATACAAAGAAATTACTCAGAGTAAAACCATTAAAAATAACATTAAAAAAACTTAAAAACAAGAGAAATCTCAGCAGCATGCTCATTTCCCCTTTCTATTTAAATTCTCTTTAAACGCGATCGTGCCATAGAAAACACTATAATACAAGTTAATGCTGAAAAGGCAGGAACGCTATTATATCTACAACCCGTCTTTAAATTACTTTACATTATAAGTACAAGTTAAATAACGCGGTTTTAAAGCTGCCTCGCGATTAATCCAACGCGGTGTTTTAGTATTCTTTCTTTTGATGATGATAGGTAAATGACGAATGAAAGACTAATATATCACTTTTGTACTCCTAAGACTCCATGATGACGGTGACGCGCGAAAATGGTTAGATTGTTTTGGATTTTTAGTCATTTAAAATAGTTTATATTACCGCGAGAGAGATAACCTCCCATTCCCCACCCTACTATCCCTCTTTAAGACGTGAATGGGAAAAGTTAAATTGGGTAACGATAAGGCACTTCTGCAATTCTCACAAATAGACAGCACACACAAATGACAATGGATAGTAAGGGGTACAACACAAGAACTGAATGTTTGGGCTTCTTTTTTAAACAAAACACAGATTACTATGATGCAAACAATAAAGAACCCTTGGACGCACTAACAGAAAGGACTTTAAAAAGCTACAGTACTCTCTTATATAAAAGTAACCCTGAACAGACTTAATTTTTAACAGTTTCAAATCAAATTGATTATCTTTCAGTACACATGTAACATGTTCCAGTACACAACAGAAACATATTTTACCTTTAACCATTTCATCAATAACACCAATTACAAGTGCACATCAAAAATGAAAATACTTAGCCAATTAAGTGTTAACTATGAAATAGCATGGTGTCATGCAAATATTTCAAAGCACCTAGCTATTTAAACACTTAAATATTTCGACACTTATTTCTTAATTTAAAAAATCTTTCTAGGCTTTTAAATACATTTTCTTTCAAGGGTTTTCAGTGGACAGAGGCTCAGTTTATCAGTACATGTTGCTTAGACGTCAAAATCACTTGCCTTGCAAGATGCAAAACACTTCATTTACCAATGAATTACCATGAGTTATGTAGTGGTGACTTTCACAAAATTACTCTTGAACAATAGTCAGTGAATAAAACTTGCTTTGGAACATTATGAAACACAGTCCATGTCAATGCAAATTAAGAACTACTGTAAAAGAAAATTTATTGTTAAAATACTAATCAAGCGAAACATAGAAAGGTTGTTAACAAACAGCCCATTAACCTTAGAATACATATTTTCTTAGAATAATTACATTTCACCACCTCAAGAAACAAAAACCTTAAATGCCATGAAAGTACATACTTACCATAACTATGACAAATTATATTATATCAGACCCCATAGCTATTAGTCAATCTTTCTTTTAAGGGAGGAGGAAATTGTTCACAAAATCTAACCCAATTTTCTTCTCCAACTTGATTTTTAAATCCATGTAAAATCTGGAAACATAAAAAAGGAATTAATTTAAAGCTGTGTTGTCAAAAGCAAAATTAAGAAACTAAGGTATTAAAATTTTAAAATCTGGATATGAAAACTGCAGGGGTCATGGGTGCCACTTTTCAAAATTTGCAAGACGGAACTTTAAAGTATCATATTAATCATTTCCATCCAGTCTAGCAATTTTTTTAATTGCATGAAAATTCATAAAATATCATGAAAACTCAGTTCCTTAAATTATAAATCAAGATAAAGCTGTATGTGAGTAAAACCATGTTACTTGTGGTCAAAATGTGCTGTTCAATTCCATTAATGTTCCCGCTAAATACCGCTATGCTCCTTTGGATACCAAAAAAGTAGTAATATATTGCTAAAACAATTTTAGACTCAGATTAAAATGTTTAGTTAGATCAAAAACTATTCATATTTTCAATAATAAAAAAAAAATGTTGATACTTGAATGTATGACATTATCAAAAGCATGGCAATTTAGCAGGAACGTTAACGTAATTGAACCAAATGTGCAATGTAGGTATTGGAATTTAGTACTAATTTTGCGTTTCGTAATATACGTGGGACGGAATTCCGTTCATTGAAATTTTAAAAAGACTGAATTCCGTCTTGGGGACGGAAGAGTGGCACCCATGGCAGGGGTGCAGAATATGTCCGAACGAGGTTTGGGGGAAATTCAGCTAGTTGTATAAATTTTTGGCAAAGTTAGAAAGAAAAACTCAAAAAAATTCAATAGCTGACAAACAAATAATTTGGCTAGTGACGGCATCATATCCTCCAACTACTTCGGAAATTAGGTGAAAACTAGAGTTATGGATGTAGAGTGGAAAAATACAGATCTACACTAAAACACTCCCGAGTTTTCTAGGTCAATACCTAAAAGTTAGCTTTTTCCAGATAGCTCATATTTGAGAAAAATAATTACATACCTGCCAACATTGAGATCATAAAAAAAGGAAGATTTTAAAACTCAAGATACCCACAGCACAGCATTTTTTTACACTAATAAGTCAACAAGGGTGCCTACGATGCTCTACCTAACTCAATAGGTAGCATAAATCTTAGATAAACATACATTTTTAACAAAATATGTATTTTTTAGTCCTTCCTCATCCCTTACTCTTTGTAATTTTGGAGTCTGGAAACATTTTTTGAAATAATTGTCCAGCATGATCAGCACAGCTGAGTGCCAAATAATGATCAATTATGAAAGCTGTCAATAAACATTCTGTATTGGTAACCGCTTTCTCATGCAATTCATTATTTTTTACAAAGATATCTAGATAATACTTTATTTCCAACAACAAAACAACTGCTTTTAAGCTTTAATCAAATTGGATTAATAACTGATGAGAAAAAATCTTTTAACTGTGCAAAAAGCAGAAGAAATTGATTGAAAAACGGATGATGGAAGATTCTCTAAAAAAACGGTAATCTTCCGGATGGAAGAGTTGGCAGCTATGTAATTAGTAATAACTAATAATTCAAGAAAAGAGGCACTTTTGAGCTTGGGTTATAAGTATACAAGAAATACTAAAAGATGGTCAAGTTCATTAAAATTTAGATTTATGAATTATGCATATATTATTGAATCTTGAAAAAAAATCAAAGAAATTTTATAATGAAAAATTTCATTTTGGGGGAAATTTGGAAGAAAACATTGTGTTCTGGGGATATTTTGGGCCCATAAACATTTTCTGCACCAACAGGTTTCCTTTTGTTTTTAATTGATATTAGTACCATTTTACTGTGGTGTGTCTTTTAGTCCCCTTCCCAGTTGCAGTCTACCTGTTTTCAAACTTTACTCCAGGGTTTATTTCAAGAGAAATTTGTCATACTGGTTTTGTTCCAATAAAAAAACTATAAAAGCAAACTTTGTACCCAAATTCAAAGCTATCTGCTGTAAAATAGCAATTATACTATACCTCGTGGAACATGTGCTTCAGGTCTGGCTTTGGGTTTACCCATGATGCCACAGCATCACAGAAAAAGATGAAGTCTTGTACTACTCCTCCAGGATTCACACTGATCATACTACAAATTCCACGGAAGGCAGAATCCTTTTCTTCGTTATCTCTAATGCATCTTAATGATGTGCACCTTAAATGTTAAAAGAACAATTTATTCAGACAGAGTACTAAATAAAAAGGTAAAGGAAATAAAGAAATGAGTTTTACAATAAGAATGCATGCAGAAAAACACCATGCTAACATAAACAGATACTTCATAAAGTTTCTACAATGTTGTTTGATTAACTATCTAGAAAACATTACTCTAAACAATCAACAACTTGAAAGAAAGATAATAGGATTTTAATAGCAAAAAATGTTCGATACCACTACTCTTTTGTTAAGATAATTGTATTAAATAGAGGTTAAGAGCTTTATCAATTTTAATAACAAAATCTTACTTATGATACAAAATTGCTAAAGCAAGCACTAATCGTACTGATACTAAACATTGCTTTTGTATCAGTACCATAAATATGACTGCATTAGGGTGGTGGTGAATAAAATAAGAAAGAAATTTTTTCGTTCAAAGTTATGGGGGCACCTCCTAAACTAATTTTCTGAAATTTCTTAAATTTTATACCTATGCAATCAAAAATTATTATTTATGTGTTAATGAACCATTTTTGAAGTTAACAAATTTAAAGAAAATTACTCATACTCCTAAGCTGATACTGCTGGTAGGGGTTCGTAAAAGTCTTTATCTGTAAGTTGTACAACTGAGTTTCAATTATAAAAGTTGAAGGTGAAAAAATTATCTACAAAATAAGGCCCCTTTTTGATTTTACAACCAACAGTTCAGATTTTATAGCAGAAAGCATTCAATTTTGAGAAATTTTTTTTACGAAATTTTGACGCTTGGGAAGGGTCTAAATATTTTTCTGGGTGTGAAAACTTTCAGAATATTAGTCTTGTATAAATGGCACCTTTTTAAGGGAAATGTTAATAAAAAAATCAGACTCCTGTTTAACGACCATCCTGACTGCATCCATACTTATTATGCTTCATAACAAAAACTGATCCAAGACAATACACCAAATATGCAAAACATGACTTGACTAATTCGAGCATTCCAGACTAATTTAATACGAACAAGAAATAGTCTTTCTAAGAAAAAACCGTTCTGGTTTATTTACTACTAGCTGATATGCCCGGCCTTGCACGGGTGGAGTGTATCAATTTATTAAAATTTTCTCAAGTTACATGCCTAATTTTCTGTAACCATAATTACCAATCATCCTGGTAGTTTTTCATATCCCGGTGTTCCCAGTATTTTTTCATATCCCGGTGCCTTTTTCATCTTGGTGTCCCCGGTGCCTTTTCATCTCGGTGTCCCCGGTGCCTTTTCATCTCGGTGTTCCCGGTGCATTTTCATCACCGTGCTCCCTGTGCCTTTTCCCTCCCGGTTCCAACTGTGTAAATCTAACCTAACCATCCAGTTCCGGTGTTGCACATTTAATTACGACAGTTACCCAATTATCCATTCTAAGTGAAAAAAATCCATTAAAATTATTACAGACTTTTGAAATCCCAAAATTTGTAAATACCCCCTGTTTAAATTGAAAAAAAAAATCCCGTTAAACTACACCAAAGAAACAAATTATAAGGTTAAATAACAAATTGATCTAGTGTTTCTATCATCAACTTTCTAAAAAAACTGCATGATGTAATCTTTACTTTAACCAGTCTAATTCTTAAAACTTTCTATTTCAACTTAAAGTTTCATGGAAAATGAAGTTTTTAATAAGAAAATACTGTTATAAAGTTTTTTATAAGGGCCGTTTTTAATTTTTTAAATTATTAATAACCTTTTTAAAACATTTAAAACAATTTTAGCCAAGTTTTATCTTTAAATACTTTGTTTTATGTTTAAAATTGTTTTGATGGTTTTCTTTACAACAATGCGAGTTAAACAGATCTTCTTTAGCAGAGAAGTAAGGTGAATTTTACAAAAAGGCCTTATAGGGGATGAAGGGGTGGTTTTAGAAATTTGGAAATGATGTCATTGTCTTTCCCCCGTCCCCATACGTATGTGTACCAAGTTTGGTTAGATTCGGACGGGTAGTTTTGGAGAAATTGAGCCAAATCTGTTCCGGACAAACCCAGGCAGGCAGGAACCCAGGAACCCAGGCAGGAACCCAGGGACACCTTCATTATATATAGAGAGATAACATGGTTTTTGTAAACTAACTACAAGAGGCACTAAAAATATCTTTCAGTTCCTTCAGAGTATCCACAAGAGGCAAGAATATATACTTATTTTAAAAATTTTGAATATTTTAAGAATATTCATAAGCTCCATTAGCTCTACACTGGCAGAGATGTGTTTTTTTAAAGATGCAATAAAGTAGCTTGTGATTAGTATTTGTTAAGTTTCAAAAGATCCAGGGGGAAAGGAAATATGGGGTCACAAAATCTGGTGGATCTGAAAATGTGAATCAATTGACAGTAGCCTTAGGACCCTATTCAACTACCACATTCAATCGATCAGTTGAACAATAACAATCGAGCCGGTTGCCACAAAGAAACCAAGCCAGCTCAATGAAATTTGGTCGAGTGATTCTGTTCTTTAGGGTACAGTTGATTTGCAAGTAACAGTTATATAATCTAACATGCTCAATCAGATGTTAGATGAATAGAGTTCATAGACATAGGTTTCATACTTCATACACTTTTTGAGGAAAACATTCAAAGATTTTTCCAGGCTACCAGATGAAAAATTCAAGGCTGGGCTGACCCCGATTGTTTGCAAACTTTTTTTAAGTAGTACTTTTGTTTCATTTCGAACAGTTTTATCTATTAAACCAGGAGTTCTCTAAACTGTGGGTCGCGAGTCAATTTTTGGTGGGTCGCGACAGTATTTTGAATAAACAGTGAAAAATTTGATTGTGAATAAATTTTACAGTATTTTATATTCCTTACAAACTTGATGTTGGCTTTCGGTCTGCCCTTACATTTCTTATTCTTACCATAAAGTAAAAAAGAATAAGTATAAAGAACAACTTGGTGTCGAAAGTAAAAGATAAGTTAAGAAAATCTTGAGTCACTTTAATGTGCTGATGCTGCAAAATACTCATTCAAATAATATAAAAGATTCAAGAAATTCATTCAAATCAGTTTCTAAACGTGGTGACGCATGTCATACTGGGTTGAAGCGCTCGAGTAAATCCACATTTAGCATCATGGGCTCCCCTACTATTATAAAGTGAGTTAAGTTTAGTGAGGTGTTTTTCCGAGGATTGCATAAGAATCCTAAAGGAACTGCGTAAGCAGTTTACAGGGATAAGTGAGCGATAGGGAGCAGGGGGCAGTAGCTCCCTAGTGTTTTAAAAATCAATACATATTTAAAAAAATTTTCATATTCAATGCGGGCTCCCCTATCCCACATTTCGGGTTCTGTCAAAAATATGTACTTCGGGTTTTGTCAAAAAAATGCACTTGCTTCACCAAATGCAATCTTCAAACGCACTTAAAATACCGCTATCACATATTCACTGAACAACTCGTCTAAATATATTTAAACGTGCTCAAGAAATCACTGGTCTGGCGGACCAGTGATTTTCTGATTCCACTGGTCAGAATCGTTTTTTAGTTGTCCCGGATAAGCAATCCACCCCAATTTCGAACGCTGTTAAATAATAAACTCTTATTAATACTTAAGCTAATTATAGTCTGTGTAAATAGAATCGGCGGTTGACCTTGAGTTTTTTCGCCATGTATTTCTTCTGCGTTGCCATGGTAAAGCATGACGTGAAACCGCCGATTTTATTTACACAGACTATAGTGGTGGAATTTTAAAAATTTCGAGAAAAAAATCTTTAAAAGTGTATAACCTACATAGCTGCCAACTGAGTTTATTCAAAAAACAGAAGATTTTTGATACTCATACACATTATATCGATATTTTATAATAAATCGGTTAAATCGCGGGGAAAAGTTTTCCACTTTAAACAGAACTATTTTTTCGCGAAAAATCACTATTTTTTCCAACATCCGGAACACCGGACTTGATGGCTTCTGACCATGGGAATTTTTTTCTACATCACAATAACAACGCGAGAGGAAGCCAACTTCCAAGAAAACATCGCGGGAGGAACGGTACACTCTGCAAGCAAAACGAAACTAGGGAGAGAAGTCGAGATTTCCCCGACTTTTTCCCGCGATAACATGTGATTTTTCTCGGATATAATCTGAAAAGTAAAACAGTAGGGATTATCCGAAAAAATCAAAATAAGTTCACTGGCTGCAATTAATAGTATTTTTTGGATATTTCAATTAAGAAATTTATATTTTTTATTCACAAAATTAGGGACTTTCCTGAAAAATGTGAAAAACTCGTTTCCGGCCGTAAAACTGGAAAATGATTGCAAAACCAGGAAACTCCAGGGTAAACCAGAAAGATTCGCAGCTCTGAACCTACCATAATTTTAACTGGATAGGCCCAGAAAGAGTGGTAAGCAAAACTAGTGTTTTCAATTTTTTTCATTTTCTATCATAAATTTTTTTAACTTTTTTCTAGTTACTTTTTAGCCAAATTCCTAATATGTATGGGACTTAGATATAGAATTTAGGTATAAAAAATGCTAACGTTAGGAAGCAATGCTTTTTATATTTCAAAAAATTTACTCCATTGATAAGTTTGAAAACTATTTCCACATGTTGAATTTAAAAACAGGGAAATAAAATATCCTGGTAGAAATAATATCTCAAAATATTTTTACTGACAAATAATAGACTTAAAATATTGATAATAACTGAAAAGTGAAAGTTATTTTGTCAGTATAATATTTAAGACAAAACACATGATAAAAATACAAATTTTAAAATAGAAAATAACAAATTAAATACTATTTTCAAAGGAAAAGGTTAAAAGTCCTGGATGATTTAATTTTATCAACAAATTTATACAACACATTTTTATTTAGTAGCAGAAGTAAAACCAGAAAAGTAATATAATCAATAGTTTAAGGAAAACATTTCCTTCAAAACAAAATTATTAGTTAAAGAGAAATTAAGACCAAATCGAAAATTTCTAAAAGTTACACATTCATTCAGGGTGACCACAGAAAACTTATTTTAAAATTCCCTGATAATTCCAGGTTTTCCCTGACAATGGGATATGATTTTCCCTGATATTGTATAAATACAGTAAATTCTAATCTTCTAGATAACAGGAGAATGACTGTATAAATTAGAAAAACGTGAGAAAGAGGGAATATAAATGAGATTTCCAGACTTTTATCACAAAGGAACCCTCGGAAGCCTTTTATGAACATTGCTTTGCAACCACATTAATTTATATGCATTCGAGATTTTATTTTGTAGGAAGGAGAACGGAAATACACATTTAAAGATTTGAAAATTAGAAAAATTGCTGAATTTATTTTTGAAACTAAGGCATATTTTCAAAATTTCCCTGATTATTAACAGATTTTCTAAAATTCCCAGATTTTTCCAGGTTTTTAAGGCTTTCCAGGTCTGTGACCACCCTGTCGTTACAACTTACAAATCCTCACATTCCAATTTGATATCATATTGCCCTCATAGACTTTTGGTTAAAATGTCAAATAGTTTTAATAATCTAATAACTTAATAGAAAACATTTAGAGCATTTGAACTAAGCCCCAAACTTATTAGTTACAAGTGGATTCAAGGAGTAATTGATTGTTTGTAAAAACAGGGGTAGCAGTGATATTTTAAAAAAATATAGGATTTTTAAAAAAAATATATAGGAGTCTTAAAAAAACACGAAAAGCTATATTCAGGGTTCATACACTTCTTGAGGAAAAAAATTCCAAGGAATTTCAAGGACTTTTCCATTCTACCAGATGAAAAATTCAAGACTGGCCGATGTTGTTTACCACCATTTTTTTATTCTAGTGTTTCATTTCGTACAACTTTATCTATTAAACAGATATAATAACAGCAAATTTTCGTGTAAGTTCCTAGCTACAAAAAAGGTTTTGAATAAAAATTTAATTAAGCTATATTATATCAACAAAAAATTTTCTGTAATTTTTAAATAAATGAACCTAACAGATTTAAATAAAAAAAAACTACCTTATAATATACTTTCAATAAAACTGTAAGTTATCATCAATAGTTAGTCTGACTCAAAATGAGTAAATTGGGCAGAAAATGAAAAACTAAAACACTGACAGGAGTAAAAAACTTTAGCCCAAGAAGTTCAATTTCAAACCCAAAAAATTACTCATATGGAAGATTTTGTAAGACTTTCTTTCTGATAAATTTAAATAATGCTTAAATAATATTATTTACCTTAAAATTTTCATATACCCTATTATCCTCACACCTTGTAATTCTTTATTTGATATTAAAACTATCAAGTTCCAACTATAAATTTCTATTTGCATTCTTGCAAACAACAAGAAATTCCTCTCATATTTTTTTCAATTTGCCAGCTAATTATTGGACACATTTGAACTGCAATAAGTGAACACTTTCCCCAAAAACAAGCATTTAAAGCCAAGGTTACGGACGCAAAGAAAGAAAAACGCGATCGCGAACCGTCCGTCAAGTTGTTTTTTCTGCCCGCGTTCACGCCGTCAAAAAGCCAACTTTACAGGCAAACGTACGGTAGCATGTATAAAAATTCGGGATTTTTAATTTAAATTACGTACCGTTATAGGATTTCCGGATTTTAGGGAGAAACTTCCCTGTTCTTTAAGGAATGGAACGTTTTCAGCGCGAATTTGAGCGCGCCGAGCAAAATTATAGGAAATATAGGAGGCTTATCAAAATATAGGAGAATATAGGAGGTTTTTTACTAATTTTTCAAAAGTATAGGATTTATAGGAAAAATAGGAGGTCTGCGACCCCTGTAAAAATATACAGCCTATTAAATCTCAGCAGTAGGGTTTCCTAATCCCTGCTTCTGGGTCGAAATAAAATTCCATGACTTTTCCAGATTTTCTAATTTATTTGCAAATAATTTTTAAGTTTAAACACTAGCTGTTAACTACAATTTTATGGACATTTTCTTTTTTTAATACATCTTTTTAATAAATAGAGTATTTTTTTTTCGACAGCAAAATTTAGATGCTGATATCAATACTGGTTATCTTTTAAGTGTTCTGTACGATTTTTTTAAGGTTTAGTTTTAGCAAATATTAAGCTATTTTCCTTGACTATTCCCTGACTGTTTGGGTGAAATTAAAATTACCTGACCCATGAGAGCCCTGTAGAAGTTCTTCAAGATGAAAAGCTGGTGCAACAATTATCTGCATTATACTAGTTGCTAAAAACCTAGTAATTTCTTAAGGATATTTAATGTTTAACAAACTCAAAGAAAAACTTTTTATGCAAGTTATCCAGGACTTTTATGGTATTTTACACTAATAGAAAACAAAAACATTATAATGTAAGAAAACTATACAAATTGAAAGAATATAAATAAAAAGAAACATTTACACACCAGGGGCGAATAAACTGCTGTAACATAGGGGCGACTTCCGCAGGGCATACATAACCGAGGCGCCCAATTGTTATGGCTATGTACCAAAGATGCAGAACAAGTTGAGACGGGGTGCAAAAAAGGGAAGAAAAAGCGAAGAACAACTCATAAACATACAAGGCAAAAAATATGGATAACATAGCAATAACATTAGTATACAAAATAAATCAAAGTGGACAGTACTTTAACCATGCACCCTTTGTAATAGCATTCCAAACGATTAAAAAAAGCAAGTCCAACAAATATATATTCCTTAATAATAATCATGCTGTACTTTTAGTCTAATACTTAAGATGTCCTAATAAACTCACTAAAATTTCAGCAAAAGAATGGATTTGGCCTGTAAGTGAAATTTGTAATAAAAAAAATATATAGGATATTAAAAATAAATTATCAGAGTAATTCCAATAATATTTTTTTAAACTTGTTAGTTTTGGAAAATAATTTCTTATTTTCAAAAAATATAGTACCAGCTTTTAGCAATTGAGGTTTTGTACTCCGATACTAATCCATACTTTCGATAGGGTATGGGCAAATAGGGTATGGTTATGCTAGAAACAGCAAGTTTAAATCTCAGATGCGATCTTACTCTCAATTGCATTGTTTATTTCTTATTGCTGATTTTATACTAAGCATTAATGGGTTTATGAAGATGTTTGATCTATTTTAAGTTAATTACAAAAATAAAAGTTATGTTCAATACTTTACTATTCTTGCACTAGTTTATTTAAATAAAAAACCTTTGAGTAGGGTAGAGTGGGGCACTTTGGGACACCCTCTTTTTAGATTTAACTTTAGTTATGAATGAAGTTATGAACTAACTTTAGTTATGAATGCTTATAGGAACTAATAAATGACACTAAAATCCATGTTTCAATGTGTTTTGATATTATTGGTGTCTAAATAAGTATTTGAATCAGTTTCTTTGTTTCTGGTAATTTGGAAAGCATTTTTTTAAAGGTGTATCATGTTGAGATTCAAATATGCCTATCTATTAATACTTAATTAAAGACTTTTTCTAAGCCTAAAAAAACAACTACATATAATATCCAAACAGTCAAACAGGGCACCTTAAGAAATGTCTCATGATGCCCCACACCTCTCTTGAGCAAAATAATTTAGTTTTTATTTAAAATAGTTCAAAGAACTTAAAGGAATAGAATCTAGAAATTGGAGCAAAAAAAGTATCTGAAAAAAAAAGTATCTAATGACAGAAGTGAACTATTGTATTTTTTAAAAATACACTATTTTAAGAGGTTTTTAAATTTGTAATTATAGATTCCTTAACCCGGGAGCAGTCGCACTGGGTATCTCATACCCAGGCGCGCATTCTAAGTTGCACAGCTCTCCCCCCTTTCTTTCAAAATGTGTGGGACACTGAGTAGCTGAGTTCAAGGTCACATTCTTTAGATAGGAAGATAAGATAAGGATTTAGGAATGTGCGGTTTCCGGGAAATAAGGCTTTTTCGAAGACAACTAATAGAAGAGTACCCATAAAGCAAAAAAAAAAGAATTGAAAAAAGGCCTTTGGTACATCTACAGAATACAACCTCAGAAGAAGGCAACAAAGCCAAAAGATTAAAAACAGGATACAAAAGATGTTCAGATTGTGGGAATAAAAAGGACAGAAAAACAAAACACTGCTGTGAACTCTGCCAAAAATATATCAGTATGGAGCACATAACTCCACTTTGTAAAGAATGCTCAAATAAATGTAAGTAACTTATTTTAAATTGCACTAATGCTAGTTTATTGTTTTGTGTCTTATTTAAATACTATTATTTGTAAAACCAAGCAGGTTGTGTGTTAAAGCGTGAGAATCACTACCTGGGTATGAGATACCCACCCGCGAGTTCCCGCGTTCGTTTCATAGGTGCGACTGCTCCCGGGTTAAAAGAGATAATTGGCTGCAAAGTTATCTTTATTTGATGTGCAAATGCTTATATCTATGATCAGAGTTATGTTTGAAAAAAGTATAATTGTATAAAAAATTAGAAAAAAACTTTTATGAAAAGTGTCCTAAAGTGACCCTTCTCCCAAAAAAGACTGACACATTTTAAAAATCAATAACTGATAACTATAAAACTAAAAAAGATAAAATTACATGATTTGCTGCATCCTACTTCTGAGAGTTTCAGGAGTAGGATGCAACAAACCACATATTTTTATCTCTTTTAGTTTTAGAATTATTAGTTATCGATTTTTAAAATGTCAGTCTGTTTTGGGACACCCTATGATATAAAATTAGATGTCGCTAGGCAGGTCTCTAAAGTATGGCCTGCAGGCCAAAACTGGCCCTCCAGCCCCTAGAATCTGGCCCACGACAACAAGCCAAATAACCTTTTTTGGCCTTGGATTCAATTTAGGGAGGTTTTACCACATTTTTTTTTGTACTACAAGAATAAAGAATTTTTAAACAAAAAGAATCACTTTTAAGCTGAATAAGCCCCTAATGATAGTGAGACCAAGACCCTCATAAGAAAAACTAGATAAAGACTAAAAAATTAGCTATTAACCTCTTCTTTGGTGTTTTACTTTTCAATTTCCGACTCAAATATTAAAATTTTTTATTGCCTAAAATTCAAATATGATAAATTTTGATACAGAAAGTGCAAAATTTGTTGCCCTCGAGCTATTTATTCCCGTTTTACTAATATTCAATCAATTGATAATTTGCTAACTGATCTCCAGTTTTCCCCCTAATCAGGCGCGGATCCAGCTTGGCACCAAAGGCACTTCCACTCCATCACCTTTACCTTTTGACACAAAATGTCAAATTTTGGGAGATTTTCTAAAAAGTATCACTCAAGATCCCCTTAGGGTACAACTGGGGGGTATAGGGACCTGAAAAAATGACCACCTGAAAAAATTTTGAAATTTGACCTGTTAGTTTTAACTCATTTTAAGAACCTTTTTTCGGGGTCCAAGGGGAGGGGCACTGTCCAGAGTGCCCCCAATGCACTTTCCTAAAATCTACGTTTTTCTACAGCTTGTTGTAATAAAATGCAATTTCAAATGAAAACATGTTTTTGACTCAGAGATGTTCAACACATGTTCTCAATTTTTCCTGCAATACACCTGCATAAGAAAATTGTCTTTAGACCTTCATGTTTCATTGACCTCTACTCACAGGAGTCTAGAACATCTGTCTACAAAATTTCAAGGAATTGCTTGAAGGGGGTTCATTGAATTTTAGGGTGCAAAGGAAGAAACAGATGCCAAGAACTTTCAATGTTTGCTATGTTTCTAACAGGGCTCAAATAATAACTATTATTAAAAATAATAATTTCAGGTCATTAAGCTGATTGATAATGAAATAAAATATTTTAAAACAATTTTTTTAATTTATTTTATTTCTTGGGGAAAGTTAGGAAACTATCTGGGATTTGTATTAAACCTTATTGAAGCCAATGCTTTTATCAATTCCTAATAACCAGTGGGTTTAATTTTTTGCCCTGTTTCGTCTCTGGACTGAAACGATTTTAGTGATTTATGAATGTTAGTTGTTTTAGATAAAGCAGTCAAAGAAGTTGTTATACTTATTAATTATTCAGATGGGAAAATTGAAAAAAGATATTAAATTTAAAATTTGTCTTTAAAATTTCAGGAATGTTATAACAAAATCTAATCAAATATTTACTTTCATGATATTAGAACTGCATATTCAAATACATTATACTCAAAATAAAAATTTTGAGTAACTTTTGATTAGTTTGATTATATGGTTAATAAAAATTTTATTAGGTCTTGCAAACAGGCCTCAAGAAATATGCAAAATTGCCCCTTTGGCCAAAAAGCTTAAGAGACCTCCTGTTGTAAGGTTTTAAGCACTCATTGAATGAATGAATATGAATACGGACCTGGAAAAAGTGCCCGAACCTACGAACCTGGTTCAGGGGAAGTCCCTGCCAGCTCCATAGGAGCAATGCATTAGGTTCGGGTAAATTTTATTAGGTTCAGGGGAAGGTTACAATTTTTTCCAGGTCCGTATGAATATCACAAAAATTCCTTTTTAATTCAGTTGTATGAATTTTATTTTATAATTCAATCTGTTTTAGTTATTGTTATACTGTTTGGTATGTAACTTGAGCAAAATTATCATTAAATTGTTAATTAAAGCAGTTTAAACAATTTTATCAAGAAGATCAGTTTTTATAAGTTTAGGGAAAGGAAAAAACTTGGATTGCAAAGCCTATTTCTTGTTAATTTTTCTGCATTTTAGGATTTAATTTTAACCTTTTAAGAATTTAACGACATACATATATCTTTAAAAACAAACCAGCTAGCAAAGGGTGCACTGTTAAAATATTGCTACACATGTAATGTACAAAAATAAAAATAATAAAAACTATACGAAATTATATCAATCTAAGGCATTATTTATAAATAAAAGCAAAATTTAAATTATACATAGGAAATCTATATTCACACACAGACACAAATTATATGTGGCAGCACATAATACAATAACATGCTTTCGAGCAACTACAAAAACTCCACGTTTTAACAAGATGAATTTATATTTACTATAATTAATAAAGTTTTAAAATTATTTCTTTTCAGTTTGTGATTTTTTTTTTGCTTTGAGCAGTAACCGGTGACTAGAAAACAAAGCCGAAAGGCCAATAAGATCATCTAAACAAAAAAACTTTTAATTATTTTTGCAATAATTTTTCTGAAGTTTAAACTTCAAACAATAATATTTATAACATGAATAAATCCTGTACCGCTTTTAAGGACAACCTGAAAACTTTTAGTTAACCTGGGTTTTAAATAAACAAATGAACCTAAAAATATTGAAGCATGCATACCTGTATTTTCAAGAAGAGTTTTAGGAGTGTTAGGGCGATTAATAATGCTTATGAGCTGAGTTAAAACCATAAGCACATATGGTTTCATATCTTGTCCTAAAATAAAAACAAACTCCACATCAAAGATAAAATCAAGCAAAATTAATTACTAAATAAAAAAACAGAAAGTGGTTTTTAAAATAAGCAATTATCCAGTTTTACCAGCTGAAAACTTACTCCAATCCTACAAGGCTAAAAATTATCTTTTAAATGTATATTCTGATTTTTAACCATTGTAAAAAATTGTGTCAATTCTAAAATTTTTAAGCCTTTGTTATAAAGAGTTATAAGGTCACATTTTAAGATAAAAATATTTCTAATAAGTAAGCTATGGGTCATTCCATTTCAAGTGGTCCAAAAAAAGTAAAATTGGTTGCTCGACCATTTTTAAAAAATCTGAAATTTTTTTTACATCAACCCTAACCTAAAAGAAGATCAAAACAACCATTATTTTTAATTTAACCTATTTTGCTTGTCCGCAGCAGCCATGCAAATTTCGACGTTTTAGCGGTTTTTGCTAATTTAAGCGTTTACGGGATTGGAAATATCTCCCCTTTAAAATCTCCAAATCAAATGGGGTTTGAAGCAAAATTGTTTAGAATAAAACGGTCTAAAAGACTAGAGCAAGTATGTTTTTCTAAAATAAACCCTTAGGAGTGAAATTTTAGTTTAAAGTTGAAATTTTTTTAAAAATATCTGCCCACTTTAAGAAGATTTTTTTATAAGAAGGAAACCTGTCAAGGCACCAATATTTTTTTTATTAATAGTACAAATACATTTTAGGTCATATGCAAAGTTTTGGATCTGAGCCTCAATTTGTCTTTATTTAAAAAAATCTCAAAGTCGAAGATTTGTCAAAATTTGCAATTTTGAGGGTTAAATATCTCTGGTGGGGGACCAGTTAAAAATTTTAAAATGGTTCATTCTAGAGTACTATATATTAGTGTTAAGCTCAAGAAGTTCATAGGAGGAGATTTGACTACAAGCCGAGGTATGATTTTTACAAGGTGCCCCCAAATGTCGCAAAATTTGGAAGTTAAGGATTTCTACAAAATTTGTCTGTTTTCAAGAGAACTTTATTATAGGAAGGAAACCATTCAACACAACACATATTTTTATACAAATAGTCCAAATGTAATTCAAGTTACACGCAAAATTTGAAACCTGAAACTTGGTTTTTCTTTGCTTAAAAAAATCCCAAAATCAACGATTTGTCAAGAATTTCACTTTTTTAGAGTGATATCTCTCTGAAGGAGCAGGAGATAAAAATTTGAAACTTTGTCATCTTAGAGTATATTATGGTAGTGTTATGCCCTAAAAGTTTCAAGATGGAGGATTATTTGGCTACAAACATAGAAATGGCAAGGATGATATTAAACTTTTTTTTTGTTGAAGTGATTTTTTTACTTTACAATTATTTTGTAAATTTTATTAATGTTTCATTACTTTTTAATTTTAATTATACAAAATACAGCAATATAGAAAAGCTTAGCAATGAACTTTATGAATTAAAATATTTATCTCTATTTTTTACCAAACATATGTTAAAGTTGGGCTTGATATAAGTAATTATATTAACTGCTTAACCTTAGCATTCAGCCATTGACAATCTTTACAACCTGAGAGACGGAGAGGGAAGAAGAAAACCGCGATGAGAATTGTTTTATTGCATACTGCAAACAGTGGCGTATATAAGGGGGGGCCGAGGCCCCCCCCCCCCGAAATTCGGACTAGGTGTACCAAAACAAGTTAAAACATTGTATTTTAGGGTCCAATTTTAAAAAATTTTCTGGGGGAGGACCCCCAAACCCCCCTTTTGTACTTGGAATTTTATTATTAACAACTATATTACATATATAATAAGTTCATCAAAATCCAAATCCTTCCAAAAAATATATGTCCAAAATTCGGACTTAGTGTTCCAAAAACAAGATAAACCCCTTTTTTTAGGGGTAAAGTTCCAAAAATTTTCTGGGGAAGGACCACAGATCCCTTTTTGTACTTGGAACTCTATTTTATTATTTTTTAAATATTAAGTTCATAAAAATGTACATCCAAAATTCGGACTTAGTGTACCAAAACTAGTTAAAAACCTGGTTTTTTTAGTCAAACTTCCAAAAATTTTCAGACCCCCCCCAGACCCCCCCTTTGGTACTTGTATTTTTATTACTAACACCTTTTCCTATATTAAGTTTTTAGAACCTAAGTTATAACCTTAAAAAGCTACACTGGACCTATTAAATATGTGGGGAAGGGGCTGGAGAGTAATTTTGGGCCCCTCCCGAAATAAATTCCTATATACACCACTGACTTCAAACCTGCACCAAGATCGGAAGAACATTTTGATTCACCAAGGTGTTTTGTTGTTGTATTTTTTATTAGTCGCAAGTTCATGTTAAAAAATGGATTGTGATGTGGGTCAACTTATCAGAGAAAATTGTCACAAGTCTGTTTAGGGGACATCCATAAATTACATGTGGTCAAAAAGGGGGGGAGGGGTTTGGAAAAATCTCACCAAGGGGGGAGGGGGGCATCTCACGTTAACTTTTTAAGTTAGAAATTATTCGATTTTCTTTGTTTTTTAAGTATGAGAAAGGAAAATAATTTTTAAAAAGTTGTAGGTAAATCTCACGCGGGGGGAGGGGGGGGGTCCAGCAAAATCTCACCAAGGGGGGAGGGGGGGATTCAGATTTTGGAAAAAACACCTCACGTAATTTATGGATGTCGCCTTATGGCCCAGTAACTCTTGAGTTTAATCGGTTAAGTGAACTAAGGGAAGATCATCAAAATTTGTTTGTTCTAAGGATCAATAAATCTGTCAAAAATACATGCAAATATCATGAGAAAAAGTATTTGTTAAAATATCATAATCTCTTTGGCAATACTTGTTCGGATCCACTAAAAATTCATAAAAAAAGTTATAACCAAAGGACTTAATGAAATTAAAATAGAGCATTTAAAAAGAGAAAAGATACCCGGATAAAGATATCCTCCATCTTGAAACTTTAAGGGCATAACACTACCATAATATACTCTAAGATGACAAAGTTTCAAATTTTTATCTCCTGCTCCTTCAGAGAGATATCACTCTAAAAAAGTGAAATTCTTGACAAATCGTTGATTTTGGGATTTTTTTAAGCAAAGAAAAACCAAGTTTCAGGTTTCAAATTTTGCGTGTAACTTGAATTACATTTGGACTATTTGTATAAAAATATGTGTTGTGTTGAATGGTTTCCTTCCTATAATAAAGTTCTCTTGAAAACAGACAAATTTTGTAGAAATCCTTAACTTCCAAATTTTGCGACATTTGGGGGCACCTTGTAAAAATCATACCTCGGCTTGTAGTCAAATCTCCTCCTATGAACTTCTTGAGCTTAACACTAATATATAGTACTCTAGAATGAACCATTTTAAAATTTTTAACTGGTCCCCCACCAGAGATATTTAACCCTCAAAATTGCAAATTTTGACAAATCTTCGACTTTGAGATTTTTTTAAATAAAGACAAATTGAGGCTCAGATCCAAAACTTTGCATATGACCTAAAATGTATTTGGACTATTAATAAAAAAAATATTGGTGCCTTGACAGGTTTCCTTCTTATAAAAAAATCTTCTTAAAGTGGGCAGATATTTTTAAAAAAATTTCAACTTTAAACTAAAATTTCACCCCTAAGGGTTTATTTTAGAAAAACATACTTGCTCTAGTCTTTTAGACCGTTTTATTCTAAACAATTTTGCTTCAAACCCCATTTGATTTGGAGATTTTAAAGGGGAGATATTTCCAATCCCGTAAACGCTTAAATTAGCAAAAACCGCTAAAACGTCGAAATTTGCATGGCTGCTGCGGACAAGCAAAATAGGTTAAATTAAAAATAATGGTTGTTTTGATCTTCTTTTAGGTTAGGGTTGATGTACAAAAAATTTCAGATTTTTTAAAAATGGTCGAGCAACCAGTGCTGGACCACTTGAAATGGAATGACCCCTATGTAAAGTAAGCACTTTGAGAAAAAAACTAAATAAAACAATAAGTAAGCTTGTTCCATTAATAGTTTCGCTTATTAATGATGTAATAAATGCACAAAGAACCACAATGCAAGCTTCAGTGGATTAATGATTCCAAGCATCTGCCAAAAAAGCTTTTTTCACTTATGTTTACCACAGCAAGCATAAAAGGCATTCTGATTATACATTAATTTTCAAATCACATAACATATCAAGAAAAAAGTAAAAAAAAGTATACAAATGGTTGTATTTACTAGTGATGGGCAGGTATCGATACCAAATACTTAAGTACTCAATACCTAAATAAAAGTATCAATACTTTAATGACAAAAAAATTTTAAATGAAATTATCTTTAAAATATTGCTTTTGATATAACGCAACCTATTATTTTGCAGCTTAAAATCCCAAACCCTAATCCAAGAGAAACAAACTCTACCACCCCCTCAATCAATCAACCCAAGCCTTAAATCTTCCGCGAGCGAGATTTGATGGCCTTGTGTTTTATCTCCCGCTGAAAGACACTAGCGCTTTCCGCTAGTTGGGTCTTTCTCCTTTCTTTAGCTATTTGAAATTCGCTTCGCTCGCGGGTCTGCCTTCTGCACTTGCGGCGGGGACTACGATCGGCGCAGTCACTCCCATCCTCAGCCGTGTTTTAATACTGTGGTGCTTAAAGCTTTCAAGATTTTGTTCTCCCAGAATCAGGAGCCCACTTTTTGATGGATCACTTTCAGTTTTCTAAATTTCAGTCTGAGTATGGATAGGCCCTAAGAAAAAATGGTCCCTTCAGGTTCATTTCCCAACATTGAAAAAAAAGTACTCGATACCTATAAGTATTCGATACCAAAGTACTCGATACCTAAAATTATCTATTTTGCCCATCACTAGTATTGGTACTTACGTATTATACCGCCGACCGTTCAGTGGCCGTCTAATTCAGCAGCACTGTAATAATAAAGTCAATGGGATTTGATAACGTTTTCAGATTAAGCGTCACGGTCGACGGGATAATACGTAAGTACCCTAGTATTTACCACAGGGTTGGCAAATATCACGATATTTATATAAATATCAAAATATCGGATATTTTTTATATATATCGGATATATATCAAGATTTTGATATATATCCAATATTTTCATATTTAAAGTAGAAAAATACTGTGCTATAGAAGTAAATACTAGTCTGAACCAAAATATTACTACTAAGGAATATTTTTAATTAAATCTTAATTACCCAGAGTATAATTGCTGATAATTACAAGAAAATATCATTGTAACAAGAATTATATGCATGTATATTATAATTCCATTTCTGCTTCTAAGAAAATATTTCTACTTTATGAAATTTTAAATAATTTTTAATAATGAAATAAATAATTAATATAAATTGGAACAATTTATTCATTCATGATTTAAAGGATACTATTAGCTTATTTAAATTATCTTTCATTTTTGAAATGATGATTCTAGCAATCATTACAAAAAAGATAAAACATTATGGTCATTTTATTTTAAAATAAAAGGATAGAAATAATAAGATTTGAAAATATAAACTTGTAAGCATTGACATTGTTAAATGCAATGTGCCTAAGAAAAAAATCAAAACTGCCTTTAAAATACCCTACGCTAACTTGTATAGTATGTCGCTAAGATCTGATCAGGTTTCATGAAAAAAGATAGTTTAACTTAATGGTTTTAAAATTTTTTGGTATTTTATTATAATTACTATCTTAAAATTTTTTTCACAACTTAATTAACCTGTTAACAAAGTACTCATGGAGATTTTAGCTTGAAAATAGTTGATTTTGTTATAGACTGATATATATCATGATATTTATCCAATAAATATCATGATATATATCAAGTGATATATATCGGCCAACCCTGATTTACCACTAACCTGACCAAGCGTTAACCGACAATCAACCCTCTGCTTGGCAGTAAAAGAAGAACATAAGTTTTATGGCAATCAGTGAGTGAAACGTTAGACTGACAGCAAACTTTTGGTCAGGTTAGCAATGAAAATGGTTGAAAGAGTTAGTGAAGGGGGTATTATTTTTTGTTTTATACCTAACACAATTACAAGAAATATTACTGCTCAGTGGAGTTTTCTGTCTTAAGGTTACATCAGATTCTCTGCATTGTTTACTTTTATAGAAATATGTCATGAATCCAAAGAATTTTTTGGTATTTTTCAACCTTGTAACAAATAGCAGACCTTGTGCATACTGTAATCATTCTGAATTTTAAATCAGGTTCATTTAAAGTTTTTTTCCATACTTTAGAATGGTATAACACTAATCAGTTTGAAGCCTAAAGCCTTACTACTCAGGAAATAATCTTAGCAGGTATGTCTAACTGAACACAAGCATGTTTACACAAACCTGAACTAGAATGGTTGATAAACATGCATTGCATCTAAGTTTGAAACTAAAAGGTTTTTTATCCAATCACCAGTTAATTGAATCATGCAAAAAAATCACCAAATGAAGAACACAGAATCATTAAAAATCTTAAAGAGAAAAAAGAGATAGAAAAGCAGACAATCTGCCCCATCACAGCAATACCTTGCTTACCCAGCTTCACTGAAATTTCACCTATGGCCCAAGTGGCATTGTTACACACTGAAATGTAATCTGGGTTTAGATTTTGACTCAGGATGGGAAGAAAGTCCTCTGCAACAATAAAACAATCAAATGAGTTTAGAATCTTAGCCCCAAACCAAGATAACAAAATTCAATGTATGTTAAGTAAATATGAGACACTTACGAATGCAAGGACTCACATGTTGAAAGCAAGCTTTGGTTAAGTCTCCTAGTAATGCAAAAGAACTTTGCCTAACTTCAGGCATAGGATCCTAAAGTACAGAAAAGAGAAAAAAGTTTAGTTAACAGGTCAATGTAATCAAATATCAAGCTGTTGATGTTTCTAATGCCACTTGGGATATCCAAGCTCCATCCGCAAAGCAAATATCAAACTAACTCACTCATATAATTGAAAAACAAATTCATAGCATTAAAAAGTAAAATTTTTTTCTGAACTAATGCTTCATAATAATAACTTCAAGATTATTGTAAATAGTTATTTCATTAGTGGCAAAGGGCAGGGATGAGAAGTGGTATAATCCACTTTGGAGCAAATTTTGTAGCAGCAAAATTTAACTTTTGTAGCAGTATCACACAAAATTGGAGCAATAAAATTTTACTTTTGTAGCAGTTACACACAATAATTGGAGCACAATTTTACTTCTGGAGCTAAAATTATGATTAATGCAGGGTTAAGTTTGCCCAAAGACCAAAAAAGAAGAAAAAGCATGCTAGCTTATTTATATGTAACTTTTTTTTAGCATTAATGGATAATTTTAACAATGAACATATTTTAATTTACGTGGGTTATATTTAGGAGGATTTTAAGAACCAAATTAAAATAACCAAAATATAACTGAAAGCAAATAAAAAATTTAGAAAATTAGTTAATACCTACTAGAATAAATTAATAATTACTTAAATAATAATGAAATTACAAAAAATTTTTGACCAATATCATTTTTGCTTGGCACAGGTTACCCTTTTTGGCACTCTCTGGCGCAATTGGGGCAGAATTCCCTGGGGCAGAATCCTGAAAGGGGCCACCTAAAAATGATGTCACACTTTTTTCAACATTTTTTAACCCTCCATCTATTTAAATGCCATGCTCTCCTACCGATATGTTTTTAACAAGATTGGCAAAAATCTGGTACTCAATACCAATGTGAAAACCACATTTTCCAGATAAAATTGTCATTTTTTTTGTTAATCTTCAATTTGTGATTTCACAATTCTTGTAACCCAGGGTTGGCACGGTTTAAACCATTTGGTTTTTTTCCAAAAAAATTTTAGCTAAACTTTTGGGTTTAAAGTCATTTATTGATTCAAATATTGTCTTTTGAACATTAATGCTGCATTAATTCTGACATTAATGCTGTAAAGCTATGCAATTCTTTGAAAACAATTAGCCAATTGAAATTTTCTTAGAAAGACTCCTGTTTTTTTTATAAAAAACCTGGAGTGGAAAGAGGAGAGTTTTGAAACTTGTTTTTTTTTTTAATTCATTAAGAACTAGATATTTGAATGCATAGTAAAAATCAATTGGTTTTTTTAATCAACTAATCACCGGATTTTTAAATTTGCATTATAAAGAACCACTTGGTTTTTTAATGCTCTAAAAAGACTCCCTTGGTTTTTTTTTTTTATAAAAAACCAATTTGTTTTTTTTTTAATTCATTTAGAACTAGACTAGATATTTGAATGTATCATAAAAACTGATTGTTTTTTTTTTAATCCATTGGATTTTTAAATGTGCATTATAAAAACCAGTTGGTTTTAAATGCTCTAAAAAGATTCCTTGGCCTTAGGTTTTATGAATAATGCCTTGGTTTTATTTATAAAAAACAACTATTTGTTTTTTTAATTCATTAAGGAACTGGATATTTGAATGCATAATAAAAACCAATTGGTTTATTTAATCAAATAAGCACTGGATTTTTAAATATAATATGCATTATAAAAACCAGATGGTTTTTTAATGCTCTAAACAGACTCCCTTGGTTTTTTATGGTTATGTATAATTTTAACTTTTTTTAATTAAATAAAATTAATTTTAATTAATTAATTAAGTCACTTAGTTAATAGCTGAATTGATGAACTATTTATTCAATGTATTCATCAATGAAAACAATCAGAAATATTTGTATTTATGTGTTAGGGAAGAATTTCAGTAAAAAAACCCGGTTTAAACCAAAAAAAACGGGTTTTTTAGGTTTTTTTGAAAAAAACCTGGTTTTTTTCCAACCCTGTTGTAACCCCCATCCCCCTTACCACAAAGTATCACACATTGATAAACCTGCTTCATCCCCTCCAAGCATGACATAATTTATGAACAGCCCCTTACAAGGAAACGTTCTCTAGGGTGAACTCACAGAATTGGACGAAAATTTTACAGGGGTTAGTATATGACTCAAAACACCTTCTGTAAAAAAAATTAGCTGCTAAATTACAGTAGAAGAGCTGTAAAAAATTATTAAAAATTATCATATTTAACGCCAAATGTAACCCTACTAGGCGAGGATGTTCCTTTGGCTCTGTGCCATATGCTAGAATAAACTGGCCGCGTTTTCTCTGAAGTAGTTTAAATGAGCGAATAAAAAAAAAAAAGGTTCATCAAATGCAAAAAAGGATTAAAAATGAATTAAAGGAGGAAAATTAAATTAAAGGAAAGGAAATTAATTAAAAAACTGTTGTTTTAATGGATATTCTAAAGTACTTTTAACAAAATATCTCAATTTCACGTTAAATACAAATTTAATCATTCCATCTGATAGAAAACTCGCCAAGTGGTGATAACCGAATGTGGTTGGCATCTCAGAACCCAATTTTCAAAGTTAATTTACTCCTTTCCTAATGAAATTTAGCAGCTAATTTTTTCACAGTAAGTTTTTTTAGCCATCTAGCCTGTAAAATTTTCATCCAATTCTGTGAGTTCACCCTGAGAACGTTTCCTTGTTAGTACCCATGCACTGAAAGACCAAAATAAACCCAGACAATAAATTAAAGACCTAGAAAAAAGTTTGAAGTTTAAAAAAACTTAATTAAATAATATTAATAAAGTGGAATGCAAATATAGTAAGAATATTTACCTGCATGCATTGATACAATAACTGCATAATGTTGCTTGACATGACTAGCGATTCAATATGACCATTCAATCCTTCAGCCAATCCACTAAGCAGATCTAATGCGACAATCATAAAATCCTTATCAGGTGCTTCAAACTGTTCAGGATTAGTAACATTGGCCTGCAACAAATTAAATATGACCTCAACCAGAGAGCTAAAATTCTCTAAAACAAAAACATTTACTCATAAAACATTTCTTACCATAGTTTGATTCAGAGTCTGTTCTACAAGACTAAGACAACGCCTAAACACAGGCTCACAGTAAGGCATAAAACCCGATTGCAGAGCTGTTGCAACACTCGATAAGCACTGTATAAGTAAAAGTAAAATATATGACATTCATTACACAACAATCTAAATCTGCAACAGGAGAATAACAAAAAAAATTACTTTTATATTCTGGGCAAAGTAGCAAATACATTTTATACTTCACATTAAATCCAATGAATGACACCAAATTGGAGAGCAAATGTACTTATCAATAGTATTACGTTTACCCCAAACATGCAATCATCGGTATAATATTTTTGCCTAATTTTTGAATCCTAAGAGCTAAACATGATGCCAAATAGATTAAACAGAACAAATGTATAGAAAGGTAATGCAAAAAAAACTGCCCCTTTCTATGCACTAATTACTGACTTAACACAGAATAATTAAAATTTAGAGAATTAATTATACTTGAGTAATTGACATCTACTATAAACAGCTATTCATATAAACAAACCTCTAAGAGTGGGAATAGATCTTTGTCATCATCCTTTAGGTAGTTCCATTTTTCAATGAGTGGAGGCATCAGAAGCAGAATGTACTCCTAAATTAAACATAATAGAAGCATGAATGATTTTAAGATTTTGGATAACTATAAGATTCATTTTAAAAGGGACATGCATCCAATTATACTACAGTGTCACCAAACACTCTAGAACAAGATACAATAAGATAAAGATTAATGAATGGTCACCTAGCAAAGTAGTGGTAGCAGTTTGCTTTGCCCTAAACAATAACCCTATACAAATTCACAATCAAGACTTTAATAAATTAAGAAAATGCCAGAAAGTTGGCAGGTGTTTAGAGATTTTATCTTTTCATATCCTTATTTTTCAATAAGATAATATGAATTATTGACTTAAAAATCAACACTACCTGTTTGTTCAGATGATGGCCAACTGAGTCTGCTAAAGTTCCAATAGCATCATATAAAATCAGAAGATTTTTGTGCTGAAAAATAAACTCGCATAAGAATTTAAATGCAAAAAGAAATTTCGTATAAAAATAGGGATAATTGAATAATTATTTTACCTGGTATTTACTGAAGGCAAACACAAGGGTTTCCAAGATAAAAGCAAGATAGGGCACAAGTTCAGTGCAAGCTTCTTCTTCTAATGTTGCAAAAGCACTACAAGCTGCTTCTTGGACTCTTTTATTTGCATCTAACACTCTCTTTAGCAACTAATTTGAAAAAAAAAATTAATGAAATAAAACAAGATTCAACAAACCATTAGCAAGAAAGAATAACAGACAAATGAAGTTAAAAACTTCTTGCAAGTACTTTAACTGATAAAATTAATTTTACGCATTTTTATAATGCATTTAGTAACATCTAAACTTTTTTGTCTCTGATTTGCCTCAGGATATTGGGTTATGGGAGGCAAGTTCTCCTTCTGGAGATTGGCCAACCATTAAATTTATTTCAAGAGGGGCCCAAAAAACCTCTAAAACAATGTCATTATTAAGCCCAAGGCCTAAAGCTAGATTTTTCCACGGGGGAGAGGGCTAAATATTATTCCTAAGCACCCTCCTATGCATATTTACAGAGGATTTGCATCTTGAACTTAACATTTTACAAATTGTGAATACAGTTCCAAGTACGAAAGGGGGTCTGAGGGAGGTCTTCCTAATCCCCCAATATGTTTTTGAAAAATTGACCCCAAAAACAGGTTTTTAATTTTAACTCTTTTTGCCCCTCCTTTTTATACACCTTAGCCTCCTACAGTAAAGATAGATCCTAGAGACCCTATATATAGAGAGACTGGACAACAGCTCACCGGTATAATCGGTATTTCCGCCATTTTAGTTACAACTTTCCTATACTTTAACATTACAAAATGTTGAAAATCGTGGAAAATGCTGTTAAAAGTTTTGAAAAATACCGAAAGAATAGCTAAAATGTAAACAAATAAGTTATTAAAAATTTATTTGTTTACTTTCATTCATAAATAATGCCAAATAAATTCAAAAAACTAAATATTTAATTGTTTAACTGGTTGGCGACTTTATTGGCATCCGCCGTTGGCTACCAAGGCTAGTTAACCATCTATTTGGATAAGAAATTGAAAACAAGTAATACAACTAGGAATTGAGACTAGTTTCCTGGCTACTAGTCCATAACATTTCTCCACGAAAAGAGCGATAGCGAGCCAAATGTTGCCTGTAGCAACCCAACAATCATTCACACTCACTTTGATTTTTTAAAATGCTTTTTCTAAGATAAAAATAATTAATAACAAAAAAAAGAACATCAATTCGTGTTCGGAATGAATTGTTGAAATTTTTGATACAGTTTTCGCTTTGATTTTTGTGCACTAATAAGAGTTTTAGGCGGATGAATTAGCATTACAGTCTATGGAGATCCATGCATTTTGTAACTAAAATGGAGGCGAAAAGTTCATTGTCCAGTCTCTCTATATATAGGGTCTCTAATAGATCCCTGACGAAGTTCTTGGGAAGGAAACTTAATTTACTCGATTCTGCATTTTTTTTATGTTTCTATAGTTGCTGCATCTCACACACTACATATATATTTTTATTTTACATAATTTTAAAGTTTAATATTGATCTTCAATACTATTTTCTAACTGCTTTTTTTTATAACATTCAAGACCTTAAAATTTCAAAAACTCTCAAGGTCTCAACACACTGTTTTAGAACAAATAAGAAATTTGAACCAATTTTCAAGCTTATATAAATTATCATCAACATGAGTACACTCAATATCTTTAAAAACTAAAAAAAAGTTAGTAATAAAGGATTACACATACTTCAGTCATCAATGGCTTCAGATATGAGCCATGAGGTTGACCTACAACCCAATGCGAATAGCGACTCAGAGTCCAGCAAGTGATGGAACGTACAAGGGCTTTTTTGTCCGACAAACAGGAGATTAAGTAAGGTATAAGTTCAGGTAGGTGTGGAATCATACCAGTCATACAACCTACAAAAAATAGAGGAAATTGACTTAATTAGATAATTTTATACAAAATTTTAGTCCTTGTTTTCAATTTTTATGTACCTTCCCAAATAGGAGTTGTGAAAAAAATTTATTACACAGCTTTCATAATGGTTGTCTTTGATAGGCAACTTTCATAAAAATTGTAAATAAAAAATAAATACAGGGTCCCCACTCAATTTTGAAAATAAAATTTTCAGACTTAACCAGTTTAATTATGAATAAGTTTACCAGTCAAAAAACTAGCTATCCAGGGCATTACTCAGATAGTGATAGATATACTTGACTTTAAGAAATATATTCAGTATTCTTTTTCAGGGTTAAGAAATGAGATGCTGTCATTAAAACTGGTCTTTTTCCAGGTGTTCTGTATAAAGTTCCTAGGTTTTAGCAAAAATACAGCAATTTTCCCAAACTATTCCCTGATTTTTTTGGTCTAATTAAAATTCCCTAACAATTCAAGTTTTTCAGGTATTCCCTGGCCTATGGGAACCCTGTAAATATTGAAATCTTTAGTGCAAGTAGGGTAGTAAATCTCATCTTACCTTATTTACTATCGAAGAAATATATTATAAAGAATATAATAAAAGTATACCTTCAGCTATAGCACCAAGGGCAAGTATTCCAGATTCTTTTATTTCCCAATTTTGATGAAAAAGGGTTTCTTTAAGGATTGGTAACAAAACAGGTAACAGTTCTTCATGAAACACACTAGCCAAAACATCTAAAGCAGCAGCAGAGCACTTTCCTGTCAAAATGGGATCAGATAGTAATAAAATCTCAAAATGGTGTGTAACAGAAAGGAATTTTAATAGAAAAATAATATCTTACTTAAATTCCAATCTGACAATGAAGAATCATCATCCAGTCCATCATCAGATTCAGTATCATTCTAAAAAGGTTGGAGAGTTTTAAACAAATAAAAATGGAAAATATATAACATATACTAATACTACCTAACATATTACAAGCAGAATGAGTTTTGAATGAACTATGGAACAAATAATTGTGAATAAGGCAAGAATTTAAAATTCCAATGGAATTATATCAAATTTAAAAAATTGCTTTCACTAATTCTATAATAATACCTTTTTTTCTTGGATTAACGTTTTTTAAGAATTTAATGAAAATTTAGGAGAAAAAACAAAATTTTAAGGAATTTTAAGGATTATTCATGAAAAAAAGCAAATTTTAGGAGTTTTTCAGGAATTTCAAGGAGCGTACAAACCCTGATACACTTACCCCTATAGAATCACTAACACAACCAATGAACCTTAACGGCCATTTTTGAAAAGAGTGGCACTTGGCTGGTTTTTTAAATTAAAATGGTGCCATCTCAACAACATATAAATGAAAGAATTTCTTTACCTCAGTATTGTCATCCATATGTTTTTGACTATGAGTTTTTGATTTATGAAATCTTGGTCGTATATCTTCTTCCCGATCAGGAATCATCTCATCTTGTTCAACATCACCCTAAAAACAATTTTATTAACTTCATGCTGAAATATACACCTCAATTCCAAATACTTTGAATTTTAACACGGTTTATGGAACTACAAATAAGATACTTGCTTTGAGAAGTATTATATCCAGCTCAGAATATTTCATGCCTCGGACTAAAGTGGGAATAAGGCGTGGTAAGTGTGGAGATAGAGCTTCTTTGCAAATTGGTTCATCAGCTAGGGAGAGCCAAAACTCACAAGCTTCTAATGCAACACCTTCATCAGGGTCTTGTGTTCTCATTAACATGTACTGTAAAATAAGAAATTTTAATCAAAATATTTGTATTATTCAACATAACAGGGCATGAAATTTCTGTTCTAAAGCAACCCCAAAACCTTTATTTGCCACAGGATAGAGGTACTAATCTTTGTAAACAGTTTGATTTGAAACACATTCAAAAAGACAAAGTTTGACCACCAGATTTAAATATTTGCTTGACAATTTATTAAGTTGTTGTATTTAACCACCTTAAGCTATTTTCTTGATATTTCATTACTAACTGATTTTTTTAGGCATTCAATCAAAAAGAATGACTTAGTGAGATATTTCTTTAATGAAAAGAAATACCAGACTTTTTTCAACACCATTCCAGTTTTCCAAACGTGTGAGATAGTGTTTACATTCTTTAAGGGGACTCAGTACCCAAATTTTTATTTTCTTTAATTTACAAATTTTTTGAAATTCTTTAGTGTCAAAACACTTGTAATGACCATTTAAACATAATCGAAGCAAAAAAAATACTTTTAAAACACCAGTTTCTGAGAAATTTTGAAATTATCACCCAATGTATATACTAAGTTATTGTCTATAGAACTATGCATTCCAATTTTTGATACTTATACTTTTTAATAAAAAAAATTTTCTCAAACAACTCTAAAATATCACAAAAATAAACATGTTTTTTCACTTATTTTTCTGTACCCTAAATCCTTAATTTGAATGCATACTTTTATTGAAAGCACTGTATCTAATATATATGCAAAGTTTCCAGTGAAATAGTCCAGTAGAAAAAAAGCCTTGGGGTTATAAATGCCAAAAAAGTAGTTTTGAAAAAAAAATTATTGGGTATCTAAGCTCAAGGAAAATGGAAGAATTATTATACAGTAACGAACCCTTTATCCGGCAAGCTCGGGGCCGACATCGTCGCGGATTTCGGAATTTTCCGGATTTCAGGTCCGGTCCGTAAAAAACGCCAGTAAAGACGCAGTAAAGCCAAAATACCCGCTTCCCAGTCCCTACTATCATTTTCCATTCTCGTAAATCTAAATTTCCGATCATATGAACGGGAATTAAAATTGCGTTAACATCGTCTGCGTTGTTCTGATCGTCCGTTTTAATAGTAGAGCATCCAGCAAAAAAATTCCGGCGAAGTACGCGGGTCGTCGCGGAACCGATAGCGAAGCAGCAGGAGGCGAAGAGAAGATTAGAACAGAAGAGAAGAAAAGGGCCCTTCCAAACTTTTACGACGGCTGGAGAAACACCCCTTCGCGGAGTAGCGGACAACTTTGAACTCCGCGGCCGGCGGACTCCGAGAAGGCGCGTTTCTCCGGCCTTCGTAAAAGTTCGGAAGGGCCCGAAAGCTGCATGCCTTGGGGGTCTTTTATACCCCACAGGATAAAACAGTCATGGTGGCAAGGCAGGGACAACGGAGGCAACTCATGCACGGAGACGATGTCACAAAAGGCGCGACGCAACCATTGTGCGTCGTAGCAGCATTTGCTCATTAAAAATTCTTTTAAATTTTTTTTGAATGCGAGCCGGATTTCGGGTCCTTCCGGATTTTGGGTTTCCGGATAAAGGGTCCGTTACTGTAATTAGAATTCGCGCATCACTCTGAAACTTTCCAGAATCAATTTAAGAGTATAAACATCACTTTGAGTGCAAAATCTCTAAATCGATACTTTGGCTGATTTGAAGGTACCAAGTCCCCTTAAAAATGCTGATCATGTAGTTTATGATGCAATGCTACAGATTATGCCCCAGATTACACCATATATCAAATAGGAACATTTGTTTAACAGTAGAACAAACTTAAACTGTTTAGAATAACCATATTAATATATATGCTTTCTTCAGTCCTAAAAACTAAATGTAAAAGGAGAAAAATAAGATTTTGAAATTTAAATCAAAATGCTAAAAAAATATTACTATTAAAATATACTTTAGGGGTGACTATTTTGATTTCACCTGTACTTTACCAAATGCTAAAATCTGGATAAAAATAACATACTTACTACAACCTTATGTTCAACGCTGGAGAACTATTAGAAGTTAACTTATAACTATAGAAAATTAACATCCACAATAAACTTACTTCAATAATGTGGTGCATGTGAGGGATAAGTCTATCCATTCTAACTTCCAAGAGCATGACAAGAGCCCTACATACATTCTTGCGTACTTCTGGATCCTCATCTGAAGCTAAATGAAATAAATTCTAGAAGAAAAATTAGCACTTTAGATAAAAACTTAAAACATTCGTAAACAAAAATTTCAAGAGTACTATTCAATCTGAGATTTTCCAATATTTCAAAAAGATACCAATTTATATAGATGACCAGGTAAACATAATTTTCACAAAAGGAATAACTGCTTTGAAATTAACAATACTCTATATGAGTGGCTGAGAAGCCAAGATTTATAAGTGAGAATGTGGGATAGGGATAAAATTACTAACTTAAACATAACTATATATAACTTAAATATTAGCCCATTTTGAAAGGTATATTAAAATGCCTTCTGGGAGTTAAAGGTTATTCTTAATATTCTTAATACATTAAATAAAAAACATAATTTACTCCAATTGTTTATTGCAGTTATCCAACAAGCTTAAATATTAATTTTCAAACAGTAGTTTTTACCTCTAAAAATGCATCAATGTGCAACATTAAAACTTGTGTTCTATGAATGATGAATTGATTGACACAGGCAATGGCATGAGAACGGATTTTTGGACTACTATGCCTAAAAAACTGCAAAAACTTGGGGATAAGCACATTGAGAGGTCGATTTAATACATCAGAGTCTAAATATTCAGCAGAATCTTCACATATTTTCTGCAAAGCACCAAAAGAACCCTATGAAAAAGATAATAAATGAGAAAAATGACAATTGTATAAATTTATAAGATCTCATTTAGTAACAAAGTTACATACTTCACAAACATTATAGTCTTCAGAATCAAGTAAATGACAGAGTCTTGGCAATAAGTCAACCCAGTTTGTAAGCTCGCCTTTTGATGCTATTGTGGTAATGAGAATACCTATAGTGGCCCGTATTAAAGGTGATGGGTCTCCTACACTGTTCAAGCATTCTGATTTTATAAATTCTGTTACTTCAGGTGGAAACTGATGAAAATGAGCTTTAACATTATTCTTTAATATTAATCCACTTAGGGACCTAGTAGGTTCATCTGTAAAAAAGAATTTTTGTTTTTAAAATTTAATACTTCAATTATATTTCAAATTAGTATGAAAATATATCATACACAAATACATCATTTCACATTTCTTTACAAATTAAACAATTGGATTGGAATTGATATTAAAATTATAATAAAAACAAATTGGCTATTCAAGAACGACTTGAAGAAAAAAGCTGATTAATTTATGAAAATGGACTAAAAAAATTCAAGAATTAATATAAAACAATTGAAATAAACATTTTGAAAAGATTAAAAATGGCATGCTAATAATTTTTTTACATAATAAAAAAGTGATTTTCAAAATATACTCACCTTCCGATGTCAATTTTGTTAATACAAATATCAAGTAATTATTGAAGTCCGGAAATTTGTTCAATTCTTCAAGTTTCTACATATTAGTTAGGGAATCAAAATAATATTTATCATTACAGCAAATGTATGTAAATAGGAATTTAAGGTACAGCCTTCGAAAGAGTCCGCATTTGGCAACAGCGTAACAGTTGCCAAGTTGGTAATCCGATTCGGCAGCCAACCTCTCCCTCTGCTAACCTTGCAATCAGCTGTGGAATCTTAGGTCGCTCGTGCTGGCCGCCATGTTTAGTCACCGCTGAACCATTAGTTCAGCACTAACCTGTGTTTTGTTAAAAAAACTTTACTTTAAATATTTAGTTTAAAATTAATGCATTTCATCATTTTTAATTAAGATACTTTTTGTTAAATTGATTACAGCCCGTTTTAATTTTTCTTTTTTGTTTTAATTATCCGGAATAGTTCACATCATGCGCAGTAGCATTATAGTAAATGACTGTAAATGACATACTACGAACTTATAGTCTGTGTAAATAAAATCGGCGGTTTCACGTCATGCTTTACCATGGCAACGCAGAAGAAATACATGGAGAAAAAACTCAAGGTCAACCGCCGATTCTATTTACACAGACTATAGTAAGAACGTAATAGTTCAGGGGTCGGCAACCTGCGGCACGGGAGCCGCATGCGGCTCTTTTGATGTAAAGTTGCGGCTCTCCAGTTCTATACAAAAAATTAATAATTTATTATCAAAACTCTTAAAAATAAGAAAATATATTTTTTAGTAGTACCTAATTTTTCCTAAGAGCTTTTATTATCATAATCAATCTTTAATTACAAATCACTTGTGTGAAATAAAAACATTCCACAATGAAAAAAGCACTGATTATCCAGAATTGGAATACAAATGGCTTTAAAAATTCAACTTCATAATGGTAGATACCACAATGAAACAAATTAACTAAATCTAAAACTGCTAGGAAAGGGCCCAGCCTACGCCTTGCTCTAAGTAGTTTATTTAAAAAATAAAAAGAACCTTTTTTTATTCGTTGAAGATATGGAGAGCTGTAAATTACTTCATTTTAAAAATCTGAAGCAATATCGCGATGAGACCAATGCAACTATTGACACAAATTTCCTAAGCATAGCTTTAAAAAACATGCAGGATGGATTCGCAGAGAGATTCAAGCAATTCAAAACAAACAAAAGTTCTCTCGCGTTCATAGTAAATCCTCTCAACACAAATACAAATGAGATCAACATTGAGCCATTTGGAATGGATGCTGGATTGCTTCAAAGTGACAAGATCACAGAACTCAAAAACAAGTTGGAAGTAAGTTGGGGGGGGGGGGGGGCAACTGGTCAATTGCCCCCCAGTGGGCTCAGACCAAAACAAGTTAAAACCATATTTTTTGGTCATATTTCTAAAATTTTCTAGGGGAGGACCCCCCTTTAGTGTTAGTAACAATATTATTTACTAATTTTTATATTATTCCGTATTTATTTAAAGCTGTTTTAAATCAAAAATCAAATATACATAATAGTCGTACCATAAATTATTTTTTATTAGGAGGTATAATAGTTTCTTGTATTTCGTACAAGCCCTCCCTGTATTTAATTATAACATCCTAGTTCAGGGGTTCATCTCGAAGAAAAATGGGTCCGTTTTAGGACCCTTCACAAAATTCTAATCTTCAAAAAAGGACCCCCCTTCACAAAATTCCAATTCTCAAAAATGGACTCATCACAAAAGTTTAAAGATCAAAAATGGTATGAAAATTGTTTTCAGGAGTGTTTTTGGGCCCATTCCAAAAGTTATGAATGCTGTGGTTGTACTCTGAGCCCTTCATTTTCACAAAATGCCATTTGTTTTTTCACAAAATTCCTAAAACAGGACCCTGGCAAAAAAAACCTGGATGAACCCCCGTAGTTATTGGGTATAAACAAACAGTATGCGATTCACAAAAATAAACTTCTTTCAAGATACATATTCAAGACTACATTATTTGAGATCTTTTAAAAGTGGGTTAAATCAAATATCAATAACATGAAAAACTTGGCGGCCAGCATTTTCATTTGTTGTTGGTATAACATGGAGTAGCCAAGTATTCTCGGATTGGCTGGCAGAAGGATTCTCTCCTGTTCTGTTAAATATCACCAAGGTGTTATAGATGAAAAATATTAAAATGGTTTTCATTGATAAAATTTTTAACCAATTAGTTTGCAATTTTTGGCACCTAAAAAGTAAAAGTTAGGAGGACAGATAACAGAATTGAACCAAAAAATAATTTAGCAATTATTCAGCAGATGAATACTTGCTAAATTATACAATTCATGTTTTAAATTGAATACTATAAAGTATGGAAAAATATTGTTAAAAAGTATTTTGATTACTTTTTACTTAATGCTTTCATTGAATTATTTATTTTTCATTCTACTGTAAAAAGCCTTATTGGGATTTACAGCATCGGGCTAAACAAGACAAGAGTAGCAAAAGTGATAAAGGGACATCCATAAATTATGTAAGGTCAAAAAGGGGGGGAGGGGTTTGGAAAAATCTCACCAAGGGGGGAGGGGGGGTCGAATAAAATCTCATGTCAACTTTTTTAAGTTAGAAATCATACGATTTTCTTTGTTTTTTAGTATGAGAAAGGAATTTTTTTTTAAAAGTTGTAGAGGTAAATCTCACGTAGGGGGGAGGGGGGGTCCAGCAAAATTTTACCAAGGGGGAGGGGGGGTCCAGATTTTGGAAAAAACACCTCACGTAATTTATGGATGTCCCCTAATTTTCGAGACTTCCTATTGGTTCTTTTAAAAAAAATTGTCACTTTTGCCTCAACCCTCTTTTGACGCGCTGCTGTAAATCCACCATTAGCAAATTAACTAACAGATTTAATGTAATATGTCCTTCACAGAAGAAAGGTTGATAGCTACAAAGAATTAATTTTTAACATTAAAAATTACATAAGTTTTGAAACTGGCTGCACATCTAATAATACTACTTCAAACTACTGCTTCAAAGATGATATTTGGTATTTGTTCATAAAAAAAAAACAAAATTTGGAGGCTAAATAAAAATCGGGTAAATACCCAGGCAAATATACTTTCCTTAACCATTGATATACTTCTTGTATTTACCCAATTCACATCACTGATAATAACAATATAAAAGTCTAATATAATCTTGTCAAAAAGTTGACACAATAATGCAGTTATTAATATAATTTTAAACAGATTAAGAGATACGAGCAAAAACCCCATACAGACAATAACGCAATATCGAATAGGCTTAACAGACAATATTGGTAACCTATATATTGATTTCCATCATTAAACCTTTTCGCATATAAGATCTAGTTAAAAGGATACTTGTTGGACTGATCTTTGAGTAGCAGTATCAGGAGATTGTGATTCTTTCAACAGTTTTAAAATTTCTCGAAGTCCTTCTTCTTGAGGTTGCCATGCCAGGGCCATGTTCTCTCGCATTTTGCGAAGACCAACACCGGGTAAAGTTTGTTTCGTTGCTACACTGCACGATATAATCAAGGAGATATGTACTTTTCTACACTTTGAATCCCTAAAGGAGAGTTATTTCTTAAAACTCATATTAAATACTTATTTAAAACATCATTCATTATTATCTTTTACACTCGGAAAAACGTTGGTAACAATCTTCATCCCATTCGTTTTTTTTATTTACTTAATCGATATTATGTATCGATTCTAACATTTAATTGTAACGGAAACGAACAATAATATGACTGATTTGGCAATTAAATTTTATGAAGTTAAAATTCATAAATAAATGAAAATAAGACATTTAATGTTCATTAAAAAGCTAACTAACTAATTTTTGAGGGATGTTGAATAGAGAAAGAAATAATTTACACTCATGATGTTTTTAAAACATGATTAAATTTTATTTTTACAAGAATATTCAGACTATTTATATATTTTATTCCTTTATTATAAACTATATTTTATATATTATTCTAAAAACATTAACCAAATGCATTCAAATTTAAAAAGTGACAAAAAAGAGTTTTAATGAAGCATCTGGCAATATTTTTCTGGAACAGACGGAAACGGAAGTGTCGGAAATAGGAAAAGCTTGTTTTGGTTTTGGGTTCATAGCAAATTATTAATTACATGTAAGAAATCCAGCTAATGAGGTTTGATGCTTGCCTGAAATACACTATTATATCGGGTTTTTTTATTCCACGGTGAGCTGGATAAAAAGAATCGAACGTCTTAAAATTAATGATTTTTTTTCTCTTATTTCCTGTTTCGTACCTCAGACAAAAAGTTTTTCCCAGTATAATAGGAAAATAATGAAAACTATGTAATATTTTCTACGAATAAATTATATCAAAGAAAATAATTTCCATGATTATTTTACTGATGTGAAATATCTGCTATACAAACTTTTAATGATAAAAAACGCTAAAGTGATTTGAGGATAATACTAGACCTTTTAAATTTATCTCTTAGTTATAAAAATTTTGTTTCTGGAATATATTTTTAAAAAAATTAAATACTTAATGTATCCTTTATCAATGTAAATGAACCTATATTTATAAACATGGAAAACAGATTATAAAAAGCAAGACATAGTGGTGTACTTTACCGTAAACAGAATTGCTTCTGAAATTAATTTTTGAACTTGACTGCATATAAAACAAGAGGAACCCACTTTTTAACTAGCAAAGAATTTTGGTACTTACGTATTATCTCGTCGACCGTTAAATTCAGTGGCACTGCAGTCAATTGTTTGTGATAGCATTTTCAGATTTACAGTGGTACAATCAACAGGATAATACATGAAAACCGAAATTTTTTGTAGAAAATTTACTCAAACTGTTTTGATGCCTAATATTAGAAATTTTGTCAAATGTAATGAACTAACAATATAAAATAAATACTTTTATAACTGTTATCTATCCCAGAGTGTTTTGGATGTAGCCAAAAATTACTCTAAACCAACGGATTTAACTACATCCTAAATTTTGGTAGCAACAAAAATGTGACAGTATCTTTGGCAGGGTTGGCTGATATGATATTTATATAAATATCAAAGTATCGGATATTTTTTATATAGGTATATATCATAATTTCATTTCTGTCTTTAGGAAAATATTATTTACTTATAAAAGTTAAGCTTCACTGTAACTAATAATTTAAAGGACAATTTATTAATTCATGACTTGAAAGATACCAATAGTTTATTTTAATTATCTTTAATTTTTAATGATGATTGTATAGTAATTGTTACAAAATCAGACAAGGTATCATAAGGTATGATACTTTAACTTAATGATTTTACAATTTTATAGGTATTAAATTGTAATAACATGGTTAAAAAATTTCCTAACTTAATTAACAAGTCAACAAAGTACTCAAAAATTAATTTTGGGAGGTTTTAGCTTGAAAACTGCTGATTTTTTTATTGGATAAATATCATGATATATATCACCAAAAAATATCAAGATGTACATTAAGTGATATATATTGGCCAACCCTAATCTCTGGCATCTAAAATATTTTTTAAATAGATTTTACTTCTTTGTACAACACATCCTGTGTAAATTATTACATACTTATAATTTATCTACTTTGTATCAATAAGGAATAACACATTTACTCTTTTATTTTATTTTTTTTAATTGTTATATAGATGACTGTTTGAACTTCATACCTTTACATTGGAATGCCCAAGTCCCAACATTCAAAGATGCTTTACTCAGGGCAAGCAAATGAATCTTTGAATTCACATTCATATGCAGGTAAACAATTGCTTTTTTTCCCTTTAAAAAAGACCCTTTAAAACAACTATATTATACACAAGACAAATCTGTAGGAAAACTATGTTTATCTTTTAGACTATTTAATTTTAATAGAGATGGTCAAAAAATAAGTAGCAGTTAAAAAATAGCTGCTACAGAAAAAAATTGATGTAGCAGCTAAACATGTTAAAAAATTAGCAGCATTTGTATGCCCTCGATTGCTCAAAAAATCGCATCTATTCTGCTACGCGCTGACCAATGAGAATCATCTAAATTTAGCAGTAGCAGTTAACGAAAGGAAATGTCCTGTAACAGTAGCAGCTACTGTAGCTGCTAAAAATAGCACCTGTAACCTCAACCTTAAAGAGTGCTAATCTGCTAATTTTTAGCAGCTACTTTTCCTTAACGAACGTAACTGCTACGTTTTCAAAAAGTAGAATATTTGCCCACCTCTAAATTTTAATACCCTACTTTTCCTTTTTCAAACTTCATAGAAAGTATAAAAGTGAATATTTCTAATTTAAACTTTCTCGTATAAAAGTAACTCAATTAATTTTCAAACACCCTAAAACAGCCACAAAAATGTTATTTGTTTTGTGACTTATATTCAATATGTAAATTGTTTTGTGATTTTTTATGTAGTATCTTATAATTTCTATTTTACTTTAAAGTAGCTCAAAATTATTTTTTCAAACACATTTTCCTGAATTTGAAGAGTTTTAATTTTTTCTTTGAAAGATTAGTAAATGAATGTCATAACAATACAAATAAGCACTTTCAAATGTAAATTAGGTATTTTTTATATTGAACTCAAAAACACATCACTATATATACATTATATTTCATGTAGAAAAAAAAACATAAAAATTCTAAATATTTGAAAGTCTTATCTAGTTTAGAATGACTGAACAACCATCCCTAGCTTTGGAAAAACTTGAAATCCTTAATATTTATTTCGTTGGGCTATGCTAAACGATACTTGAAAGAATTGTTTCCAAAGTGTCAAGCAAACATCCTACCTTAAATTGTACCAATAAAAATTGTACAAAATTTTTATAGTCTCTTACATTACATTAAACAATAAAGGATTTTACATTAGAAAGTGTAAATCTGTCCTTCCGTTAACTTGGAAAAATATTCATAACATTAGGAAAAATTATTTACAATGTTAACAGTTTCTAAAATGAATCAATCTAAATGAAAGCAATTATAAAAGGCATTGTAAAAGTTAGTTTGAAGCTAGAGAAAGTAGCTAGTTGTAGAAGGAAGTCCCTAGAATTAAAAATGATTCATCTATTCTATAAAATTTTTATCTTGAAGGTTCAATTTTTATTTTTAAATTATCATCTTCTGATAATGTATTTACTGCTCTGCAAAACAGTATTTAAGCCTTTGAAATGTAATTCAAACTAGTTTAAAACTGATTAGAAAAGAAAGCATTTGAAACACATGTAAAAAGCAATTGGCATGATTAACTACTTCATTTCAGCAAAAGTTTATTTTATCAATGTAAATTTAGGTTCTTACGTATTACCCCATTGATCGTGCCTCTAAATTCAAAAACGTTATCGAAGCCCATTAAATGTTCTATCGCTGTGCTGCTGAATTGGATGGCGGCTGATCGGTCGATGGGATAATACGCAAGTACCAAAATTTATTTGGGGAGGGGCCTAAATATTCTCTAAAAATTAGTCATTTATCATTATTATAAATTATTTTTGGTTTACTTTATCTAGGTACAGAAGATTTTAAGTGGAATCGAGAGAGTGTTATGCTACTTATATCATTGTATCAGTCAAACAAAGCTCAGTTTGACTCTGGATTTGTCAAAAAAAGAGATCTATGGGCTCAAATCGCTGCAGAAATGTCTTCCCGAGGCTTTATGGTCAATCTGGTTGGCTGTGAAAAGAAATGGCACAATTTGTCTGCAACTTATAGGCGACTGAAAGATTGTGGCATGAAAAAAAGAAATCATTGGCCTTACTTTCATCCCCTTCAAGAATTATTGGATGTAAACTCTGAAATTCATAATCCTAACCACAACAATTCATGCACTATTGGGAATGAAAGTTCCTGTAATGTGGTAATTTACTTCTCTGTTATATTGCTTTAATAGAAATTTTGGCATAAAGTATATTTGTTTTTTATGTAATCATTTAAGTGGTCTAGCTAATTGAAAATTAGTTCCGGAAGCCTTGTTCTTTACTGTTGCTTCAATTTTTATCCAAAACGTTCCTGTGTAATTCATTATATAATAATTACAGGTGAAGATAGAATCAAATAGTTCTGGATCACATTCATATGGAATGAATTCATGGATACCTACTTATCAACCTCAGGTACATTTTTTGTAAATTTTAATACTCAACCAAAAATCTGAAAAACTTTCCAGGATATTAATACATGTTAAGTGGCCAGGATCAATGAAAGATGGGTTATGGGAAAATTAGTGGAGGTAGAAGTAATATTTCAGAGCAGGGGCGGATCCAGAGGGGGGGCCCTGGGGGCCATGGCCCCCCCCCCCGAGAAACCCTAACAAATAGCTTAAAAAACACTTTCTTAATGCTAAAATTCAAAAATTTTCTAGGGGAGAACCCCCAATCCCCCCTTTAATATTTTGAAATGTGACATACTGACATCTGTTTTAGAGTGTTTTTTCCTTGAAAATTCTTCCGCTTAAAAGAAGCTGTTCTCTTTTGGGAAGTTTTAAAATAGATAAATACTATAGTTTAAAAGGGCGCATTTGCAAAACTTTTCTGGGAGAGGATCCCCAGCCCTTTTCAAAATTTGGCATCTATTTATAATTTCATCCTTAAAAATTCTGTGGTTTACATGCTTTCAAAATGAGCTGAAACTTTATTTTTGGAGGCAAAGTTTCAAAATTTTTCTCGGGGGTTACCCCCCAGACCCCCTATCAACGGACCAGGAAAAAGTTGTAACCTTCCCCTGAACCTAATACAATTTACCCGAACCTTATGCATTGCTCCTATGGAGCTGGCAAGGACTTCCCCCGAACCAGGTTCGTAGGTTCGGGCACTTTTTCCAGGTCTGCCTATCAATTTCTCATGGTTACTTATTTACTGTTTTCTCCTTGAATTTATTTCTCTCCTCTTCTCTTAGGAGTGCAATGGGTACCAAATGGACAAAAATGAGTAAAAAAACTTCTATTTGTAGCCAAATTTCACAAAATTTTCTGGGGGAGGACCCCCAGCCCCCCTTTTGCTTTCAAGCTAGTATTACCTGATGAAATCTTTTTAACTTAAACAAAGTTTCGCATTTTATTTATGTTATACTCGGCAAACACCTCGCGAAACATAAGTATTGTTATGCCCCTACAAAAAGGTTTCATCCCCTCCACTTTCTAAAACAATGGCATGGGCCCTGGATATCCTCTAAGTTACTATAAACCCCTAAAAAGCTGCTTAAAAGCAAGCACTCTTCAAAATAAATTCTGAGGCTCTGAAAATTTCGAATGTAATACCCTCCGACTCTGACATGGCCCCCCCCCGAAAATCTGGTCTGGATCCGCCCTTGTTTCAGAGTCAATTTTATTTGCAGGTTCTGTCACTAAACCTGTAACAAATTCAAACGTTTTTCCAATGGTTTGCACTTGGAAGTGACCTAAATAATAACATTTTAAAATTCAGTGCAAGGAAAATTTATTTATTTTTTTTTTAATTTAAGAACACTTAAAAATTCTGTAGTTCTGATTTTTTTTAAATATTTTTCACAGAGGGTATATTTTCTGACGCCAAAAATTTATGTTATCAACCTTTCAGATATTCTAGATGAGTGGGCTAGTATTTTTGTAGTTACAATGTGAGTTTCAAAGACATTTGACTAATCAATTCCACCTCTCAATAATTTTGAATTTCTGAAAGAATCAGTTGTTTTTCAATACTCTCCATTATTTTCAAACACTACTCCTAGCAACTTTTAACTGCCCTCTTTCATCTCAAGACCTCTATCGTGTGTGATTCTTACCCCCTAAAATTGTTGCACTATTTCATATACACCCTGTTTAGTATGAATAAGTTTGATTTTTAGGTAAGATCTCCAAATGATGGGGAGACCAGTAGTTGTGACAGAGATATAAGCAATATGCTTTCAGTCAACTTGGAAGAAAACCTTGAATGCTCTCAAGCTCCTCGAGAGCAGATTCACATTCCATCAACCTACATTCATGGTAAGTTTATTTCTTAAATACCTTTTTATTTATTCATACATGTGATTCCTCCACCAATTCGCTTGGCAAAATTAAAATCCTACAATTGGCTTGACTAACTAAAATTCCACTTTAAAATTCCTTTCCGATATCCACTCATTTTTCACTGAAAACTCTGGCCATGAGTGTTAATATTAGCATTGCCTAGTTATGAATTTTAAGTAAAATCCGACTACAAAAGAAAAATTTGCGAAGTAATTATGTGAAAAGCAGTTAATATTTTAACTTAAAAAATCCGTCTCTTAACTTTTGTTTTATGATCGGATCTCCGGAAGTAGAAGCTGATGGACCTCCTCTACTTGAAATAAAAAAAAAATTTATATGAAAAATTTTTTAAAAATATTTTCAGCCAATTTATTGTCAGTGTAATCACATGTATGTTATTCTGTGGATTTTGATTTTAAATTATTGAAATCTTCCAATTGGGAATTTGGGTTTTGGTGGCTAAGGTTTTAAAATTTGGATTCTATAGGTTGTTTTAGTTTACAATAGTGAAAAAAAATGGGTTTGATTATTCAATTGAAAATTCTTTATTGGCTCGTTTTAAGAAATGGTTTTGATAAATTTATATTTTAGACAAATTTTTCAATAGCAAACTTTTTAATGTGATGTGTGGATAACTCTCTAAGTACAAAACTTTTACAGGTAATACAGATGACTTCAAGTGGAACCATGATTCTGTCATGCTTTTGTGTTCATTGTATTTAATAAGAAAAGAACAATTTTTTTCTGGATCAGTTAAAAAGAGAGATTTATGGACAGACATAGCCCAAGAAATGAACAGAGAAGGATTTTCTGTTACATTCATTGCATGTGAAAAGAAATGGCACAACTTAATTGCAACCTACAAGAAAGTGTCAATGTTTAGTAGAAAAAAAACTTGGCCATACTTACATTTTTTTGAAAAAATTATTGAGGAACAAATGCTTCATTCTGCATCCTTTGGATTCACAGAAACTCAACATCTATCAAATAGTTACTCCAAGGTAAATATTTCCATAAATTGATATGATTGATATTCCACTATCTGTCCCGTTAAATATTGCCATGCTGCTTCAATCACCAAATATTCAAAGGTGGCAAAATGTTTGCAGTTTTGTTTTGCAAATTGGCAATTCCGAAAAAATCAGGGATATTTAACAGGAGATAACAGAATTGAACTGATAAGATATTTTTCTTGTACTTTATAATATGTACTTATATCATTGATCATTGTATCAGTTAAACAAAGCTCAGTTTGACTCTGGGTTTGTCTACAAAAAAAAAAAAAAAAGATCTTTGGGCTCAAATTGCTTGTCATAATCTGATTTTAAACTTGTCATAATCTTAAAACTGACATTATAGTCTTATTTTTACTGGCTCCAATATAATAAAATTTCTAATTTTTAGGGATTCTCTGAGAACAACCTTGAGCCAAGTCAAATAGATAAAGAAGAAAATCTTCGTGGTGATGATGCATTGGATTATGTTGAACCCATAAGAAATTGTTTTGGTAATTTTTATTTTCAACCTTTTTAAATGTTTATCACAAGCAGTATAAACAAAAGTATGAATTATGAATGATTATTGAAAATTAGTTTTTGATAAACTTTCTACTCACCTGGTTTTTACAAAGATAGTAAATGCTTAATTTGTAGGTTTAAGTTAGATGTTGCTCTTAAATGGTTTCATACACTCTTTAAGTCATGGGTGTCTAAACTATGACCATTTGAGGGCCACATTGCAAAAAAAAAAAAAGAAATTTCTGGGCCTCAAACACAATATTTTTTCAACATATTGAAATAAAAATTAACCATTAGATTTATTAAAATAAATTAACTCTTTCTTATTATAATTTTTTTATTGGGAATAAGATACATATATTCATAATTATTTTAAATTTGTAAAAGTTTCGTTTTATTTAGTTTGGATTTCATGGAAAAAATAAAAATTAATGAGATGGATGAATTGGTTTTTGTTGAACAAGGAAATCGATCGGTTCAATAGACAAGGTTGCAATTCTTAAAGCATTTTCAAGATGTTTGTCAGTGATCTTTGTCCTATTTTTGTTTTTTGTATGCTTCATTCTTGAAAATAATTCTTCACATAATAGGTACTGCCAAAAGCTGAAGACATTAATAAGGCATGATTGTGAAAATTAGGATATTTATCGCGGGGTAGGTAATCCTTGTAAAACTCCAGTAAAGAAACATTCCCAAATTTTTCTTTGAGTGGAATGTTACTTTGCAGTTCAATGCATTCCATTTGAAGATTTGATGGTAGTTTATTTATATCTAGAGAAAATGGGGAAATTATTACTGATCATGGACTGTAGAGTCAGAGAGCATGAAGAATTTTCTGTAACATCCACAGAGCTGTAGTAGACACACAATGGGGGTCTACGGTAGTGCAGTACGTGACATAAGAACTTGGCATGTGGCCAAACGTAAATGCCAACAAATTGATGCAATAAACAAAAAAAAATTCAAACTTTTTTTAAAGAAAAATCTGTAAATTTAATTATTGTGTTTGGGCTGCACTTTAGACAAGCCTGCTTTAAGTTGTACTTACATTATTATTTATTTTTTTAGAAGATTTTCGATGGACACATGCATCAGTAATCAGCCTATGTTCTCTTTACAAGGATAAGCGGCAGGATTTCATTTCCAATACAGTGCGTAAACGAGATTTATGGATGGACATTGCAAATGAAATGATCTCTCAGGGTTATAATGTCACTTGGGCACATTGTGAAAAGAAATGGTACAATCTTTATGCCACCTACAAGAAGGTTATAGATCAGAACAGGAAGAGGACTAGAATATGGTCCACTTGGCCTTACCTGAAACTGTTTCAAGACATCTTTTCAATCAAAGAAGGGGACAGTGAACCTCAGGTATCCATTCATCAACCCTCTCCCAGTGAAAACAACTTTAATAATAATGCTGAAAGTCCTCAATCTCAGGTATCTGACCATTCCTTGGAGGTCCCTACTGTTCAAAGTGATTGTGTTGATCAGTCTATCAAAAGACAATGTTTAAGCTGTGCCCCCGATTGGTTTTTAGATTATTGTCGACAGCAGCAGTTACAGGAAGAGAAACAACAAATTGAAGCTGAAAGACGACATAGGGAACTCCTTAATGCTATCAATGTAGGTAATGCTGCTTTGATGGAGCTGAGCTCTAGCATAAAAGCATTCTTGAACAAAGATGTGTAAAGAACTGCTTTGCTGTGAGGGAAATGTGATTCCAACTTTTTCTAAAGATATTTCAAAATTTACATTTTTTAAGGAATATACTGTTGACTTTTTTATGGTTTCAAAATCTCATTGTCTAAAATTTTGAGCCCCTTGAAAAATTTTGTTTTATGTATATTATATGCTTATAGTTTATAAAAGATTGTACAATTTTTTTAATTTGAATCATGCCATTTACTCCAGATACTGGTTTAAGGATGTAAAAACAGCAATTTATTTTTTACTCCCAATACAAAACTGGTGAAAATTTGGTAAATATCAATTGCATGTTTGATTCATTGATACGTAATGTATATTGTATTTACAGTGGTACCCAACCTACAGCCTGTAAACCAGAAGCTAAACCGTGTGACCCAGTGATCTTTCTGTGAAAATCATCTGTAATTTTTCATTATTGTAAATTTCAATCATTTGTAGTTTGTGTAAGCCTCAAAACAGAAATTTCTTAGTTTGAAAACACATTTTGTGTTAATGTTTCCACCACACCAAGTAATATACAGGGCTCCCAGCAGACTTTTAGTTTGTCTTTAGAGAAAAAGAGACCTAATACCTTAAAAATAGAGAAAAAAGAGAAATTTTAAGTCAAAATTTAAGAGTCGAGTGAAAATCGGTCATTAAAACAAAAAATTCGGATTTTTTCCCCTATAATATAGTAATAGTTAATATTTTTAAATTAATGTAGCAATTAGAAAGACGATTGATAGCCTAAGTATACTTTCAAGGTAATTTTTTAATGTTGAAATGAAATATTGGGTAAATTCTTCAAAGAGTTATTTGTTTTATTTATTTATGTAAGAAATCATTGTTATGCAGATTTTGCCTCGTTAATTAGAAAGGCTCCAAAAGTGTTTTTTAAAACACTAGTAAAACGAAAGTAAATAAGAATTAAAGTAACACTGCAAGTTTCGTCTCTTTTTATACATCTAAGGAATTTAATTTAATTAAATGTTAAGTTTGTATGTAAAATATTTTAAAATTCTTATTCTTAAAATACTGTTATATATTTATTTCTACTAGTGTTTTAAAATATTTCCGAAGCCATCCTAATTAACAAGAGAGGCAAAATCTGCATAACAATGATTTCTTGATTTCGCCAGTCGGTGGCAATACGCGACTGGTTTGTATAGGATGGAAGTACGTCACAACTTTCGCCCGCGAAAATTTCGATTTCGCGCTCAAAAAAATAAACTCAAAATTTGAATTTGATTTTAAAAAAAGTATGCCTCGCAGAGCAAAAATTTTTGAAGCTATATTTATGTCTGCAATCTGAACCAAATAAAAAAAATAGTGGTATTGCCCATTGAAAATGGCACTTTTTCAAGCCTCAAAAAAGAAAAAAAAATTTGCAAGTTTCTTTGATATTTTAGTTAAAATGTGTCTTTAGCTAAAGAAATGCAAAAATTACATGATAACACTAAAAATGCAAGTGTTAGCAAATTTTCTGAGGTCTGAAAAAGTTCCATTTTCACTTGCTAATCTAGAGTATTTTCAGGTTAAAGGGACTTTCCTATGCACCCTGTATATGTATTACTTCTTTACTTTCAATGAATAGGCTATAAATCGAAAATTGCACAAACTGAACAAAGTACAACATTAAAATATATAGTATGATAATTTTAATGCAAAACAAATACAAGCATTCACATGAATTATGAGAATGATTTACAGATGTGAACTGATGACATCAGTTTTAAGTTCATTATCCAATTCTGTCAATAGCTTCCAACAGAACAATACTGTTACCACGAATAACCTATAAAAAACAAAGGTGTTACAAATTTTATGTTGAAGAAGTCCAAGGGTTCAAGAGTATTCTGTAATCAAAACTTGTCTGATAATTTTAGAGAACTTGTTGCCAGTGGCTACATTATCAAAATAAAAAAAACTATAGTAGATTTCTTAAGGAAATTAAGCAACACTCTTAACATTTAACACTATGGACATTAGGGTGGAGCGAAAAACACGAATTTCGGAAATTGAAAACGCCTATGGTGGGAATAGCTGTGGACAACCATGCCTATTAATAATCCAAAATATGAGCTCAATCAATTAATATCTTCAGATGCCCCTTTCACTTCGAAATTTTGCCAATTTTTTCATATAAATAACAATAACGAATCCATAAAAAATTAATTCCCACTATTACGAGGCATGGGAGATTAAATGAACTTCCCTGAATGTATAAAAAAAAGTTTCAGCCTTGAAATAAATTTTTGAGTTAATTTGGCCTCTTTTTTAAAGCATCTAACGCGCGCGACCACGCTTCTGAACGGACCTCCCAATGTGTTTCTCGCAAGTGCGGGCGGTGGTACACGGGCGCTCCCCTTTCATCTCGTTGTTTATAAGGGGGTAAACAACTCGTAATTCACAACTTAATGGTGTCTGGATCTCTTTAGATGCCCGCCCCTTTTTTGGTAAATATCTAGTAATAGATTCATATCAATGCAAGCGCTTCATCGGAGTAGTCAGGCGTTATACTTTGTTCTAATCAATTCGCATTTGTTTTTGGTGCGTATTTTCTTACTTAGTTTTACATACTTCTGTTCTTTTTTTTGTGAGTTGATTGAAATGTGAGTTAAGTGTTGTTTTGATTTTGTGTGAAAAAGTCGAAATGCCTCAGACGCGATCTGTAGATGTGTGTCCCGTGTTTGGAATGGCTGAAACGTTGAAGCCTAATATGCTTCCATCTTCTGCAGATGTAATGAGGTATTACGTCTATTTGCAAAAAAATTGTAAAAAAAAAAGCTAGCACTGCTGGAAAAAAGTTCAATTTCAACTGTAACAAATCAACAAATTATATATATAAGATTAAAAAATACTATACGAGGTATAGAAATATTAACAGAAAACTTAAAAATACAGGAAAACTGAATTTCTCAAAAAAAGTTGTCTTTCAGGGAATCAGCTGGAAAAAAATTGTTTGATATTTGTATTTGCAAATGTAAAGATTTTTCGAAATGTGTTTGTAAAACAAAAGTTCCTCTTGCTGAAAGGTCCTTCTTAACCGATCAAAGAACAGTTAGGAAAATGGTCATAGGAAATATAGATATTAAAACTACTAAAATGCTTCGTAAAACGATTTGATAAAAAAGAAAGGGAAGCCGAAAGTCAAGATACTCTATTCAAAGTTTCTGAAAGCGAAAAATTAAAAATACAACCTTCTTTTACTATGGGAGCCAATATTTTAAGTTCTAATTTATCAGATGACACGACAAACAGTAGTAGTGATATTGATTTACCATCTACATCTCGAATGAGAACTAAACTCCCTAGTGTAGCTCAGGCCTGCGACAGAACTGGTGTTTCAGACAGATCTGTGGCAATTTTGATTAATGCTGCACTAAAAGATATAATAATAAGATAAAGATAAAAGATATTATGGGAATGATTTCCACAGATGATAATTATGTCAAATATAGTTGATAGGAGCAAAATTCGAAGAGAAAGAGTAAAAACATGTAGCTACCTAAAAAAGGAAATTGAAGAAATACCAGGGGAACAAGGGATATATTTTGATGGAAGAAAAGATAGAACATTAGTAATGATTAAAGAAGGGGAAAGGATTGCTAGGAAAACCATAACACAAGAACATATTGTTATAGTAACAGAACCAGGGTCAAGATATTTGGGACATGTAACACCTGCCACTGGCTCTTCTCAAAACATTAAAACAAGTATTTTAACATTTTTAGAAAAAAATTTCAATCTTTCCAAGTTAAAAGTTATAGGTTGTGATGCTACTGTAGTAAACACAGGTGTAAAAAATGGAATAATTCGACAAATTGAAGTTCTGGGTTGTTTTCATAATGAAAACAAGTGAAGAGCTGCAAGGGAAGTGCGCGCATTCCACGAGGTACGCTTTGGGAGGTCCGTCCGAAAGCGTGGAGGCGCACGTTAGATGCTTTAAAAAGAGGCCAAATTTTAAACTCAAAAATTTATTTCAAGGCTGAAACTTTTTTTATACATTCAGGGAAGTTATACATTCATTTCATCTCCCATGCCTCGTAATAGGGGGAATTAATTTTTTATGGATGCGTTATTGTTATTTATATGAAAAATTTGCCAAATTTCGAAATTTCAAAGTGAAAGGGGCATCTGAAGATATTAATTGATTGAGCTCATATTTTGGATTATTAATAGGCATGGTTGTCCACAGCTATTCCCACCATAGGCATTTTCAATTTCCGAAATTCGTGTTTTTCGCTCCACCCTAATGGACATCTTTAGTATTTTTCCATCACCAACAAAAAATATTTAAATTACTACTTGTTATAAAACATTTCTATAATTACTTAATAAAATTTCTAACATTCATAAATCATCCTAAATCTTGTCACAATCCATTTTTTTCACCAAACAAATCACAATGATATGAAGGATTATTTGACAGGTGCTTGCAAAAGGATTTCAAGGGCTCAACCATGCAAATACTACTTTATTTAATAACTTGTGATTTTCAGTAGTTTAAAACTCTATCAGTATCAGTAATTCTAAAATTTAAGACAAAGTACTTACGCAAAATCCAAAATGTTGTGCATCTAAAATTTATTATGTGCATCTAAAATTTATATATGGGTCATCTCATGTCTAATCAACAAGGCACTCAACCCAACCCTCTCAGATTTCAACGAAACTTTCAGGAATCGTTTTCTTCTATGATACACATGAGAAATTGTTTTTATTTTTCTTGGTAATGTTTTTTATTAAAGTTTTTTGAAACAGGAAGAAACCCCATTTTTTGGCTCTATGATCTCACATTACTTTAGTTATTTTCCCCAAGAAAAATCTTTCACCCCTTGTTTTAAAAATAATTTTCCCAGGTTTAATTTGAAACTACAGAGTTTAGTAGTTAAGTGAAAATGTATGTACAATTTCATAATTACTAAATTTTAAACTGACTTATAAAATTATGTTTCTAAATGACAAGAGATTTGTTTTTAAAATAATGTTTTTGATGTCTTATTTAATAAGCAACCATTATAACACTTCAATTCATATTAAATTTAAAATGGCACAAAAATATATATTCACATTTAAAATGGCTAACTCTTGATGTAGTAAGTATTAAAATCAAACTTACAATTATTCCAATAGTATTTTCTTCTCCGTTCTTTTGCTTTTCAACAGCTTCATCCAGTACTAAATTCATAAAGGGGTCAAATCCTCGTAGGACACCAATTACATGTCTTCCACCATTCAACTTTACTGCAAAATAAAAGAAAATGTTTACTGCATGTCAATTTCATCAAATTGCAGAAGGTAAATAGATCTAAACACGAAAAATTACTACAAGAAGCCCGGTGGCGTAGAGGAAGCGCTTTGCGCTCCCACACCATAGGCCCGGGGTTCAAATCCTGGTCCACGGGCAAGGCAGACTCAGCCTTTCATCCCTCCGGGGTCGATAAAATGAGTACCAAGGTTACTTGGGGAAATCAAGAGGGGGTTAGCATTAAGCTAGCCACTCCTCAGCTGACTGTGACTTTCAAGTCACACGTTCTGTAACAGTTCAGCTCATGGTCTCACCCAGTGAGGCTAGTTAATACTGGAGTTTGAAGGTCCAATGACCTAGGTACTCCCTCAAAAATCCCCCTTGATTTTTGAACAAATTTACTTAATAAATGGGATATCAACCTAAGACGATGCTCATCTGTAATCAAGCCTCCAATACTCTTAAAAAAGGTGACTTTGAGCATTCTGCATGTGAAAAAAATCCCATATAATATAAATATATAGAGCAGGGATGGCCAACCCAAATGATATTGAGGACCACTTAGGAAAACCACAATACTCCCGCGGGCCGCATATAAAATTTTAAGGTATGAGCTGCTCAGAATGACAGTGAGTTACCAAAGGGGGGTCTGGGGGTCCTCCACCAGAAAAGTTTTTGAAATTTGACAAAAAAAAATTTTTTTAACTACTTTTGGTACACCTAGTCCGAATTTTGGAGATACAATTGAGGTGGGCAATTTTGGGGTATTTTTGCAACTAAAAATTGTTCTTAAAGGAAAATTATAGCTCGAAAAGTAAAGTTTTTTTTTTAAACCTACGAAAATTCTCGCGGGCCGCATGCGGCCCGCGGGTTGGACAGGACAGATATCTACTATGCACTCTTTAGTTCAGGATTGGAATTTTTCCTCATACTGAGTCACATTATCATTCTGCATCTAGTCATTCATGGGTGACTGTTCGAGTGTCTGCAGACAGGGACTGTTTTAAGTCAGGAGGTTGGCACAATGGACCTGTGGTCGAGGTGCCTGGCTTTTAATTCTCTATCCCCTCCTTGTAATTCCATTCTCTATTCTAGATAAGTCCTGAACCGCATATACTCAGGAATAAATTCCTTAGGATAGGAGAAAGACTGGCAACTCTCTGGACCACTTCTATAGAACTGGGTTGTCAGAATTCACTATTTTATTGACATTTTGGGCACCATGCCTGGTTTTTTTAAATGACCCTGAAGGACTCTTTCAAAAGCTGTACCAATTTTTCACCAGTCAAAATACCGGTTAAAGCTGTGAGCCGTCGCATGTAAAAACCCTACCAACCCTGTTTAGGACCTAATAATAATATTAACAATTAGATCTCAATGGTTTTCGGTTATAAATTGAGCTGTGGTTAAACATGGCGGAAAGTGAATCTTTTCTAAAGCTGTACCAAAACAGTACCTAACAAACACCTAATTGTTGAATACTCCATTTTGTCCCTCCCCACAATAAAGTTTGACCGAAGCGGAAAGAGAATCTTCTCTAAAGCTATACCAAAACAGTACCAACAAATACCTAATTGTTGAATACACCATTTTGTCCCTCCCCATGATACAGGTTGACCGAAGCCTTTACAACCCCTTGCTACAGTCAGAGGGAATTTCAGGGTAAACAACCTCCCTCTCGAAACCTCAGACTTATAATTTTTCACCCTCGAAAACAACCGACCATAGCTACTCCAAAATCTATGAGGTAGACTGGAAACCCCTCCTGATCTAGAAGAAAAATGGGTCCGTTTTAGGACCCTTCACAAGATTCTTATCTTCAAAAAAAAAGACCCTTTACAGAATTTCAATTCCCAAAAATGAACACTTCACAGAACTCCAAAGATCAAAAATGGTTTGAAAATTGTGTGCTGGCCATTTTGGAATGGAATTTGCCAGTTTTGGACCCAATCCATAAATTATGAATGCTGTGGTTGTACTGTGAGCCCTTCATTTTCACATAATTCCATTTGATTTTTCACAAAATTCCTAAAACAGAACCCTGGCAGAAAATCCTGGTTGAACCTCGGCTTCCGATTTCAAGGGCTAAGCAAGTCTTAGAACAATTTTATACCTTAGAACATATTGAAAAACACTAGTTTTATAGATACTTATCAGATTGGAAAAAAAAACAAATGTTAAACATTTACTTACGATGAAGCTTCTTGTCCATGTATCTGAAAGAGATAAAAAAAAAGTTATGGAACACGTTCCGGCAAAATGGTGGTAAGAATAACAATAACCGAAACAGCAATTTTTCCGAAAACTTACCGCTTGAGTTCAGGAGGTTGAGCTCGACTCATTTTGAATTATTTTTTTAAATATTACCTTTGTAATAAGGCTTCAAAATTAACGACCAAATTAGCAACCGAAAGCGCGGCACCGTGTAGCAATGAAGAGAATGGAATGGAATGAATATGAAATAAAAATAATCAAGGCTGATGCCAGTTACATAGTTACTTATTTAAAAAAAAATAGAAATGAGGCTCAATCATAGGGCTCAATGGACTCTAACCGTCTGACGTCACACGGAACCAACACGTGACCTACTGAGCTTGCGATTGGTTACCACAGATACTACACTAGTAGATCTACTAGTGTAGTATCTGTGGTAACCAATCGCAAGCTCAGTTGTAGGTCACGTGTTGGTTCCGTGAAGTCTCGAACCAGATAGGCGGTTAGAGTCCATAGAGTATTTTCAATCACATGACTCTGCCTAACAACGGCCATAGCAACGTTGTTTATTCGCCAAGTGACGTCATGTGCGAATGCTGCTATTGGATACTTCTATGTCCCGCCCCTAACAACAGCCTTAGCAACGTTGATTTTGTCCTCCAAGTGACGTCATGTGCGAATGCTCTATTGTTCATTAACTTCTTGTGCCATCAAAAGTATTGAAAACCCCAAATCTTGACTCAAGAAAAGTAATCTAAATATAATATTTTATTTTATATATTTTGATTCAAATAATGATTCTCATCTACTCCTCATAAAATATAAATAAAAATCTTTCTTTTTGATGTTTACTATGATGTAACTGTAATCGGTTATTGTTTACACTTGCGCTCGAAAACGCACGTTTTCTTTCTTACAAGATAATCTTCAGCGTAAATGTTGCTTATCAAAATTACCATCAAAGTTCAAATCATTTGATAATGACACTAGATCCAGAAAAAAAAGAAAAGACTGTGTATCGGCTAGTCTTAACTGGAGGTAAGTTTTTCTGTACTTGTTTACTCACTCTTATATCGGTAGCATGTTGCGCACTTTGCATTTGGAGTTCGCAGTTCTCTGATGAATGAGATTTTAAGCTCTTCGAAATTGTAATTAATACGGTAGGATAACATCTATTAGCTCTATTTTCATTTATTTTATGATAATCTTTGTTTCGGTTGCAGAAATTAAAATTTTAGCTTTGTCCTTAAGCATATTGTGTAGGTTAAATAAGGTTATTTAAATACTTTTCTACATCATAGTATTTATCACGGCTTTGGATTTTTATACTCTTTACATCTGAAATTTTGTTTATAAATCAGAGTTTCCTGATGAATACAACTTATTTTTTTCTTATTTATACATATTAAGGGAGAATGGGATGAACGGGACAACTGAATTTATGTCTTAATTTCACTTTAAATGTTTGATATTTCACCCAGGAGATAGTAGTACCTAGCCTATTCAACAAATTGTGTTCATTAACATCAGCTCCCATGCTTGTATAAATTGGACTAGTAGTACTATAGTAAATGTGTTTTTCCAGATATCAAAAGTAACTTTTTTGTTTTACTTTAATAAGAACTTATTAATTAACAATTTACCTAAAAAGCTAATAATTGTACTGTGTATTGAAAATGTACCTATATTATTAAGTAAGGGAGAAGGGGTACATTTGAACAAAAAGTATAAAAAGGTTACTTCAAGATAAAACTTATTATGAATATACTGTCCCTGTCCATTAATAAAATCAAAGAGAAATTTTTTTTTTTTTTAAATTAGTTTTCATTTTTTAAGGAAAATGAGCTAAGCTAGAAATCATCTCCAGAAATTGATGGTTTGGATGTTTTTAGTAGTGTATTATCATGGTAAATAGATATTATACAAATACGTAAGGGGATATCCATAAATTACGTGAGGTGTTTTTTCCCCAAAATTTGGACCCCCCCCACGTGAGATTTTCTTAACCACAGTTTTGTTTTATCAGCATAAAAATTACCAACCAGATTGCAAAATTTTGATACAAAAACACGTTGAAATCGAGAACATGGTTCTAACTTGTAATTATCACGACTGACTGGCTAATGATTTGCTGTTTTGACTAATCTGAGCATTTTTTCTAAAATTGTGCTAAAAAATATTAAAGAAGAAACATATACTTATTTTCTAAACTAAAAGTTGACGTGAGATTTTAATTGACTCCCCCCTGGTGAGATTTTCCTGGACCCCCCCTCCCCCTTTTTACCTCACGTAATTTATGGATGTCCCCTATTATGCACATACTTACAACTTTCATCTCAAATGTGTTATGGTTAAATCATTAATCAAACAAGGTTGGCTTTTATGCGCAATTTTAAGAAAGATTCTTTCAGGATGGCAGGAAAATACAACCATAGAAAAGAAATGGCTTTTGGGGTTTTTGTCCCATTGGGAATTATCTAATTTTACTTCTAAAAGTACAAACCCATCAAGAATGAGTAGCATTAATAGAAATAACAACAAGCTTAAGGAACTGAAAAAACAAAAGGACTTACATCAGTTGGTGTTAATTATACTCGACATGGTGTTAAATAAAACAAGCTGATTTCCCCTTTTAATGCATTTTTTATTAATTTAATTTTTTCATTAAAAAGGTAATCTTCAAGTAAGTAATATTAAATACAGCATTGTTATAATTTTTAAATTTCTTACCTTTTTATACTTGTCCCATTCATCTGCATCTTGGGAATAAATGGGACAAAATTCATAAAAACTTTTAATGTGGTTTAAATAATGGCTCATTGATTTAATGCATTTTAAATGTATAAACAGAGTTCAATCAGTTATTGGTTTTAAACTTACAGAATTGGATAATGAAAAGTTTTTACAAAATTAGTATACTAACTGAAATTTGTCCCATTCATCCCCACTCACCTCTAGTATAGAAAAGCTTATTTGTTCTAATCATTACTAAATGGTTTGTTACAATTCCGTTAGAGAGTCCCCGCCCCACTAAATATCGCCAGTATCCAAACCGCTAAATATATCCAAATATCAACAAATTTTTCTGACTTCTATTAATAAACTGAATAGTTATTAATCTAATTAAACAATTAATTTATGAATAAAACAGCTTTTAGATTTTTTTTAATATATATATATATATATATATATATATATATATATATATATATACAGGGGTCAGAGTTGTCCTATATTTCCTATATTTTTCCAAAAACCTTAAAAAGCGTCCTACATTGTCCTATATTTTTGCAAATGTCCTATATTTCTCATCTCAGACCCAAAGTTGAAGCAATTCTGAGGCATTAAAATAAATTGTGTGCAAAAGTAATGAAAAATGGGTGAAATGGAAAGTGGGCAAATGGTTGATAGTAGTAGAAAAATAAAATTCCAGTGACAATTATCATGTTTTAACTTATTTATAAAAACTGTAAAGAGGTCATCTTCAAAAAGTTTAACAACAAGAAAGTTATTGTCTCTTCTTGAAGACAATCACTTAGGATCAAAAACTTCACACAGTTTTTATAAATAAGTTAAAACATCATAATTTTATTTCTGCCTCCAATTGTTTGCCCCCACAATAACTCATTTTACATTGGTTCTGGCAATTTTCATCAGTACTCTAGCACCTTAGAATTGCTTCAGGGTCCATTTTCAAGGACAATTCTGAATTATATTCGAGTAGTTTCGATCTGATCATGGCCGCAGTGGTGTAGTGGTCAGCGTGCCTGTCTACCAGCATTACCGACCCAGGTTCGATGCCTTCTGCTTGGGTAGCTGGTCATGGGTCAACTCAGCCCAACTGGGGGTCCAGGGTCAGGCTAGCCACTCAGCCTGGACACAAGCTAAGTAATTAGCACCCCAGGCCCAAAGGCTAATGAAACGGAGATAGAAACCGCCTGTTGGGCCACTAGGCCTGGGCAGAATTTGATTTCGATCTGATCTGTCTGATTCTGATCCGTCTTTATCCCTCTATCATTTTTGCCCATGAGTTTTGAATCACCCTGTGTTATGTTTCAATCTGCATTTCAGAACATTTAATGAATGTTTTTAGTTTTATCCAAAAAAATCATATCTTTATTGTTTATCAAGTCTAAATTCACTGAGAGATATCAGTTTTTAAAGTTATAATCTGGAAAAATGTAAATAAATATAGTTAACCCTTTTCCGGAGGGTCCTATATTTGTCCTATATTTTTTGTATAGAATGTCCTATATTTGGTGAAATAGTTGCTCCTACCCCTGTATATATTGACCTGTGATATTAAGGATAATAATGTAAATCGTTTTTGACTGATTAAAGGTGCTTATCTCTTCTTGTATGATTGTTTTTGTAACTATTTCTTAGGCCCATGCAGTGGTAAAACAACCGGACAGGCCAGGCTCTGTACTTTTTTTGAAAATCTAGGATGGAAGGTAATTTTAATATTATCAATTAACTTTTTATGAAATTTTCTGGTTATTTGGTACTTTTTTATGGTCTATGGCATAAGTATTTTTACACCATAGAATTGAATGTTCTATTAATTGAATTGAATGTGAAAGTAGGGTGAGTGAGGCTATTATAAGAAGAACTCTCTTATAAAATGAACTATAGAATATATAAAATGAAATACAGCACTATAAATAAATTGTTAAATTTACTCATTACTTAATTTCTAGGTATATCGTGTTCCAGAAGCTGCAACAGTGTTGTTAAAGTAAGTTGTATTTTCAATAAAGTAGTATAGTTCATTATTTTGGTTCAATTCGATTAACGGTCCCGCTAAATACCGTGAAGCTCTTTTGGACACTGAAAATTAGAAATATTACTAACTAATTTCAAACTCATTGATTAACACATTCAGTTATGTCATTAAAACCCTTAAAAATTTTTCGATATTTTTATACTGCGTTCAAAACAGCTTGGTGATGTTAAGCGGGGCTGTTAATGTAATTGACCACTATTTTTATTAACCCATAGGGACGGTTGGTAGGAAAAGCTGCCACAAGGCATTTTATTTTTTACTTCTCCTAATAGAGGGCGTATTAGGTGAACATCAATATTTTGAACTGAACATTCTTTATTCAGGAGGTGTGAAATGTGAGGAGGGGAATTGAACCCCTAACCCCCCTTAGATTCGGCCCTTACAGCTATCCACAAAGTAGTTTGATTTAGGGATGGGCGGATTCTATACTAGATTTTTAAGTCAAATCTTAAATACTTTACACACCTATGCGCATTTCCTTACATTTCTTTAATATGGAACGAATTAACTCCGAAGTAAAAAGCTAAATTAATTTAAACTCCAAAGTCACTTTTTGTTCTTGTTGTTTTCCTCCTTCCAAGAAAAAAAAGTTAGGATTATTCAATGTTTTCACCCCATAAACAGTATAAGATTTGGTATATTCTTTCCATATTTAAAAATTTCGCAACTTTTGACACATTTTCTTCATTATTTGCGCCCCCCCCCCTGCCATGCTCTCGCAACACCCCAGGGTGTCACGGCTCCCAATTTGACAACCTCTGGGTTAGATAAACGTTTTTTAATGGAACAAATATTTTTATTACATTTAAACAAATTTAAGTAGTTTTTATATTTTTCAAGATTTAAACATTCAGATTCTTTATTTGCATTTTTGCAAAAATAGTCTAAATATTTTAGCATTTATAATGGAAGCAAAATTTTAGGGAGGGTTGGGGGGCCTACTTCAGAAAAAATTTTTAAATTTGCTCCTTGTTTTAACTCATTTTAAGACCCTTTATGTGTTGCACAAGATGAGGTTCACTCTTCGTAAGTCACAGAATTTTAAAGGAAAAACAGTGCATAACAGATTTCAAAATTTTGAGGGGGATTTGGATTTTTCTCCCAGAAAATATTTGAAATTTTTACTCTTAAAAGTAGCAGGGTTTCTGCAGAGCTGGAAAAGTCATGCATTAAATCATTGCATTAGGAGCAGGGTCGTTTGAACATGGTTAAAACAAAGCAAAATATTAAAAAATTGTTTAAAATACATGTATTTTGTACTAAAATTACTAATAATATAATATGATAAATAAAAGAAAATAAGCTAATATTCTTTTTACAGTTAGCTAGTGTTTGATGTTTATCTGCTAATTTTTTCACATACTTTATGTTAACCAAGAATTAGATTATGTATATTAAATAAGAGTCAGAATTTGTTTAAATATAATTCAATAAAGATTCATTTAAAAAGTATGGCTTTGTTAACCCTTTCAATCCTAAGCTGCCCGAGATTACCATTGAATTCTATGGAAAATTTGGGGCGGCTAGGACCAAAAGGGTTAATCTAATTTTAATTTTTTTTAATTGTATGGGGTTTTTTTTACTCTTGACACAAAAAGGCTAAAAAACTGATTTAAAAAAATTAAATTAGACTTCAAATTTAATTTAATCAAGATTTTTTTACTCTGATTGGTTTAAAACTTGTTTTCCTTCTTCAACTACCAATTAGTGGTTTTGTTCAAGGTTAACCTCAGGGTAGGTTAGGGATGAATATAACCGTTATTATTTTATTTACAGTGGTGGAGTCCGGTTCCCTGACCTAACACCGAGTGATGGTACGTATTTTTAGATAAAATCACTCTTCTTTTTCTTTAGTTTATTTTCTTCTCTCACTCTAAAGTAATAAAGTAAAGGGTTTTTTTTTTGTTCTTGTATATTTTTTTGTTGACCGTCTGTTTCAACGGCAAAGTTGATATGCTTTGGCTATTAATTTTCATTTTCAGGGCACTGTTTACAGGATAACACAGAAGTGCATTTTTTATATAAAGATATGTTCAGTTGACTGCTTATCGTGGCCACAGTTAATGTTATCAAATTTGACTGGTCCCAATCATTCCTATTTAACTTAATGCAAAATATATAGTTTTATGTCATCAATATATTGGTTAATGTTATCAAAATCTGGTGAAATCCCCTAAAAACCTCCTTTTTTCCCCGTTTGAAGGCATTTTGAAGGATTTTAATAAATAATCATACAAAATGAGTCATTAATTTATTAGTGTTATATGTTCCACTGTCATATTTTTCTTTGAGACTGTAAAAATTGCAAAGTACATACTAGGTAATCGTTTTAAATACTTCAATTAGGACAACATGGTTGTGATTTTAAAGCAAACAGTCAAGTTTCGCTGTTTGAAACTTTTTAGTATCAAATTGCTTGTTATCAATTGGATATTGTTTTCATTCTACTCTGAGACAAAGGTGATCACACTAAGCGGAGTCTATTGTATTATTTTCTTATATTTGTCGTCCTGTATAAGTAAGTTGGATATTGTATGCTTCTTTTGTTGCATTAGTTGACTTTTTAGATTTTTATTTCTTCAAACTTGTTTGCTCATATTTTTAATATATTTTTGTTTTTTAGTCAGAACTCGAAACAGTTCTAAATTTCAACTTTCACCAGGTGATTTTATCATATAGCATGCTTAAAAGTTTTGTTCTCTGAGTGTTGATTTTTTCTTGAATAAATCGTTGTAACAGAAGTTATCCCCTCAATTCTACCTTTTTCCATTTATTTGAATTTTCTATTTCAAAACTACCTTATTCTAATACATACTTATTTATTTTTTACAATCAAATAGTTTGGTTAGGTTAAGTTGAATAACTTAAAATCTACATAAACTTCTGTTAGATGTTAGTCAGTCAAAAGGTTATTTTTTTGCATTTTAGTATCTTCTATGATATGTTTTTTATGCTATTTAATATTGTATCAAAATAAATTTTTATCATAATCATACAATCAATATTCAGGTTTCTTTTATTTTTTCGATTTCTAAATACAACACATTCAAAACATTATTACAATCAAAAACATCACTCTCAAAAATTCCCTTTTCAATGGTTGATTTCACATGGAATGACTCAATAGTGTGCACCCCCCAATCATTCATAATTTAATGATAATCATAATAGTTCAGTAACCTACTTGTGAGTGAGGCCCTTTAATTTTTTAGTGCACAAAAAAAACAGTAGTGGCTCGTAGCTAAAATTATAGAGGGTGTTGCCCCAGCGGCACCAAGTTGACTACATATTTTATGCGATACGATTCCCTATAAACCTCTAAGAAACGGTGATAGGGACGTCTTTTCTTTACTACAATTTTCTTTCTCATGGTGAGACCAAGGAAAATTTAAGCTGTTGTCCAGGTTAAAAGTAAAAACCAAAATGGCAGAATTAGGTTAACTATTGTAAAAGTTTACTTCTACCCCTTCTAGCTTCTATTTACTTAGTTTTATGGAAAATGTAATTGAAACAACACAAAAGTAGTAGAAGAAAGCAGTAGTGTTTAAGAAAGTAAAATATGACTAGGAAACCTTTTCTAAATATGTCATAGAATTTTTTTAAACGGAAGAGTTTAACCTTCTCTAAACAAAAATCTCAAATGAATTTTCTAGTTTGTGATTTAAAGAACATATATCATAAGATCATTTAGATTTAGAGCAAAGCTTTATCTCATATGGTAATGGAGATGTGTTGATCCTACATTAACAAATATCTGTTGTAAAGCTTCTGGATCAGTGTGGTCCAATCTTTAGCTACCCAAGGGCTAATTATTTTTTTATCGGGAGATGAGGGCCAGAGAGAAAAATACCTTTTTAATACAAGGCGAATCAAGCTTATTTCAACAGTGGAAGATTTATTTCTACTATGAAGATTCACACTAAAATGCATTTCACTTGAGAATTTTCTTACAATGAATATGTAAAGGGAAAATATAGGCTGGAACATTAGAACAGTACTTATTTATTCAAAGTTATGTAAACTGTGCCTCAATTTAAACAACATTTTACTTGGTTTCATGTTTATAAAATTAAAATTTAACATGTTTTTTATTTAATCAAACTGAAGGTTTGTTGTTAAGAGGAAAATTTTATCGATAGTAAATAAGGGAAAACCATAAATAATAATTCTTATGATTTTTTAAGCTAAAACACACATACTTCAAAGGGGGTTCAGGGGTCCTCTCCCAAATTTTTTTTTAAAAATTCAACCCATAAGAACAGGGACATTGTTTTTTTTTGTCCAAGTGCCATATAAAGTCTCTTCAAGAGCAGTGGGTTGGACCACACTGCATTACATAATCGAGAATTCATCATTCTTGTTAAAAAGTATAACCAATACTTAGTCTGGTAACAGTAGACCTCTAATAAATTTATATATATATCCTAGGGTTGTTTTTTTTTTTAAATATAGTAGTATCTTCACAAACTGTAAGTAACCTTCGTCCCTCCCTCGCTGAAAAAGTTCCAACAAAGACTCCCCTGCCAAAAAATATATCATGGATGCAAAAGGGGCCTTATTACTTTGCGGCCCAGAACTATACTTAGGCTTTCAATTGCAACGCTCGAGTATTTGTAGGTGGAAAACTCCTGTTTTAGAATATCGGCCATCAAAGGCGGATATCATTTTTGAAGGGTTCAAAGATTATTTTAAAAAATATGTATGACAAGTGGCACACTACACACCTGAAAATGATAAACTGTAAAACAGGGTGTCCCATAAATGTTGGGTCACACTTCTAGGGGGTAGTAGATACCTAGACAAGTCAGAATCACATAGGATTTGGGGGTCCCAGACCAAATTCCATGGAGTAAAAATTGGAGCAACACCTCAAAACAATTATTGAAAAATTCAATTTGTAGAACTTCCTTCCTTCCTCCTCGGCTCTACAGTCCATGAAAGACCTTGGCCTCCCTCACAAGGCAGCTCCACCCTCTCCGATCCCTGGCTCTTGTCTTCCAATTTCTCACCCTTAATTTCTTCAAATCTTCTTCAACCTCGTCCAGCCATCTCTTTCTAGGACGTCCGATCTTCCTCTTACCCTCTATTTTTGCTCTGTAGATTTTCTTTGTAGCTCTCTCGTCACTTATTCTCTCTAGATGTCCAAGCCATTGTATTCTTTTAGATTTTATTATATTGACAATATCTTTTTCTTTATATAGTCCACTTAACTCTAAATTGCTCCTAATTCTCCAAACCTCTCCATCTTTGACTGGTCCATATATTTTCCTTAATATCTTTCTTTCAAGTGTAATAAGTGTTTTCTCCTCATTCTGAGTGGTTGTCCAAGTTTCTGCTCCATATGTAACGATAGGTCTGACTATTGTTTTATATAATTTTAGTTTTAACTTTCTTGACAGCAGAGAGGATTTAAACAACTTTATCATTGAAAAATAACATCTGTTTCCAGCCGCCAGTGTAGAACTATTAGTAAAAATTTAATTATGGTCTCAAATTTTGTGGTTTAAATAATCTTTTAAAAATTATCTTAAAAGTTTTCACTTCAAAATTTTTTTTTATTACGATAAAAGTGAAAACAAATGCGAAAAACTGCCAAACTAAAGGATGTTCAACTATGCTCTTTTAGATTATCCAATCAAAAGAAAAGATTTCGAAATACAAAATAAAGTTTTTGCAGTTTTTTCACATTTTTTGTGTTTTTTTAACTTTTTTCGTATTAGAACAAATTTTATAGTGAAAACTTTTAAGATAATTTTAAAGATCATATTAAACCACAAAATTTGAGACCCTAATTAAATTTTTACCAATACTAGTTCTTCTACAAAATGAATTTTTTTGGGGTGTCGCTCCATTTTTAGCTCCATCATTGAGGCCAACTCTCCCGATTTTTTCGGGAGACTCCCAAATTTCACTGCTATCTCCCGATATCCCGAAAAAGTATTAAATCTCCCGAATTTCTTTACATATCAAGTTGAGGATTTTACCGGCAATTTTCGCTTTTCTGATTGGGAGTGTGTCAGAAACCAGTCGATAATAGGCTAGGAGCGAGCGTTGTTTGAAGTTTTGGATAGAAGATGTTGTTTTTGTTTAAAAGTGTGTAATGTTTTTCTTATAAAAATTAGTAGTAAAAGTTAATAAAAAAATTGAGTAATATTTTTGTTGTGAGAATCCCTATATAGTATTACAGTGGAAGCTCTTATAGCGACCTGCTCTTATAAAAATACTCTCTTATAAAGACCCAAAAATTAGTCTCTATTAGAGCACTTTTGTGCTTTTATAAAGACATCTTCGAATCGATTCAGCTTATCGAATACTTTTCTGGATCGGTTTGTGTGCGTCCCACCAGAATTAGCCAATAAACAAATATCAGAGTATGACAAACAGCACCAAGTAACGATCGCATCTTCTCGCTTGCTTTCACCCGGGGTAACCGGCTACAATCCCAAACGAAACCTTTCGCTACCTAATGTCCTTGTTGATTTTAGACTTTAAATTTATTAGCGTATTCTTAATTTCTTCTTATCTTTCTTAATTTCCAATTTTTTTTACTTATATTTAAGACATAAATTTTTCAAATTGCATGTAGATGCAGGTGAAATTGATGTAATAAATTTTGTTAAGCATCAGACCTTTCTATAAGGAAGCTAAGCTATGCAATAAATTAATATCAAAATCAAAATTTAAAAAGCAAATATTTATACTCTGTAAAATATTGATCTTAAACTTTATATAAATTAAAATAAAAGCAAAAAATAAGGTAATATAACATGAAATTGGAAGTATCAAGACTTCATAAAATAAGAAATAATTGTTTAAAGTGAGGAAAGATCAATTGGATGATTCGAACTGTGTTCTAAATCCCAATGATATCGTTTTCAGGTTGAGATTTCCTCCAGACTTTATAAATTAGTCTACTAAAAATACATCATTGAGGGAATCGAGTCCCCCTTCCCGAAAAGCATCAAAATTGATAGTTTAGCTTAACGAGTTAATTGCTTTTAAACGAGTGATATTCTACACTCGAGTGTATCACTCGAAGTTTGCTCTTATAGCGACAAAAAACTTGGTACGGATTAATTATGCTATAAGAGCTTCCACTGTATTTTTAATTTGATTTTACTCTTAAGTCTTGGCGAAGTACTGTATTTCTAACAAAATTAGATGTCGTAAAAATCTTCCTAATTTGTGTGAAAATCTCCCTAATTTATGTTTTTAAATGTTGGCCGCTATGCTCCATGGAATTTGGTGTGGGACCCCCAAATCCTATGTGATTCTGACTCGTCTAGGTGTCTACTATCCCCCCTAGAAGTGTGACCCAACATTTATGGGACACCCTGTATAAATGGCACACTAATTCAGTGGCGTATATAAGGGGGGGCCCTGGCCCCCCCCCCCCGAATTTTGGACTAAGTGTACCAAAACAAGTTGAAACACTGTACTATAAGGTCAAAATTCAAAAATTTTCTGGGGGAGGACCCCCAAACCCCCCTTTAGTACTTGGAATTTTATTATTAACAACTTTATTATAATAAGTTCATCAAAATCCAAATCCTACCAAAAAATATATGTCCGAAATTCGGACTAAGTGTTCCAAAAACAAGATAAAACCCTGTTTTTAGGGGTAAAGTTCCAAAAATTTTCTGGGGAAGGACCCCAGATCCCCTTTTGTACTTAGAACTAACTCTATTTTAATAACTTTTTAAATATTAAGTTCATAAAAATGTACATCCAAAATTCGGACTTTGTTTACCAAAACTAGTTAAAAACCTGGGGTTTTTTAGTCAAACTTCCAAAAATTTTCTGGGGAAGGACCCCCAGACCCCCCCTTTGGTACTTGTATTTTATTACTAACAACTTTTCCTATATTAAGTTTTTAGAACCTAAGTTATCACCTAAAAAGCTACATTGGACCTATTAAATATGTGGTGGAGGGGCTGGGGAGTAATTTTAGGCCCCTCCTGAAATAAATTCCTATATACGCCACTGCACTAATTGAAAAAGGTTAGCCATCCATGAAGTAGACTGACATTAAATCATGAATTACTTTTCTCAATATTTCATATTCTTGGAGAAATACCCTGAAATTCCTCTGAACATGTTTGCACAAACTATAGGATTGGGGAAAAAAAGCAATTTTTTTCCCTAATAAACAAAAAATGTGGGGGGTTTTTTGTTAAAAACATGTATTATTTGTTTTTTCCCCTCAACACAAAAATTCTATGGAAAACACAATTTTTTAAAAATGAAATTAGATTTTTACAATTGAAATTAGATTAACAAAGCTGTATTTTCTAAATACAGCACAAACAGTCTGTCCTTTCAAATGATTTTCGTAAGTTTTCATCAGGGAATCATGCTTATTATCAAGCAATGTGCCAACTATGCCATGGCAATTTCGTGGTTTGTATCCAGGCCACTTGACACCAACTTTTTAAACTCTGGGTGATCCACACATGTAAATGGCGAGTTCATTGCATAAATAAAATACATGTGGTTTAAAAAATTGGTTTTTTTCTTTTGTGCGTAACAACCCTTGCACAAACCAAAACCTTTTCCCTGAACTTTTCTAAAACTTTATAGCCCACCCAGTATTAAAAAAAATGTTTATATTTTTATACCATATTTGATTGAGTAAGAATTTGTGAAGAAATTTGAATCGGCAGAATGTGTAGCATTTTAAGTATTTATGTATCTATCTTTATGCTGATAATTAGGATATTTATAATCAGATAGATACAAACACAAGATTTTTCACTTCTGCGTTCAAAAGATACTGCGCATTTATATTTAAATGTAATACTATTTAGAAATATTATCATGAGATTTCACCAATGAAAATCAATAACATTTTACAGCTTGTGTTTGAATTATTTTCACTCATTTCAGAAGTAATTTCAAATTTGTTTTTATTTCTTTTGGGTGAATTGAAGTAAATTTACTTGGGGACAATCAAACATTTATATGATTTTTTCCCTTTTTAATTATAGCTGATTTCTCTCTCTGCTTTTTCTTCCCAGAAATTTAAGTTACTACCAGGAATATATTAAATTTGAAAAATACATATTGGTTGTTTTTAAAATCTTTGCTCTGAGAGTGAGTTTACTTGATTGAATACTTTTAAAAACACTAAAGTTAGTCATTTTATTCTTAGTCAAGCCCAAAAATGCAATTCTTAAATTTGTCATATTGTGTGCATATTTTTATTAAAATTTCTCATTCATGAAGTGAATAAGTTTTAATACACATAGTTATACATTTTTGTTTGCATTTCATTTTAATTAAAATAATAATTTACCTCATTTCTGTATTGATATCTAAATTTTATCACATTTTCCCAATCTACCGTACATTACCTATATTATAAATTTTTAAAACAGCTGAAAAGTTTCAAGAAAATCTTCTAAAAACAATGATGGCTATGGAAGAAACATATTTTTCTTTGGCATCAACTTGTGACAAGAATTGTCTGGTCATATGTGATAGAGGATCCATGGATGCTGCAGCGTGTAAGTTTAGTTGCATTTTTTCATTTAAACTAACTTGTTATTTGAATTTGTGCTTTCATAGTGCTACATGTGTATCCATACTTCCTATGACTTTATGTTTCTAAAATTGATTTTATAGTTATACCAAAAGAGGTATGGGAAAAGATGCTTACATGCAATGGATGGAATCCAATTCAGTTAAGAGATAACCGATACAATCAAGTCGTTCATTTGGTATGTAGAAACTATTCCAATTGATCTTTTTTTTTTCAGTGCGCTGAATCCAAAAATGACCTCAGTTTTGCCCTTGAATATTATGTTTCCTGACATTTTATGTAACTTTGTAAAATAAGGCAATATCTCAATATACATGTGTAGGTGTAGGAGAGTAGCAGAGTAAATGAGGAGATCCTGGAAGTAATTAGCATAAAGTTAAATAAATTATTAAATATATATTTATAGAAAGCTATTTACAAACATCCTCACTCAATCACAACATAGGGATTGCCAGAATCAAAAAGAAACAATGGCTGCTAGTGCCGTCGCCCACAAAAAAAAAAGAAAAAGAAAATAAACATTGTTTTCCCACAAAATGAAAATATTTATAAAACCCATTTTTTATTTCATGAAAATAATGAAATGGGCTTATTTACACACTCTAAAACCGATTTTTCTCCCCTGTGAGACTTCTCCTCTTGGCATATTAATCTTGGTGATTAGCAGCAAGAATGTCTCTTCGAAGTATACATGAGTAATCTGTAACAATTGCCTTATTGTATCTTACTTGGTGTTTTCTTTCAATCTATATATTATCCTGGTAAAGTAGTTCAGTATGTTTTTAACTCACAGCAAGTAGGAAAGTTAGGAATTTTTCTAAAACTGAGAAATGAGCATATTTAAAAATAATTTTGCAATTTGTGTCAAACCCTGACTTGACATTTCTCAATACTTTTTTTGATATCAGCTCACCAAAATACGGGAATTTGATCAAATTTTTAAACAGCTTTTTGGTTGCAGACCTGTGTAATATTAATTATGAAACTTTGGTATCTTCCAATTTTTTACAAATATAAGGATTTGTTTTCTCTTGTTTTTGCTTTGAAAATTTTGAATTTTACAGATAACTGCTGCTACAGGAGCAGAAGAATTTTATAACATTGAAGACAATAGCTGTCGAACTGAAGGTTTAGATTTAGCCAGAGAAAGGGATAGAAGAGCTGCAGAGGTAGCTAAGTTCAATTTTTTTCTTTGTATAGTGAGATAAAAGAACAAGTAACGAAGTTAGATCTTTTGCAGGCATGGGTTGGTCATCCTTATATTGATGTCATTGATAATTCAACTGATTTTGATACAAAGCTAAGGCGTTTAATTGCAGTAAGTAGAAGTTTGATGGAAATAAATATTGTTAAAATTTCGTCAAATATAGTACAGTGCCACTTGGATAACTCAAAGCTGTAAAGACCACTAAAAAACTTGAAATCAAAGAAGTTCCATCTTCTACCAAGTCCCAGATTCGCTAAATGTTTTAAGATTACTTCTTTCTACCTATCTGCAACCTTTTCCATATAGAAATTGTTAAACTCTGTTCTGAACCCGTTGTTTACACATGCGCAGATTCAAGGGAGGGTACTCTGGAAAAGCGCCATTCAACCCCCCAACGTAAAAAGGCGAAGGAAAATATTAGGAGCAATTAGAAAAAATAAAGTAAATGCACTTAAAAGTGTAGATGGGAAGCAATATGAACCAGGGGGGGGGGTTAATGTTTTTCACATATTTTGCCAGCAGTGCTTTTCAATAAATTTTATTATTTGCATTTTCTCAAAATCATGTTTTTCATATTTTTGTTCACCGCAAGTTAGCATAACTTGTAAAATTATGCAAGAAATTGCATGAAATTTTGTATTTAGGGAATGAAACGCCCTCATACACATTGAACCTTTATTTTCTGAATAATAGGTGGTTCAATGCAAATATTCTGTATAAAATTTTAATGTTTTTGGTTTGTTGGAAATAACTTGCTTTTAAATTATAACTAACATGTTATCAGTAAAATCCTTGCTTCATTCCCTAGAACTAGGTATTATGAACACTATAAAAAACAATACTAATACCTTAATTCTAATTTTATATATCTGATTTTGGGGTGGAGGTGTTTTTTGAATAATTTTACCCATAAATTTAGCTATAAATATTAAAATATATATATATATATATTAGGGTGGCCCTTATTTACGAACTTTCGAAATGTTTAGCTCCCACCCCCTAACTTTGTACCAATGGACAAAATAATGATAATTGCAAAATTTTAGCCAAATCCGATAATATTAAGGCGACCCTCAAACGCCTTAAAGTTTTGAGTTTTTAGCCATTTTTTTGAAAAACAGACAAAAAACCAAAGATAAAATCTTCACAATTTTTTACCAATTTTTATATGATGAACTACTATTGTTAGAGATATAATGGCACAGGTTTGGTTTTTTTGTCAAGTCTCAGTTTGGAGTAGTAATTTTTTTAGTGTTTTGCAATTATGGTAAAGTTGTTTTTTCTGCATTTTGAAAACAACTGCTACTCAACAACCAGTTAACTTAAACACATAAAATTGGGTTCATTTTGTTCGTAATTTTATTCTTTTCATATTTAGGGGCATTATGACCAACTTCCTTTTATTTAAAATTAAAAATTTTTGGAAAAAAGTGCGAAAAAAATCAAAAAATTTAAAAAAATAAAAATTTTGGGAAATTTTTGAAACAAAAAATTTTATTGCTTTTTACCTTCTAATATATACATTTTTACCAAATATCAAGACAGAAATTGAATTTGATCACATTGGAAAAAAATGAAACTCGCCGTACATTTGGTAGGTCCCTTACTAACCCCCGATAATCAATAGTAAAATAATGGTAAACTCAAGAAAAGTTGGTAAGATCTTTGAAAGGGTTCATATGATTCAAATACATGCAAAAAATTTGACACACATTATCTAAAGCACATTTTTAAGCTAATATTCCATAAAAATATTAGAACCTCAATAGAGATGGGACCTTATTAAAGGAATTATTTCTATCTAAAATTCCAAAGTGATAATTATTTTCATATAACTCTTCTTATCATTTAAAACCTTAATCCTACTTATTAATTTATGTTTAATACTAAATTAGTTGTTTTATAGAATATTTTTGATCCTTAAAATATTAATACAAAATGAACGAAAATTAGTTTTTCTAAAAAATAGTGTTGTTATTGAATGAAGTATTTTAATTTCAAGTTTGTTTTTTTTAGAAGATTTTCGAATAATTCAAGTGATTTTAATTTATATTTCTTTAAAAAATTCTCATAGCTAATACTAAGTTGACGGTTAAGGCAATTAAGATACTATTTCTCTAAAGGCCGTTTCTTTAATCAATTCTACTTTTAGGGTTGCTTTTTAAGGGCGGCCTTTAGCTACGTGAGATTTTCAAAAAGTTAAAAATATGTCGCACTCTTACCTTTAATATTGTTCCAATCAGCGAAAGACTGATTAGGCAAAATTTCAGTTGAATAGGAGAATTACAAGGCGATCCTAAAACGCCTTGAAGTTTCAGTAACAAACTATTTTTATGAAAATTTAATTTTTTTTCCGAAAATGAATATCCATAAGTTTTAAAACATTCTGTGAAACAACGAATCTATTTCGCATTACTATTTTCTTAGATAGGATTTAGTTGCCGATGGATATATTTTTCTGTCTTAAACAACAATTTGCAAAACAAACTGTTTATCAATTTCATTTTTTGTAAGAATGTTATTATTAAAATCATGAAGTAATATCCAGTAAGAAAGGTTATCAAGGTTGAAGAAACTAAAATTTTCATCAAAAATGCTCTATTAATAGAAATAAGATCATAACAACACAGATCTACCAGAGAAAAATATTGTAAATAGTTTTTTTTTTTAACCCAAAAGAATGAATTTTCGATCAAAATCACAACATTTCAAGTCTTTTGAACCTTTAAATTGTCTGATTATACTGCAATTTTGCACTTGCCATTTTTTAATGATTGTAACAAAATAAGAGTTGAAAATTTGAGAACAATATTTAGGAATTTTAAATAGAAATAGTAATTCCTTTAATAAGGTCCCATCTCTATTCTGGAGGTTCTATTTTTTTTATGGAAAATTAGCTTAAAAATGTGCTTTAGATAATGTGTGTCAAATTTTTTGCATGCCTTTGAATCATATGAACCCTTTCAAAGATCTTACGAACTTTTCTTGAGTTTTTCATTATTTTTTACTATTGATTAGGGGGTTAGTAAGGGACCTACCAAATGTACGGTGAGTTTCATTTTTTTCCAATGTGATCAAATTCAAATTATGTCTTGATATTTGGTAAAAATGTATATATTAGAAGGTAAAAAGCAGTAAAATTTTTTGTTTCAATAATTTCCCAAAATTTTTATTTTTTTAAATTTTTTGATTTTTTTGCACTTTTTTCCAAAATTTTTTAATTTTAAATAAAAGGAAGTTGGTCATAATGCCCCTAAATATGAAGAGAATAAAATAACGAAAAAAAATGAGCCCTATTTTATGTGTTTAAGTTAAGTGGTTGTAGAGTAGCAGTGTATTTTCAAAATGCAGGAAAAACAACTTTACAGCAATTGCAAAACACTAAAAAAATTACTACTCCAAAATGAGACGTGACAAAAAAACCAAACCTGTGTCATTATATCTCTAATAATAGTAGTTCATCATATAAAAATTAGTAAAAAATTGTGAAGATTTTATATTTGTTTTTTTGTCTGTTTTTCAAAAAAATGGCTAAAAACTCAAAACTTTAAGGCGTTTGAGGGTCGCCTTAATATTATCGGATTTGGCTAAAATTTTGCAATTATCATTATTTTGTCCATTGGCACAAAGTTAGGGGGTGGGAGCAGCATATTTTTAACTTTTAAAAATCCCCATACTGTTAAGGGCCACCCTAATATATATATGTCGTGTCTCAAGAAACGACACCAAGTTTGAGAATAAGTACAACTTTATTTAAAACATTTAAAATCAGTTAAAGTATCTAAAAAACCAGCAGAACTTCCCAAGCACACAGCCTTTTATTGTGATCATCACCAGTTACAGCCACAGCTACACTTCACCGGCTACTTCGCTGCTTAAAAATACACTCAACGGGGTTGAGTGTGCGATTCCTCACATATCCCCCCCAACAAAAATTCGCTGCTCGGAAAGAAAAGTCTCAACTTAGAAGCATGGACTATTTCCTTTTTTCCGTTGCCCCTATCATGTTGAAAACTCACATCAGAAAGTTGTTCTGTTATAGTATAAGGACCAGAATATGGAGGTTCCAATTTCCTGGTGTTTGGATACTTAAATTCCTCCATCATGACCACATCACCAACCTTGAATTCAGCCTTCTTAACCCTTATCATATCTGAGTTTGTTACTCTCATGACCTTCCTTGGTTCTCCTCAAGGCAATCACCCTGGCCTCATCTACTGGCGGGTACAGGTCTTTTCCCAGAGGGGAATCAAATGGCAGTGTTCCATACATTAGGTATGTCGGCAGGAAAGCCAGTTGGCATACCTGCCAACTTTTACGGATTGTCTGTAAAATTTACGGATTTCTGTCTAGTTTTACGTTTGTACGTTGTCTGTACGTTGGATCAGAAAATTTTCCGGATTTTGCATTTCTTTCCATAACTATCCATGAAAATGCAAAACATTCGCAATTTTCTCTAATTAATATCTTTTTACTTCAAAACCATCTCCTAATCCCTGCTCTTACGATTTTATCAATTTTCATTCTTTTATTGAGTGATATTTAAATTTTTTTGCAAATCTTTTTCGGATTCGTCCGCGAGTCTTGGCGCGCGCTCACCCGGTAAGTTTGCTTCCCCCGTATTCCGATCGCAATGCGGAAAAAACAACTTTACCGAGATCGGACCTGTGGTTCATCATCGCGTCTCCCTCAATTAGCATTTGAGGCTTGTTAACGCGGAAAAGTTTCTCCTCGCTTTCTAATCGTGTCAACTCAAGCTTATTTAAATTCATCTTTATCACATGCTGCTGAAAATGTTGATGGAAATTTAGAATTTTTTTTATAAAAGCTATAATCATAACATTTGATCTGAAATTGATTCCAAACAGAAATTTAAATCAAATGGTTTGGGGAAAAGGGTACAAGATATTCATGTAACCAAATTGGTTTGTAGTATGAATTTTGTGAAGGGGGATAAGTCAGTTTGTTATCAGATAAGTACTATGCAATTGAAGTAAGCTGATTATAAGCTTGTAAAAATTTAACTTAACATACTTATAAATTTAAGCAAAGAAATTTCACAGTTTTCTTCAGTTATGTGAAAATTTTAAATACTTAATAAAAATAATTTAGGTAATAATGCATCATGCATCAATCTGTAATCTATACCTTTTTTTGTTTGAAGCAATTCAAATTGTAGTTTTGTAACGTTATGCAAAAAGTTTTACTGATGCAAGTTTTCAAAAGTTGGCAGGTATGATATATATTTAATGGTTTTCAATCTTAGTTTTTGGTTATATTCCATCATGAAATGCAAAAAAAAAAGTAAGTTTTTAAATGATTTAGAAAATTGGTCCTCAAAGGTGTCCGGATACCTTAAAAATGAGTTATTTGTGGACATTCCCTACAATCTTCTGGTGGGAGGACTCCCAGTTGCTCCTATATCACTGTTTGAAAAAATAATTGCATCTTAATAGACAATTACAGGTTCAGATTGCGATCATAGGTTCAGAAAACATTGTTTTGCTGATACTATTTATCAAACATGGAGGGGATGCAAAAGTAAATTTCATGGTGAGAAAAAAGTAAAGTTTTGTCTATCTATTTGCATTTAAAGGTAGAAGTGATCCTCCCCCTTTGAGCCCTGCTGGATCTGGTTTACACAGATATGGGGATTTTATGAGTGTTCATTCAGAAAGTCTTTTCAAAAAGCTGCCTTCTTTTTGTGATTTTATAATGATGAATGGCAAAAATGTTTATGATTATGTGGGGGAAAACTTTTAAGTTAAAGAAGGTGAACATGGAATTATCTACAATTTTTTAATATTTATTTAACCCGTAACAGGGGAGGTGAAAAAATGGAACATACCAGGGGACGTGGGGTCTCACAGACCGCGCAACATTATATTTTTTAAAAAAAATTCTAATTAAGATATGATTCTGATATTCCAGTACATTGTTCTTGGAACATTTATCTCTTCATAGAAAAATATTTGTTAACTTTATGATAGAATAAAAGTTTTCACAGACAATTTTCCAACAGCCTTAAATTTTTCAATAGAAACCACATAGTGCAGTAAATTCTTTATAATTTAAAATAAAACGCATCTATAATGAATTAACTGTTTTGTTCTTATTATTTAATATGTAATGCAAGTTTTAATTGGAAAAAATTCATTGTAGAACAATACAAAAAAATTTTGACACTGCCTGAAGTATCAGTTTTTTACCAGTGTTTTAGAAGCTAAAATTTAGAATTTTTCACAGAAATCTTATTCACAGTTACCTTTACCACTCTAAAATCACTCCCAACTTCATATAATTTTTTTCAACACTTCCGCATAACCAGGATTAAAAGGATAAATTAATCTCCGCGGACCGAGCTTCAAAGCCATGCGTACTAACTATGGACGAAAACCGTTACACTGAGTGGGACCTGAGGTCTGCTGGACCGCGTGGGAAAGAATTTATGGAATTTCGTACGGATGCACTTGGAAAAACTTGCTGATAAGAAGGGGTCAGTCTCAAGGTCACATAAGGGGAAGGTACTAGAAAATTCTATTCAATTCGACCCATCATGTGGTAGGGGGAAGGGGAGGAAAATATTGCGCGGTCTGTGAGACGTCACGTCCCCTGCTACGGGTTAAAAGAAAGTTCAAGGGACCAAGGGAAAACTTTTGATTGAAAATGTTCAAGTTTTCAGTTGCACTGTACTTTGTTTGATGTACCCTGAGTCTTGCACTGGAAAAGTTACATCAAATCTTCATTTGACTATAATAAATCAGATTTTGTTATAAATACAAATATTGCCGGCCAACTACAGGTGTTAAGCCCAGCAAGTTGATCCATTGTTTTATCTTGAAATTTCTTTACTCCAGTGAAACTAACTATCGATTCTGGCAACCTATTCCATCTATCCACAACCTGTTAAAAAAAGGGGGGTTCATTTTAAGATTTGAACTGTATTAATTTTTTTTATGATTGTTAGCTAAATGTAAATAGTTTTTAATAATGTTGACTGCTATTTATGTATACTAGTTTCTTGAAATTTTGCAGCACAGCGTTGGAGTGATCCTATTTTAGAAGTCACCCAAATGAGTTAAAACACTACTGTTAAGAATAAAATTTAAAATATTTTCCTGGGTAGGGCTCTCTTAGACATCCCTTTTTGTTTGAAATTCCACTATTTAATACAAAATTGTTGTATTAAGTACATGTGAGGGGTCTCTTTGAAAAAATTATGAACCAACCTCCCTTAATAAAAGAAACTTAGTTACATGCTTGACTGGCTAACTTGCAAAAATGTGCCCCTTCTTGAATTCAAACATATGGGTGTCTACGCCCTGAATCCATTTCTCAAATTTTTTGTGCCAATAAGTTTGTTTTTCATTTTAGAGTGTTTGCAGAAGAATTGGCATTGATACTGGAGATAGGTTGGCTACTAACAGTCATAAATTGAAATTCTTAGTCAGCAGTTTAGCACCTGATCATGTAAGTTCCTATATTATGAGACAATAATGGAGATTATTTTTAATTTATTGTAAAATATTGCCTTAGGAAAAGTTATACCATTTGAAAACTTAACTTGGCTTGCCCAATATCTCGTTTAACATTCATGATCATGTTCCGGAGGTACCCCACAGTTCCAGATTTTTCAGATTTTCATGTAAGTGTTTGTTCTAGTTGTTCCCTTCCTTTCAAGACTTTGAGGTTGTCCATGATTACTTGGTTACTTCTAATCCAAAAATTCAAGCCAGGCTTAGAAAGCGAGGGCAAAATGGTAAGATACTTATCATTTGTGATTTGCCCTTAACTCATGCATACTTTATCTTGTGAAGATATTTAAGTAATGAAATCTTGTTTGATAGGTAATTGGAGCTACATGCATACTCAAAGACGTCGTGATGTAGATTCACAAGTCATTGAAGTCAAAAGACAAATCACTCATCGTGATTACATTGTAAGTAATTTGTATGGTAAATATTCCAAGAAAACAACCTCAAACTCTTATAGTTATGCTTGTTATTATTAACTTAATAAAATGTTAGTGAAAAACTCAATTAAAAAGTGCTCATTGAACCACCCAGATGTATAAGCTTATAGATTTAGTTGGAGAACTTTTCAGCATAAAAGTTTTAAGGCACTACTTTTATCACGAAATTATAAATTTCACTTTTAATTAGTGTTAGTTGTTAAACTAAATCCTACCTTGCAATCAAAATACAAATGTAATAAAAGTGTGTACAGGGATTTTTTTAGTAACTCAAGGTAGTTATATATTTTAGCATTCACATCTTGTTATGCTTTTTCAGTGTTTTCCATGCCATATTTGGTTTTTCTCATTTGTCTTATACAGTGTTTCCCAACTTGTGGAAGTCCACTGACCAAAATTAATCCTTCACTGATCACCCTATATCTGACCATATTGAAATTTGATATTTTTATGACGGTTAGATTGACTAATAACTATTGTTAAGATATAAATAATCTCAGCAACTCCCAAAAAAACTGTTGTTCATGTAAGACTCCTAGATTGCACTTTGATCATAATAATGGCAAAACCTGTTGCTTACAATTTATTGGTGACAATTATCTCCACAAAATCAACTGCTGAAAGACATTAGCATATCTGTTCACATACTTGCCAACTTTTTAGGATTGTTTGTAAAATTTACAGATTTTTGTTTAGCTTTACAATTATACGGATGGATCAGAAAATTTCCCAGATTTTGCGTTTCTAGCACAAATTGCCTTCAAAATCTATGTTTACAGGTTGCTTTTTATATGTGCTTCTAGAGCAGTAGTTCCCAACCGGTGGTCCGTGAGAGTCATCGAAGTGGTCTGTGAAGGGGCCTTGGTGAAGCACAAAATAATCGAATAAATATAAATTTCAGAGAATTGAACAAGAAAAGATTGAATTATATCCATGATGATTACTTTTAGATGAGTAATTTGTGGGAAATTAGTCTCCACTTAATTATTCACAATACTTATGTGTACTATAAATTTCAAAAATCTCGGCTACATTTTTGTAGGTCCCAAAGGTTTAATTATATCATAACAAAAATTCGTAACTCTTGTGAGATATAATTAAAATTTTCTTAAAATAGAATTATAATTCAGAGCATCTTATAAATTTACATGCTTAATTAGGGAAAATGAACTTTTATCTTGCAATTTTGTCAGGGTGTAGGATTTTAAGCTATAATTAGGGGTGGTCCGCGAAGGTTCCAATTTTAAACTTAGTGGTCCTTGGACCTCTCTGAGTTGGGAATCACTGTTCTAGAGTGTCCATTAGACCTCTTTCTAAGCTTTCACAGACCAGTTGGGAATCACTAGTTTTATAAACTGACAAATTACTAATGTTACATTGCTTTTCTAGAACATGCTTAGCCAAAGAGATGAAAAGCATCACCGAGTTCTAAAATTGAGACGTTGCTTTATGTTGAACAACATTTATATGCAGATGGATATCTACAAAGGACCCTGTCATCCCAGGTATGAGATCCTTTTGTTTGATTAAATTTTTTGATAGTTGTTCAATCATTTTAGTAATGTTAAGCTAATACATGTATTAGTAAATTTGCTTTTTAAGTTAGTTTTTCCTATGGTGCAGAAATTGTTTTCACTCCCAACATTTCATTTTATTATAATTTTTATTTGGTATTACATTTAAACAAAACATTGTTATCAATTTAGATGTAAAGGCCTAATTTTACTGGAAACCTACACGACTTTAAAAGGCAATGAACTTATTGGGCGGTTACCAGATTTTTTAAACATTAGCAAGGAGGTGACTGGCGATCCTTCATACTCTATGTTTAACCTGTCCTTCAAAAATGAGTGGACCCCAACCAAGTTAAGGAGTGAAAACAACTGCGTTGATGGAGCTTATACCACTATAATCCAATGAAGAAACTTGACATGAAGTTGTTTAATCTGCTTCTAGTTAATCAAGACGAATGATCTTGTGAAATTTCCTTTGACTTTATTTGAGTATTTAATTCATTGTATAGTCTAGTGAACCTTTATGTTTCTTTGCATGAGCTTCTTTAATTAAAAGTTATTGTAGTGTAAATTTGTGTTGATTATGCAATGTTCAATAGCTCAGATTAATTTAAAGACTAGGAACTCAGCACATTAATTTAGAACTATCTATTTGCATTTCCCTCTTTTTTATGAGATTGTTTTAGAAATTATTCAAATTATATGTACTGTAGAATTTATAATAGAATGTAGAAGCTTTTATGTCATATAACATACTTTATGTGACCTATAGAATTTTTCTGTCGTATATTCTTTCATACAGTCAACGCTCATTTTTCAAACTCAAAACACTGAAATAGATCAAAACTAATAGTTTCTAATATCCAAATATATAAAAAGTACACAAATATGTAAATTTTTACATCAAAATTTTTATAAAACTGCCTCATTTTTTTATATGAAGCATTTCAAGATTATGTTTTATACCACAGGGTGAAGCTAGTAATCCCTTCTCTGTAAATTAAATGAGACTTCACAAATAGATCCCACCTCTTGTAAATTATAATTTTGCAGAACAAAAATTGCTTTACAATATCAAATACAATAAAATTGATACTGGGTACTCTTACCAATAAAAGACATTCTATACATACTATCTGAATGTATTAAAATATTTTGTAAAGAACATACATTTATGCATTTTTTAATCAGATAAATCTATATGCAATATTAGAATGTGTTTGTGAAAAAATATTTAAAAATGTTTGTTTTTAAATGGAAAGACAATTATTGTGTGTATGGGTTATATGTTAAGTACCAGCCTTCAGTTTGTAAAATTGTAAGTGTTTGTGAAAATGAGCCTTGGCTGTATTTATAGTACAAATATTTATATGTTTGTAAGATATCTTGCATGAAAATATAAATGAGGTGTAATGAACTTTTCCAAAGTTTGGTTTCTTGAATTTGCATTTAATTTAAAATTACTTGTTCTGTTCAAGTTATTTTTTAACTGGATTTAACCATAGCATTCAACTGTTTAATTCATGCTTTGCTCATATTTTTGTCCTTTATTTGTAACAATTTAAATCTAAAGAGAGATAGTGTAACAATATAGACCATTTCCCCTCCTAATTTAATGCTTACCTTACATTATTTCCAACTAGTAATAGCTACTGAGTTTGATTATTTCTTTTGCACTCTTGTTCCTTTTTGAGTACTATGTTGCATTTGTAGCACCAATCTGATATTCCTCAGTAATAAGTGTTTTACAGGCCTATTGAGGTTTAAACTTAAATATAGTGTTCACAATATAAATGGAGGGTGGGCTGAAAAGTTATGCATATATTCTTGTAGATTATGAACAAAAAGTCATTCAGAATCACAAAAGATGGCATTTTGAAGTAAAATTCCTTTCTGACACTTTTACGGGTTAGAAGTTCTTATGCTCATCCAATATTCTGAGGAAATGTCAGTCACATGTTATAGTAGTATGTAAACGCGAGTTAAACAGAGTGTGATCTTAAACTGCTGAAAAAGTGACTTCTACTGAGGTTTGTCGTTGTGTAAGGGCTATTTATGATGTTGGTAAGTTTTTGTAAATTGATGGGTAGTAAAACATCTGTAGAACCTCTGAGATACGTGAGGTTTGAACCAATTCCTCACCCTCCTTATTGCCCTGATTTTGCTCCTTGTGTATCCTCTATTCAAGAGACATTTCAAGGTAATCATTACACCTTATATGATGAGGTGAAGGCAGTTGTCAAGTCCTTGGTTCAAAAAAACTAGATAAACTTTTCAGTGATGGATTGAAAAACTTTTTTTACATTAGAAGAAATATGTTAGCCTAAAAGTTTACTATTTTGAAAAAACAAATATATTATTTTGTAGCTTAAAAATTGTGCTTTAATGCATTTTTTACTCAATCTTGATATTTTTTGTTTGTGATCTACTACATGCATATTTTCAGCCCAGTCTTGTATATTTCTTTTGTTTCATGCAATCATCAATTAATGACAATTTTAAAAGTTTCATATCTTTTTCTTTTTTTTTTTTTTTAAGTAATTTTAGTTGAAATAAAATATTCATTTTTGTAACTTTTTAGTATATTTCTAGCATTAAATTTGGGGCAATATTTGTTGATGATTATGTAAAGATATCCGGTCCTTTCCGGAAAAAATGCCACTTGGTTGCATAAAGTATTGTAAAAGGGTTTTTGAAGAATAGTTAATGTGTGACCCCTATCCCACTTTTATTCAAAATAATAATTAATGATGAGGTTAAAGTTGATATTCTACGTATTTTATAAAACAGCTTTAGTGCTTAATTTGCAGCATTACTTCATTTATTTTTTGAATTACACTATGTTTTGGTAAACAAAATGGTATTCTCATTTATACACACCAATCACTTGATTCTAGGTTGACTAGTTTTTAAAACCCAAAGCATGCTATAAGGTTTGCATGAAAAATACTGGTTAAAAATTTGGCTCGGTTTTTTATTGAAAATTTGTTAAATTCATTGATTGAAGTTTATTATCAAATTTATAGCTGTGATAGAAATTTTAAATACATTAATGTGTTGTGTTAGACCAGTGGTTCACAACCTATAGCCTGCGGGCCATGTGTGGCCTGCAAAGCTGATTCGTATATCCCATTAATGTTTGTAACCTTTTTTTAAAGGTGTATCGAAGGAAAGGCTTGATTAAAAAACGTTAAATACCAATTCAGTTTTAATGGTATCTGTTCTGACCCACAAGCTTTATCTTAATAGGAAGTGTGGCCCACAAGCCAGAAAAGTTGGGCACCACTGTATTAGACTATAGAAAAATTTTTGTCATGAATTCACATTTCAAATTTAGTTAATTCGTTTTTTACCTCTTTTCAATACTGTGTTTTTTATTTGATCTGACGTACTGTTTTTTCATTTTTCTTCTAGTATTTTTGGAACAACAGTTTTTAACAGCTGTTGTTCATGTGATTGATTGAGTGCACTTATATTTTTTGTTGGTTGCTTTGATAGTATTATTGTGTGATACATTTTGCTTTGTGTTTTCCCTTTACACATCCTATTTTCCTCCTTTTGGAAGTTTCAGTTGAATCTCGGTATTTAATTTTTTTAAAAATTCCCACAAATTATTTATCCTCATTTTTATGGCTCTTCAGTTTTGGTTTTGGTTAATTATGTATTATTTTAAGTAGTAGTTATAACTCCTGATTTTATATAAAAACATTTATCATTTATACTGCATTAAAAAAAAATTTGACATTTTCTTTTTATTTACTGCAGCCATCAGTTATCTCCCCCCTGTGATATATTTAGGTTTTTGGTTATTACCCAAACAGTATTTTGTAGGTATATTATTAACATAGTGGTACTTCACAATGGCCTCACAACTTCATCTTAAAACTATTTTTTGTATTCTTCCCAATCATCTAATTTTGCATAGAAGGTTTTAATTCCCTCCTTTTGCTAAAGACAAATGAGCAGTGTAATACTGCAAGCAAAGATTTTTCCTCTCCAAATTCAAGGAATCCTTACCATTCCTAACATTCCTTGATATATTTTAGAAGTCAAACTTTTACACATTTTTTAGTTTTTCTTATGGTTGTCTTTTATAAAACAACTCACAAAAAAATTTCAAAATGTAAAACGAGTGTTTGATAGAAGTATAATTGTACAATTGTTATTGTCATGTGATAGGTTTAATTATATCAATTTTAAAAGTATTAATTTCAAGAATAGATATTTTTCTTTTGATGGGAATTGTAATTTTTGTAAATGCTTAATATTATATTGGTAAGTTTTTCAAATTCGTATAAAAATTTATTGTATACTTCGATTATGTAAAATGAGGTGTCATTGGCTTAATAATAAGATTTATGTATTGAATGATTATGAAGAAAAAAGTGGAATGTATTCCTAAAAACTATTTTTACTTATAATGATAAAGATCTCCTGATTCAAATGTACTTTCTCTTTTGTTGATATACTTTATTTTCTCCTCGAACTATACCTTAAGTAACGATTAAGGTTATGGTTTAAAGCTAAAAAAAAGTACTTGAAAGTTGCTTTATGACATAAATCTGTGATACATTTTTGAAATTTGTTTGGATAAGAATCTCGATTGTTAGATGATAAGAGTTTTATATACTAAGTTGACATTTTTTGGCCGTACACATGCAGCAGTTCCCAACCTCTCCTTTTTTACCTCTTAATCATGATATATTTACTATTACTCATATTCCATTATTTAGGTGTTAAGCCTAAACCCCTAATGCCCTTCATTTTGTATGCTGGAGTCTGTATAATTGAACAATTTTGGTGCAAAAACCAAGTATCTTCACTTTCAATGCAAATTTACTTTCGGCAAATTATTATCTTAAATGTTGTTGTGTCTTAGGCTGTTGCTGTTTATGCTTGGCATAGTTATGGGGTTCAAAGCTTTTATAGTTTTAGCCAAATGATATACAAACCAATGTGCTCTTACCATGAATCTCTGTGTTTCAGAACAATAACAATTTAGAAACAATTTTGGCTCTTCCCGCAAAACAAGCTAACTCCAACAGCTTTACATTGGAGTCAGTTGGTTTTGCAGCAAATATTTCAATTATGTTATATAATTGGAGTTTAAAAAATTCATGTCCCCCTATCAGTCCATCTTTCTGAAATAATTTCCATAATCACACAAGGCATTCAACAACAAAAAAAATTCCCATTCATGGCAAGCTGACAAGTAATAAAGGTACAGTAAGAAACTAAACTTTTTGTTTTATTTCAAGTCTGATTAGCAGCCTATAATATTAAAATAAAAGAAACTAAACCCTCTCACTATATAAACTATGCATTTATTTTGTGCCTTTGTGTTTTGATACCTATCTTTTAAATTCATAGTTATGACTCCAATAATACTTGGGTTTTTTAAACTCCCCCACTCTTAAATTAGTATTTGGTATCCCAACTGCGATAACTGGTAATTTAGATTGGGAACTGCTTGTTCAAATAACATGTTACTCTTGTACTTAAGTTCAGCTATACTAGAGAAAAGTTTGGTATCGAACCTGTTTCATAAGAAAGTGCCCATTTGCTGGCATGTTTCAGTGTCATCCTTTTATATACAGATTATAATATTTTCTTTATTCTGTGAACTATCGTTTGTACAATTTTCACTTGTTTCGTTTCATATAAAGAAAATTATTTGGTTTGTTTGAAAATAATGAAATCTTTTTTTGAAGAATTATTTCCAGATATATTTTTGTGATTCAAGCATGCATTTGTGAAATAAAGAATTAAGTAGAATCTAATGTCCTTTAATTTTTGTGGAACAATCCTGTTATAACTATTAACTTCTCATGTGCAACTGTTCCCATGCTCCATCGTCTGTGGATCACCATCATCTCCGGCCTATATGTAATCTCAAAATTGACATATTTTTAGGCAGAAGTTCAATATTTTTTATGATATGAAAGATGATTGAGGTTGTTTTATTGAAACAGTTTTCTTAAATCAGGCCTGCACAACATGTCTCCCGTTAGCCCTATTTGTGCAGCCCAACAAGTCTTGAATGATTCTAAAATTTTTGTAAGGTTTTAAAAGAATTTGCCAATGGAAAGTTATCTGTTTTTCTACTAATTTACAAAAAAAGAGACAGCTTTCAAAAGATAAGTCAAACCTTAAACCGTCAATTATGTGGAAATTTCATTAAAATTTCAATGCAAAACCTTTAAGTATGGTTTGAACAAGCATTATAATTGATCCTCTTTTCTTAACTTTAACTAAAATTGCTCTCAATCTCATGAAAAACAACAGAAAATCTAAATTAGATATTTTGGCCCGTAAAGATCGGTTCTAGATTGATTTTTTGGCCAGCTGCAAATTAAGAAGGTAAAACTTGGGTCGGGTTCAAAATCCCGACAATCTGATGCCTGACATCATTGCCTATCCTATGCGGTACAAGGGGAACGAAGGAAGTTAATTGTCATTGTAAATTAACTGATCCCGCAAAATTTTCCCTACATCTCCGCAGTTGAAGTTTGCAAGCCTGTCTTAAATGAATAAATCCTTGAGAGTAGTGGAAGTACTTAGTCTTTATTTTCATAGTTTTAAGACCTTAGAATCTATCTGTAGTTGCACAATTTCAATTTCATGAAGAGAAGATAATCTTGTGTGTCAGGTTAATTAATTGTATTGCAGACTGTCGAATGAATCCATCTCTGAATATGAACATCAAATTTATTTATTTAATAAACATACATACAAATGGGTGGTTTGAATCTTGTAGTATATGTACAGAGGTGGAGGATGTAAAAGTTTTTCTCTCCATGAATATTAAAATTCAGTTATTGCACTGTTTTTTATCGATGGATATATTAATCATAGATGTTAATACTTCAAAGGCGTCGAAGATACTTGCATGTTCTTACTTTCTGGATCTGCTCCCCATTTGATGCATTCATCCGTGCCATCGCTCAAAGTTCTGAAATATAATAACATTTGTGGGTAAGGGAATGTATGTTTGTAGCGCCCCATGACCAATGGCGCTTCAGGACGTGCTTGTCGTGAAAATCGCTGCATGTCAGTCCACTCCAAATTATGAAGCAACTTGGTCACTTCTTTTTTAAATTATAGATATTATTGAAATGGCATAGAAAGAAAGCAGAGCATAAATTAAAATACGTATTCCTATTCTGATAAAATATTTATAGTTAAATATCATCTAATACAATTGAAGAATATTAATTTTAGTGTTTTTTTATTTAAAAACACTTGACTCTAAAGTTGGTTAAAATTTTACTTTATCCAAATTAAATAAAATTTAAAAATATTCTCGGATTTATATTTAGTTATTAGTTAGTTATCTTAGTTAAACAAGTTAAATTTAAACAACAAGACATCCCTTTTAAGAAATTACTGTTCAATGTTATGGCTAAGCAAAAAGAAACTTACATATTTTGCACACAAACGAAAGGTCTATGTTCTCTAAGGCAGGGGACCTTCATAATATTGAAATAGAAGCTACCCACTGCATCGGCCATCTTGTTGCTCGAAGTCTTCAAACAGGAAAAAAATTCCATATCACAGTCACAATGAGATCTGACAAATACATAATAGGGTTATATACGTATTAAAAACAATTGGTTTAGAATTTTTTTACACTAATTTCTCTTAAGTGGGATAAAAATGTACTTTCTTTATAGCTAGCTTTCTTCAACAACTAGAGAGGAAAATTGCATCTTTTTATTCCCCCCAAATAAATCTAGTATATTATACTCAATGATGTCTACTAATACGTATATCATAAATTTATTTTTGTGTACTTGAAGGTTTTTATTTGAAAGAAAGTTGGCTGATTAACAATGAGATATAAAAGGCTAATTCAGACTTTTTTCGAACTGTGTCTTTAGCATAAGAATTTTGAGAACATGTTGGTCTTGTTCCCATACTTTTGAACATTGAGACTCCAGTTTTATTAACAGAATCTACAATGCACCCACCTTATCTTCCGTTCATTTTCCTATGTTCCCTACAGGATAGTCGCCAACTATTTTTGTTACAATAATAAATTACATGCATGCAGAGGTTCAATACAAAACTTTATAGAAAATTAAAAGATATGATTTGAGCCTTAAGGGTATCAAATTGTAAAATTTTGAGAGCAACAATGAATTTTACCCCTCCCCTCCCCCAGGGAGGTTTTGAAATTTGACTCTTGAAAACAAGGTTTTAACTTCGTTTTTAGTAGTCTGGGGGGCAATTCACAAAATTTGTAATTGCCCCTCGGTGGGGAGAGCACCTAACGTTGACACACACACAGCACATAAAAACGGCACATTTGTTTTTATTTGTCTTTTGCGTTAGACACTTGTGTAGGATATTTGCACTTATTGATCTATTTATTGATTTTACTACAGGGTCTGTGTTGAAAAATTTTAAAACCAAACATCACATTCGTTAAAATTAGAAAGAAAAGACGAATTCACGACTTCCTTCAAAAAAAGATTGAAAAGTCGACACATATTTTAAGGAAAAATCGAGATTTCGCTCGAAAAAATCGCTCCATTCTCGTTAGCAAAACCGATGAGGGAAAACCCTTTTCACTCTCAATACCGCCGAACAGTTTTGAATTACATTTTCAGTTATTCTGATATTTTCCTTGATTATGATGTTTTTACTGTGCTATCAGAGATCACGAACGAAGAAATGAACAATGGCATATCACCCTATAAAATATTTTCCCTATTGGGTTAACGTTTTCTGTTGCAAGCAAACAAAAGCTTTTATTTAAATCACATTGAACTCCTTTGTGGACTGTCGACAGTAAACTGATGTTGAAACGCGTATCTAGTTTAATAAAAGTTGAGTTTTCCGCCACATTCCATCTCAATTTGCATAATACATAGGGGAAAGGAGGGTAAGAGTAAGCACAAAAATGGTTTGCACCTATAAAATTGAGAATTTAAGAGTCATAGCCTCAAAAATTTACTAGACATAAGTTTATGGATTTCATACAAAAAAGAAAGCTTTAGCTTCTCAACACAAATGTGTTAAAAATCACAAAGAAAACAAAGAATGCGTACTCTTCCTGACGTGGTTAGTAAAAGAATACCCTGTTTGGAATTTCCAAACAGGGTATTCTTTTACTAACCACGTCAGGAAGAGTACGCATTCACTGTTTTGTTTTCTTTGTGATTTTTAACACATTTGTGTTGAGAAGCTAAAGCTTTCTTTTTTGTATGAAATCCATAAACTTATGTCTAGTAAATTTTTGAGGCTATGACTCTTAAATTCTTGGAAACTTGGCAGAAAATGCAAATAAATGCCCCAGTGTCTTTGTAATGGGAAGATTCTTGATTTCCTCTCCCTCATGTCACCTTTCCTTGTACTTAATCCCAGTGCACGGCTCGTCCATAGGAGCACGGCACGTGAACCCCCAGTCCAGTGAAAATGAAATAAGTCGATCAATTAAAATAAATGTGAAGTAATGCAAATCTATTCCAACTTGTATCCCATTCGAGATGAGCTTACAAGCTCATATAAAGTTATAAGTCCCTCATAAATATTTAGGTTGAAAAAAATTTCTCACTCACTTTGTGTAAAGAGACAGATTAACGATTCCGTAACCAGCACGGAAAGCTTTCAACTTGACTGGACAGTGGTCATGCGCCCTGCAGCATGCGTCCACCTCTATTTGACTTCCAAGCTCCTCAAATGAGCCTGCTATATCGCCCACTCCACACCACTTTGTACCTGGGAAACAAACCGAAATTAATTCGTTCAAGAAATACGTACAAACTCATCCTTTAGAACAGGAATTTCCAACTGGCGGCACGCCGGGTCTTTTTGTGCCGCCCACAAAGTTTCCTGAACCCCTCCCCCCCCCAAAAAAAAAGTAGCTTCAGAACTCAATTTAGCATGATAAAATTTAAAAAAAATTTCGGGAGAGGACCCCCGAATCTCCCCTTACCTCTTAGGTTATGTTGTAGTCTTGGTAGTTTTCTATGATAAGTTTCGGAGGGAGGTAGTATAATCCTGAAATTCACTCTGATGGGAGCAGAAGGGTTTATGGGGCTTAGAACAACTTATATCACAAGGAAGAGACAAGGCTAGATCCAAAAATGAGATAAAACACTATTTTTAGGGATTTTTACCTTTTGGTGTCACTTGAAAAAAAACTGAGGTAAGAAAAAAGATTCTATTACAATTGAAAAAGTAATTTTAAGGGGGGGGGGGAATTAGAGCAAAATATATTGCCTCTAAAATTTATCGTCAATACCAATAAAAGTAATTTTTTTTGGGGGAAACCTTAAGTTTTTTCCACCCACCTGGCATGATGCCATTCCACAGTGTCCAGGGTGACCAGTCATATATGGAGGTCGAGGAGGGAGTCGAAGATTCTTCAACAGAGTTGTTAGATGGTTCGGACAAGTCGGTGGTGTTGTGTCGGGGTCGTTCCAGCCTGGAGCAGTTGTTGATGAGCTGCAGCATCGTTTGGAAGCTCGGATACTTGACGGGAAGACCACTGTTTTGGATTAGAGGCTCAGCGTCACTTTCCTCCCTAGAATTCAAAGAAACATTTCCAATGACAGGCGTGATTAAAGACGCTTCTTTATATCAGACGTCTCTAAAGGAGGACCGTAAACATACTTTTTTTCGGGGGGATACCCTTAAATAACCTGCTTTTATTCATTTTTAGACCCTTTGGGTTACACCCGAAGAGGACCGCTCCTTGTAAGTCACATAATTTTCAAGGAAATAAAACTACAATAATTGATGGTCGCGGTAGGTTCCCTTCCTTAGACACATATTTTCAATTGCAAATTTTCATTTTAAAAGGTGAAAAATTAGATGGGACTGGGCTAATTTCAACTCCATGGAGGAGTTACTACTTAAGAAAATGCAGAAAACAAATTTTAATACGGCCCCCGTAGTTTAAAATTTCCAATTAGCAAAATTTTCTTTATAATAAGGTAGGAAGTTCTTTTATGCAGAAAATTCACTGACAACCTTCTTACTTCTTGCTACAAGCGTCCGGATAATTGTAGCCGATAGCTCGATAATTTCCTGAATTTGGCACAAAAAATTATATCTCAATATATTCAAAACTCACTGACTGAGATATGCGTGGGATCTTTTGGATTGCTTCCTCACTAAACCCAGTTTACTGAACTCTCTTAAAAGTTTGAATATTTATTAATTTATAATTAGTGATTGACTTTGATAGAATACATGGACTCAACTCATAGATCAGATCTAGCTGTGGCTAGATCATGAAGGATCAGTAACAACAACAACATATTTATTAACTCTAACTTATCAATATTTTAATCAAAATGATGGCATCTCTTGATAGACCACTGGGCCTGGGCAGAATTTAATTTTGATTGATTCAGGAATAAATAAAAATTTTGCTGAGTAAAAGTTTTAAACTACGGGGACCGTATATATAAAAAATTATTATTTGAAGTGATCTCCCTAGAGTTGAAACTATCCCCATCTACTTTTTCACCTTTTAAATTGAAAATTTGCAATGGTGTCTAGGGGAAATATATAAAAAGTTAGCCTATGGGGACACTCAAATTGGACACATTTGCCCTCCGCAGTTTATCTGTTTGCACTGGTAAGGGAACGTACCCATACTACGTGACCTGTTTAGGGGGGAGGGGGGTCTTCAAAATACCACGCTTGGTCACAGGGGTGAGGGGGGGGCTTAGGGTTTCGTCACGTAGTCAAAAAATAAAGAAAGAATTACTTGTTTTTGTAAATTAAGTTACTGTTACAATAACTTTTACATAAGTTTTTTTCTTCTTGATAATATATTTTCCACTTGTATGCACGTACTCTTGGCGTCACGAGGAAAGCGCTGTATTAATAAAGACAAATTAAGCCAAATTAACTTTTTTTAACTTTCTGTTTAATAAAAATGATTGAAAACCGTATTTATGTACTACTACGTGAAAATTTGAGGGGGGGTCTTGGCATATACTACGGGTGGTCACCAAGGGGGGGAGGGGGTCAAAAATAGTAAAAAATAGGTCCCGTAGTATTTATACGTTCCCTAAGTATAACAATCAGCCCAAACCGTTGGGGAGGGATTTAATATGAAAATAATTCTACATTATTTATCTTATAATAGATTGTAGGAATATAATATTTGATTATGAATGAATGTTCCTTGTGCGCACGCCGCACTGAGATAAAAGAGTTCAGTTTATTTTGTAATGTCCAAACACCTCTCTTCTGACCGTTTATCAGATTAAACAGAAATTCTTAAGCTTCTCCTTCCTCCAGTTACTAACTTCAATATTCATTTCGTTTCAAGTGTAACTTGACTTTACTTCATACTATTTTATACAGGGTATTTCAACAAGTCGTCTTAAACTGTACACAAATAACACAAATATTCCTTGCGTGGAGTACATAAAAAAATGTCCTAAGAACTATACTAAAAGCATGCTTATGTAATATATATTCGTTGGTTTTAGCCATACGAATGGCATAAAAGTGGACAGTAATTAACTATCTGTTAAAAAAATTTCCCTCTCAATCAATCTAAAAAAAATCTGGGATATACTCCGTTCTCCCAGCCCCTCTGATTAAAGTAGGTCAATAAATATCTTCTCTTCCGGAAACTTGTTTTTTTTTACGATAAATTTAATTTTGCTCCAAAATCAGCTCAACAAACTTATGATCTTATGAAACAAGGAAGCCTACAGCTGTACGCGTTCATCTCTGCTGATATCGGAATAATTGAGGTGCTGATTGCTGATATAATGGGACTAAAGGGTGAGAATATATTTTGATCTCCATCTTCGGGATAGGAAGGAAGTGAAGATAGAGCTATGGCCTTCGTTTTTTGTTCAATCCTCTTTCTCTACATTACCGCTTTTAGATACAACTTATGTCTCCTTTTATTCTACCTCTGCATTCGAGATTTTTAAATTGAAAAATTTGGTTTAAAGCAGGGCCGTATCCAAGGGGAGTTTAGGGGTTCAACCCCCCTTCTGTAATTTGTGACTTGCAGGAGCGGTCCCCGCCGGGTGTAATCCAAAGGGTCTCAAAATGAATCAAAACACTACTTTTTAAGAGTAAAAATTCCAAAAATTTTCTGGGGAAAACCCCCAATCCCCCTGGAAATTTTGAAATTTATTGTGTACTGTTTTCCTTAAAATTTTTGTGACAGCCAAGGAGTAGTCCTCTTTTGGTGTAACCTAAATGGTATCTTAAAATGAGTTAAAAAATTATTTTGAGGGGGAAATTTCAAAAAAAATTTCTGAAGCAGGACCCAATCTCCCCTTGAAATTTTGTCGTTTAAATTTACCTGGGATTTATATTGTTCTCTAAATTTTGAAATTAATGCACCATAACTTCATAACGTATCTTAGAAATAATATTGAGTCAACCCCTCCCGAAAGAAAAGTCTGGCCCTATTTGAAATATAATTTTAATAAACTTTCTCGAAAAGACATAGACAATCAGTTGAAATGAAATTTTTTTTTCCAATAAAAGAAATACGATGGTAAAAGGGTTTTATTTATTTGGAAACACCTGGGCACATCATGATGGTAGCCAGGAGAGCGGGGAGGGCCAATTGCTCCCCTCCCATAGATCAAGGCATTTTTTTTTGACTATATGAACTAAATTTTTCCTACAGAATAGAATATAATAGGTACTGCAGCACCAATCACGTTTCAGAACTGTGACAGGAATTATGTGGCATTCTAATTTGAGGGAAGGTGATGTACTTACTCCAACTCGTGCAGCCTGCAGTGCACCATGGTTTCCTCCGCGTCGAACAGTACTTCGGCCAAAGTCTTTCCGTCACAGTACAGCACGGGACGGGGGCTGTAGTTCTCGTACTGGGCCCCGCAGAACGACACCACCAGAATTAAATTCCAAAGAAGGAAAAAAAAGTTCCTATCGAGAGCCATTCCAGCCCCGGTGACCCGCAGAGCGAACGACACCTGCTCATAACCGATTCTGCCGACCGAGTGAACTGGCGGACGATCGCGGAAGAAGCAGCATTTTTTTTATTTATTCATTTCTCTCGGTCATATTTATCTGGCAACATGTGCGATTGTTTATTCGGGTTCCTTGAACTGGAAAACTGAACCGAAAATTTTATTCTGACTGAATGAGGGATTGTTCTTATGGGCCTATGTTATGGGCAGGAGGGCAGGTACTCCTCCCTCTAGTGTGGTTCTCTTTTGAGAGAAGTTACTTCTTGTGGGGTGACTCGTGTGCTTGTCGCGATGTCCGCCTCGGGTCTTGAATTGACCTAGAACTATGCAATAGGTCAAGTGGGTAGATTTCGATGGCGTGGTTAACACAAATGGGGGATTTTCTTCTAAGTTAATTTTGAGAAACCACGTTGCGATAATTAAAAAAAATTGTTTAAAACACATATAGGCAATGGGTTTTTTAAATGTCCATATTAATATCCTACATTTGAATTTTTAGAAACTTTCAGGGTTTTTTATTGACTCGTTTTTGTCCACCTATTCCAAATTCCAAGGTATTTATATACGCTCCTGCTTATATATATTTACTTTGAATTGCATGACAACAAGTAACAATCAGTATGGTAAAGCATAGATTAGATTTTAGACCCTTTATATAGGAAGGCAAGGGCGGATCCAGACCAGATTTTCGGGGGGGGGCATGTCGGAGTCGGAGGGTATTACATTCCAAATTTTCAGTGCCCCAGAATTTTTTTTGAAGATTGCTGGCTTATAAGCAGCTTTTCAGGTGTTTATAGTAACTTAGAGGATATCCAGGGCCCGTGACATTGTTTTAGAAAGTGGTGGGGGGGGGGAACATTTTTGTAGCGTCATAACAATAATTTTGTTCGCGATGTGTTTGGCTCCAAATTTTATCCAAGGTCTTTTCCGAGTATAACATAAATGAAATGTGAAACTTTGTTAAAGTTAAAAGGTTTTATCAGATAATGCTAGCGCGAAACAAAAGGGTGGGGGTCTGGGGGTCCTCACCCATAAAATTTTGTGAAATTCGGCTTCAAATCAAAGTTTTTTTACTCATTTTTGTACATTTGGTACTCATTGGATAACACCTAAAGAGGATAACTTCTTGTACTCCTAAAAGGAGAGGAGAGAAACAAGTTCAAGGAGAAAACAGATATAAGTAACCATGAGAAATTAATAGGGGAGTCTGGGGGGTAACCCCCTAGAAATATTTTGAAAATTTGCCTCTAAAAATAAAGTATCAGCTTATTTTGAAAGCTTGTAAACCACAGAATTTTCAAGGATGAAATTATATAAATAGACGCCAAATTTTGGAAAGGGCTGGGGGTCCTCTCACAGAAAACTTTTGCAAAAACACCCTTTTAAACTGTAGTATTCCATCTATTTTAAAACTTCCCAAAAGAGAACAGCTTCTTTTAAGCGGCAGAATTTTCAAGTGAAAAACACAATAAAACAGATTTCAAAATATTAAAGGGGGGCTTGGGGGTTCTCCCCTAGAAATTTTTTTAAATTTTAGTATTAAAAAAGTGTTTTTAAGCTATTTGTTGGGGTTTCTCGGGGGGGGGGGGCATGGCCTCCAGAGTCCCCCCCCTGGATCCGCCCCTGTAGGAAGGGTCTCTAGATTATATTAATACTATATAGTATAATAAGTATAACAATCTATTGCGAAAAACGAAGTGGATCCTTACGTAAGAATAAAGGGGAGAGGGTTTGAAAAATCTTACGTACCCTTGGGGGTAGGGGGGGGTCAAAAATTGCCAAAATCATCCTTACGTAATTAATGAATGGCCCCTTGCAATTTTCGGAAAACGAGTTTATTCTTACACACGCAGTCCGTAAAAAATTTATTTTTACTTTTAAACTAAACAAATTAAATTCAACTTTGATATCTCGAAAAAAAATATTAATACATTTTATAATAAAATAAAATCACACTTGAATAGGCTTTTTAATAAAGTTCTATAGCTTTCCAAGAACGACATATGGTAACCATTGAGCTTTAATCCACTCCTCAAAGGATATAAACCATACCGAAAGAGAATGCAATGTCGGAGGTAACAGACGATAATATAGTAGTAGTATTTGCATAACGACTAAAGTGACCATATACCCACCCTTCAGTTTTATGTGACGGATTCTTATAAACAATGATTTATTTCTAAACACAGTTTGCTTTCAACCTTAACAATCCTGTTATCAGATTCCTGATACATGAAAATATGAGGAATTGTAAATTTTTTCTACGAGTAAGAGAGAGAGAGAGGGAACTTCGAGGCTCAGGTTGTTTTTTATTGATAGATCTTTTGTAAGACGCCAGAACAATGCTTTCATATAAATTCATAAGGACATCGAGGACTAGATTAGAGTCAAAACTTGTATTGAAAGATGATTAATGGAGTTGGAAAGGTCTTTGATTATATAGTTGAAGGGTTGAAGGGTACCTTCCTAGAGATTAAGCTAGAGAAAAAAATTATCTCAGCAAAAGCACCGATTACCTAAAATTACCGATTGACTAGATACGGAGATGTTTTTTTTCGGCTGTAAGATTTAATAAATAGAAACTACTCAAAGAACAAACTCAATACTAAATATTTCGCTAAAATAGTTTTTTTTATTTCTAAACAAAAAAATTGAAATATTTATATATTCTGAAAGTATTTATAACATTCATATTTTTATTTACATTTTTGAGAAATGGTCCAAAATATTTTAGAATTCGGAGAGGTTTCTTTCGCATTTTGCGAAAAAAACACCATAGCGGAATCCCTGGGTGTACATTCAAAATTGCGAGCCAAACTGATTTTTTTTTAGGTGCGCAGCGCATGGCCACAATGTCTTTCCCTTTCTAGGGGAACGTCTTTGATTATTATCTTTTTGTCACCACCAATAGCCAATCTGGTAATTTCTAACTTCTAACAAAGCTAGCAAATGAATATAAATCAATTCCAAAATCTATGAGTTAAAAATATATTACATATTATTATATTTTCGTTCCAGAACGTCTTCTACTTTTTTATTAATTTGCTTCAAAATGAAACTGAAATCTAGCTTCAGCGTTTAGTTTCGTTCCGGAACTAAAATAAATGTTTTTTGTTCGTAATTTTCTTTCGGGCATTTAGGATTACTTTGTACTCGTTTGACATTCCTATAATTCTCTGCCTAATTTTTTTTCTACAAAACATCCTACTTTTTGTCTTTCCATCATTAATAAAAGATATTTTTATTATGATGAACTTTATTATATTAATAATTAATAAAGCTACATTGCTAAAATGTTGTTGGGTCAGCTATTATTTCATTGACTAAATTTAGTCAATGAATAGTAATAGTAATATCCTAACAGTACAATATTTTAGCAGTTGTAGCTTGTCTTTCTTCGGAAGGCGGTTAAGAACTTCAAAAAATAGTATTTCTAACCTTTTTTTATTTGAGTCAGTCAAATTATTTGTTTTTTATTTTTTTAATAATATATAAACTTTTTCCAGTTTTTATTTTTTAAATTGTAAATAAACGTTAACATAACCTTATTTACATTTCTTAATTTAGAAGAAGAAATTGAGAAAACTTCTCACACTGGCACTGTTAAATCATTTGATGGAAAACCACTGATAGGATGATTGAGAAAAGTTTCTGTTCCTTACTTAATACCATAATTTTAAATATTTTTTTAAGAAACAGTCAAATTTGTTTTAAAAATTTTTAAGTGGCAGGTGGCACCCCTTCTGCTTCTCAACTACTGCAATTTCATTTTTGTGGGTCAGTCTGGATTTGTGGTATTGTTTCATAGATGGCAGCACTACACTATTAATATATTGTTGGTCCTTTTGAGAGAGACCCAAACTATTTACAGACATTACACATTAGTCCACTTTGAAAATGCTTTTAAAATTTGATATTTATGGGGTTTTTAACATATCAAAAGAACTATAAACACTGTTTCAATCGTTTTTTGATTATTAAATTCATTATCACAAGTCAGATAATTTTCAAATTTACTTATTATTGGCTGCTAGAATAAAGGTAACAATTTTCTTAATTTCCTAACTACATTTATTATTCTGGAATGAATTTAAAGTACTTTAATGGTATTATAGGTGGTTTTTATTTGACGTCACTTCCGGCGAAAAAAAGCTTGGTTTCGGAATGCTGAAGCACCAAACCAATAATGGAGCCCAAGTCCCATAGGCCGTAATGTTAGCATTTTCTTTACAAAATTCTTATTAAAAATCAGAAAGTTTACAGTAAAATAAAGGTAGGGGAGACTGGGGTCAAAAGTAACACGGGGCAATTGTAACACTTCGTATTTCTAGAAAAGTGTAGATGCCAAGCTGCAACAATGATAACTTGATAATAGCGTGTGCAGGGCTCGTGCAGGGGCTCGTGCAGCGTGTGAAAGGGAAAGTTTCATAAACTTATCACAATTTGAAGCTTTCGGTCGTTTTTTTGACCTAAGCCACCCAACTATATAAAGCAGTTATTTAGTCCCTAAGTTAGAGCACATGTCACATGATAGGAATTACATACAAGTTGCAGTTTAAATTTTGTTACTAAAGTATAATATTGGCTTTGCTTTAAATGAAATTATCTGAGTCATTTTCCTACTTTTAGCAAGTTTTGTAACTTAAAATATTGAAATAAGTTATTGGCTGTGCACATGGGCGTCATTTAAGGGGGGCAGGGGGGGGCCCTTGAAAATTTTGTAACTTCCACAAGGAGCATCAGATTTAACTCAAAACGTCCCAAAAGGAGTTAAAGCACTACTTTTGAGGGTCAAATTTCAAAATTTTCTGGGGGAGAACCCCCAAACCCCCTCCTGACCTTTGATGTCTGTTATACAATGTGTCTCCCTTGAAAATTCTGCCGCTTACTAGAAGCAGTTCCCTTTGGGAACCAACGAGTTTGAAGCCCCTAGGAGTCTGGTATAAAGGGGAATTTTCAAAACATTTTACTGGGGGAGGATCTCTGCCCCCCCTTGAAAATTTGACGTTTATTTATAACTTTTTTCCCCTAGAAAATTCTATGCTTTACAAGGAACTGTTCTTTTTGGATGTAACCCAAAGGGCCTCAAAATGAGCAGAAACACTACTTTAAGAGGCAAATTTCCAAAAATTTTCTGGGGGAGAACCCCCAGACCCCCCTTTAAAACTTTTACATTTATATCTTATATTTCCTTTCAAAATTCTGCCGCTCACAACAAGCGCTTCCCTCTGGGTGCTCCCCAATGAGGTTGCAAAAGAGATAAAACTCTAGTTTAAAGGGAAATTTTCAAAAAATATTTATGAGGGAGGACCTCCGGCTCACCTTGAAACTTTGACGTTTATTTGTAACTTTTTTCTCTTGAAAATTATGTGGTTTACAAGGGGCTGTTCTCTTTGGATGTAACTTAAATGTTGTAAAAATGAGGCAAAATTTCAAAATTTTTCTAGAGGTGACCCCCAGACCCCTTATTTTTACTTAGAGCTCATGATGTTGAGTCACCCCTCCAAAAAAAAAACAAGTCTGGTTAGGGCGTGGCTCAGCCAAAAAAAATCCTTGCCCCCCCAACCAAAAACTGAAATGACGCCCCTGGCTGTGCGTGTGCATGTATATATGATCCAGGCTTAAGTCAGCCCAAGAGTTTTCCAGTGTTAAATTAGCTTAATTCTAAGTGATGCAATTGCATATCATCTGAAATTATTAAATTCTGATTAATTCTTATATATTATAAGAGATTATAGTCCTGCTCTTTTATTGCTTAATTCAATATGCAGCATAAAGCAATTTTATATCAGTTAATCGGTGGCGGAGCAAGACCATAAGAAGGCGTCGGCGAAACATTCTTGGAAGCCCTTCATACCATAATTTTTTCAAAGGGCACTTGTATTTTAATATATAGTTATTGATACGTTTTGTAAATTAATATAATTTAGGGTCAGATTCAACTTGACAATAATTTTATAGTCTAAGAGCTAGCAACGTTTTCGACATAGAATTTTAGGAAAGCTGGTTCTTTAATATATTTTTCCTTATGCTTTTTCGAACAGCGTGGGGGCGGTAAACGTTGCGTTTATTACTGCGCATCACACCTTTACAGGTAAAAATACTAATTTTTAAATCATTTTAGGAAGATTTTTTTTCTTTTTCACTATCTTCTAAAAATTGTTGGAAACATGCATTTATTATTGCCAGACATTTTTGTGGTTGAAAATACTGCGCTGGCAAATTAATTTTGTACTTATTTAGAGAGAGAGAGACAGTTTGAAAAAATATAGGACATTTGCATCAAAAATATAGGACATGTCAGAAAAATTTCAATTTCTCGTTTATATGTATGAATGTAGTCATGGTTAAACCGTCTCCCTATTACATAAGCCCGTTATTACTAAAAGTTAGAGAAACACACATTCAGCAAATTTCCTCAAAAATCCCTCAGAAGTATAAAAAAATTTTGTGTGTCTAAAAAAGGTGTTCGAAATTTTTTGGAGGCAGTGGCGTATATAGGAATTTATTTCGGGAGGGGCCCAAAAATTACTCCCCAGCCCCTCCCCCACATATTTAATAGGTCCAATGTAGCTTTTTAGGTGATAATTTAGGTCCTAAAAACTTAATATAGGAAAAGTTGTTAGTAATAAAAATACAAGTACCAAAGGGGGGTCTGGGGGTTCTCCCCCCGAAAATTTTTGGAAGTTTGATTAAAAAAACCAGGTTTTTAACTATACTAGTTTTGGTACAGTCCGAATTTTGGTTGCACATTTTTATGAACTTAATATTTTAAAAGTTATTAAAATAGAGTTTCAAGTACAAAAGTGGATCTGGGGGTCCTTCCCCAGAAAATTTTTGAAACTTTACCCTTAAAAATAGGTTTTTATCTCGTTTTTGGTACACTTAGTCCGAATTTTGGACATTTATTTTTTTGGTAGGATTTTGATTTTAATGAACTTATTGTAACAAAGTTGTTAATAATAAAATTCCAAGTGCAAAAGGGGGTTTGGGGGTCCTCCCCCAAAAATTTTTGAAATTTGACCCTAAAATACAGGGTTTTAACTTGTTTTGGTACACCTAGTCCGAATTTCGGGGGGGGGGCACTGTTGGGAGGGATATGTCCCCGCTGGGATCGATGCCCGTGCCTACAAATAATGTTTGAATCTTGGAACACTTAAAAGTCAAAATTTTGTATATAATAAGAACTCTGTAAATGTGGGGGTCTGGGGGCCATCCCCAGAAAAATTTTAAAAATTTGCCTCCAAAAATAGTATTACCTTATTTTGAGACCCTTTGGGTAACATCCAAAGAGAGTATCAGGTCCTTGTAAACCACAATCTTTTCAAGGGAAAAAAGTACATTTGCCGTAAATATTTTGAGGGGGGTTAGGGGTCCTTCCGCAGAATAATTTTGAGATTTGTAGTGCTTTTACTTATTTTGAAATTTTTCAGGTTAGACCTAAAGGGGATCCCTTTTTGTAAGGGGAAGAATTTTCAAGAGAAATAAAACGGAAAAAAATTGGCATCAAAGTTTTTGAGGTGGTTTGCAATGTGATTCCTAAGTAAAAAAAATATGGGAGCTCAGGTCCTCTCCTAGAAAATTTTTGGAAATTTTCTCCTAATTATGAGACTTTTTAGATTACAACCTAAAAGCACTGCTCTGCTCATTGTAAGCGACAGAATACAGCATACCATTAACAAGTGGTTAAATTTCAAATGGGTTTAGGAGTCCTTCCCCAGAAAAATTTGAAATTTTTACCCTTAAAAGTAGTCATTTTCAGATCCTTATAGGGTTTCACCCGAAGAGGGCCGCTCCTTGTAAGTCACACAATTATCAAAGAAATAGTGTAACATTTTATGTTAAAATTCCAAATGTGTTTTATTACTACCCCTTTGGATGCAGCCCTGATTAGGCCCAAGGGGCCCAAGGCCTGTTTTTTGTTCGTAAATTAATAAAATATAATAATTAAAAGATAAATTAATTAAGAGAATATAATTAAAAGAGAAAAATCCAAATTAAATTCATTCAAATAAAAGGGCATTGAAGTTTCGAAATGAGTACAAAATTCCATTGTTAAAACGCACGTGCTAAAGGTTGTGGTTAGTTTGGGCAACGCCATCTATCGGTACTTTGAGTCGCGAATTCTGGAAACACTGAGCACTGAGCTGAGCTGTCTCAAAGAAACCCTGCATTTTACATTGTACAACTAGAGAAAATCTGGCAATGTAAAAACTTAAACAAATTTTGCGCCAATCAGCATCATTTATTTTCAATGGACATTTAAAATCTTTTGGTGAGTGGATTTTTGAAAAAGATTTTTTACGTATTATTTCAATCATATTAATGATTGAAAAACTGGTATTTTATAGAATATAACTTTTTCCAAATGTCATTATTCTAGGACTATCGGTTTGTAAAATTTTAAGTTTAGTGAGTATATACGTTAGTTGAAAGTTAAGAAATTAAGTTGACAGGTTTATTGTTTTTTGTGTTAAAATTATTTTATTCGTTTGATTTTCTTAGTACTTTGAAACTTTTTATTATTGTATTAAGAATAATCTTTCTCCAAGGGGTATTATATTTGATAATTTTTGTCTTTTGAGTACTTTTGGTTTATTGTTTACAAACATTGTTAATGCTTTTGCTTACATTCTAAATATTATTAATCTTACAATAATGTAAAGTGTAATTTTACTGTCTAGATATTTTTTAGTCTTATATCTAACTTCGGTATTTTAAAATATAAATTTTATTGTGATAGTTGGAGGGTTTTCAACCCACCCAAAAAAACCCCAAGTGTTTTTTTTTAATAAAACCCAGCCCATAGGTTTTTTTTTTAAATTGGGTAAAATATCATTAAAAAACCAGCATAATCAAGTCTTGATTATGCAAATCTCTCACAATATAATATTTGAAGAGAAATGTAATAAAAAACTAACTCAGATTATCACAAAAAATTTTGGGCTATTTTATCACAAAAAATATTGGGCAAGAGGTAAATGAAAGGCAAATATTTAACAATTAAAAAAACAAAATTTTGTACTTTTCAACCGCAGTTAGTGAAATTAAAAATGCGATAAAACCTTTAGTTTTTTCCCAAGCAACAGAAGCTGCCCAATTGGTATAAAATTCTAAATCATAATCATTCTTGACAATGGTACTGTACTTATAAGGGTTTTCATTTAATATGATTTTAAATTTGTTTTGCTAAGTTTTGTTTATTATGTATACATTTTTGAAAAGTTAGAAAATATTAACAGAATAACAACACACTTATCTTTGCATTGTAACATTCATTTACCTTATGTCGTTAAAAAGTTATAATAAATTCTTTGTTATTGCCCAAAGTTACTGCATTAAAGATATGGTTTTTTTAGTTAATTAAAAAAAATCCAATTAAAGTTTCCCTTTACTTTTAAATTAATAAAACTTAACACTTAAATTCATTCCAGCTGCAAAACTCTGCTGTATTAAGTAATAAAGCCCAAAAAACCCCACCGGGTTGGGGTTTGGGTTATTTAAAAAAAAAAGGAAAAAAAAAGTTTTTTTCAAACCCTGGATAATTAGTTGCTACTTATTCAGAGAAAATATATCTCCAAAATATAAGGTGTTGCACACTTGGGGAGGGAGAGAATTATTGACATACATATGTACAGGGGTGCTACTTTTCCAGGGTAGCCTCGAAAATCCGTTTTTTTTTTATCAGCTTGAATTCTGAAATTCTGGGTTTGATTGAAATTTTCGAAAATCTTGAGTTCAACAAGAAAGTGCTTGCTAACTTAGGTCCAATTGAAAAAAAGGCAGGGGTGCTACTTCTCTGGAGCAGCCCTGAAAATCCGATGTTTGAACAGCGTAAATACCTACCAGAAGAACTTTATCTTAACACATTTTATGAAGAATCTGGTCTCACCATCTGTTCTAAGCACAATTACGTATCTGTAAACATTCTGGATTTTGGAGAATTTAATAGTTTTCCAGGATTTTGAGTTGAAGTCAGTAGCACCAGAGGTGCAGAATATGTCCGAATGCCCGAACATGGTTCGGGGGAAATTCAGGCAGTTCTGGGGAAATTTTTGCCCAAGTTTATTAAGAAAAAAACTCTACAAATCCAAATTGTTATTAGAAACAAATATTTTGGCTGGTGACAATATCATACCCTCCAAACATACTTGGATAATATAGAAGCACAAGTGCATGCCGAGCACAGCTAGTTTTAGTATTTTGCAGAAAATCTTTTCAAATAATTTAAATTTTTGGTAAATAAATTGATTTTTTCTTACTGTCGTTGCTTATGAAGTATTATTACAGTATTTAGGTAAACAATGAGACTGTCATTATGTTTTAAGTTAAAATTCAAACGATTAGGGGCACTTATTAGTTTGCAGATAATATTTGATGAAATTTTTGTGCGCAAAGTTTTTTTTTGTTTTATCCAACTATGCCTCCAAATTCTACGGAAATTAGGTGAAAATTACAGAATTACTGATGTATACAGCGGAAAACTACGGAACTATGCCAAAATACCAAGATTCCTTGGTAAATACCTGAAAGTTGGCTTTTCCTTGTGTTTTGATTATTATGCAAGAAAAACAACGTATTTGTAATAGGATCGGTGATTCTCACTAAAAATTGCGTTCTTGTTTAATCACATCAATGTTTCTGACTTAAAAAGTTAAGTTAAAGACAGAAGTGTTTTACTGTAGCTCAAAATTGGGAGTTTATAATTAATATTTTAAGACATTTTTGAGCTAAGGTGACATGTATATAAGAAGATATAAAGTCCATAAAAATTAAAACTTCTGGATTATTTGGTAATTATTGAACCTCACAGAAGTTCAGTAATTAAGAAAACTATATTTTATAATAAAAACTCATTGTACTTCAGTAGTAAAATAAACTGGAATGAAGGACATTTTTGGGTAAATTTTAATGAAAATATGGAGAAATTTTTTTGGGAATTTTTGGACAAAGTTAATAGTGTTCTTTGGGCAAATATTGGGCCCTGGAACATTTTCTGCACCTCTGAGTAGCACCCCAGATAAGGGGAGAGCTGCACTATTTTTTATCCAGTCCCACCATCGGTTTTAAGCGCTATTACATAGGCCTAGTTACATCATTCTGAAAAAAATTTTGGTACTTATGTATTATCCCGTCGACCTTTCAGCGGCCGTCTAATTCAGCGGCACAGTAATAGTGAAGTCAATGGGATTTGATGATGTTTTTGGATTAAGCGTCACAGTCGACGGGATAATACGTAAGAACCGAAATTTTTTGCTGTGATCCAGATGTAGTTGAAACTTTCCTGATCATTCTATCTCATAAACAGATTCAACTGTATTTTCTGTGTCTTCCTTTTGCTTCATTATATAGTATAATGTATTTTTTTTTTACTTTTGATTTTCTACATAGTTCTTATGAGCTCTGTTTCTGTATTAAATGACTTGTTGCATTCAGATTATGATGACCTTTCCTCTGTCATAACTGTTAATCCAAGTTCTATATGTATATTACTTGGTTTAATTGGGGCATTCATCTTGATTTCTTTTTTGGAGTTCATTACATATGTTTGTATCAATAAAAACTTTTTAAGATAAAAGTTATTTTGTGCTTGGTGTAAAGTGAATGATAATCAGTATCTAAATTATTTTATAAATGAAGTAGCTGTTTAAGTTTAACTCAATTTTAACTTTTTGCACTAGTTGGGAAAACATCATGAGTATGGGTACATTAGATTTTAAAATCTAACAATAGCAGCTATGCACTTAAATATTTAATTATGATTGCTTCCAGGGCAAAATGGATTGGGCTTCTAGCGAATGGAAGCAAGAACTTTCATCTTTTGCTTGTCAAAAGGTAAATGCATTGGAAGAAAAAGTTGAAAAATTTCAAAAGGAGCGTCAGCAATTAAATCTGCAAAATGATTGCTTGAAAATCGCTTTAGATAAAGAGAAGAGGAAAGTAAGTCATCAAAATAGTATTTTAAAAGTATAACCATATATGCCTACTCTCCTATTTTATTCGATAAACTCCTGTATCCCCTCCCCAATACCCAATAAACTCCCCGCCTTTAAGATTTTATATAAATCTCCTAAATTTCATCAAAAATCATAAAATTCCCTTAAAAAGGGGATTTGAACTAGAAATTACCAAATTTTGAAATCGTAATGATATTTTGCCATTCATAGTTATAAAATCGTCACCAGAATTGCTAACGACTTTCAATGCAACTTTTTCAAAAGTTTCAGGCATCTTAGGGCCACATTCAGGAACTTCAACACGGCGAAGAAGAAACCATATATACGGAAAGGGTAAGTAAAGATCTGCCATTTCCAAATGATTGTTTTCATCTGGTGTGCTCGTGGAGCCATCTGTGGACAAACCTTGCAAGTAATCATATACACTGATACTACAAATTTGTACAAACACAACATACCATTATTTTCGTAATATACTAATGTCGGGGAGTTACTGTTAAGCGGGGGGGAAATCACCATCCTCGCGATAAGTGCCAATTTTGCTTATCTCTAATCGATGGACGGATCGGTTGTTGTGAGTGATGACGCAATACCGACAGCCAAGTTGGAACTTCTGTACGCAGCCGCGGTAAAGCACAGACGCAGACGCAATGAAGACTGAAAGCGTTAAGCCATGATGGGAAGGCAGATGCCCGTGCAATATTAATACGTAAGACGATTCGAAACGTAAAGAATCTTGTGGTCTATTGCGCGTCCATTTCGCCTTTGTTGCCGGTCTTGAGGTAGGTGGATGTTATGTTTGTTGTTTAGTGGTCTTGAATGTAAACATATTATATTACTTTATCTTTCCATCTGTCTACTCTTGAATCTGTCAGTTTTCAATCTTGATCTATCTTGTTTAAAATTGCCTCGGTCGGCGGATCCTTACTTGTGAGTTTCGTAATTGCGACCTGCCATGCAGGGGCGGTTGAACACAAATTGATGGGTGTTAAAGATAGTTAGGGGGTGTGGGGTTCCCCCCCACTGTCCCATCAAATTTAACCCCTAAAAAAATTTTTTTTTTAAAAGGTTTTGCGTCGGTCGGAAGACCCTTGATTGGCAAGCAGTTTTTTCAATTGATAGGTACCTATTTTTTCTTGATCTTTTCTTCTGCCTATTCTTGAATCTGTCAGTCTTCAATCTTGATCTATCTTGTTTAAAATTGCCTCGATAGGCGGATCCTTACTAGCGAGTTTCGTAATTGCGGTATGCCATACAGGGGGGTTGAACACAAATCAATGGGTGTTAAAGATAGATAGGGGGGTGGGGTGTCTCCCCCCACTGTCCCATTAAATTTAATTCCTAAAAAAATTATAATCTATTACTTAAAAATGTTATTTTTTGCGATTCTGAAGATCAAACTTTGAAATCTTGTGTTTTGGCGAAATTTCGAAAAGTTGGCAATTCCCCCCCCCTTTATCAGTAATTTCCCTTAATGTCTGAGGACTTGTTTTGGTAATTAATAGCTGTTTTAGATTTTTTGGAACTATTTAACGGACCACAAAAAGTGTAAGAGTAATCGGAATACGGTTCGAATCTCGGAACAATATGGCGGATGAGAGCTGCCGAGTTTGAAATTTCTTGTCCACCACATTGTTCCGAGATTCGAACCATATTCCGATTGCTCTTACACTTTATGAGGTCCGTTAAATAGTTCCAAAAAATCTAAAACAGCTATTAATTCCCTATACAAGCCCTCTGACATTAATATATTGCGAAAGTAATGGAAATGTAGCGTTTGTACAAATTTGTAGTATCAACTATCAGTATATAATTACTTGTAAGGTTTGTCCACAGATGGCTCCACGAGCGCGCCAGATGAAATTGATCAATTTGGAAATGGCAGGTCTCTACTTGCTGTTTCCGTATTGTTTCGACCTCGTTTATTCTTCGTGTTTAAGTTTCTGAATACGGCCCTGAGTCTGGTTTCAGAATGTACATTTACCATACCTTAGTTTAAACCACATGTTCATCACAAGAATTAACGATTCTTGAGTAGAACAGGTTAATGATAAGACAAAATATAGAAAATAATCTTTTCCATCATTCAGTGAATCTGGAATTAGAGGTTGGATGTGTATTTTCTTTAATTTAACTTCTTAATTGTTAATTACAAAATCTATTGTCCTAAAGAAATGTTTGAAAGAGACTTGCTAAAGTGAAATGATCTTGTGAGTTGATGTAACTTGCATGATGTGTGACCCTTTCCATCTTTAGTTTCATAATAAAAGGTAACACAGTACCTAAACATCTTGTTTAACAACGGAAGAAGGGCTCAAGTCGTCCTCTTACCTCATATTTTTCCGTTATGAGGTTGAGGACTGTTTACTATTATGATGATCCCGCTTGTTCCACCAATTTTATTTCTAGGTCTATAGTAAGATTAAGATTACCTCTAAATGTGGAGGAGGTAGGATGTACATAACTACATAGAAATGATAAATATTAAATTAAGTTAATATATTTAACTTTGAATAATTCAGTTTTTGTTCCTTGAATTTTTTTTTGTTTGAAATCAAATAGATGTTCACATTTTTCTCTAAAATTCAGTTTCTTGCCCTTAGCACAATCTTTACTCTATAGTTTTTTCATGGAATTTACATGATCTTATTATTCATTTGATCCTTCAGGTTGACAAAGAAAAGCAAAATGTTGCAGAAATTCAACGAGAATTGCAAACATTATCTGAAGCATGCAAAGATATTGAAGACAGGCATCAAAAGTTACAAAATGAGATTCAAAACAGAGATTCAAGAATTGGTAGCTTAGAGGTTCTATTAGCACAGTATAAAAATGAAAATTGCAAGGTACTTTTTTGTGGATTTGCTTAACTCTTCCTACCTTAAATCTACTAAAATTATGTATGGTATGGAAATTTGGCAAACTAGAGATGCTAACCATTCCAGATTTTGTGGAAGTTCCGAAATTACAGATAAAAATTACCACACAAATTACTGACTTTTGAAGAAAATTTATTTAAATTTATGTTTTAAGCTTCAATGGCTTCAATCCTTTCAATACTTAACTTTTTTCTTAAAAGTGTAAATAAAAGCAATAATTGATGAGTATGGGGGAATCTTTAAACCTGTGTTGATTATGCAAGAAAGGCATATGTTCTTTTTTGCTTTGCTAATATGTTTTTTGTTTGTCAGTAACTGATCAGAATTGTGGAATAGTCATTCTTGTATTTTTATTTTCTTACTTCCATGAAGTAAGAAAACTACTAAGATCTACTACTTTCTAAGATCTTTCCCCTTTGCATCTTTTCAATCTTCTTTCTTCGTGTAGTAGTAATAATGGTAATGCAGCTTTAGATTTTGCAGTTCGTTTTTATTTCTGCTGCCTGATATTTTTTTATGAAACAGAAATCCATATTTCATGTTGCAGGATGGTGGTCTGGATAATTTCCAGACATCCCTCTTCTAATTTTTTTCGAAGTATTTGGGTTTTTGGGACTTTTCTACTGATTTTATTTTACCTGTAAGACGCAGTTGCTTTGAAAATTGGCACAGTTAGAAGCGCGAGTGGTGTTTTTTTTTTTTGCACTGGGGGCTTGATTGCAGAGAGGTGTCATCACAGGTTAGCATCCCTGGTAAATTTTAATGAAAGCTTAAATTAAAAACCTAGTGGTGGTAGTGATAGCAGCTTAAATTTAAAACTGATCTAGTGGAACTTGACCAGATCCATGAGGCCATGTAGAATTAAGACTCACGGGTAAAGTTCAAAACTTAAGAGATGGTTTACAAGCAGCAGCTTTTGAACGGGGCAAAGCAACTGTTTGTAATGTCGAAAACAGAAAAAAGTCCTAAAATTCTCTGTGTAGAATCTGGTCCTTCCGTTGGTTCATGGTGCTATAACGTAGTAGCTATGAGATTATCTATAGGGAAGTTACAGAAGCATCGTTCCATTCAAGTTGCTGCCACCCTTATTCTATATATTTTCTTCCCTGAGGAAAATAAAATAATACTTAAGAATTGTAGTGTACAAAATAACATGGCTTTACAATAACAATAAATTTATGTGCTGATATATATGTAGAGATATATTTACTTTTTACTTACTTTTTCATTTGTTTACTTTCAGCTGCAGCAACTTGTTAATGATGTTAAAGATTTAAGGCCCCTTCGAGAAGCAGCACTTGCTAAGAGAGAGCAAAAAGCACTGGTTAACAAAGATAGTAATGAAAGTATTTCATCAGGTTTGTTCTCATTTTAGCATAGCTCAAAGAGCTAAATTTTCTTTTTAATAAAACTGTAAATGTTTCATTTATATTAAATCATAATTTTGGCATTGAATTATTTTTTAATTTTAGAAGAAAATGAAATAATTGCTTCTTTGAAAGAAAAAGTAGCTGAAAAAGAAGCTTTGATTGAGGAGTTACAGAAAAAGGTATTAAAAATTGGAAACCTGGTTGCATTGTTGAATCATCCATTCAATTTTTCTCTTTTATTATCTCGGTTAATGTAACTAATTTTTCAGCTGAGTGGCACACCCTCAAATGAAATCTCACTTCAAGGAGCCTTTCCCTTCAAAACTCCAGTAAAGAAAATAATATCCACTTCTGTTCCTGGTAAGCTTTCTTTTGCTATAATAAATCTGTGTTTTTTTTTTCTATTGGAAGATTTTTTAGGTCAGTTTTGTATTCTAAACTTGGTTATTTTGTTAGATTCACCTGCAGTTAACAACAAGAACTCTGCAAGTGTCTGGGATGTATTTGGATCTACTCCAGCCAGAGAAAATAAGGACACTGCTCTTAGACAGAATGCAGATTCCATGGGATTGGATACTAGAGATGAAAAGGTTAAATAAATTTTTGTTTTTGCTAGATAAAAAGAGTTATGCTTTTTCCCCATTTATCATTTTTCTTATTTTAGCTATCAATCTAATTTCAAAGCAAAATTTCTGAATTTCTTTGCAAGATTTTGTACATGTTCTTTACTTTGCTCTGGGATGATAGTGTTAATGTAGTCTTTTGTATAAGCATTTTAAAATATAACTAATTCTAAACCACTCAATTAACTCAACCCTTTTAAAATGATTTGAATGTTGTAACCAGTGTGAAGTACTGTAATTCTATTGTAACTTTTAATTTTTTTACAGCTGGTGTCTTTGCAGACACGTTTGAAACAATTATGCCAAGAACTGGAATGTCAAAGGCATAACTTTGAAGCTAGTAAAACTGCCATGGAACTGAAGTTCAAAGACAAGGAAAATATAATGAAGAGTGAATTAAAGTATCAAACTCAAGGTGCCTAAAAGGATTTATTTGTTCATGTTTCCTTTAGTGTAATGTATAAGTCACATCTGTATTTTAATAGTTTTTATATTTATTTCATAAAATACCCATTAATTATCACAACAAAAAAAACCCTTTAATTCGTAAACAAAACATTAATTCATCCTTAAACATTTGAATAGTATTGTGATAGTTTAAAATTTATTATATGAAAAGCATTTAAAGTATCAGAAAACAATAGAACATGGATGTGTACTGAGTACCCTTTTCATCTCTAATCTATGTTCCTCTACTATCCAACCTATCCATTGTGTGATTTTTACTTAAAGCAAAGTGATAAAAATTAGTTATTATTTGTAACAACTAAATTTTATGTTTTATCCTTTAGTCAATGCTGATTTAGACAAAGAACTGAAGGAAACCAAAAACAAATTTCAACAAGAACTTACCCAGGCTGGTAAAAAAATTGATGTTTTGAATTTACAATTAAAGAAAGCTGAGCAAGCAAAAGAGTAAGTTTTTTTTCTTTGGAAATAATTTATTAAATATGCGATACAATTTATTCATAATCAATGGTTTTAAAACTTGGGTAACACCAAAATAGTAAGAGTTTTTCTTTGGGGTGGACAAAAATGTTTCAGTTGTATTAAATAAATTCAAATAAAAATTAATACAGGCCACAGATCCAAATGTAGGAATAGTTTTTTTATGTTTTACCCTTAATGTTTCAATTAAGGGATCATAAATTTAAAGGAGGTAAATAAAGTATTCTGTGCAATTTACTTGATATGCCCAATTGAGATTTTTAAATTTAAGTTAATTATGTTTTAAGTTGAAGATATATTTATGAAACTTAATGTTTTATATAAATCCATATAAGAACATACAATAGAATCTAAATTATCAGAATTAATGTGGACTAAACTAAGGTAACTATCTAAAGTAACTGAAAAACTTGGTTAATGGAAAAAATAATTATATGTTAATCATGTAGGTTTAAATGTGTGTTTTTACAAATAACAAAGTTATAAAGATGTGCAGCTAAAGTCATTTCTTAAAAAATCCCTAAATGTGTTTTGTTTTGCTTAGGCATTTTTCTACAGCAATATTTTGCCATTTTTTAAAGGGTAACAGGATTCTAAAAGTATTTAATTTCTTGGTTGAAGCAGAAACATTAGTGATCTATCTGATCAAGGCTTGAATAAACAAGGTTTTACTGTATCAAAATTTTATACTTAAGTACAGCCTTGGAAAAAACACATTACAGCAGAGATTGTGGGAGAATGGTTGGAGGATACTTTCAACTCCTTTTTTCATGAATTAATGAATTTTCAAAATTTATAGTTGACCATTTTTAATAACAAACTAATCTTTTACCTTTTGATTTTTATGTTTGAAATCTAGTTTTCAATCAAAAGTTTGATTATTTATTCTATGACATTTCCATACATTAATATTCCATATTAATATCAAGTATCCTTAAAAGAAGAAATATATAAGAACTGTAACAAATTAGTTACTATTTCAGGCATCTTGAAAATGATTTTAAAAGTGTGGAATCAAAAATCAGTTCTTTTGAAATGCTTTTGAAAGCCAAAGAAGAAGAACTAAAAGATTTGCAAAAAGTGAAAAATGCTTGTGAAGTAGCCCAGCAATCACTGCAAACTTTAAAATCAAAACTGCCTGAGTTGGAGCGCAACATTAAGTCTCTTGAAGCTGAAAAGTCATCATATGCTGAAAAAAATAAAGCTATCCTATTACAACTTGATGGGAGTAACAATCTTGTGCAAGAAAAAGAAATGGAAGTTTCTAGACTTAGGAAAGAATGCCAGATCCTAACTACTAATTCCAAAGCATCACAGGTACTCTAAGTTGATGAATCTCATAATTTTTACCTGCCTAATACCTTGTTAAATTGTAAATTTCAGCAGAACTTTGACTATTAAACTGTACTCCAAGAGTTAGCTAGTGTTATCACTCAATTTTACTTCTGTTACTTTTTTCCCAATTCTCCATTTAAACTTTGTTGAACAGATTTTATGTGTAATATATTTTCCTTTTTATTAGAAATACAATTATTTTACTTGGATTTTTTATTTCACGATTTTTTAACATTGAATTTAAGAGACCAAAAGAAAACTTCAAATTATCCATAATTTCAAATGGACAATTCCAACATTTTTTTATTATTTTGTTTGATAAAGATGGTCAAAAAAGAAATTTTGTAGCAGAAATTTTTTGATTCTGATGCTTAATTATTTTTTATTCAATTTCAAAGTTTGTCTTTTATAAAGGGCGTGAAAACGGCTACTACGTCATAAACAGTTGTGTGACATCAGTTGGTACAAAAACACTAGTAAGAGCCAATCCAAAACATTCCTGATTGGCTGTTACTAGTTTGTTTGTATCAAGTTACGTCATGAGTGTTTCGAGGTCAACTCAAATTTAGCTCTTTTTATCCTCAAGTATCTAATTAAATAATTTTTTAGAAAACTTTTAATGTTGATTTTTAAAATTAGAACCGTTTATTTTACAGGAAAAAGGGCTTTATTTCTATTTTTAAAAAAATATGGGAATTGTTCATTGAAAATTTTCCAGTTATCTAAGTTATTGTACAATAAAGTGTTAAGGGTTTTTTTTTATTTTTGTTTCTTAAAATACGAATTCACAGGTCTGCAACGAAAAAGCTGTTTGAGTAATTTCATCGATTTCCTATGTATTTTGGTGTGCTGATTATGGGAAAAATAATGAAAAAATCCTACACATCAGGATTTTTCATAAAACGCATATTTATTTTCAATTTTGGCCTATTTTCCCCAATTTTAGGTGTGTTTTTATCCGAGAGTTTTCAATGAAATTTTTAGTTAAAGCTATTTTTATATCGTTCATATCAAGGGCTTTAAGATGCATATTTCCATAAGTCCCTAACTGTCAAAGAAATCCCCAGAGAAGAGTTTAATGTGAGCAGCATTGCGCTGGCGTCTCAGCTCGCCTCACTTCGACCAGACTCCGTGTATTTCTATGGGAGAAAATGCAGTAGTACAAGAGTGCGGGATTCTTTTCTTCGCTAGATTTTCATGAACCAATGATGGATTATATTTTAATGAGCTGCTAAAGAAAACTACAGGAGTTGTTTTTATCATGAAAAATATGTAATGAAAATAAATTTCTGTGAGAAATTTTCATTTATATTGAAATTGTATTTTCTTACATATTTAGCTAAATTGTAAAAATAACAAGACGTCCTAAAAATAAGTGGTGGTCATTTTCGGATTTAGCACACCAAAAACCATCAGGAACACAATTTCTATTAGAAATTTGAATAAAAAAATTATTTTTTAAAATTTAATTTAACTTTTATTGAGATATTGCCCTTTTTACATGAATTGTAAGCAAGCATGATCTTTTAGGACAAAACAAAGTTCATTTTTAGATTCAGCGTACCAAAATAGATAGGAAAATATGTTTTAAGGGATATTCTGAATTAAATAATTGGTTTTATTAGTCTATATTCATTAATTTGGAGGTATTTCCCTTATTAACATAAACCATTTCCCTTATAAAGTTGTTTAAAAACCTGACGTGTAGGAGAAAAATGTAGGTCATATTCGGATTCAGCGCACCAAATATTATCAAAATCAGTTGAAATATCCAAAACAGTTTTTAGAAAGTATTTTTTTGCAGACCTATTTATACTTTTTGGACATATAAAAATTAAGTTTTAAGCTAACTTGTGCCTTAATGTATCTGAAAGCAGACCTAAATATGTGTTTTGATTTTCAGGATCAAGTTAAGATGCTGAATGAAAAGCTCTTGGATTTACAAAATGAGTTTTCTTCCCTCCAAAGTCAGCTTAAAGAAACTTTATCCAATGAATCCTCCCTAAAAGAGCAGGTACAGCATATGGTGAAAGAGAAAAATGAACTTTCCTGTGAAGTGTTGGCTAAAACTAATGCCCTTCAAACTGTTCAAATACAGATTGATGAGCAAATTCACAAGAGCTTGTCATTAGAAAAAGACATGGAAAACAAATCCATAGAATGCATAGAGCTGAGCAAGAAAATGGAAGAATCTGAAAACGCTTTTAAGGTATTAATAAAAGTTCCATTACTTCTTTAACTATATTTGGCTGTAATGTTTCTTGACTCTATGACATGAAAGACAATCATTAGGGTTCAAACAAAGGGCATGTTTAGAGTAAGTACTTCTGAGGATTGGCTCATTTATTTTGTTTAAATGCCCTTTTTACATAAAGATTTTGGGAAAAAATTGGAAGAATTTTGAATGAAAAGTGTGTAAGATTCTTTTTATGGATGTTGGATTTTGGCTAGATGTCAGAGGTTCATCTAGAACAGGGATAGCCAATCTACACACACATGTCGCAGTGTGGCATGGCACATACTTGCCAACTATTACGGAATGTCCGTAATCGTTACGGAAATTCGGTTGGTACTGCGGAATTACGGATGAAGCTTAAATTTTATGGAATTCCGAAAATTTTCGAAGAAAAAATAATTATTACGCTTTCTTCCGGACGTTTGCCTGTAAAGTTGGCATTTCGACGTAGTGGACGCAAGCAGAAAAAACAACTTGACAGACGGTTCGCAATCGCGTTTTTCTTACTTTGGGTCAATATCCTAGGCTTTAAATGCTTGTTTTGGGAGAAAGTGTTCACTTTTTGCAGTTCAAATGTGTCCAATATTTAGCTGGCAAATTAAAAAAAAATATATAAGAGGAATTTCTTGTTGTTTGCAAGAAGGCAAATAGAAATTTATGGTTTGAACTTAAGAGTTCAAACAAAGAATTACAAGGTGTGCAGATAATAGGGTGTGAAAAGTTAAAGGAAATGTTATTTAAGCATTATTTAATTTTTTATAATAAGTATAAATTATAAGTGGACCTTCATACCCAATCAACACTGAGGCACAATTACCTCTTATAGGTAATTTTAAAATAAATTAAAAGTCATATATGTAATTTAAATTTTTGACCCCTTTTCAGTCAAGAAAACATTTCAATGTAGAGAAAATAATTTTGATATAGGCGAATGATTTGGTAATTAGTAAATGATTTGGTATAATTGTTTCCTCATAATGTCCTCGCTGCATGGAAATTTTGTTTAGATAGTTTACTTTTTCGTCTTTATAGTAAAATCATTTACTTTGCTTTCACAAATGAATGAAAATATAGTCAATTTAATTATGCTGTAGTCTATTCTGTAATTTGCCTGTCTTTAATTAAATTGTAATTCCGTGTCTATTCTGTAAGTTGCCTTTTGTATGAATTTGTGCTTTGCACGTTCATTTTATTGAAATATCGAGTTTCCTCTTTTTTGCATTTTGTCAATCACATCCCTGAAATTAAAGCATTTGTGTTTATTTTCAATTTAATTACAAATTTCTTTGATTCATGAATTTTTTTGATACTCTACTATAATTCCACATTTAATATACTTTTTTTACGCCTTTTATATAACTGAATCATTAGTTCAAATTGTATTTTTGAGGAATGAGTCGCGGAAAATATTACTGATGACAGTTTTCAAAAGTTGGCAAGTATGCATGGCAAAGTTAAAACAGTGTCATGTGAAAGCATTGAAAAATTTGAAAAAACTTTAAAACGTATGGGAGTACTCTTCAGTATCTTTTATATCTAAATATTACCCACAGTGCAAGAAAAAGTGTGTCGTATGTAATAAACAAGTCAAAGTTATGAAAACTATAAAATTTTAGCTAATCAACTAACTATGGCTAATAAAGATGAAGAAACTGTTCAATATTATAAAATCGTCCAAAATTATTAAGTAGAAAACTATTTTGGTAATTTTATTTTATAAATTGTTATATATAACATGGATTGGGTAGTGTTAAGACTAGTGAAATAGTTACTAGTACAGGTGTTGATCCAGGTTTTATTTTTTGGGGCCCATTTTCGTGAAAAGGAAATTGTTTTTGTGAAAAACAAGTCAAATTATATTTTAGTTTTTCAAATTATCATAAAAACCATATTTTTGATTTGAAACAAGCAAGATTTTGTGAATGTTTTCTTGAAAATCATTAGATTGATATCTTTTATAAATAGTTAAATGTTAATATTGTCCCATTAAATGTCTATTTTATACTTATTTCCTCTACTGAATATTATTTGCACTCCCATATATATTTCTTGGAAACTCCCTAAAAACATACTTATTTACCTTTTTGTTATTTTCTCTTTCAGATTCAAATAAATGCTTTGGAAGAAAAAATGTTGTCTTCCCAAAATGAATTTTCTTCTCTTTGCACTCAGTACCAAGATTCTCTTTCTAGTAATTCCATTCTACAAGAACAGATTAATAGCTTGATGATGGAGAAAAATGATCTTGGTACTCAAGTTGAAACTTTAAATAAAGCAGCGCATGGTTTGAAATCCCATATGGATCTACTACATGGCGAGAAATTATCTTTAAAGGAGGAAATAGAGAATAAAAACAAAGAACATCAAAAGTTAAGTGAGGAACTGGCAGATTTGGAAAAATCCCAAGCGGTAATTGTTTATTTATTAGCCTGAAGTAACTGCTATTTATGTATGTACTCAATTTAATTTTTGTTTCACTTATTTATTTTGAGTTTTGAAGTTGTCTCCTAAATAAACTTAAAATTTGAATGATAATATTGGTGAATTTTTCCATAATTTGTTTGATATTATAAAACCTTTGCCTAATTGAGAAATCTGCTTAGTTGGTATAAAGTATCTTAGTCTCACTGTATTTCATAATAATTTTTTATTGGTTAAATTTTGTGTAGTAAATTATTAACATTTGGGAATACAGTTGTCGAAAAATTAGGAAGTTGTTCATCCTTCAATTTTTCTTCTAATAATTTGAAAAGTCCTTGAAAAGCATGAATTTTTTTCTTCATCACTAGCATGTTTTGAACAATACTGAAATCACTTCTCAGATAAATTAATTTTATCGAGTTTTTCTTCTATAATTAGATTTTGCTTTTTATAATTAAGAAAACAGCCACTGACACCCAAACTGAATCTGCAATTTTGCTCAAAAGCAGTAATGGCGGTCAAAAGAGCTTCAAAGGAATGGAATGATGTGGAGCAGAGCAATGGTCTTTTTTCTCGATTTTGCATGGTCCCGCTCTGCAATCGTGAATAGGGACTTTTAAACTTAGCTCAGATATTAAATGATAATAAATTATCTTTGAGTGAAAAAAGTATATAAACTAATCAAACTTGTGTTTAGATATAGTAATTTTAAATTTTGGACTTTTTTTAGGATCAACTGAAAATTATGTATGATGAAATGTTAGCTGTTCAAAGTGAATACACTTTGCTTCAAACACAGCTCCAAAACTCAGTATCCACTGAAGCATCTTTTACAGAAAAGATAAGACTCTTAGAAAATGAAAATAATGTTCTTTCTGAACAAGTTACAAATCTAAACAATTCTATTCAAAGACTTCAATGTGAGATAGATGAACTGAATAAAAATAATCATTCTTTGAAGATAGATTTGGAGAGCAAAGTCAAAGAATGTACTGAGTTAGCTGAGAAACTAGAGGTGACAGAAAAAGAACAATGTGAGATAGATGAACTGAATAAAAATAATCATTCTTTGAAGATAGATTTGGAGAGCAAAGTCAAAGAATGTACTGAGTTAGCTGAGAAACTAGAGGTGACAGAAAAAGAACTTAAGGTATTTATTAACTAAAATTATAAACTAAAATATAAAAAATTATCTTACCTTTAACCCTGTAATTTTAACCTTCACTAATTCCTTTAAATTAAAAGGTAAACATATAGAATTTATTGTGTAAAAGTCTAGCTCAAATTTTCTAAAATTTCTCTTTAGATCTTATTCCTGAGTATAATACCACACAATTGGTCCAAATAATGCTTTGTTATATAAATGTTGATCTATTGTGAAATGTGAATCTATTCCTGCAGGTTGCAATTCAAGATTTGGAAGAAAAGTTGATGGCTACTCAATCAGAATGCAGTAACCTTCAAAAGAATCTTGCCAATGTGACAGAGCAAAAATTAATGCTTGAGAATAGAGTAGAACTTGTGGAGAAAAAGAAAAACGAACTAAATGACAACTTAGTTGCAGAAATCAACAAAACTAGAGTTTTAGAATGCAGCATTCAAGAACTAAAGAAGTCCGTAGCTTTTCTAGAAAAAGAATCTGCCCTTAAATCTTCATCTTTTAATGAATTTTCTGACCAGATTCAAAAATCCAAGGAGGAATATGAGGTAATATAAGTGTTCTGCTTTTATTGTCTAGTGCAGCAGTTCTTTAAAGGTCCCCATTCACAGATGCATTGCACAGCAACATTCGATGAAAATTGAAAACATAGGTTTTTTTGAGTGAGTAACATCAAGCAGAGTGGCTGGAATGATGCTCTAAATTCCAAATATATAAGGGTAGTCCCAGAGAAGTACTTGACCTAACAAAGAAAAACTAAAAATTTTGGAAAAGTATCCTTATTTATCTACACAGTCTCCTTTAGCCGTATATCTATATACCTCTCCCAGCAAAGTTTCATATGTTTTGTGACCTGTTTTTAGAATGAATTTTAACATTCTCAATGAATTATTCATTCTCTTTTCCCATTTAACCATAATTTAAGGAGAAACAAGAAATAACCTGTGAGTAAATCTGATGAGTATACACAAGGCTCGTACGCCCCCTGAAATTCCTGATAAACTCCTAAAATTTGCCTTAATTTTCTAAGGGCCCTTAAAACTCTTGGAAATTAAGTTTTTTTCTCCTGAATTTTCCCTAAAACTCCTGAAATTTATCTATCCAAGAGCAAAAGGAAGTTTAAATAATATTGTGAAAGTTATTGTTTTTTAAATCAGTAAAATATTGATGAAAGATAAAATTCTAACCTTTTTTACACTGCTTTGTTCAATAATTCATTCTGCTCGTGATATTTAAAGTAGTAAGGTTGATAATTGTTCACGTTACCTCCTAATTTTTTTTGTAATTTACTCCTTAATGACTCCTGAATTTTACTATCTTAGATAGAGTATGAACCCTGTATGCAGTATGTTTGGAAGCAATTTAAACATTATGGGTGCCACTCTTCTGTCCTGGGTTTAATATGAAACGCAAAATCAGTTGACCAATTGGCAGCGATTTGTACTACATTTTAGTACTTCTCACATTTTGCCTGGAAATGATTAAAAAAGGTAGTTCAAAATTCAGTCTTGCAATTTTTGAAGAGTGGCACCCATGTTAAACATTGATTCAATGGACGCTGCTTTTGGTCAGTCAGTTATGGCAGCCATCTTGCACAAAACTTTCCCTTGTTCAAATTTTCTATTAAAAATTTGTATGCTGCATTTTGAAATGCCTACCATGTCTGCTAGGTTTATACCCTTTTGTATATTTTTTCACCATTTCCAAGGTTTCCACCACATTTGGTCGCCCACTGAGATGTTCTACCTGTTTTGCCCTGTTGAATGTCTGTCACCCAGTATTTCATGGTTGTAAGCCAGTGGTTCCCAAAGTGGGTTCCACGAAAAAATTTAGGGGTTCCGCGTGACAAATTTTATTTCCTTAAAGAAAATAAGAATGCTGTTTTTTGAATATTAAGTTCATCAAAAAATGCAAATCCTACCAAAAATATGTATTAAATTCTTAAAAATGTTTGTCCGAAATTCAGATTAGGTGTACCAAAATGAGTTAAAATCCTCTTTTTATAGTCAAATTTCCAAAACTTTTCTGGGGGAAGACCCCCAAACCCCCCTGATAGTTCTTGAAACTCGCTTAATCACAACGTTTTTAACATTAAGTTTGCTTGTTTCCTTTAATATCAGATATTAAATTGGGAAAAGTAGTTGATTAAAAAATATTCAGGGTTCTGCGATCATTGGCAACAAATTGGGGGGGAGGGCACGAGCAAAATAGTTTGGGAACTACTGTTGTAAGCAAATAGGCAGGCGGAGTTCCCCGGACTTAAAATCTAGCTTTGCTTTAATATTGGTAGTAGTTAAGCCCTTCTAATGTAAGAACTGAATCAAGCAATGGTGACCAATTTTATCCATCTTCAAAATTTCAGTGAAATTGTTTCTATAAAAGCCAACAATGGAATTTCTTTGTATGAAAATAATGAATTTCAATGGTTTCAGGTAAAGTATAAAGACATTGAGTTACACCTTTTGAACTCAAAAAAAGATAACAAAGCTTTGGAAGCCAGGTGCCTAGAATATTCATTACATGAAGAACACCTAAAAGAAAAGGTTGCCGGGTTAGAAAAAGTAGAACATCAATTGAGGGAGTCTCTAGAAAAGGCTAATCAGGAGATAAAACGATTTGAGTGTAAATCTGAAGATATGACTGAAATTACCTCTTCACTGAAAGAAGATATATCTTCAAAGTCTTCTCAAATAAATGAACTAGTCAGCTTGTTAGAATCATCCAAGGAAGAATTTGAGGTATGTCTTTTTTTGTAATCAATTCATTGTAAAATTTAATATTGATATCTGTCCAATAGTTGATGTTTGAGCTTAAATCTAAGAGTAAAAGACAAATGGTCTTTTTTAACTATTTCTTCAATCTCTCTATTTTTTTTTTAAAAAAAAAGTAACCACCGCTGTCGTCACTGTTTCAGAAATTTTTATTTTTGAACTCTTTGACCTCTCACAATGCAAAAACTACTTGACAGAAAGTTATGAAATTTGATAAGTTGTTAGAGGAATGTTTCTCAAATAAAAAGCTAATTGATGTGATTATTAGTTCTGGGGTATTTTTAAGGTCAAAGTTGAAAAACTATTAGCAGCAGAACTTTGATTTTTTGCAACCTCATACTCTGATGTCTGGAGATGTGCACTACGTTGCCCTTTTTTCGAATTAAGTTTGGAGTAATTAATTTTTAAGTTTTCGAAAATTTTGTCACTTTTTCAGTTTTTCCGATCTAAAAGAAAAACTAATCACAATATTAATATGATTTTTTAACCACCTATGCTTTTATTTTTTAGAAAAAGGTTGGCGTTTAATTCTTTAAAAAATTCGAGTTAGTTTTGGAATTATTAAGCATTAAAATTTCATTTTTTCATAGCTTTACTAGGTCTTCATCAAACTTATTTAATGTTTAATGAAAATTTTTAATTTTTTTTTTTTTTTTAAATATGGCTTTATTGGAATTAATATTAATCCATTGAAAATGGCAAATACATACAGAAAAAGAGTCTGGGTTAACACATAAAGGAATACAAGAGAAAACATGAACAGTCTCAAGCAGGAACATTATGCTGGAGTTCAAAGAGATGAGTCCTGGCTTCCCAGTACAGTTGACACTGGTCGCCCCTCAGTTGGGCATCTTTGTTTAGTCCTTTACATGAAATAAGATGGGCTGCATTCAGAGTTCAGAAGCTGCATTCAGATTAATTTTATTTGTGACGGTTCACTTAGATTGTCGCTCTTGTTCTTGTTGCTTTTAGAGACATTTGCTAACTCTGATGGAGCTGCTTGGTCTTCTTCTTCCGTTTTTTTTTCTCTGGATTTTTGAGAAGAGGATGATTTTTTCTGATTTTAGATTGTCTCTTAGTTTGTTAGCGATTGTTAGTAGACTTCCTTTTTTTTTTTAATTACTAAAGAAATAAATATAATTTGCGGATGAGGGGTGGAGGAATTTTTTTTGGAAGTTGCTTGTTTTTCTGATTAATATTAGCTCATTGTTTTAAGAGTTAATTAGATTGAATGCATTTTTAAGTTCATGTGGTTATTATATTATGTATTTGAGGGAGGATAGTTTAGGTATTCTGAAAAAATTAAATTTGTTGAACAGGTGTTTTGGGAAAATATTTCTAATAAATTACTTATAAGAGAAATAAAATATTTTAGATTGGATAAGGGTTGTCATTAGAGTTGGTAAATGCAACAAGCTGCTATCAAGAGCAACAAGCAAATCTATCAAGAGCTGCGTAGCAGTTATGAGGGTTGGGGAGCGATAGCGAGCAGGGGACCAAGCCCCCTAGGGAACTAAAAAAAGCTTTCAAAAATAGAACTTGAGCTTTTTCATGGAGAGATATTCTTAAGTCAAAGACTTGCTTATCAAATAAAGTCATATATTAATGGCTCAAATTACAACTGTTAAGTAGAAAAATTGAAAGAAATTTTATTGAAAACCTTGAATTTGGCTAAAGTCTTAATTTAAATTTAATGAAGTTATGCTACTTGTATGTCCTTTTTAATCATTTTGCTCACGAAGGTAAATTAAAAAAATATAATAACCTCATAAAGATTTTTATCTTTTTTATAAAAAGAAATAAGAAATTTCTTTACAAGGTATTCTTTATACAAATAGGACCTTTTAGTTTTTCTTTAAATTGGAAGTTTTAATTTTTTCTCATTTAAATTTCTGAATAATTTTATACTTTTTGAGCTTTGGCCTTTAGGTTAATTTTTACCACGGCACCTATTTATCAATAAAAAATTTCCTAATTTTGTTTTTTAAGAATCAAATGGCATCTAACTACAGTTTTCACTAAAATAATTTCTTTTTCACAAAAATGCACCCTAAAAATTAAACCTGGATCAACACCTGTTACAGCCAGTGCGTCTGGTTATTTCTCAAATCTTGTCTTCCTTATTACTTTTTGGGCTCTCGCTCAGTCTCAGAATTGGCCAAAGCCTTTCTTAAGAAAAAATTGGTTTAGTTTTCTCCATAGCTTCGTGCTAACTGCAGTCTTTCTTATTTTAATGTATAAATTTAAAGTAAACCATCTGTAAATTAAATGTATGATTCTACCAATTCATACCAATTTTTAGAAAAGATTTTTTCAGTTGATCTTTTTTATTAAGTTTATTTAATAATATATGGTATGAATTGAAGGAAATTTAAAGTATAATTTGTTTTTCAATGTTGGAAGATTTGGCTTTAATCCTAAGAAGGTTTAAATTTTTTTTAAAAGGTCCATTTAAAAATGTAATCAGTTCTTTGCTTTAAGTTTTTTTAAAAGTAAACTTTAAATTATTATTATCTTGTAAACATGCTTTTGTTTGTCAAGCTATTGAGAATATATTATCTACTTTAAGAGACTATAAATTGAAAATTTCTGACTAAATTATAATTCTATAATGCAAAGTATCAAACCTTAAATAAGAGTAAAAGGTAGGAATTAAATTCAGAAGTAAGCATTTCTCACACAATAAACACATTAATAAAATCTTTATCTTTTTTAATCTTTTCCTTTTAATTTGTTTTGAATCTCAACTTTTGGATTTAATTTTTTTCTTACATTTTTTGAAATTGCATTATAATGAGAATCCTAAATATTATGTAAAGTTAGTTCATTTTAAGTGTTATGAAAATAATAAAATCTGCCACATTTAAGTGTAATTGGCACAAAAACTCTTAACCATTCTATGAATATGAAATTTGGCTGCTACATAAATGGTTTAACATGCTACAAATTTTGAGTTTAGCTGCTACAAAAATGCTTTACCCTGCTACAAATTTTAAGTTTTGCTGCTACAAAAACTGCTATGAAATGCTTGAAATAGTGCAACATCCCTGATTAGCCTTCATTTAAATTTTTTTAATAAATAATTTTTTCACAAAAAAGTAACACCTAGACTAACTTAACACCTGAAACCCTTCAAAATGAATGGCAACATCCTCAAAGACATTGGAAGATAAATTTCTTAATGATATATACAGAATTTATCAGAGAAAGCAATAAAAAATGTAATTCTTGATTGAAACTATATTTATTAATGGGCTTTAAAATGAGATTTTAACTTTTATGCATTAATTTCATTTACTTTTTTAATACTCATTAAGCAGTTCAGTTTTTGTAAGTTTCCAAGACTTGTTCATTGCACATTTTTTTTTATCTATATAAAGTTTGTGTAACATTAAATCTTAAAATTTTAGGGAAATTTTCATTTTTAGTTTGGGGGAAATGTTGGGAGGAAAAACATTTTCTGCACCTCTTTTCTATTAAGATACAATTGTAGCTACTGAGAGACGTTATAAAGTAACTTGAAGTTTCCCAAATTCTTTTATAGCTGAAAATGCAACAGTTAGAAAATAAATGGTCAAGTCTACAAAATGACTATTCAACTCTTCAAGAAGATCATAAAGAGTGTGTTACCTCTGCCTTGACTTTGAAAGAAAAACTACAATCTAAAGAAGAAGAAATAGCCAAAGTAGAGGAGCAATTGGAGGAAGAACGCTTTAGAAGCAACAACCTTGATGCTAACATAGGAAAACTGACCCAAGCCATTTCAGATTTAGAAAAAGAAGTTATAATGAAGTCTGACCAGCTTGATGAAGCTAACAATCAGTTAGATTCTTTAAAAAGTCAATTTGAGGTACTTGTACAGCAATTTCATTTTTAAAAATATAAACTAAAGAAGTGTTTAAATCGCCGAAAGATAATCCTTATTTCAGCATAGGTGATCAATAGCAAGCTAGGGCTAAGGCTACTAGTCATGGAAATATTTTCATTCTTTTTTTTAGGCCAATATTCATATTTTTAAAAAGGCAATTCCTATGATTAATTTTACTGATAGTCCATAGTATCAAGTCTAAAAAAATAATAAAAGTGAATAAAAAAAAAGATAACAATTGTTAGGTAAATTTAGAAAATATAACTAATAAAAGGGATAATGTTTAAAAAAAACTGGACTGTAATCAGGGTATGGATGTGCAAGATATTTTGGGAGTTGTTTAGAATAAAAAGTAAGGGTCTGTAAAAAAAAAGGCTGTATTATATTAGAAATAACACAAAAAAAAGTTAAAAATATCCTTCTTAGCCACTTCTCTAAGCATTACTTTACTATTATGATTTTCTGCTGGCTGTACAAGCTTTCTGTCTTTGTTGACTAAGTAACTAAACTATTCACTTGGGTAAGTAACTGTCAAACTAAAAGTTAGAAATGTTTAATGAAAATAATGCAAACCCCTTTTGTTTCAGTCTAAGCTTCAAGATATTGAGCTTTTGAACTTAAAAAAAGATAAAGCTTTAGAAGACAGGTGCCAAGAATATTCATTAAATGAAGAACACTTGAGAGAAAAGATTTCTGGATTAGAAAAAGTTGAACATCAATTAAGAGAATCTTTAGAAAAAGCTGATCAGGAGATAAAGCAATTTGAGTTAAAATCTGAAGAGTTGACCAATATGACCAATTTACTGAAAGAAGAACTTTCTACAAAGGCTTCTCAAGTAAATGAACTAGTCGAGTTGCTAGAATCATCCAAGGAAGAATTTGAGGTATGTCTTTTCCTTTTTTTTTTTTTTTTTTTTGGTAGTCAATGCTTAGAACAGTGTGGTCCAACCCGTGGCACGCGGGCTACAAGTGGCACTCGAAGAAATATTCGTGGCACTTGGCCTCAAAATTAAATTCGTATTCTAACTATATAGAACAGTGTGGTCCAACCCACGGCCCGCATGCGGCCCTCGAAGAGATTTTTCAGGTCACTCGACCACAAAATTAAAAGCTTATTCAAACTTCATAGAATATAATCCACATATCACTTTTTATTATAGAAATCAGCTAAAAATCTGCTTTTTTAGGTCTAATTAACCCCTGAACCCCCTTAGGAGTTTTCTTGACTTAAAATTTAAAAGGGACATTAAAACCCCATCATTAGTTTATAAGGCAATAGTTTATAAATTATATTTTATCTTCACTTATGGCTATACCGTTTAAATAACTTATTAGTTTCTTTTAAAAAGTACACATCAAATTGAAAAGGAGTTATAAAATCAGTAGATGCCGTGAGTTGTAATTAAAGTTTAATCTATAAGTATTATTTCATAAATGTTCATTACAGGGCGACAGTTGTTTTATATGTCTATCTATGTGTTTACAACTCAGTTTTGAATTTTTTTCTAATCTCTTGAGAAAAAAAAAACACCCAACCTATTCTAACCTTTTTTTACCAGTAAACTTAAAAAACACTTCTTGCTCTTTCATTTTCAAAACATTGTGAATGGCCTAATTTCTAAGAAAGGTTTTCTCTTTACTTTGGATTAATTATTCTTTTAACATATTTTCAATTCGATTAAGCAAGAAATATTTTTTATTTAAATTAAATTTAATAAATATGAACATCAAGAAAAATAGTTTTTAAAATATCACACCAACTATATCACTTGCATACATAAGAATAGTTTTAATGACCCAGCCAATATTTTTGCATTGCCTATTTAAAGTGAGAAAATCCTTAAATGAAACCAATCTAATCATAGTCGAAATAAATGTTCCAGTGTTGAAATAAGCTTGACTTGCCTGTGTTATATAAACTAGAGATGTGTAATTTTCGATTTTGATTGTCTGTGGCACTCCACTCCCGTTAAAAAGTTAAATTGGCCCTCGTGTAACTAAAGGTTAGACCACACTGGCTTAGAACAACTTAATGTAGATGTCCTCTTTAGGATTACAAGAGATGGTAAAGAAAATCATAAGTTATTTAATGATTTGCATTTTTTTATAGATACAATGATCTTTTCTAAGTTCACTTAACCCTTAGCTTTACTCCTTGCATTTCAATAGTACAGTAGAACTCCAATTATCCGAGTCATTTGGGACCAAACCCCTTTCGGATAATTGGATTTTTTCGGAAAAAAAGGTTTATTATAATTAATTACTGCATGCATGTTAAAAATGGGAAAAAAAACTATATTTAAAGAAAAAGCTGTTTATTAAATAAAAAGGAATTTTGCATGCTAAAACGTGTTCAGAATGCAGTATGTGCTGTTCTTTGAAAGTCATTGGTTTCTAAACATCTCGCTCAAAGTAAGTTGTCTTTGTCTCTTCATTCGTTTTCGGGCAGCCAAGTCGCGCATCCGCTTGACAGTGAGAAGTTGTCCAATGCCGTACCTCTCAGCCAACTGTTTACCAGTTACTCCTTTATCCGACTGCTCTATAATATTTAGTTTATCCGCTAAGGATAACACTACACGTTTTCTTTTAGAAGCCATGGTGAACGACAAATTAATGCACTGATGTTGACGATACACTGAATAACTAATCAAAAGGAACATGATAAAAGAACAAAGCAAACATGGAAATGTCAAAAAGAACACTAAAAAGAACAAAACGAACATGGAAATGTCAAAAAAAACACTAAAAAGAACAAAACGAACATTAAAAATGGCAAAATGAAACTTGCGCCAGAATATTTTTTCAGAAATTCTGAAAGCGATTTGGATAGTTGGAGTTCGGATAATTGGGTTCTACTGTAGCATCAAGGTAATAATGTGATTTTACCCCACTTCTCTCTCTCTCTTCGTTACCATGGTTTCAGAAAATCTTCAAATTTAAAAATGGGAGTTTTAGTTTTTCTTTTACTACCTGACAACACTGCTTGAGGATCAGTAAAACTTTTCTTATTAACTGAAGTTGCATCAGGACTGTTAAAACAAGTGTTGATTTTTTTCCCACAGAAACACATGGTGGTTTCTAGTTTTTTGAAGTAAGATATGTGGGTAATGCTTTAACTTTAGCTTAAGAATATACTAAGTGTAATAACTTGAATGCACCACAACACCACAGAAGAATTACTACACAAGTCCCAAATAAATAAATTTTATTGGGAGACTTCTTTCTTTACACACTCTAGATTATAATACTACAATATCCACTTCCGAAAAACAACACTACCAAAATCACGCGACACACGCTACACTTCGAGAAATCACTCCTGAACCACACGCGTTCCCTAGCGTCTCTTAACAGGTTCTCCCTCTTATCAGGGGCCGTCCCCTTTTTATAAACTCGTTGCTCCTCTGCTCAGTTCCGTTCCTCCCCCTATACCGGTTGGGTCAGAGGGGTTATCAGGAATACGGACCCTGGGCAGAGGTAGCGACCCCTGTGGCCCACTGCCAGACACTACACTAAGCTTCTGATATTACTAATGGTTTTTAGATTTTAAAAAAGAGTTGCATGTTATTTTTTTAGTGTTAGTGCCTGTTACCACAGCTTCCTAGTTACTATACAGGCTAGCTGAGTTTTAAATAATGAAAACCATTCGACAACGTTTCCCGCTTGGATTGCCACAAGTCCTATATCACCCAACCAATAGGATAACACACTCACAAATAAGGAAAAATAAAGGCATGTTTTCATGACGTAAACTTCTGAATGTTGGCCATTAGTGGCTGAGTTGAATTTTTGAGCAATTAAGCCCCGCCTTCAACTCTGTGAATTTGCTTTGCCAGTTTGTCAAGTATTGCCATCTGGATTTTTAATGATTTCCGTATCTCGGCTATTTTTGAGCAATTAAGCCCCGCCTTCAACTCTGTGAATTTGCTTTGCCAGTTTGTCAAGTATTGCCATCTGGATTTTTAATGATTTCCGTATCTCGGCTAGCCTGTATAGTATCTAGTAAGCCGTGCTGTTACGGAAGGATAGATAATGACTTAGCCCCACCATAAAACTGAGCAAATCTAACTGTGTAATAGTGAAGTATGAAGGAGTATTGTTTCCTAGGAAGATTGTAATTATTTTAAAAGGCAAGGGTGGGAAATAAGAGACAACTTGATTCTCTTAACACCTAGTGAGGCATGGTCATTGACCATCTGTGCTTTTTTTTACTATTGCAATTATGGGTTTGTAATAGGTGCGTGTATATAGGTCCGAATTTGATATTTTGTTTGGCCAGTATATTTTTATCATTTTTCTTGCTGTTTGGTCAACTTCTATGTATTGCTGCCATGGAGTAGGACTGCTCTAACTGTTGAAATGAAGATTTGTATTTTTGGGGAATAAGAGAACACTGCAGTTTTTATGTAAGGATATTGGAGTGACATGGAAGGAGGCAAAACATCTTGCCTCCAATAGAGTCAGGTGGAGACACATGAGGGAGGCCCTATGCTCCAGTAATGGAGTGTATTAGGAATAAGTCAAGTCAAAGCAGTTTTTATGCAAATTAACTGTTTTGGCAGCCAACCTTTTCACTTGTCATTGATTTAACATTGAGAGAAAGCCGCATATTCTCGGGCTAGCCGGCAAGAGGTTTAAATTTTTTAGGGATTTTCTAAGCTTTCATCATCATTGATATTTCAACAGTCCTAGTTGGACCCTGGCTTTTTCAAGAAGACAAAAGTAGTCCTTCCTTCTGTGTGCTACAGCTTTCCAGTCTGACATTGATTGAAGCAGCAGGGGTCTGTTTAGAAGAAATTTGGGTCCGTTTTCGGACCCTTCACAAAACATTTTACCTTAAAAACGAGCCCTTCACAAAGTATTGTCTTTAAACAGACCCTTTTTTTCATAATACTTCAAATATTGGACCCTATTTTCACAAAAACAGGCTCCTGGCTGAAAAAACTAATTTAATGCTAACTTCAAATTCACAAAATTATAAGTAAATTTTCACAATTTTTAAGAAAAACGGACCCTTCACAAAAAGTCTGGAATGACCCCTGAGCAGTCAATTTGGAGGCAGTCTGCCTCTTCTGACTCCTGTTGGCTTTTCCAGAAAGATCCTTTTCATCATTCATTCTTAAAATGTGTCCAGCCCATTTCATGCGTTAGATTTTATGATACTTTAGAACAACGGTGGGCAACCTCCGGCCCGCGGGCCGGATCCGGCCCGCCACGTCATTTGGTCCGGCCCGCGGAACATTTTAAAGATTGTCATGGAGAAAAGTAAAAAAAGACTTCAAAAAGTCTCCAAAGGACTTAAAACACTACTTTTGAGGATCAAATTTCAAAATTTTTCTTGGGGAGAACCCCAAACCCCCCCTCCACCATTTGGAAGTCTGTTATAAAGTGTTTTTTCTTTGAAAATTCTGCCGCTTAGAAGAAACGGTTCCCTTTGAGTGTTCCCCAAAGTGGTTAAAGCCCCCACTAGTTAAAGGGGAACATTTTAAAAATTTTCCTGGGGTTGGACCCACAGCCCCCTCAAAATTCTGAGTCTATTTATAATTTTTTCCCTTGAAAATTATGTGGTTTATAAGGAGCCGTTCTATTCAGATGTAACCCAAAGGGTCTCAAAATGAGCTAAATCACTACTTTTATAGACAAATTTTACTGGGGGTGACCCACGGACCCCCATTTTTACCTGTAGCTAGTTAACATTGTAAAATTTTGACATTTTATGTGCAACATAGTTCAAATACTACTTTTAAGTGATCTAAAACTTAACGTAAAATGTACTAGTACCTTAGAAATGACGTCGAGTCAATACCCCAAAACAAAAGTCTGATTGCGATTTGTCCCCAACTAAAAACTGAACCCCTGGCCCTCCACGTCATTAAAATCTTTGAGTTTGGCCCGCAAATTCAAAAAGGTTGCCCATACCTGCTTTAGAATGTCTGGATCTCTCAATAACACATTAAATTCAAAGTTAATTGATTTTCTAAGTTTTACGGTCTACAAAATAAAGTTTTATACCTGCGTAACTTAACAGATCATATGGTTTTTGAGTATGACCTATTTTATCTAAATTAGGCTGAATTTATGTTATTATATTTCCATTATTCAGGGCTTAAATTGCACCGGAGCGGAGCTCCGGTACTTCTTGGTTTTCAGTAATTATTTACTGATATTTATTAATCAGTAAATATTTGTAATGCTGAAATAGTAGCGCTCCGGTACTTCTTTGGTTAGAATTTAAGCCCTGCCTTTATTAGTGATATATGCACAAAAACCGTTTTTCTTTAAAATTTCTATATTATTCTTGCGAAAATTATTTTTTTTGGTAATATGAGTGTGGAATTCAGTAGGTAAGAGTAAGATATTTTCTCTCAATGCCTCACAAGGAGTTTTCAGTTGAAATATCACAATACATTGCTGCACTAATAAAAAATGTAAAAAGGTACTTTTTATTACAAATTATATGTTTTTGGTTCTACAAACCTTAGACATCCCTTTACAGATTCAGATTCATATTTGCCTGTTCATATTGTCATCCGAAATAATACATACTTTAATTGAAAAGTTGAAAAAAGTGTAGCAAAGTCGGGCCTTTTTATGATATCCGAAACTGTTCAGTAGGTCTCTCCATTTGGTTTACCTGTATTGGGATCAAAGATCCCAGAACTTGCAGAATTGCAATAGGACTGCAGAAGTGATTTGCATGGGTGTCCAAATACTTTTTGGTTTGTAACTTGTATATTAAAATTAATCGAAAGTAAAGATTCAAGACATATTGATGGAAAATGCATTGTTTGAAAATGCATTGCATATATTAATCAATCCAAAAACTATTCCTTAAAATTGCATAAATTGCTCACAATATCACATTAAATACTTGTAGCCTAAGTGTTGATGCTCTTTTTTTTTATGGGGAAAACTATTAAGGTGTGTAATATAATTTCCCCTCAAATTTCCAGGCTCAAATTGAAGACCTAAGAAAAACTTCATCTGCTAATAGTACTACAGATGTTCTTGATAAAGTTGAACAGTTTGACAGTCTACAAGAAAAATGTAATCAATTAGAAAAACATAACTTAAATCTGGTGGCAGAGGTTGAATCTTCTAATGTTACAGTTGATAGTCTTAAAATTTGTTGTGAAGATTTGAATAAAAGAATATCTGAATTGGAAGAGGATGTGTCTAACAAAGCATCTGAAATTTTAGAACTTAATCAACATATAACTTCATTAAAAGCTGGATCTGAGGTACTGTACTTTTTATATTTTTATGCCTTGTTTGTATTATTTTCTACCTTGTACCTTGTGTATTATTATTAGAATAAATTAGTTTGACCTTTGGTTTTCCTTTTGTTAATGGTTGGTTTATATATAGAAACTACTTAATTTTATTTATTTTATGATAGATTATCTGTTTTTGCAAAAATCTGAGTTGTGACTCACACTACATGGAAGGGTAGTGTGGGATGTTTAGAATAGGTTGATTTTTTATAAAGTATATTTTAAATTATACTCATTAACATTTTAGTAAATAGTTAGATCATATTTTTTATGCAGGTATACCCTTTAAATATGTGCACACTAGACTTTTGCATGAATTGCTTTTATTTGTATAAACAAAAGGTTTAATGTGAAATTTCTTTGACAGACCCACATTACAGATTTAAATAATATGTTATCTGCATCTCAAGAAGAGGTAACTAGCATGCAAAACCAGATGCAACAGAATGCATCTTCAGAGACCTCTCTTTATGTAAAGCTGGAGTTGTTAGAAGAAGAAAAAAGGGATCTGTTGAAGAGTTTAGAAACTGAAACTATAAAATCTCAAGGCCTTGGGACTTGTGTGCAAGAACTAAAAGAACATGTCTTAGTATTAGAAGAGGATGTGTCTCATAAATCATCTGAAATAATTGATATCAATAAGCATCTTGCTTCTTCAATACAAGAGGTAACAACTCCCTATAATAACTTCCCCATCTTATTTCTTTTTATGTATAAGTGATGCTTAAGTATTTTTTGTTGGTTATTGCTGTTTTACTTGAAAAATTTTCGTTACCCTTAATAAAAATTCCATACATTTTTGTTGAAATTGAAAGTTGTTGGAGGTATTTGCTTGCTCTTTAGAGCCGCTTAACCTTTCTTCCTAACTCACGCGACCAATCTACAATGGTGGTGGTGTGTGTGTGGGTTTTTTTTTTTTTTTTTTTTTTTTTTTTTTTTTTTTTTTTTTTTTTTTTTTTGTAAAAAAGATATTGCATTTTTTGTCCTATAATTTCTTCAAAAAAGAACCTATTGCTAAACTAACTCCTCCTTGACTTCTTGCCACTTTCTATAACTGTTTTTATTTTTCCTTTAGTGCTGTTAAAACTTCATTGTCTTGTGATCTTCGTTTTTCTTCATTGTCTTGATCTTCATTTTTCTTCATTATCATGATCTTCATTTTTCTTCATTGCCTTGATCTCCTTTTTCCATATTATCTTCAGATTCGGGATCTCCTTTTTTTTTTTTTTTTTGCTATTTCCTCTAATTTGGTGTAGTAATCTTTAAAAATTCCAGCTATTCCTTTCACCATCTTCTTATATTGATCATCGTATGATTCAATTAGTGTCTGTCTGGTCTAATTATTTTTGTCTTAGTTCCTCTTTATCCTTTGTGATCACTTGAGCTACTCTTCTGATCAGTTCTTCTTCCCTATTTCTGATCTTGTCTGTTTCTTCTTGATCGAGTATGATCGGATTTTTGTTTCAGATAAAAGAGCTAACTGCCACATTATCTGCTACTAATGCTGAGTTGAGTAGTCTTCAAAATCAATTCCAACAAAGTATTGCTATGGAAATAGCTCTTAAAGGAAATTTAGAAGTGTTGGAAAGTGAAAAAAGGCATGTCTTGGACAGCCTTGCATTTGCAACTGAAAAGACCCATATTATGGAATCTGAAAATGAAGAATTAAAGAGTAGGATTTCAGACTTAGAGTTAGAGTTGATCAGTCAATCTTCCAAATTCATTGATCTTAACCAACAAATGGTTTCTTTGGAGGAAGATTTGAAGGTGAATATGACTTTCATTAATATTTGGTTTCTGATAAATTATCAGTTAATGTAATGCTACCTTGTGCTTTTTTTTCTTGGTCCTTGAATCCAATTCTGTATCTAGAATTTTCATGGTTTAAAATTTGTTTGTAAGCTTACTTGATGTTCTATGCAATAAACTAAATAATTATTTAATACATTAAAAATGACTTTGATTGCAGGCTAAAATTGAAGACCTGAATCCCCCTCAGGCTGAGATCAGTGTGTTGCAAAAACAATTGGATGATTTCAATTCAATTGAAACATCTCTTAAAGAGAGGATAGGTCAGTTGGAAAATGATAAAGAAACCTTGTCAACCAATTTGACATCTGAAATTGAAAAGGTTCAGAAGTCAGAATCCTGTATCCAGGAATTAAAATGTATGGTTGAAAAATTGGAAGAGGAGCTGTTGGAAAAGTCCTCTAAAATCACCGAGATTAATCAATGTAGAGATAGCTATGTAGTAAGTATATTTGTTTTCTCAATTACTAGGGCTCGTTATTCGTTAAAAGTTGATAAGTATTCATAAAAGAATATCTTAAAAATAATATATATATCATCTATGAATAATTTTTTTTGGTAAGACGGCAACTAATTAAATTAGGGGTTTACCTATTCTCCAAGTTAAAAATTTAATGTACTTGTACTGAAAAATCTTAGATTGTTTGAGTTTCCCATAAATCCAAGCTAGTGAAAAGAACCAGTTTAGCTCCCAAACCAATAATAATAAGCAAAAATAAGATATGACTGTTATTTTTAGATATTTAACCTTTTGCCATCAATAGTTATTACATAGTAACTTTTATACATGTACATTTTCATTCATTTACTTTTTAAATTTTATAATTTTATTAATTCAAGGTTGGTCCTTAAATTGAGACTACTATATTCAAAAAAAAATTTAGTTTGGAAATCTGAACCCAATCGGCTCTTTTTTTTTCCCTTGTGATACTATTTGTGTTTAGAATTGGGTACTTTCACCTTAGAAGCAATTTCATTGCTGTCCAGTGTAGTCAGATCTAACTATATCAATGGGTTTGTGTTTCAACATTGATTTTGCTGAAAAGGAAAATACAATATAGAGCCTTTGTGTTAAGGTAATAAATTATGTAGAAAATCATTAAAATTGTACGGTTATTTCATTAAAATGTAAACAGATGCATGTGTTTTTGTCCCAGGTTACGATTAAGGAGCTATTGAGCAGTTATCTAAATGTCGAAATGGAAACTTCTGATTTACTCAGAAAAGTTGAAGTATGTCTTTTAAAAGAAAGTTCTTTGTGTGAAAGGCATTACCTTACTCAAAAACTGCTTAACAATCCTTCAAATTCAATTACTGAAACTTCCAAAAATTGCCACTCGGAGATTCATAATGCAAACATGGAGCATGAAATAGCATTAAAGTCTGAGGTATCTGCATTAGAAACTAAGCATGAAGTATAAAGTTATTGTCTAGTTATATATTGTTAAAGGATAGTTTTGTGACACCTATAAAATCGTTATTTCCAAGATCATACTCTGATTTTTAATTTTAAAAAGTACTTCAATAAAGGCTGTTTATGTTGCTAGTTCTAGTCATTCTCCATCATCAGATTTAACCTAGGGTAATTTTTCGACAGATTTGTTTGATAAGAATTTTTTTAGCTCTTAGTTCGTCAAACATAATGGTTGGTTAAACACAGTTTTATAGAAAATTAAAAAGATTATACTATAACCTAGTCTAAATTTTATGGTTAATGAATGTAGAGTTTTACCCAAAAAGGGTTTCTCCCAGAAAAGTTTGGAAATTTCTCTAAACATACTTGCCAACTCTCCGGATTTTAGCGGGAGACTCCAGATTTTCGCTCTCTCCTCCCGCCCTCCGGATTTTCCCCGAAAATCTCCCGCTTTCTCGGTTTTCTCCCGCTTTTTTTCGGAATTCCTGGTTTTTTCGAAATATGCATAAGGAAAATGCGAAATGTGTGGAAAATAACCAAAGGATTTCTGTAATACAGAATGATCAGGCGGTAATTAATGCTGAATGCCTTCTTACAGCATTCTTATTGGAGCATAATTTACCGATCAGTGTAGAGGACCATTCCGGAGCTCTCTTCAGAAAAATGTTCCCGGACAGTGCGATTGCGAAAAAGTACGGTTGTGTAATTTTAAAACAGTTAAATTTTTATTTTGAGCACATAATCTCTTTATAATTGGTTTGCGATGGGCTATACATCGATAAAAATTTCTCGTGATTTTTGACTTTCAGAGGTTGGCAAGTCTGTAAAAAATAGTACTTAAACTGAAATTTTAATAAAATTAATTTTCAATGTCTTCGCTTGCCACTGTTATAAGTCATTGCTGGTTTAAACAACAAGTTGGTTTATTTCTTAAATAATTTTTTTTCTACACTTTTGTCACATAATTTTTAAAATTAATTACCAAGTGTTAACTTGTTTTTGTCTACTCCACTGTTGCATTAATTTTGATGAAGCAAATTCAGTATGTAACTTTTTTGGCAAGCCTCTATTTGTAAGATTGATATTTAAGTACCTTATTAGTTACCATGGGTGCCAATCTTCAATCCTAAGGACGGAATCCCATCTTCTTAAAAATTCTATAAACTAAATTTTATCCCAGGTTTAACCCTTTCACTCCTAGACCTCCCGAGATTGTCATTGTATCCTATAGAAAATTTAGGGCAGCTAGGACTGAAAGGGTTGATAAAATTGAAAACCAATCAGTAGCAAGATCGTATACAGTAAGACTTCATTGAAACAAAAACTAACTTGGCTTAAAAAGTTAATAAAATTATGTTTAATGTAATGTAATGGGTTTTTTTATATTATTATTCTGGGGTCGCAGACTTCCTATATTTCCTTTAAATAATATATTTTTGAAAAATCAGTAAACACCCTCCTGTATTCTATATTTTGTAAAGCCTCCTGTATTCCCTAAGTTTTTGCTCAACACGCTCAATTTCGTGCTGAAAAATGTCCCATTCCTTAAAGAACGGGGAAGTTTCTCCCAACAGTCCGGAAATGCCCTAAGGGATGTATTGAAATTTGAGGGGGATATGGAATTAAATTAGCCCTTTTCCCTAGTCAAAAAAAAAAAAAAAAAAAAAATTGACTTCCTTGGGGATATAATCCCCCCTTGGCTATAATCCCAGTTAGGAGCTATTGATTCAAGTCTTACTGGTTCAAAATTAATGTACCAGTTGAAATTATAATTAAGGGGGAATTTAATTTGATGTTTTCTGCATTTTGAAACCAATATAACTTAAATTTACTCTAATGTGTTTAATTTCTTTGTAGAGTGTTATGAAGGAGCTTAAGAATAACCTATCAAATTGCCAGTCTGAATTGACTAAGGCTCAGACAAAAATTCTGGAAATAAATGGAAAGGAAAATTCTCTGAAAGAAAAAATTGAACTGCTGGGAAAAAAGAAAAGGGAATTGAATGAAAACTTGATAGCAGAGATTAATAAAACTAGACATTTAGAGTCTCTGGTTCAAACTTTGAAAAAGAATGTATCTACACTTGAGGAAGAATTGAATTCTAAGCAACTTGAAAATATAACTTATCAAAAGTCATCCAATATTCACGAGGTAGTTGGGAACATTATATTTAGCTAACCTATAAAAAAGGTGGTACTAAACTAGCAGGAATTAATAATCTAACAGCACATAACTACTAACTTGTTCTGATGCATCATTTTCTTCAGTATTCATATATTTTTTAATTTTTTTTAAATATTTTTACACATTTTTTGTATTACATATCTAGTGAAAAAAATTCTGTCCCAAGTTCAAAAAGGAATATGGAGGTAGTTTTTTTCCCATCACCTCTGTTTTTTTTATGACACATATTTTAATTTTATGCAAAATGTTGTATGCAACTTGCAGTATAAAGGTACAAATTTTTTATCAGTAATATTCCATTAAAGTGTAAACTTCATGTAATTACTAAAGTTATGATATTAATGCACAGTTTTTATAGTGTTGTATGCCAGATTTGAAAGACATTTTTGAGGAACAATTGAGAGATGATGGTGGGTGGAATTAGGACTGAAGTTTAAAAATTGAATTTTCTATGCATATCAATAGCTTTTTGTTTTTAAACTGCAGAGAAATACAAAAGTCCTTGATTTTTATAAAATAACAAAAGTAACTTTTTCAAATGTTAACATCCTTATAATTACCAACTTAACAGACTAATTTTGAAAATACAGTGGATTCCACTTATGAGACACACTGGCCTATTGGGAAATCCTCTTAATACACCCACCTTACACCATAAAACCCAAAACAACCAACCATTTTAACAGACCCAAGAAACGGAAACCAAATTATTCAAATAGTGTATATTTTAGTAAGTTAGTAGGTACAAAAATCTGCTTAATAGGGACGAAAGGAAACTCATCTGAACAAGGAAATAATAATAAACACTAATGGGTGTATAATTAGAAAAAAATATTTTTCTTGGTCAGAGACTTAACTGAATGAAAACAACAGTGTTATAATAGATCATTAAGGTTGAGGGTAATCAATAAGTAGCTACTTTTTTATAAAAAAAAAAATCGATGGAGGTTGATATTCTCCGCTTGAAATTTTTAAAATTCAATTACAAACTTAAACTTTCTTTTGCACTGAGGGCTCCTAGAACAAGGGTTACTTTCTTTTACAGCTGTATTTATCCTAACCTATACAAAGTTTATACAGCAACCCTAAAGTATGCCAAGATATCTCCAAAAATCATCTAAAGCAAATTTGAATTAAAAGTGGAGATAACTGGTTCTTGCCCCAAGTTATGAGTGAGAAAACAGAAAGTTATGAGTTACAGCTTAACTTTAAAAAAGTTATTTCTTTTTAAAATTATTGATAAGCCACTTGTGGCATATTTCCTTTTAACTATTTGTGTAAGGGTGTAAGTTAATATTACTGATTATATTTAAACAAATTATCATTTTAAAAAATGACAACACCGACTATTGTCTGGTAGTTATTAACAGCAACGGAGTGGACTACTGTGTATTTAAATATAGTGTTATTTTCAGTCTATAAGTTCTCTTTTAAAATCAGTGTTAAATTATAAAAGAAATTATAAGCAAAAATTTCCAAAAGGTAGATATTATTAGCACTTAGGCTTAATTGGCGCAGAATACCCCAGTCCCAATGTGTTTCTATTAAGCGGAATCCACTATAATTAAATATTTCATTGTACTGATGGACAAAATTAATACTGTTAGGCAGTGTTCTATTTGTAGAAATTGTAGTGGCTGTAACCTTAATAAGTACAGTACAACCTCAATAGAACGACCTCTTCTGGGACCAACATTACTATTGTGATAAAACAATCAGTACTTTAATTATGAGTTGTTGAAACATCAGTTGTGTTGATTTTGTCCATCACTTGTTAAGAGCTTAAGAAATAGTTTTTATTTTTCTAAGGTTAACTGATTTTTTTTTCAATATAGACTTCTTATTTCTTAAACCATGATAATTATAACTTGGTACTTATTAAAAAAGAGTAGAAGCTGGAAGCATTAGCAATAAAATAAATTAACTTTAAAAATTTCCTAAAATATGTTATGTTTTAAATCTGTAAAACTTTTGAGTGATTTGAAAATTTATTTCTTTTAGATAACTATCAAAGAACTGGAAGAGAAGATTTCTGCTTTGCAATTAGAACTTTCTGAAACCCAAGAAAGGGTTAAAAAAGGTTCGGCAGTCAGCCAGGCCTTAGATGAAAAACTAGATCTTTTAGAAAAAAAGAAACAAGAGCTTAATGAAAATTTGGTAGCAGAAATCAGCAAGACCAGGTCAATAGATGCCTTTAATTTGGAGTTAAAGAAAAATATTACCACCCTTAAACAGGAATTATCTTTGAAATCCTCTGTAATCGAAGATATGTCTGTTCAGCTGGAAAACACTAAAGATGAATATGAAGTAAGTGAGGTTTCATTATGTTCTTATCCCATTGTGGTAGCTAAAACATTTCCCTCCATGGGTGAAACTCAGTGGCGGTGGCCATAGGAGCATGTGAATCCCCTGTGAAAATGTACCTAAATACCCCAGTCCCAATGTGTTTCTATTGAGAGGAATCCACTGTAATTAAAATTTTCATTGAAACATTGGTTGTGTTGATTTTGTCCATTACTTGTTAAGTGCTTAAGACATTTTTTTTTATTTTCTAAGGTTAACTTTTTTTTTTCAATATAGACTTCTTATTTCCTAAACCATGATAATTATAAATTGATAAATAGTATAAAAAGTAGAAGCTGGAAGCATTGCTAATAAATTAACTTATAAACATTTCTAAAACATATTTTGAAGCAGCAAAACTTTTGAGGGATTTGAAAATTTATTGCTTTTGGTTATTTCCTTTAGGTAAGTATCAAAGAACTGAAAGAGAAGATTTCTGCTTTGGCATTAGAACTTTCTGAAACCCAAGAAAGGGTTGAAAATGGTTATGTGGTCAACAAGGCCTTAGAAGAAAAACTAGATATTTTAGAAAAAAAGAAACAAGAGCTTAATGAAAATTTGATAGCAGAAATCAGCAAGACCAGGTCAATGGATGCCCTTAATTTGGAGTTAAAGAACAATATTACCACCCTTAAACAGGAATTATCTTTGAAATCCTCTGCAATCGAAGATCTGTCTGTTCAGCTGGAAAACACTAAAGATGAATATGAAGTAAGTGAGGTTTCGTTGTGTTCTTACCCCATTATGGTAGCTATAACATTTCCCTCCATGGGTAGGCTTACCATACGTCCTGGGTTTCGGAGGCTGTCCTGGGAAATCTCCTGGGTTTTCGTAATTTTAAGACTGGACAAAATTTTTTGTGAAATTTTCAATAATAATTTTCGAACTGAATTTTTTTACCTACTTCTACGCCTTTACTCATATTTAGACTGCTGAAAGGGGCAGACTCTATTTGTACTGTCAAACACTTTTTAAATGTGAAAATTAACTCTGAACTTAATTGTTGTGAATTTTATGCTTTAATTAAATCCAACAAAGAATTTTTGAAAAAAGTGATGTCAAGTGAAAAGTACAAATGATTATATAAAGTATGTTATTTCAGTTTAAATGTTTAATTTTTTTAGTTTGGGCGTTTATTTAGTTTTTAATCTTTGATGGACCGATAGGTCGACAAAGTGTCCTGGGTTGAGCTCAAGAAAATATGGTAAGCCTATCCATGGGTAAAACTCAGTGGCAGTGGCCATAGGAGCATGTAAACCCTCTGTAAAAATGTACCTAAATGCCCCAGTCCCAATGTGTTTCTATTGAGAGGAATCACTGTAATTAAATTTTTCATTGTACTGATTGAAACTAATTAATACTATTAGGCAGTGTTCCATTTGTAGAAATTGTGGTGGCTGTAACCTTAATAAGTACAGTACAACCACAATCAAACAACCTCTTCTGGAACCGACATTACTTTTGTGATAAAACAATCAGTACTTTAATTATGGGTTGTTGAAATTAAGGGATTGCAATTTGGGGGGTCGATGTAAAGATGTTCTACTGTATTTGTAATTCTCATATTTTTATATGAGAGTTTCCTAGATGCCCGTCTGGTGCATGCCGCCTTTTATCCAACTGGTAGATTCTTAGTTTTGGTATTTAACAGTGTTTACAACTTCCCAGTTTAAATATTCTATGGTATCTAAATGTATTCGATACTTTAATACTCTTAAGATCTTAATATTTAATTACTGCAAGTATTTGAAATTTCCTTGGTATTGATTTTGTCCATCATTTGTGCTTAAGAAATAGTTTTTTATATTTCAAACATTAACTTTTTTTTAAATATAGACTTATTTCTTAAACCATGATAATTATAAAATTCCTAAAGTATGTCATGTTTTAAAGCTGTAAAACTTTTGTGTGATTTGAAAATTTATTGCTTTTGGTTATTTCTTTTAGATAACTATCAAAGAACTGGAAGAGAAGATTTCTGCTATGCATTTAGAACTTTCTGAAACCCAAGAAGGGGTTAAAAATGGTTCCGTGGTCAACAAGGCCTTTGAAGAAAAACTAGATCTTTTAGAAAAAAAGAAAAAAGAGCTTAATGAAAATTTGGTAGCAGAAATCAGCAAGACCAGGTCAATGGATGCCCTTAATTTGGAGTTAAAGAAAAATATTACCACCCTTAAACAGGAATTATCTTTGAAATCCTCTGCAATCGAAGATCTGTCTGTTCAGCTGGAAAACACTAAAGATGAATATGAAGTAAGTGAGGTTTCGTTGTGTTCTTACCCCCATTGTGGTAGCTATAACCATGGGCGGATTTAGGTGGTGAACCCTGGGGGTGCGTAGTGGAAAACGTGGGGGTGCAAACTGTCCCTGATGGCTTTGAAAACATGATTTTCCCTATAAAAATTGAATTTTCTCAAAAAGTTGGGGGTGCAACGCACCCCCATGCACCCCCTTAAATCCGCCCATGGCTATAACATTTCCCTCCATGGGTAAAACTCAGTGGCAGTGGCCATAGGAGCATGTAAACCCCCTGTAAAAATGTACCTAAATGCCCCAGTCCCAATGTGTTTCAATTGAGAGGAATCTACTGTAATTGAATTTTTCATTGTACTAATGGGCACTAATTAATACTATTAGGCAGTGTTCCATTTGTAGAAATTGGTGGTGGCTGTAACCTAATAAGTACAGTACAACCTCAATCGAACGACCTCTTCTGGAACCAACATTACTTTTGTGATAAAACAATCAGTACTTTAATTATAGGTCGTTGAAATTTAGGGATTGCAATTTGGGGAGTCAATGTAAAGAGGTTCTACTGTATTTGTAATTCTCATATTTTTATATGAGAGTTTAGTTGATGCCCGTCTGGTGCATGCTGCCTTTTAACCAGCTGGTAGATTCTTAGTTTTGGTATTTAACATATAACAGTACTTACAGCGTCCCAGTTTAAATATTCTATGGTACCTAAATGTATTAGATACTTTGATACTCTTAATATTTAGTTACTGAAAGTATTTGAAACTTCCTTGGTGTTGATTTTGTCCATCACTTGTTAATTGCTTAAGAAACAGTTTTTTAATTTCTAACGCTAACTGATTTTTTTTTTCAATATAGACTTCGTATAAACCCTTTCGTTTCCAAATTTTTATTTTTCTTCCAAAAAAATTCTGAAATCTGTAAAATATACTCATTTTGCCTTTCTAATAACAGGGTAAAATGAAAAAAAAAATGAATATAATTTTTTAATTGAAATTTTGGAATGAGTCCAAATGGCATCATTGGGATTTAAGGGGTATAAAAGTACATCTGAATCTAATGCCATATTTAACCTCAGAGAATTCATAAATTATAATATATAGGTAAATATTGATATTTGAAAATTTTTTGCTTTTGGTTATTTCCTTTAGATAACTATCAAAGAACTGGAAGAGAAGATTTCTGCTTTGCAATTAGAGCTATCTGAAACCCAAGAAAGGGTTAAAAATGGTTCCGTGGTCAACAAGGCCTTAGAAGAAAAACTAGATCTTTTAGAAAAAAAGAAGCAAGAGCTGAATGAAAATTTGGTAGCAGAAATCAGCAAGACCAGGTCAATGGATGCCCTTAATTTGGAGTTAAGGAAAAATATTACCACTCTTAAACAGGAATTATCTTTGAAATCCTCTGCAATCGAAGATCTGTCTGTTCAGCTGGAAAACACTAAAGATGAATATGAAGTAAGTGAAGTTTCGTTATGTTCTTTTACCCCTTTGTGCTAGTTATAATCTTTCCCTCTCCGTGGTTAAAACTCAGTAGTGGCAGCCATAGGAACATGTGAACCCCCTGTGAAAATTTAGAACTATAAAATTGATTATAAAGATATATAAATATTAAATGAAATATGATAGATAATTCTCTCAATTTCTTTTTTATACTCACAATCATATTTCTATCCCTCCTCCTGCTAGTAAGAAAAATTTAATGCCAGAAACGCAAAAGTTTTAATCGAATAAAAATAGTTTCCTTTCCTTATTCGCACATGTGACCGAAAAAACTATGAGAATCCAAAGATACCTTGACTGCTTGCCAAGAGAATATTTAAGCTTACAGCCTCACTCTGTGGATTCCTGATTGCACAGATTTTGTGTGCAGGGGTTTGCTTTTTGTGGTCTGTATCTTTTTGTCTAATTGGAAAATAAGATAAGTACTTTTTGAAAAGTATAATTATAATGTTCTTATCACCTATTTTTTAATAATTATTTTGTTATTGGCTGTGAATATTTTTAAATGGCATTGTGTAAAATTACAGCTTTTGAACTGAAGCACATCAGTTTGAAATATTGAAATTACACTAATTCAATTTGCTCTGTGTTTGTTTTTTTAAATACTTAACACCAGTGGTCTTTTTAGGGTATTGAAGAATTGGAAAAAGGAAATGTTGTTTTGAAAACTCAGTGTGCATCTCTGGAGTTGCAGCTAAAAGATGTTTCCCAAAATAAAATCTTACTGACACAAACATTAAGTTTATTGGAAGGAAAACAAAAACAGTTAATCAGCACTTTAGAAACCAAAACTAGTGAAATTTTTTCACTTGAAAACAGCATAAATTTGCTGAATGAAGAAATCAAATCATTACAGGATGAAATGGTTTTTGAGAGGAAGAACTATATTGATTCTGAAAACACAAACCAAAAGCTAAGAGATAGAATTATTAGTTTAGAAACTGAACTGGTTGTTTTAAATTTGAGCTTGAATGTTTGTTCCCAGAATGAATTATTGATGAAAGAAAAATGTGAGGAACTTACAGAAAACGGGCATCTTTTAGTTGACATGGAGCAAAGTTTAGAGGAAAATAAAGGTAGTGATATGTCTTTTGAAAGTAAGTTAGCTTCTTTTCAAGAACTGTATGCCTTACTTTTGAAAAAAATCAAAGAAGCTGAAGAAGAGAAAGGAGTCAATGAAATCACCTATAAGATTGTTGAATTGAAACCCCTTGTAGAGGAGGTTGGAACTGTACTTAAGAAGGTGTTGGACCCTCAGCATTTGCTACCAGAGTCTGGTGTAGAAAGGGATCACTCCTTTGAATTAATGAAGCTAAATGAATTAAAAGATTCTTTAGAGGTTGGTAAATTAGTTAAGAAATTCTTAGATAAAAATAAACCTATTTTTATTTGGAATATCTTTAAATCAAAGTGTATGTTTCATTAGGAATGTCTTCAAATCAGTGTATTTTTCGAAAATCTATTCTTGTTCAAATATTACTTAAATAATATTTTGTATTTAATGTCATTGATAATTTTAATTTGTCAAGTCTAAAAATTTGCTAAGTTTCCATGACTGCTGTAACTGCATACTAACAATAATTTGGTTATGGAACTTCCTGTTAGGAATTTTCATTTGCATTTTTCTGGAAAACCTGATTTGTCAAATATGATTATTAAATTCTAACAGTGTTAACACTTCGTAAATCAAATTTGTGTAAAGTTTATACTGTACAATATATAATCTCATTAATGTAAAAATTGGGTGGGTTTTTTTCCAGAACAAGGTGAAAAGTCTAGAAGACAAACTTGTTGCTGCTCATACCAGGTGTGTAGTGCTTGAAGATGAACTAATACAGAGAACAAAAATGGAAATTGATGCTGAAGAAAAGTTACTTAAGGTAGATGAGAAGTTGAAATATGATGAAACTTTGAAGGAAGAAGTGCATGTTCTAAAATCTGACCTAGAAGATCTCAACAGTTCTTTTAGTTGTCTGGATGATGAAGTTAAGCATAAACTATTAGAAGCTGATGTAACTGAAAAATTAGGGACTTTAAAAGAATACCAGGTAAGTTTTTAATGAACTCTCTTTACTTATTTTTTCTCAGGTCTATATTAGCGATGGTCAAAACCTACCTTTGGTACAATACCTTTTGGTATTGAGTGCTTTCAGGTATTGAATACTTTTTAACACTCTTTTGAAATAAAGTACAAACATAGTTCTACTTATAAACTGAATGTACCTACAGTTTACAAAGGATGTCTTAAGCTAAAGGCAGTCCACATTAAAAAAATCAATGAACTTTAAAAGTACAAATTGAGGCTTATGAAATTTAAAAAACCTTTTCCACAAACTGCTGGCTGCAAAAACTGCACTGCAAATGCAGAAAGCCGACCCATGAGCAACAATAATTTAAAATGGCAAAAGGAAGAAGACCCAAACAACACAAAAATCGCCCCCTCCCCCCTCAAAGGCCACATTTATCCGATAACCTGGCCCAATCCAACACACCTCCAAGCACACCTTCCCCCTACATAAACCGAATTTCAAATGGCAAGAGGAAAGTGAACTGTATCAGCTCAGCACGTGAACAAATGAACTGGCTTTACAAAAACTATTCTTTTAGTAAGCACATATGAATTATTTACACATGATAAAATTAAAAACATACAATTGTTTCGGGGATCCTTGGATCCCTTCATAAGTGCATAAAAGATGTGAACATTCCTGCAATCAGCCAATCCAACCCAATGACAATTCCCCAACTCCCGCTGAAAACTGGAAGTACATCAACAAAATCAATTCCCTCCCTATAAATTCAAGAAAGATGAAGTACAAATAAATAAAAATTAGCTATAATAAAATAACTGCAAACCTGGTTATTCTTCCCTTAATTTAAAGCTAATAAATTTAATTTTATGCATTAAATTCCGTTCAGTAATTTTTGTTATAGGATTTTTTTTTTAATATGTATGTACTGAAATGTTTGTACTTTTATTCTCCATTTTCTCTCCAAATTTGTCATTTTAAAGTATGTTTTTTTCTGTTTACATCAGAAGAATGTTTGGAAACTACAAGGTTGGACTTCCAAAGCTAGATCTAAAATTCAACTTTTGGAAACTAAATTGCGAGCTAGTTTACTCAGAGAGGAACTGTTGGGTATTGAGTTGTCCTCTGTTAAGACCTTGTTAAGCAAAGAAACTAGTAAGGTCAATATGTGTGAGTCAGGATTTGGTGAGTTGAAGATTATTTTATGGCATCTTCAAGATATGATTGCGAGTGAGGATTCTTTCTGCATCAAGTGTGCTAGTACCAACCCCAAAGTAAGCATGACTATCTCAACTATTAGTGGTTTTCAATCAAAGCCTTCAAAAACACTTAACATTTTTTCTAAGTGTTTAGATTTGTGAACACGTTGAGCTAGTTACCTACTATTTAACAAAAGAAATTTTTCATAATAAACATTCTAATGAGAACTTGAAACTAAATTTAGAGCAGGATCATGTTCATCACCCTTGGCGTCAATTGCTAAATCCAATGGAAGTTGTTAAAATTCTATTTTGTTCGATTATGTTTAAAGATAAGCTATCATCTGGGGTATACATAAATGGTTTTAAAATTGTAAGAGTAAATGGAGAATAAAAAATGCACTTCTTATAATATATTTAACTTGTGTTTTCATCTATATTTGCAGATGGTTTTGGGATTCTCGGAACCAGTTATTCCTAATATAGACTTAAAGAATACTATAATGGATGGTGATTATTCTTCTCCCCATACACTCTCTATAAATTTACTTGATGAAGTTCTTGCTTTGGAAAAGGATCTTGTAAAAACACTTGAAAAATGCCAGGTAAAATTATGTGGTTGTTACATTTCTTGTATCTTAATAGTGAGTCAAATGCCCAACTTACAAACTTGATAGTACAGGGGTTCCCAATAGGTGGTCGGCGGACCCCTGGGGGTCCGTGAAATGTCACCGAGAAATTAAGTATTTTTTTTTGTTTTCCTTAATTTGAAGTAACCATTACACTGTTCAACAAATTTAACCTTCAAAATTTTTTCTTTGATGAAAATAGTCATTTCTTATAGATTTTGGGTCGCTGAAAACGAAAATCGCCATCAAAATTCTCAATTGGTTCGGGATTTTCGGGGAACGGCCCCTCCCCCTTTTTACGTTTTTTGATGACTTAATGACTTTGAATTCGATTTTCAGTGTCAAAAAGCATTACTGAAGTCTTGAAACTACTCACAAACGGACAAGGAAGGTTTAAATTTATAAAATGTGAAATTTTGTAACAAATGGATAGGTTTAAGGGGTCATTACCCCCTTAAAAAGGCGAAAAAATAGCTAAAAATAATAGATTTTCATACGATATTTTTTTACGCAATTCACCTTTGAAGGGTCCTAACCCATCCCCAAGGACCCAAATTTGATGTCAATATGCAGCAATAATTTTTACTAAAAGCGGTTGAGGTGTTAGCACCCCCAAAGCCCCCGCGGAAGATTACGAAAGACCCTCTCAATCGCGTTGTCACTCGCGCGCTCTGGAACTCACGTTCAATTCGTGTTTCGCCCTCGGATAACGCGATTTATGAGACAGTCATATAAACAGAGCTAATACATGGTTTGGATGTTACCACTGGAGATGTGAACTTATATGGTAATGTATCTCCTTTTTTTATATTCCGTTATTTATCTACTGCCACTACTTGAACTTTTTCGTAACTATAACGCCCCATAGAGTAATAAAAAAAATAATTACTCAAGAAGCAGAGTCAATTAAGCATTTTGAGGGTGATTTTTGTGTTTAGCGACCCAAAATCTGTAAGGAATGACTATCTTGATCTCTAAAAAATTTGACGATAAAATTTCATATATAGTGTCTCTATACACCAGTTCTATTCCGCCCGCGTAGTACCAACACCCTGTTTGACTGATTTAGTGGCCAATTAAGTTAAAAGGTTCAGTATACCATACATTTATATGCCCTTATGTCTATTTTAAACTTCTCAAAGCAAAAATATTAATTCCAGAGCGAGCGAGTGACAAAGCGATTGAGAGAGTCTTTCGGACTCTTCCGCGGGGGCTTTTGGGGCGCTAACACCTCAACCGCTTTTAGTAAAAATTATTGCTGCATATGGACATCAAATTTGGGTCCTTGGGGATGGGTTAGGACCCTTCAAAGGTGAATTGCGTAAAAAATAATAGGAAAAAATATCGTATAAAAATCTCTATTATTTTTAGCTATTTTTTCGCCTTTTTAGGGGGGTAATGACCCCTTAAACCTATCCATTTGCTACAAAATTTCACATTTTATAAATTTAAACCTTCCTTGTCCGTTTGTGAGTAGTTTCAAGACTTCAGTAATGCTTTTTGACACTGAAAATCGAATTCAAAGTCATTAAGTCATCAAAAAACGTAAAAAGGGGGAGGGGCCGTTCCCCGAAAATCCCGAACCAATTGAGAATTTTGATGGCGATTTTCGTTTTCAGCGACCCAAAATCTATAAGAAATGACTATTTTCATCAAAGAAATTTTTTCATTGTTGAACAGTGTTATCCTACTCAGCAGTTCATTCGTTAGTTTTGTTAGTTAATTGTCACTGTAGTACAAATAGATTAATGTAGGTGGCGCAGCCTCTGTTTACCACCAAAGGTAATCCATGTTTTGTTTTTTGCAATTTTTTATTGACTAAAATATGATAGTTTCGATTTTGAATACATCAAGTTTCCTGTGTGACCTACCGATGTGAAAAGGCCTTTTCATTTATGTGTTTCATGAAAAACAAATATAGGAATAGACTTGACTTGTGATCGGATTTTAGAGTTAAGGTTTCAACTATGGAACCTAACATTTCAGAAATAATGAGCACGAAGGAAAGATTCCACTTATCTCACTAAAGTTGCACAGTTAAAAATTATATTGATTGATTTGTATTTTTCTTTAACTTGTGTTGTATAAAATTTCCTTTGTATATAAACATTTTCCACATCATTCTTCACCATTATACTTACATCATAAATTACTTCATAATTTAACTCAAATTATGAGTGTAATATTCATGTAATGATTTTGAATACATTAGTAATTTGTAGTAGATTTTATATAATCTACATTTTTTTTTTAAATTACGTCTTTAAGTTCATGGGGTCCTAGTCAGTAAATTAATTGTAAAGGGGGTCCTCGGCAAAATTTTATTGGGAACCCCTGTGATAGTACATTGGCCTAAATTTGCTGAAAAAGATTTTTTACCAGTAAATTTTAGATTGTATATTAAAATACCTATGAGTTAGTTTAAATTTTTTGTAATTCAGCTAAAAAAACTGCCTACCTAACCAATTGGTTATTTTAGAATTTTGCTAAGCTTTTTTCTTAATTTTAGCTGTATTTGATAAAGGAATTTTTCTATAGTTTAAACCCTATTTCAGTCCTCTTAGTGAACTTACAAGTGAAAAAAATGTTCTGTTTTAGTAAAAAGAATTTACTTTTGTTCACTCAGTGGCACTTTAAGACTCACAATTTTCAGTTCTGAGATAAAAGTGTCTAAACTTAGCTATAAATATTCATTATTAGGATGAGTGAAAATTTGTACTTGGAGTATATTCCTTAGGTACCTATTTATAAAGAATTACAGAGATGCCAACCATTCTGGATTATGCTTGCATTTCAGACAAAATCCGAAATCACAGAGCTAGAAGAACTATGGAAACTACGCTAATTATTTTTTTAAGACAATTTCTTAAAATTTTCTGCTTGGATGTTAATGTTTCGTGCCGCAAAGGCTTTGTTTGTTTGTTCTGTTCCATAACTGATTGGAAATACCAAATAGTCATTGTATTTTTATTTTATTTCTCACTTTCAATAAAATTTAAATTTTTTATGGAAATGAAATCCAAGAAAAATAATAGGATGGGTATCCTCACAAGTTGGCATCCCTGGAATTATATATTTTATGCATGCTTTTGTATTGAAAGATTATTATATTATGTTAAAGCATTTCATTTATTTTCTAGTTTTTGTTACGGAAAAGTTTGGTAAAAGAGGAAAAGTTCATCACTACTTTAAAGAAGTTTTCCCTCTTGAGAAGAAAACTCTCGCAATGCCAGATTCTAAAACGATTTATACTCAGCATTCATCAATTATTAAAATCCAGTACAGCAGATTTACATCAGCAGCTTTCAAACTCAATATTCTCCAAGTGTACAACTTATGCCCTACACAAATTCTTGTATCTGTCATCCTGTGCAAGTAATGATTTGTTGCTAAAAATTTCCCACAGATTGAAAAGAAGTTCTCTTGCTCTTTCTCATCACTCAACCTTTATTGGGAATCAGCTAACAATTCATGATTCAACTCTTCATCTTCCTATTATTCACTGCAGTAAATATATACTATTTATTCATCAAATCACTGAAAAGCTTATGAAAACACATTCAAACATCTTTAAGTCATTTAGTTTGGATTTGCTGTTTTCAGAAAATAGATACCCAACTTGGAAAAATGTTAAAATAAATCTTATGAATACAGATATTCAACATATTCCCCAGCTCTTGAACTTTATTATGAGTATATGTGAGAAGATTTCATTTATTTTTGACAAAAAACAAAAGTATGATGCCAAAAATCTCTCTGCTCCATTGGTTTTTGGGTTAAATGAGTATTTATTGTCAAAGCTAGTGGTATTTATCATGTCTCAAATCAATTCATCCCTTAATAAAACAGAGTTAGAAAAGTCTATCTTAACTACAGACAAGTTGCAAAAGTCTAATATTATTCTGGAGCAAGCTCTCATTACTGAAAAGGCCAAGCATAAGTTGTTAAATTCTACTATTGAGGAAATAGAGAATGATTTGAGTGAGACATTCCAAGAAAAGGAAAGGTTTAAGAAATTAGCTGTAAGTGCTGGTCACTTGCTTTCTTATCTCAAAGATCAACTTGGAGACTGCTCAACTTTTCCAACTGCCAGTGTAAAGATTGAAAGCATTGATGAGTCTTGCTTTTGTCAGGGCTGTGTTGAGTCTACCGTTGATGTTCTGGACCATGAAAGGATTTCTCCCTCGAACTGTCTACTACAGCTAAAAAGATGGCTGGACTCAGCAAGCTTGCTTCAAGCTGAAGTAATAGCCCTAAGAGAATATCAAGCTGACCATGAACAATCTCTAAAGAACTTGGAGTCTACACTTACTTCTGAAAAGGTATTAGAGTTGGAATCAAAAAATTCTATTCTTTTAGAAGAAGCTAAAAAATACAGTTCTCTGTGTGCCCAATTGCAGGACAAGAACATGAGCTTGAGTGAAAATTCTAGGGAAGCTAGTTGTGAAATTGAAAAGTTAAAATCAGAACTAGAGATACAAAGAGGGAAAGCAGATGATTTTTCTGAATCTTTGCAGGAAAAGGTAGAGTTTATATCTGAGCTTAAATTGAAGAATACTGAACTAAGTCTTAAAGTTAATGAATTGGAAGATATACATGGTTCATGTGATAACCAAATTCAGAAACTGTCTCTTGATGTTGAGAATTATTTGTCTGAATTAGTTTCCAAAGAAGAAGAAGTTGTATCATTAAGAAATGTTACTGATGAGTTGAAAAGGGATATTGAAAAAGCTCACAATAAACATGATGAGTATGAAAATAAAATACTATTACTAAATAGTTCTGTGTCTAAGTTTGAAGAAGAAAAGAATATCATTGAAGAATTACAGAATAAAGTGAAATCCCTTAAAAAATCAAATGAATCTTTAAATTTGACTATTGAGCAAATTGAAGAAGAGTTGCAAAATGTTTGCACAGAAAAAAATAAGCTGACTGAAAAAGTTGACAGCCTGTTGAAAGAAAACATATCCATGAAAGAAATTGTCGAGAAATATGACAGTGAAAAAGAACAAGCCATTAAACTTCTCTCTAAGTTGGAAGAGATGGAAAGTGAAAAGGAAGAAAGTAAAAGCATTGTTAATGGGTTAAAGAGCAAAATTGAAATATTAGAAAAAGATATAGCTACTTTGAAGCATATACAACGCCAACAAGAGCATGTAATTTTTGATAAGAGCAAGACTTTGAAAGAAGGTGAAAAAACTGTCAAGAAATTACAGCAGGCAATAATTGAACTTGAAGAAAAATTAAGTTTAGTTCTCGAAAAAGATGTTGAAATAGAAACTGGGTATGATGCAAGACTTGCTCTGGAAGAGGCTAACAAGCAAATAAGGGAATTGAAAGTTTCAGAACAAAAGTATCTGGGCGAGTTATCTGAAGTTGAATCTCAAAGGGACAGTTTAATCTCCAAAATAAATGAATCTCGAAAAGAAATTCAAAAGATTTCAAGTAAAGTAACTGAACTGGAAGAAAGTGAGACTGCTCTAAAAAAGGAAAATGCAGAGTTACAAAACAAGCTTCAGAATGATATCAACCTGAAATCTTCCTTGAAGGAAGAACTTCTTGAGAAGGAAAAGACATTAATAAAGTTAAATGCAGAGTATGAAGATGTGCTTGTTGAACTTAATGCTCTCAAGTCAATTAATGATAAATTAATTGCTGAAAAGGTTGTTGTCTCTCAGAAAGAGAAGCAGATAGAAACTGAAATGGTTATTGCTAAAAAAGATGTCCTTCAAGTTCAAAACATATTAAAGAAAATCCAAGAGGATTGCAATGCATTGTCAACTGAGAATGAAAGTTTGAAGATAAAGTTAGCTTTGCAAGACTCTAAACCTCCAAAACAGGAGGAATTTAAGACCCTTCTTCTTGAATTTACCCATTTCAATGCAGATCTTCTCCGAATGGTTTTAGGTGAGGTGAAAAAATATTCATGGTATCCTCATCTAAGGCAGCTAGAGTGCAATTTGGAAAATGCTGTTGCATATTGTAATCAAAGTGTAGAAATCTTGGATTATTCAGAAAAAGATGTGTTTTTGAACATTCTTCATGATTTGCAAAAGTTTTTCATTGCATTGTCCCAAAAACATGAGGAACAATCACAGCTAGTTATGAAGGCAAAATTAATCCATGATATTGTTAAAAAAGTGAGCCTGTTTTGCAATTCTAGAGGAACTAACTGTCAAGCTGAAACTACTTTCTTTGATAATGCCTACAAGGAAGAATGTAGAGGACCAGTTGAAGAAATGCAGAATGCATTCGATTCTTTGGCTGATTCATTCAATGCTTTGAAGAATATCATATGGGAAAAAGAGGAACTAATAAAAGCTCTTGAAACAAAGCTTAGGAATCCTTCCTCTAGAGAAGTTGCTGCTAGTGATATAAAGGTATGGTTTATTCTTTTTTTGTATATGTAAGCTAAAGTACATAGTGTTTTTGATTAAATAAACAGTGTTTGTGTTGCAAAACTTAATAACCTTGTCCCTTCAATTTAGGGAAACAAAGATTGGGGAGTATCTTTCTTGTATTGTTTAACTTATTTTAAAATATAAATGTTTTAAGTATACAAATTTTAATGTTTTTCTTATCAGTTTATCCAGTGTTTGATAGTGTATTGGAAATTATCATATAAACAGAAAGTTGTGCTAAAATTTACAAATATAAACTACAGCCTATATATATTGTACTTAAACTTTCAATGAACTTTTAACTTCAATACGGCTGTTTTATATTATGAAATACACTTTTAGGAAGTTAGTGTGATTCAAACGAATTTTCCAATTAGTTATTCCAAATTTTAGGAAATTTGGTTGTTATAAATTAATTAGCCTGACTAAAATTATGGTTGTTTAATTTATTTTTGTGCTATTATAATTTCTTTTCCATTAATACAAATGTTCAGCTTAATTTATTAAGACACCCATTGGTTATTTGTTTGTTGTTTCATGTAACAAAGGTTTTTAATTTTTGAGAATCCGGGTGTAAAAATAGTTTGGTATTTGTTAACCACTGTAGTTTCCTTCTGGTAGTCCATAAAAGGATTTGAGAGCACATGTAAAAAAGGTTTTGAAAGTAGTGTGCTTTGATCAAAAGAAGGTTTAGTTGAAAGGTTTTCTTTACTAATTTTAAAAATAAACCCATTGATATTGTCATGTGTAAGAAAAAAACCTATGCAAAATGTTTGGATTTAGTACAGATCTTTTTTTATTTAAAAAATAAAAGGAAATGAAATTTGATTCAAAATTTTTTAGTAACTGAAATGTACTTTTCTGTTGAACTTATATTTCTTTTTCCTCCTAAGGATGATAAAAAAGAAAAAAACAAATATGAATGGAAGTTCAATCTCCTTAAAATGAACTCAAAGAAACTTGAGCAGAATTATAATGAAGTGTTAACTAAAAACAAAGAATTGGAGACCTTAGTTAAGAAGCTACAAGAAGAAAAGAAAACATTGGACTCAACTAGGACTTCAGGGGATTCAAGTGTTGAACTTGAAAAAGAACTAAATAATGTTTTAATTCAGAAATCAGAGTTGGAAAGTAAAATAAAATGCCTCGAAGAGGAAAAGCAGACATGTATTTCAGCATTTGAAAAGGAAAAGAAAGAAATGGAATCCCTAATTGAAGCATTACAAGAAGAAATCAAGTGTCAGGAAGATGAGGTTGGTAAATTATGTATTCTGCAGTTTTTTAGCCTACAACTATAAAATATAGTTTCTGTGAAAATTTTGTTGACATATTTAAAAATTTTAGGTGGCTACTCTGTTAATTTCGTTTTATTCACCTTTTTATACAAATAATTGCATAAAGAAAGAAAGATTAGATTATTATATGTACATTTGCTTTACCCTCACACTCAAAATTATCATAATCTTCAAGTTTTTTTCTCTAATATTTGTAATCTGCTTGAAAAAGTTTCCTTAAGAACATAATTGCTAAAAATTATTAAAAAGTGGATTTTTTCGGAGTTAAAAATTTTAATCTGTGTTTATAAAAATTTGAATTTATATGTAACAGAACCAGACTGTTTCTAAGTAATTGAAAAGTATCATCCATATTTAAGAAAAGCCATGTGTGTGTTTGAAAATATTTACTTTATCAGATACCCTGCTTAAACTAACTCAATGCCCAATACAGGTCTCTGAAAATAAATTTTGACGGCTAAAGCTGCTTTTTTTTTTGTCAGACAATATTTTTCTCATTTTCACTGTACCTTTTTGTTACACTATGTCTGCAATATTGATACTGTAGGACCACACCTTGGCCTGGTAAACTAACTGGCTTAGATTTTTCCAATCTTCGAATAAGGCAATTAGGATGCTTTTTCTGCAATTCATGAAAATATTTCTTGTTACCACTTGCTGGTGCTCCAGCCTGGGAAAAGTTTCTAGAGAAGGCAAAGGCCCACCGTGGGCTGTAGAGCCAGTGATGATGATGACTTGCTGATGCTAATACTTTTCCATTTAGTAACTTAATATGAATTGTCAGTTTGAAGAGGGAAGTATAACCAAAAATTACAAATTACTTTTTATCTTTTTAAAGTATCATCAAACCTTTTTAGTTACATGAGTGTTTGCAAAATGGGGGAAATAACTACCCCTTAGGAAGATGCCCCTTTACCCTTTCAAACCTAGGCTGCCTGATATTTCTAAATCTTATATAAATTTTGGGGCAGTCAGGACTTTTTATTTGTCAGCAAAAAAAAAATACTGTTTGATAATTTAAGGAAGAAAAGCGCAGCCTGATTATTTATGCTTAAATGTTTGCAACATTTAATCACACTTAGATAATAAGACGTGCACGCCAAACACGGGAAAATTTTACGATTTTGCAGAAAATCTTTTTAAATAATTTAAGTTTTGATAAATAAATTGATATTTTGTCACTGTTGTAGCTCAAAAAGCATTATCACAGTACCTAGGTAAATAATGTGACTATATGTGCCAGGGTTGGCACGGTTTAAACCAAATGGTTTTTTCATAAAAAACCCAAATGGTTCCCCCCCCCCAAAAAAAAAAAAAAAAAACTTTTGGGTTTAAAGTCATTTATTGATTCAAATATTGTCTTTTGAACAAAATATGTTGAATGCTTCTGACATTAATGCTGTAAAGCTATGCAATTTATTTAAAACAATTAGCCAATTGAAATTTTCTTAGAAAGACTCCTGTTTTTTTTTTTTTATAAAAAACCTGGAGTGTTTTGGTTTTGAAACTTGTTTTTTTTTTAATTCATTTAGAACTAGACTAGATATTTGAATGTATCATAAAAACCAATTGTTTTTTTTTTTTTAATCCATTGGATTTTTAACCGCTTGCCTGTTTTGCCCGAGCACCGCTCGGGCACTCGCAAGAGGTACTTCTCTGATTATCCCGAACGGTGCTCGGGCAAGGTCCAACGGCGCTCCGTCTGTTGATTCTCGCTTTGTATGCTAAGTTTTTTCATGGTTTTAGTTTCTCTTTTTCTACATAGATGTCTCTACTTGTCCATAGGAGTCTTTTTTACTCTTATCAGTTTTAAAATTAACCGTGAAGGACAAATTGGTCAAGCATTCCTTTATGCTTTGGTTGGCCCTTCCTTTCTAAGAAAAAGGGGTTGGGGCAGCATGTTTCTACACCAGTTTCTTGCCATCATGGGGTGCAATTTCCACTGCAGCTGTTTTATTGCTCGAAAACCAGCTAGTACAAACATTCTTTTATTTTCAATATCCACAAACCGAGCCGAGCCACAACACGTGGATGTTGGAACGTTTTGCTTATTAAAATGAGATTGATAGGTTGCGATTGATATCTGATGACATAAAAGTGTATTTTTTGAATAAAACATAAAGAATTCACTTCATAAAACATTTTATTTACCATCCTTTCCAGTAAAATCTGCTTTCCGGTTGAAAACGATGTTCGGAAAAAAGCCAACTTTAAGTAAAAGTGCCGCATTTTCGCTAAGTTTTAAAACGGAAATATAATGTTAAATTCATAATTTATATGAGTTTTGATTATGTTTTTGGTTTGAGTTAATTAATCTAAGTTCGAATATTGTTTTGAAAAATATGCTTTTTTTTAGACCTATTACGCCAAAATAAAGTAACAGTTAAGTGGTTAAATGTGCATTATAAAAACCAGTTGGTTTTAAATGCTCTAAAAAGACTCCCTTGGTTTTATTTATAAAAAAAACTATTTGGTTTTTTTAATTCATTAAGGGAACTGGATATTTGAATGCATAATAAAAACCAATTGGTTTTTTTAATCAAATAAGCACTGGATTTTTAAATATATGCATTATAAAAACCAGATGTTTTTTTAATGCTCTAAACAGACTCCCTTGGTTTTTTATGGTTATGTATAATTTTAACCTTTTTTAATTAAATAAAATTAATTTTAATTAATTAATTAAGTCACTTAGTTAATAGCTGAATTGATGAACTATTTATTCAATGCATTCATAAATGAAAACAATCAGAAATATTTGTATTTATGTGTTAGGGAAGAATTTCAGTAAAAAAAAACGTTTAAACCAAAAGAACCTGGTTTAAACCAAAAAAACCGGGTTTTTTAGGTTTTTTTGAAAAAAACCTGTTTTTTTTCCAACCCTGATATTGTGTGCATTAAGTTACAATTTAAAGGACTTGGGGCACTTATTTAACCTGCAGGAAATATTTGAAGAAAATTTTATGCATGGAAAGTTTTTCATTTTATCCAAGTCTGCCTTTAATAGGTATACTTTAGTTGGTCCGGTCTAAATATGCCATTGATGTTAAGTTGAATAAACTTTACTGCTGTGAAAGTTAAAAAATACTTATTGCAATTACCCCATGTGTTAATATTAATCTTATTTCATTTCAGTGCGATATGCTCCACAATCGTTATAAGGGGGCTAAGAATAGCTTCTACGCCCTACACACCAGATTTACGGAAGCAGAAGAAAAATTGAAGGAATCCGAAAAACTTATCGAGTCACTACAAGAAACAATTACAGAACTTCAGAAAAAATCAAAGAATAGGAACGACATTTCTCCTTGCAAAGGGAAAGAAAACTTTTTCAGTGAACGGAAGCATCTCTGAGAGAAACATTTAAATTGGTTTGTAGAATATATTGCTATTTCTTAGTTTAGGTTAACTGATTAAATTTCTCTGCAAGTCTTGATAATAAATGGTGGTATTTTAGCTAGTATTTGGCATTGTGCAAAAAGTCATAATCAGAAAATAGAATATTTAAAATAAATGTGAATGGAACACTTTAAAACTAACTGCTGTGACTAAGGAGCTAAGAAACCATTCTTTTTGGCTTTTAGCAGTATTAATATCAATCAATATCACTTATTCAATTTGCACAGATTATTACTATACAAGGGTGTTTTAAAAGTCAGTTTCACATATTTTATTTTGAAATGTCTCTTAGGGTCTAGTAATGTGACTATATTATTATTTAGGAGTGCGTAGAGAGAAATACATCCCTGGGTTTCTAATATTAAAAAATGGGCTAAAATACTATTCTTAAGTGAAATTTCTTTTACTTTGATTGGAGGGAAGCTTAGACACCCATTTCCTGCATAAATATAGGTGTCACCCACTAAAATTTTGAAAGATGAAGTTAATTTTTTTTGGTTTAATGGTCAAACACATTTTAACTTCTTGATTTCATTTTTACTTAGCTTACACCCAATATTTTAACTAATTGATATTCTAAAGTTTGGCCCACAAAGATTGCCCATACCTCCCCTAAGTAATGTTTAAAATAAAAGCTGTGAAAGACTTTTGAACTATCCTGTATTCAATGTGAATTAGAAATTTAGCAAGACCCTGCTCAATTCTGTTTCAACATAAAGTGATCTAAAAAAAACCTGTTACTTTTGTAGTTTCTTATAAGGATACAGTTATCCTTCATACGGTCAAATATTTTCTGTATTAATGAAACATGTAAAATTTCTCAACTTCATCTTATGTCTATTTTACCTTGCAGGTTTTGAAAACATCAAATCCAGTTCTCTTGGATTTCTAAAGGCTAATTAATATATGTATTTCTTGTGAATATATATTTTCATACTTTTCCAATATACATTTGTCAGAAATTAATCATATTGATAGTTTTAATTTGTGTGTTTTATATATAAATAAAATAACCATTTTTGATAAGTATAAGAATAAGTTTGTATGATTTGAGAAATTTTATTCAATTGAGTTTGAAAAACAATTAAATTGTTTTTATACTAAAATTTTACATCATTACCAGTTTATTTCAATGGTAAAAAAATTCACTCTTTTATCTTCACGTGTTCATATTACTGGTATTATATACATTTATGCTCTTACTTTCTTATCCTGGAGAAGTGAACAAAATTAAGTTATCTTTTTAAAAAAACAAACAGTATTACGTTCTTAGTAATAAATATTGAGCTTAATTACCTTCTTGGCTCCTGGGTTTAGGCTCTTTTTTAGTCTTTCATTAGCTCGTTGTGCTCTTAAAGTTTCTTCTGCTTTCCTTTCACTCAGCTTCTTTTCTGCATCTATTGCCTTTAATAGGAACATTAATTTATATAAAGGTGCAAAATCGGTACATCATTTTCATTTCAAGATTAGAAATCGGTCCATTAATTCATAGATTGAGTAATAAAATTGTATAGCCTAAATGTAGATCATAATTGAACAATTTTTCAATCAAAAGCTCTCCTTTTCTTGTTCAGTATTTCGTAAAAATATTTTTGAAAGCCATTTTAGGTACTAACTTTTAGAGAAAGTTCTAGAAGGGTAATATTAAAAAGAGTCTTCTAATTTCCCTAGCTAGTACAGTAGAGCCCCGATTATCTGCGGAATTGGGTGGCAAGGGTACCGCGGATAGTGAAAATCGCGGATAACCCGAAAATACGCTAAAAATGAGGTGAAAACACGAAAAAAATATTTAAGCATAAAAACTGCTTTATTGTACAAAAAACATGACATGTAAAACTTTTAAAATGTGTACAGTACAGCAGAAACCTTTGCTCTACATCTAAATCACTAAAAATACAACTAAATCTACATCTAAATCACTAAAAATACAACTAAATCTACATCTAAATCACTAAAAATACAACTAAATCTACATCTAAATCACTAATTTTTTTTCGTGGCACTCGCGGATAATCCGCAGCGCGGTTCATCCGCTCGCGGATAATCTGGGCTCTACTGTACATTATTTGATATTAGTACTTAGTAATATTTTTAATTAGGTGCTTACTGTTTTCTTGAAGGAAAAAATAAGTGTTAAAAAGTCTATACGAAGCAGATAATTAGTCTTAGAAAAATTGAGGAATCTTTTGATTTTCACTCAACCATGTGTTGGAGTCAGGGTGGGGCAAAGGTGTGTTCATAATCTTGGGGGTAAGTAATGTTAGGCTGATACATAAAGGGGGGCTGCAGCAATCGAAAGATTAAGAACCACTAATAATATAAAGTATTTAACAATATGCAAAAAGATTTAATGAATATCATTAGCATCAAATTTATTTCTTATAGTGGAATATCAAAGGTTCTCCCTTTGTTCGACTTCAGTTTTATGAAATGGAATCACATGCAAGAATATTTTCATTCTTGCATGTAAGTGTGTGTGGGGGGGGGGGTTCCCCATGTAAATATTATATTGGAAAATGTTTAAAATTTCTATAGAAATATAAGGTATGCAGGATAAATGTCTTGATAGCATTTATGTTTAATAAGTAATTAAAAAGAAGGACATTGCTGAAGTATACAAAGTTAGTGATAAATTTTGTAATATTGTTAGTTATAAACTTTATGTGCAAGTAAAATACCAGAAATTAGTCTGTTAAAACGTTTTTAATTTGTGCTTTGGAGGTAAAGGGCACTAAGTATATTTTTTATAAAATTGACTTTTTGGTCTTCATAATTTTTGCACTCTTATCAGATATGCAAAGCTTAATCATTTGGGCATGTAAAGCAATTTATCTAATTAAAAAAAGGGTGCTAAGTACAGTTATTAAATAGAGGACGAACATGGCATTATTTGCCCCTGATTGTTAGTGTTAGTACAGGTACATTTTCCATTTAGAGATCATAGAATTGAAAAGTATCAAGAGCTATAAGTCTTATTACTATGCATGAAGTATACCACTGTCCTCAAATTTGTTTAGTTCTTGTAAAATTCAATTACTGTGACACTGCTGTTACCATAGTTGATCAGAATGCACTTGAATAAGAAACAACTTTTTTGTGTTAGCAGGTAAATTTAAACCTATTCATCCGAAGGCCATTGTTAGGGATGAGGAGTTGAACATTTCAAAATATGCATTACCTTTTTATATGTGGTTACTTACTTTAACAAGCTCTTTAATTTTTCTTCTGGGATGTGTATTAATTTCAGAGATTAAGCCTTCAATATAATTGTTGATTGCAGTTCTCATAAACACCAAACTATAAATAGATAAGTTTAAAAAGCTGTGGTAATAAAAATTAATTATTTATTTACTAGTACTAATCAGGGGCATATTCAAGAGGGGTTTCGAAAAGTTTCTTGGAAAAGAAGTAAAACTAAATCAACCGATGGGTGAAAGTTTTCAATCTAGAGACAGAAATTCATCCTAGTGATTTTCTTCAGGACAAAAGAAATTAACCCATGGAAAATTCGGAAATAAGCATTGGATAAAAGTGTTAAATCCAATTCTGTCCTAGAAAATTTTCCTAACTTTCACACATGTCGAAAACACTAATATCCCCCTCTAAAAATATTTTTTTCTGGCTATGCCACTGCAGCTAATTCTACTCACTCTGTAACTTTGGCTTCACTCCCTGTGCAAATTTTGTAGATGCTTGCCATTTGCTGCTGTTCATTTTCTTTTTGTACGTTTTTATGTTCTGCATCTTCTTTAACTAAATCACTAAATAGAAGATGAAGATAAATTATATATAAGAATGATGGGAGAAATATGGTTCTCCTGATACTGAGTTGGTTTTTTAATTTACTCATTCTATTACTAGTTTCGCTTATGCATATAATTAGTACCTAAAGTTTTATTATTTGAGTAAGGTTTAGATTATTCTTAAGTACATTAAATCAACAGTCAAAGTTATTTTCAGTTAGGTTAGACCACACATAGAAGTAATAAAACGCTTTGTATAAAAAGTGATAAACAAATGAGATTCTAATGAATTGGAGGAAGAAAATGTAAACCATTATCATTCAGTACTAACAGCTTGACCCTTCTAAGCTTTCTAATCTCGCAAGCCTATTTTCTTAGTTATTTAATCATGCTTAAGTCAGATTACTCCTCCTTCCTGAGATACCTCTTATTTTCAAAAGCTCTTAATCATTCTAATAATGTGAAATTAGAAAGTTCTAATTGTACTTAACCATTATAATGTAATACTACAATATTTATTCAATCCAGACATGAACAAGTATGCAATTAATGTACCTTAACTGTTGCTGTAGTGCCTTGTGAGTTTCCTGTACCTTTTCAAGTTCTTCCTCTGCATCCTTGATTTTAGCATCCCATAGCTCCAATTCTTCATCCCTGATAAAAACGTAAGGAAAAGTCATGTTATTGCATCTCAAATGGATTCCTCTATGCTTTAATTTAATGTTAAATTTCGCAGATGTGAGGAATATTGTAATGCATTATATCCCATCTAGTGTGTAAAAATATGATTGTGCAGATGTTATTGTAATGGGGCCGTTCAAAAATTACGTAAGCATGTTTATTACCCTCTCCCCTCTTGTCAGCAAGGATAAGCAAGCTGCAACCCCCCTCATTATTAAGTAAGAAAACTGCCTGACCCCCGCCTTTGCTCTTTTTTTACAAAATAAAATTTATTTTTGGTTGAATTTTAAAGTTATTTTTGTAAGAAACATATTTTCGAAAATGTAGTGTTTGTAACATTTTACATAAGCATCATTCATACCCCTCCCAAGTCTACCGTTCCCCAAATGGCCAGGCCCGTCACAAGTGGTCTCTCGTTTTCAGTAGTTTCATCTCTGGTCAGCGATAAGGATTCCGTAAGGGGTCCTTGGGGATCTTCTCTTGACCATAAGGGGCCCTGGGGTGCAAGGCATATGTCTCGGTTAGTGTTTAGTTCCCAAGCACGCTTGGTCCTCGGTCCCTTCCCCCGAAATTCGGGCAAGATACACAAAAATGTTAAAACGTTATTTTTAAAGGTCGAATTCTCAAAATTTTTCTGGAGAGCATTCAGACCCCTCTTTTAAGAACGATGATAATAACATTTTTAAAAGTTTGGCTGGAAAAATAAAGGTTTACAGCGTGCAAGGAGGGGAGAAGAAATTATTTTGGCTGGTTAGGTTAGGGAACGTACCCATACTACGTGACCTATTTTTTACTACTTTTGACCCCCCTTGGTGACCACCCGTAGTATATGCCAAGACCCCCCCCCTCCCCCTCTAGTTTTCACGTAGTATAGTTCATAAATACGGTTTTCAATCATTTTTAGCAAACAGAAAGTTAAAAAATGTTAATTTGTCTTTATTAATACAGCGCTTGCCTCGTGGCGCCAAGAGTGCGTGCATACAAGTGGAAAATATATTATCAAGAAGAAAAAACTTATGTAAAAGTTATTGTAACAGTAACTTTATTTACAAAAACAAGTCTTTTTTTTTCTCTTTATTTTTTGACTACGTGACGAAACCCTAAGCCCCCCCTGTGACCAAGCGTGGTATTTTGAAGACCCCCTCCCCCCCTAAACAGGTCACGTAGTATGGGTACGTTCCCTTATCCCCTGAGGTGAAAATCTAAGTATGGACTATTTTATTTCAAAGAATATTTGGACCCCTACACAAAAATATCCAGATACAGGGGGTTTAAATAGGGGGGGGGGCTTGTTCCCGTCCCCCGAAATTCGGAATTTGCGTACCAAAACAAGTTAAACCCCTGTTTTTAGGGTCAAATTTTCAAAAAAAAAAATTTGGGGGAGGACCACTGAACCCCCCTTTTGGACTTGGAAATTTACTGTTCAAATATTTTTTATTCGTCCATAATCCTACTTAAAAATGTAAGTCCAAAATTCAGGCTAGGTGTACCAAAACCAAGTTGAAACCCTGTTTTTAGTATCCAATTTCAAAAAATTTCTGGGGGATGACCCCCAGATCCCCCTTTGGTACTAGGAACTTAATCACTCACAACTTTTCTTATATTACATTCTTTAAGATGCAAATTCTACATTGGACTTAGTTAATATGCATGGGGAGGGGGGAGGAATAATTTTGAGCCCCTCCCGATTTAAATTTCCATATACGCCACTGTCTAGATATATTACTCAGAGAGAAAAGTATTTCTAATATGCCCGTGCAAAAATTTTGTCAGGTGACGCGGGAAACTTATGGGCGACCCTGACCCCTCCCCCTTGTAAAGAAAAATAAGCAAAGTGCAACCCCCCTCCCCCTGTTACGTCCTTACGTAATATTTGAACGGCCCCAATGATAGAATTTACAAGTATATTATTACCAAGATCTGCATTTTCATAAAACATAAAGCTAGATATTAACGACTTTCTTATACCTCTGGTCTTTGTCAGACCAGATCCATAAGATTGTTCGTTTTTAAACTCTCCTCCAAGAGATGTTTATAGGAGTACCTCTCGATATGAGGCATGGCAAAGCCCATTTTTAACTTTAATCCATTGAGCGGCTATTAGGCCATTGTGAAAAAAAAAGTTTTTTGCATTTCTCAAATGTCCCCTCTTATGTTGTTACTTTCCCCTAGCCATTGAATTACGTTGCCATTGAATGTTTTTCCAATAGGATCTTGGGAAAATAATATCATATCCCAAAGGTGATTTATAAGTTTTTACTCAATAGTGACAGCATTCAGGCTTATTAAATTAAAAACACCAAAAAATTACTATATTTACAATATTTTCCCTTTGCAATAACATGAGAAAACTACTTTTTAGGTTCGTGGGAGTCAAAAATTGTCCTAATAGACCTGAAAATTTGCATGTAAAAATGTTTCAGTAATAGAGCAACGGCCTTTGCAACAGACGCTTTGCCCTGCGCATGGTAAACGCCTATTTCCTCCCTCATCGTTTTAAATATTTTTAATAAACTTAATTAGATCCCGAAGTAAATCTCACTTTAAAAAAGAAGGCCTAAAAGCGCAATAAACAGACCCTATTTTTGGAATTGTTAAAAAGATAGAATACCCTGTACAGGGCCTGATTTACCACTAGGCCCGGGCCTAGGGGCCCCCTACTTTTAAAAAGTTAACAAAAATATATAGTAGAAATAACTTTTATACTTCCTAGAATGCTTTTTCTTGACTTTTTTTCAAATCGAAAATAAAAATCTAAACCTTTTAGCATTGTAAAAAATAACCGAGAACATGTCTGACCCTGACTCCCTGATAATAGTGAATTTTCACACTAATCAAACAATAATTTTCATCAGGGCTTTAATTCTAACCAAAGAAGTACCGGAGCGCTACTATTTCAGCATTACAAATATTTACAGAAAAACCAAGAAGTACCGGAGCTCCGCTCCGGTGCAATTTAAGCCCTGATTTTCATGCATCTACATTCATATAGCACCAAATATGGCAACTTGGGGGCCCCTTCCTGCATGTTGGGCCTAGTGCTCCAATTTTTTTTAAATCAGGCCCTGACCCTGTAAAGAGAACTCTTGAGAAACATCTTGCATGTGAAACTGCCTTACATTTGACGTTTTGCTGCGGTCAACTCTGAAGCTTCAAATTTCAAGGAACCTCTCTTGAGATGACTATTGTGAACGAGAGACAGATTGCTATCCTTCAGCCGGTTGATTACTTTCATAACATCTTTCGAAGTTCCAGACAAATCAGTGGGTTCCTGGGGGTAAAAAAAATCCTTTTAAAACCACATACCTGAACATTTTGTTCTAGATATTCCAATTTCCCTTTATTTTACATGTAATCAATGATGTTCTCTTGCATGTGGAGGACGAAGCAGCTTTCATCAGCGAGTAAAATGTCCGAAAAAACCACAACTCGTACAAGTGCGAAAATATTTCTCATCTTTCTTATCAAGGTATATGTAGTTCACTTTTGTGCAGCCCGAACTCTTATTTTACTATCAGTATGCTGGTCTCAAACCCAATCTCATAGGCATAAAAATATCCATTTATGAACTAAAAATTTAAAATATCTTTTTAAATAACTGTTCCTTACACTTCCTTTGCTTTATCTGAAGTCAGGCAACCGGTAAGATTTCTTCTTTCCAAAATATTGTTATAATATTTTTAAATGGATGGGTATAAGTATTGAATTGGAGCAGTAATAGAAGCCTGAACTGATGTGATATATCCGGTTTAAAGATCCTATATTATTTGTTAGTTCCAGACATAACTACTGAATCTGCGAAGTTTCGTTGGTTCAGATATCATTATGTGCAGTGTATGCTCGCATAGACCTGCATTCTACATTGTTCGACAAAAAATATATCAGATAAAAAACCCTTGCGCCATAAAACCCAGGTAAAAAAAATCATCTTTTTGTTTTTAATGCAAAGGTTTGCAAATTTTCAAAATGTTTTTAATGCAAAAGGTGGGGGGGGGGTTTGTGCATAGATTTTTTTTAACAATTTTGAATTTATCTACACGATACTTGTAATGATTTTGGGCATACTGTTCTATCACTGGAACTATAAAATCTCCCTTTCGGAAAATATGTGTTTCAGTTATCTGTTTTGCAGTATTCTAATATATCAGGCAGTCTTTCAGAAAACGGACGATAAGAAACTTGTTTAAATTTAATAGATTAAAGCATTACCTCGAAAATTGGATCAAAAAGCTAATTGCACTTACGAAAGACTCATCTTTCAAGAGATCTTCTAGTACTTGCCTGTAAAGAAAGTATAGAAAATTATACTTTAAAATAAGACCTAGAAATGCAATGAGGTTGTTTGCTAATTATAATTAGCTAACAACATCATTGTATCATTATAAAAGGTATTAAGAGGTATATTACTTTTGAATTGCAGCGCTTTGCTCTGCACTGTATGTTGGTCCGAAACTTTTTAGGAATTCTGAAATGAAAGATCAAACCATTTGTTATGAAAAATTTCTATGTGTGTTAAAATATATTTCGTGTTTTGAAAACATACCTTTTGAGAGAGGTAAGTGCTTAACATCTCCATCCTGGAGCAACAAAACAAAAATTCTAATAATAAGCAACACAATCTTTTTTGTAGTTTTTTAACTGAAGATTATTTTATATTAATTGTAATATATTACCTCGGGTGCTACATTAGCTAAGAAAGCGTAGCACATTAAACACTCCAAAAGTTGTTCTTCAACGTCTTTCAACTCACTAAAACACAAATGGATTTTTGAATTCTCAACCACTTTTATGCTGACCAAAATACATGATGCGAATTCATCCTACCTTTTGACAGAGAATAACTTTTCTCTTGTTTCATTTATCAATTCGACTTTCTTATAATTTTCTTTCGCAATTTCGACCACCCTGAAATTATGAGGATGTCTTAAAAATCATAATTAATGCATTAAACTTTAATCATAAACTTAAAAGCGAAGTTTATATTTGCACGGAAATTGTGGTTTTTGAAACTTACTTCCTAAAGCTATTGGATGCTGCCTCATAGCTGCTTTGAATGAAATCGAAGAAATTTGAATGATCTTCTCCCAACTTTTTTGCTTCTTGACTCATTTCTTCATTCATATTTTGAATTTGTCGCTTCATCTTTTGGGTCACCTTTTGTCTTACTTCTGCAGCATGCTACGCAAAAAAAAAATGTTGATTAAGTATGAGCTAGTACATTGAAGATTTAAAAAAGTGGCACACCCTGTCGAAGGCTCCTGGAAGCACGCTGATTGCCACAAAGCGACGGGGCTTGAACTCAACTATTGAATGAAGGTATGCTGGAGGGAATTCATACTACAGGATAGCCTCAATATATCGAGGAACCGGAAAAAAAAACAAGTCGATATAACAAGGGAAATTGGAGAATATACTTAATTTAAAGGGAAGAAATACTTTTTCGAGATATAAAGGTGTTTGAGATAACGAGGGTATACCCTCATATACTGTATAAATCCTGCTGGGCAGACCATAAGAGAGGCACAAATCCATCCACTGGTTCTCAAATTGGTGCATTAATTTGAGAACGAGTTGAACGCGTCTGTCCCACGTTTAATGGTTTTCTTCAGTAGTCAATAGTCTCTTTCTTTCGTGGCCTTTTTCAGACCACGAAGATTCGATATTTCACCGGATTCTCAACATTCACGGCACACTCTTGAAATGGATTTGATTTCCCTATGGATTTGTGCCTCTCCTATGGTCTGCCTCGTAGGATTTGTGGTGTGAATTTCCTTCAGCATACCTTCATACAATAGTCGAGTCCAAGCCACGTCGTTTTCTGGAACCCTGCGTACTCTCAAGGGCCTTTAAAAAGGTGTACCAGATTTTTTTTTTCTCTTCAGTGTATATAACTTTTGTTGGGAAAATGTAGAATTTCGTACTTTTATCGTCATTAAAATGAAATTTTCTAAACAATCGTCTCCATTTTTATACGAATGGTATGCCCTGATTCATTATTTCATTACTAAACTCTTGCTTGAAATTATTAAAATATTATAATAATGTCTCGATTGAGACGAATATGTTATTGCCAAACCTGGAACTCTTGCATGATTTTGAAAAGACCTGACTTCAGGCTCTGGCTGTAACATTGAATTTATTCTTGAAGATATAGATCTACATACCTCATTCAGTAAAATTTCTGTATGTCGGCTTACATAGTCAGACATATTCTTGATACCTGTTCCATGAACTAAAAAAAAGAGAAGGAGCGCTTTAGTGTGACTCATTTCCAAATTCCAAACCATTAAATTTAGTTTTAGTGAAATCAGTATACTATACCACACAAACGCTATCGCTAACTATGCACCCGCTTCATTTATTACAATTTTTTAGTTTCTAACTAAATTACATAGTTGATTTGTAATACTCACTGCTCTTAGTTAAATCGAGAATGTATTCTGGATCAATAAGGTTATCTTCCATGTCTTTTAAAGCACATTGGACAACATTTGCCTCTTTTTCTGCCAAGTCTCTCAAGCCTTTCATGGTCATAATACAATTATCCATCTTCTCATCTTCAATAGATACCTTCTGAAAAATTTTTCAATTAAAATCAAATTTTTGAAACACAGCACTAACAACCTAAGCAGCACAAACTTTCAAGATTCGTCCAATTTTTGTCGTGTATGGCCAAATTTCGTTGATTTATATAGTTGCAGTTATATAAACTTGACATATTTGGTATGAGCTGTGCAACTAAGGAAGTGTAACTAAAAAAATTTTACGATTTTCCGCTGCTTCAAACTTCAAATCGTCAAACTGTTTTGGGCACCAAAGTACAGGAAATATCGAAACATAGTAATTTTTATTGTTGTAACCAATATAACAGTAAACATTAATAAGTTCGTTTGTAAGTTTTGGTGATTATTTCTGTTATGTTAATTGGTGCCCAAGCATTTTGGTAATATTTAACGTGACAGATAAACGTAACTACATTTTTCCACCAAGAAAGTGACTAAATTATAAATGAATTAGTAAGTATTGTCTTCGTCCATTGTTAATTAGTTGTTAGCATGTTAATTAGCGATGAAATTTACGTTTTTAAAAGACGTTAAGCTTTGAATATTCCTACTAGTGTCTGAGTTCCGATAAAGTGAAAATACTATATCAGAAATAATAAAAATTCCTACAATTGTGATTTAAATTTGCCAGGAGAACATCATTATACACACTAAAACGTTAGGTTAAAATACAAACTTCGAAACAATGTTTTTTTATATAATTAATGTGTTTATGAACTCCTTTTACCTTTTTCTTTCCCTCCATTCTTTTCATTTTTCTCATGCTCACTTTCTTCCAAGTTGTTATTTAAACTAAGATCTTCAACTCCTGGAAATATACACTTTGTTTGAAAACAGAGCAGAATTGCGCGGCTAATAGGTTGTCATGGCAACTTCCATCTTGCTGGTTTTAGCTTGCTGCCTGGAAGACTTTTCTTACCGCTAATATTTTCTTCTTTAAATAATGTATTTATTAATTTAATTAAATACCCACTCCCCTCCCAAAAAAAGGTACAACCAACATTAAATTTCGTTTTATTGGTAAGACATCTTTATAATTTAAAGCCCGCACCCTAACTGTATAGTTAAGGTGAGGATTCTTAGTTTACCTGTATTTTTCAACAATTTATACAGTGGAGTAGAAATTTATATCGGGAGGGGCCCAAATACCATCTAAAAACCTAGTTTATAGAGCATTTGCACATGACGTCACTTGGAGGACAAAAACAACGTTGCTAAGGCTGTTGTTAGGGGCGGGAACTAGAAGCATCCAATAGAAGCATTCGCACATGATGTCACTGGCGGGCAAAAACAACGTTGCTAAGGCCGTTGTTAGGCCGAGTCATGTGATTGAAAATGCTCTATTATTATTCTAACATTATTTTTCGGATGTTTTTCATAGTTTCTTATTTAGTTTTGATGAAGGAAACAATATCCTTAAAATAAGTATGGCCTGGCCAGAAATTTACCAATCCCCCGAACACTGTTTACTAATTGAATACATATCATCATAAACTATAGCCTATCTGGGGCAACTTCTCAAACTCAAATGAGTCATTTGTCTCACGTGTTGCACTTTTCAAATTTATAGGCCTTACTATTTCAGCTTTTGTGAACATGGAGAGGATTTCTTGAATTCAACCGAACCTAAGTGTGGTCTCCTTGGATATCATAAACATAACAAATGTTCAATCAAACATAACATGTAAGACACAGGGAAGGATGTTATTTTATTTTATTTTTCTTCTTCCAAACAGATTCGTTGCTAAGAAATCGTGTCAAAAGCTATCGATCTCAAAGAGGATATCTATTGCACTTTTGGACTTGCAGATTTTTCCTTGTTCTTTGCCTCTCCTTCTGGAACTTCTCCCGCTTCTTCTTTTAGAATTTTCATGCGCTTTTTCTGGAGTGGCATTTTGCTGAGCCAGACCTAAAAAATATAGAATCATCACTTTCAAAAACATAAACCATGATTTTGAGTACCTCGAACTTTGATACCTAAAAAATCTTTATATCTCGAATTCTCGAAACCTTATTTTCCTCCTTGATATAAAGTTAGGGAAAACGGGGCGATTTGATACGAGGGGCACATTGATTCAATATCAAAACTATCGAGGTTATTTAGGTCAATTTTTTTCTAAATGTTGCTTCTAGATGCATAAACATTATATCTGAAACCGTTAAACTCTGCATTAAGTCAATAAATTTTAATGAAAGAAACCAACGTTTTTTCCACAACAATTTCATAAAATAATTTTTAAGTAAAATGTAAAATCTTCCTGACGCTATTCTACTTTAAATATAGGAATCTGTAAATTCCAAAAAAAAAGCAAGTTCATTCTTGATACCAATAGGTTTTTGTTTAAAAATAACCATTAGGGCAAATTGATACACTCGTGGGGCACATAGATACATATCAAAGTTCCCATGTTTTGCTTTGGAAGAAGAATATATCCCAGCAATTAAAAAAAAATCAGTTACGAATACGTTAGATCTACAATGACGGATATTATGTTAATGTTCGAATCTTTTGGTCTTATCAAAGTGTTTGAGATTAGAAACTGCTTGTATTGTAGCTATGTGTACTTCTAAATTTTGTAAAAGCAAATAAATCACTGTATCAATGTGTCCCAAGCAATGTATCCAACGGCCCCACCGGTGGGGCACATTGATACAAAATTGATTTTTACAAAAGTCGTTATATTTTAATTTTCATCAAACTTATATTCTTTTTCTAATTAGTTTCATAAAATTGAGTCATTTTTAGAAAAAAAAGTATCTGAATAAGTCATATTTTCTACTCAAAAAATGAGTTTGAATTTTGCTGTATCAAATAGCCCCGCTTTACCTTAATAATTAATTTTATATTTGGAATAACCTTGTTATCTCGAAAACTTGATACCTCGAATTTATTTTCGGATCCCTTCGATATAATAATATAATATTTTTCATGTTTCTTAATTAGTATATGTAGTATATTAGCCTCTTGTAAAACTTAAAAAACTTTTTTAAAAGTGAAAGTTTTGTTAAATGCTTCAAAGAGTAGGTAAAAACTATTTCAGATAAAATCGTTAACAGAGAAACAAAAATGTTTCGTAAACGGGAAAAATATTCAAAGCAAACAGGAAAAAAAGTTGCAGAGATAGAAAGTAACGGAAAAGGGATTGTTCCTCTTTAGTTTAGCTCGGCTTAATTTCTTACACTTTGTTCTTACCTTGTATTCTTCATTTTCTTCGGATGAAAGAGGAACGTGGTCTGCCAGAAATCTCACGAATTCTGAGGCAAAAAGGGGGATTTTATCTTGAATTGCCAAACGACGTTCTGTTAAAACCTATGAAATAATTTATAAGATGTCACCAGTATGTATAAAACTTGCAATTTGTAATTTAGGGAGGAAAAGACTTCATGTATAAAAAAAGATAATTTGCAACATTTTTTTACGAAAAAAAAATATTATGTGAAAATACCAAGATAATAATTAGACTCTCAGTTGTAATAGTAAATATCATTTAGTTATCATGAAAAATAGAAAATTTTGGACTAGAAAGATAATATTTGGTATTAGTTGTTTTATTCCTTAATTGAGAAAGATGAATCTATCATACATAAAAGTATATAATTCATTTTCACGTATTTACATATTTTAAGGTAGACAATTATTCTATTGAGATAAAAAAATATTATTTTTGAATCTCTTGAACTGAAATTTGTCTTGAATTTAAATTTGCTTTTCCTTAAGGTTAATTCCTTATTAAATGCTTTCAATAAACAGTGTCGATATTTCTTGTAAAGTGCTTGTGACGAATTTCTCTCTTAAAGACTATTTTGTAAAAGTTTGGGAATCGATCAGTGTTTCCCAACCTTTTTCGGTCCATGCCCCACCAAAACCTTTCTAAACTTTCCATGCCCCCCATGTCTATTTTCTTTCAAAAATCCGTCTTGGAAAGTAAATAAATCCTGGTGATCCATGTCCCACACCTGGGGGGAAATTTAGGTGAAAACTTTCAAATTGCCCCCCTAGAAAATTATATTGCCCCCCGGTGGGGCGTGCGCCCCAAGGTTGGGAAACACTGGTCTAGATAGTTTATAATTTTTTACGAGTTCTAAAGAAACCCCTTGTTAACAAACCTTCTCAACAGCATATTTTATATGCGGAGCCGTGAAACCTTCAGATATTCCACACAAAGTGCTCAGGCTCAATTGAGGAGTAATAATGCCATTACGCTTAAGTATCATTTCACTCCACAAAGCTAAAAAAATATAATAATTAACAAACATTGATATGAGGAGTTTTAAAATATATTGAAAAAAAATTAAGAGTCCAACAGTTAATTATGTATCACTTTCAAACCTCTGACTTTTTCTTATCATCCAGATATCGTAAGAAAGTTCATGACCCATCATCTCTAAATAGAATGTATGGGGAAAATCATCCTTACCTCTTCTACAGTTATGATCAGGTGTTAAAATGCAGATTATTTTATTGTAGCAGGAACTCAAGCCCTTCAAATCTACATCAAAAGGAGCTACGGTTGTTCCACAAATAATCAATCTATCATCGTTTCCAATTCCTTTTATAAGCTTGGGTAATTCCTTTTTTAGACGCACAGCTTCAACCTGAAAACAAGATAAAGTTGTTTAAGAGTATTTGATATTTATAACACTGAGCTATTACATTAATGATTTTACGGTGTATTTTTAATATAGTATGTATATTAGAACTATTTCACTGGCCTTAAATAAAAGGTCTGTATCCTCCAAGAGCTGAAGATGTATATTTCACCTTACGGGGCCTGCGAAGTAGTCAGAAAAAATAGTCTTGACTTGAATAACGCGCCGTTTTTAACTTTAATACTCTAGTTGTAGCACAGCTCATACCAAATATGTCAAGTTTACATAACTGCAACTAGAAGTAAACGAAGTTTGGCCATACATGACGAATCTTAAACATGTTTGCTGCTTGGGTAATATTATAAAACTGAAATTGTTTAAAAAAAATATAAAACTGATTTTGCTTGTAAGAATTTGACACATGATTTAGGAGGGACCATGCTAGCATGCTGTTCCTGTATGGAAACACTGAACTTGACAACTGAACCTTCCCCAGTAAATTCCCCCATGCCTGTAATTTACCAATACCTGTACTTACCAGGACACTGTTAGTGGGCTGCTTTTTCCAGAAGTAATTCTCCGCTTCTCCTATGTAAATCACAGTGGGCTGTGCTAGACGTCCCACTTTTCCCACTAAATGCATGAGCATGTCTAGCCCCTCTTTCCCAGGGTATTTCCCGTTGACATTGCTGGCCGACAGGTCCATGAGAGTCGCCCCTATTTCGGTGCATATTGCGTACACCAGAGACCGCTTTCCAACCCCAGGCGGTCCGACAACCAGCACAGATTTAACAAATGCCCCTTTCGAGTGAACTGCTGGTGATCCTATGAGAAAGAAGTGCCATAAAGAATGGTTTTCGAAAGAACATTTAGTAAAAGCTCGTGAGTAAAAAAAATTACTTTGAAAATGAATTGGATCGTCAATTTAAGGAAGGGAATAAGTCTAAAAAAGGCAAATTGACTTTTTATGCTTAAAAAATCTTCACTCTACACATGAGTGGGAAGAGAGAAAAATAAGTATACCTCCTCTATAGGCTATAACCTCTTGAATTTGGCGAAATCAATGCCCGTTCATTGTATTTTTTATTTAATTTGCAATTTAAGTTAATTTGTCTCTCTTTTCTTATCATTTGTACTGTAAATTAAACGAAAATAAAATTTGTTTTTAATTTAAAAGTGTTTCATCTTTTTTTTATCCAGTGAATGTTTGACTTCATTGATAGTATTTACTTTCTCCATTGATACTGCCTTAATGACTCAATTTCGTAATACTTTTTAATTTTATTTCTATTAGTCTTTCTATTTTTTTACTTTTATGCTGTGAACAAAGCAGAAATATAATTTAATTGTCAATTTAAGTGGTTTTTAAAATTTTTTCATTTATAAGTTTGAAAAAGGAGATAAGTCCATCAACTTTTTTCAACTCTACGATATTTTTGTATGTGAATATAGTTAAACTTTTTCAATAACTGTGCTGTATTTTTGATAGAGTCCTGAATTTCCATTAAAAATTTGGTGGATATACAATGAAAATTACATATGCTAATACAGGGTTTTTTTTTTTTTTTTTTTTTTTTTTTTTTTTTTTTTTTTCCAATTTACTCAAAACTTGGTTTTTGGACTTATTCCCTTTTCAAACTGACGATTTAATTATGGAATCAGAAATCTCTTTCGTTTCCAACAGTAATAAATATTTCTAGATCTATATCACATAAGCTGATTTTTAAACTATCTCTATAATTTCCATACATTACACAAAGTATTTAAAATGTATAAACTTTACATAAGAACTTTAATTTTTTCTCCAAGTTATGACTATTTGGTATCTGATCATCAATAAATATGACCATAAACAGGTAGTTATCGGTGATATAATACTCCAAATCATAGGTTAAAGAATCTTGAATTATCTTACTTCTTATCAAATACTTCGCAAGTGATAGCTTTGAAAATTGAAGATTCAAGGATTTCCAATATATAAATATTAGAGAAGATACTTTCTCTTGTTAAGAACGCATACATACCCATAGGAAGAATACAATATTCGTTTACAATGCGTCGGATGTCTCCTAAACAGGGCATGGGCTCTTTCTCTGGTTCGTTCTCTGAATTGATTAGGCCTCCGACGTAGTTATAGTCTCCAATGAAATCAGACATGGTGAACTTAGGGTAGCTGACGATGATCCTTTCTTTGACTAATTCTTCGACGAGAGATTCAAAACTCCTTTAAAATGAATAATTACTATCAAAAGGCAAAGTATTTTCGGAAGCAAGTATGGAAAAGCTGAATACTAACTACTAAATAAAAATCAATGCGAGCAGGTGGATAAAATATCATATTTACTGAGTGGAAACAATTCTGATGCTACATTTGTTTTATTCTTGTAAATTAAAAAAAGGGTTTTTTTTCTTTACATAAGAACCAATCATCAAAGGAACTATGAAAATCCCCCCTAATTGTAAAATTCCAATTCAAATTTTGTACAATCATCTACTCATCAACTGTCTTAGATAGTTTTATTTACATTCTGGGTTTCATTAGATTTACATACTCAATGAATAAGAGGGGCTAAAAATGGGTGATTTATTAGGTTTATTTCCCTATGAACTGAAACATAGTGTACTGTACTTAAAACACAAGATATACTTAATTAAATACAATACTTTAAACATGTAAAAAAAACCTTTATGATCGGAATACAATACAGTACACCGTATTAACTTTTCTTACGTTCGCGGTTCAACCTAAGGCATCACTGTTTTCTGTTTTTTCCGCAATACCTCATTATCAAGGATTCCTCTAAAACCCGTTTTACCTTGATAGCTAATAGTATACAGAAATCCAAACTTTACCAATTTACTTTGCATAGACTTCGTTTTTGTCATATATCAGTTTTACATTTTTTCATGGTGCAAAATATTCATCAAAAAGTAAGTAAAACGCTTACCTATTAGGAGTTAAATCTTTTTCTTTTTTCCCTTTGCCTTTTCCCTTTCCTTTGTCTTTCTTACCACCTTTCTTACCTCCTTTTTTGCCACCCTTCTTTCCTTTCTTCCCTAAATCCTTCTCGTTAGCCTTAAAAACATCATACAAATCATGGATTCACAATCAAAATATTATGATGTATCAAATACAATGAACTTTATAGAAATTTCGCTCTCACTTCTATTAAACGATGCAATTCTTCTCTCATGATCCTATCAGTTTCCAATCTGACATTTTTATCCATTTCTCTGAGAGCTTCTACTCTGATCATTTCTTCATCACATTTATCGAAAATGCCAATGATTTCTTTATCCTTCCATACCTCTTTTAAATAACATTAAATATCCATTATAAGACTAATTATTGGAAAATTTTGTAGTTCATAAAATACAGAAAATAATCATTACTAAATTATTTTGCTTTAAAATTCATACCAATTTTCTAAGTACAATAACCTCTTCATATTAAAGAATATTTGAAAAATTAATTAAATTGAAGACTTAAAAGATATTTACGATAGTGAAATTTATAATAAATTTAAAAATAATAGACTAATCTTATTCCAGCGCTTAAGCAGCTTGGAAAATAGATAATCAAAATGTAAATCATTTTTTAAAACTCAAATTAAAATAAAAATGTATTTTAATTTGAGTTTTGTAAACGTTTTGAAAAATTTTAATTCATATTAAAGATAATTTCAATTTGTTGAAGAGATTGAATTAAATCCTCATGAAATTTCAACCTAATTAAACTTGGTTTAAACTTTAATAATAACAATCCGGGATAAAAAAAAAACTGCATGAAAAAATATTTCTTTACTCCATCCTACACCTTACGTAAGTTTAATTGTATGTTATACAATATAGCTACTGATTAACAGTAAATTTTGTAAAATAAACAGTTTTACGATCCCAAACAGACGAATATTTAAAGATAAAAAGACCAACACCAATTTTAAAAAATACTTGCTGTCATATTCTTTTGCTAGCTCAATCAAATCTGGTACATATTTTGAAGTTTTCAAAATGTATCCTGATGGCTCTTCCTGAAAAGAAATTTATTAAATACTATGTGTCACATAAAAATGTTTCGTATTACGAAAGAAGTGACACTACCTCTTCTCTTGTTTCTTTGGCTTCTTTTTTATTAGGTACCACTTTTTCTTTTATAGAAGATTCTCCTTTCACCTAAAAGAGAATCATAACAACGGATATTTAATTACCATAGTAAAGTGTCAATCTTAAAAAATATGTGATTGTAATTTATTATCTGTAAAGAAAGACAAATTAGACATACAGGGCGTGATTTTTTGTTATGAGTGTTGCTTCTTTATTAATTTTTGTATTAGTATATTCTTTAGGCACCTTTAATAGCTTTTGATTTCATTGAGTAAATTTTTTGTATCTTTTTCTCAAAGGATCTTGCATTTCTAACATGAATCGTTCAATGAGACAAAAATTATTTACTCATTGAAACTTTAAATTATTAGCTTTAATTCCTTAATTATTATTAATTTTACCCTACTAAACTCATTGGCACAGTAGCCCGCTTGAGCCAAGACCTAAGATACCATTTAAAAAACGTCGTAATTATATTTTACCTATGATGACATTACTTAATTTCATTGTTAGTAAGTATTCAAATTAGAATTTAAAGAAAACTATTCATGATTATGTATGGATAATTGGAGAATTACACTTGTTTTTATTATAATCATAATTTAATATTCAAGAAATGAGCATTTGCTAAAGCTACCAAATCATTTAAAGTTCTAAAATTGCAAGTGTCATAAAAAAATAATCCATAAGTATTTTACAATAGAGCATGGATATCAAAAATGTATTTCCCAAAAAGTTACTATGTCTAAAAAGGTTGGAATGGGAACCTCTTTGCACGTACAAAATAGTGTAAAGTTTTTTATTTTGCACTAAATGAACTCTAAAGGAAAAACGTGTTTTACAGGCACAAAGGAAGTAGTGCTAAGAAAAGAACATTCAGTATTTTTTTGTAAGATTATTGTAAAATAAGAAATAAATAAAACGACTTGATTTGGGGATAAATAAAGTCTTAAAAACAACTTTAATTAAGCAAGATAAAGAAAAAGGAGTTAAAATTTGAAAATAAGGAACTATTTATCATTGCACAGTAGAATTATAATTCAGTTCCCAAACAATGAGGTACGCCAGAAAATTCTGGTGGATCTTAACAGTAAAGGTCAAGATAGAAACAATGCGGACCAAGGACCATTCCATAATTTTTTAATTAAAATGAGGATAAAAATTTTACTTCCGGAGTGAAAAATGACTTGACTTTAAATAAACTTACATTTTTATTTTTAAAAGAAATAAAAATGTAAGCATAACCATTGTTCAAATGTTTATAAAATGTTTAGACATTTTTTAAAATTCTATTTTTTTTTCTAAAGCAACTTAAAACCCTTTGTGGGTCTTCTGAGGAGGCTTTTATTTTTTTAAGAATTTTAAGGTCGCTAAAAAGATTTGGTTTTTAGAATCTAGATTACAATCCTCTTTTTTGAATTACCTCAATACCTACCTTTAGTTTTCAAGAATATAATTATAAATGATACGCTTTTTTAAATGAAATAAATTTAAAAACATCGTTTTTCAAAACCAGTTCAAAATTAAATCATTCATCAACATATTTTTTAGTTTACAAATTAACTTTATATGTGAAAATACTAATCAGAAAAAATATTTCTTTACAGCCAAAAAAAAATATCATTATTACAACGGCCCATCCCATGTAGGCCAAGGCCAGGGCCTATGATGCTTTAATTCACTTTCCTGGCCTGGTTTGCAAGGCATATATGTCCGGATTAATGCACTTGTTGTATTCAACAGCAAGGCTTTTAAGAGGAAATCCGTTTGCAAACGTTACCTTCTCCTGTTCATTGTCAACGGGTATTGGATCTTTGAGCATAGCAGCTGATCCCCCTTCTTCATCGGAGGGAAAAGTTGGATATTCTCCATGGCTTTCTCTGGAACAATAGTCACTTAGTTTACTATTCTATACTAATTCTGGAAATGTTACTCTAAACTTTTCTACACAAATTAGAAATTAGGCAAATTTTGTGTCAATAGTTTTTTAATGTTTCTTTACCTCATCCACAGTTTAAATGTTTATTTCATCCTCTAAAGACTAAATTGGTAATCCAAAAAAAAATTAAAATTGATTCAATATTGGAGACCAGGTCTACTACTATTCGCCGCGGGACGATTCGGCGAGAGAAATAAAATGAAAGGAAATAAAAGTCCTTGATTATTTATCCGAAAACTAGAAAACAAATTATGGTTCAGCGCCGAAATGGCCGCTCCGAATAGTCCCATTAATTTGTGGAGACAGCAGGGCTTAAATTGCACCGGAGCGCACCGGAGCGGAGCTCCGGTACTTCTTGGTTTTCAGAAAATTTTTACATTTTAACCGGAACGCACCGGAGCGCATAAAATCGCGTTCCGAATCCTTTTCGGAAAGACCAAAATGTACCCCTCGATGTTTTTCGATTACCGAAAATTACAAACGCCTTTCACCTCACTACCCCCGGTCAACAACGACGAACGACCTTGTTTTCCTCACCCTCAAAGGGAAGGACACCCCCTTCGGTGACTAATTACGGGACAAGAGATAAGAAGCCCTCCTGAATGGAGAAGTCTGGCTTCTGTAAAATTTCGCTTTTTAACCAGATGTGTCCAACAGTCCATTCTTCTGTAAACATCGAAAGTAGTCTTTAAGATAACAGTGGGGTCACAATAATAGGTTGAAAGGTGATGGGGCAGGTAGGGGGGATTTCAATTTGGTCAGTGAGGCATGCCTTGAAAGATTTACGAGTTTTGGTTGTGTTTGTGTCCACCTGGGTCTGGGTGTGTACTTCCTGTTCTCAAAGGGAGCGTTGCTGTAATAACAAACATTTCATCTTGAAACTGTAGATTCTGTGAGGGTTCTTGACCAGAGAATTCCAGAAATTTTTGTGTGCTTTGGGGGGGGGGGAGGGAGCCTGTCCGAAGGAGTGATTCGTAACGCATCTTCTTGAGCTCTTCATTTCATCAGCTATTGGTTCATATCATAGTGCACGGTGAATCTCCATAACAGCTCTGTTTTGCCTGAAATTTCCTTCGACAGATACGATACGACATTGAATTAAAGTTAAAGAGAATTTACTCTTTCTGGTAAGTTCCAATTTGTTTTACGTATTTTATTGTAATCAATGAATTTTAAGAAACTAATTTGATTTTTCTAAGTGAAATTTTTCTGTTCTGTAATAATTACCTTTTAGAGGTTAATTGTGAGTTGAACTTAAGCTAATATTGGGACCTTTTCCTCCAGAAATACTTTGTTTTTCTTTCGCTTCTTATTTTCTTATATCACTCCCCATTCCCTCTTATTTAAGTGAAAGAAGGTTATAAAAAAGGAGTAAATTATACATGAAAACACTGTTTATCAGATCTATGCTTTAATCATGAATTTTTGAAAATTTTCCAAATGAACTAAATGCTTATTATCGGTACTATTTAAATACGTTTCGACGTTTTAAAAATATTTAGAAAAATGCACTAGACCCTCGATTAACCCGGATTAGATTATCCAGGGTTATCCCTCATCGCAAAAAAGGACTGAAATTCTGGAGTGAGAATATGGGAAAACAATTCATATGTAATTGTCCCAAAAAGTTGTGTAGTAATTATTTCAATATTTTTTACGAAATTATTTTCAATTTCTTTTTCAAATTTTCATGAAGTTGATTATTCGAATTACATTATTTGCTACTTAAGGAAGGGGTATTTCTGTCCATCTGGGTTACTTGAGAATTTACTGTGCATTTATAAGGTAATACATAAAAGGAATTTTTTTTTAAAAGCGCACTCTCAATCACTTCTTTGGAAAAATAATAAATGTACGCGCTATAACATAACCATATATTCCCTAAATGCCTATATCATGAACTTCGTTATTCCTATAACCTTCACATCTCAAAAAAAGTATTATTCCCTGGATATATTATTCTTCTTAAAGAAATTTCTATTTTTGTGTCGAAGATTTTTGGTTAAAAGCCCAAGTAAATTGAAATATTTTTAAAACAAATACGAATTTTTTCAGATATTTTTTTTTTGGTCGTTATATTAAAAATGATAAAAAAAAGATTAATAGGAATTCTTTTAAAATTTTTCTTTAGAACTTTAAAAAGGAGTTAAAACACTACTTTTGATGGTCAAATTTCAAAATTTTCTGGGGAGAACCCCAAAACTCCCTCCAGACCTTTGATATAATGTTTCTCTCTTGAAAATTCTGCCACTTACAAGAAGCGGTTCCCTTTGGGAACCAAAGAGCATGAAACCCCAAAGTGTTTGAAGAGGAGGTAAAACACTGGTTTAAACGGGAATTTTCAAAGATTTTTACTGGAGGATCTCCGCCCCCCTTTGAAAATTTGATGTTTATTTATAACTTTTTTTTACCTAGAAAATTCTATGCTTTACGAGTAACTGTTATTTTTTGATGTAACCCAAATGGTCTCAAAATGAGCTGAAACATTACTTTAAGAGGCAAATTTCAAGAAATTTTCTGGGGGAGAACCCCCAGACCCCCCTTTAAAATTTTTACATATTTATGTTATACAGAGTACCTTTTTTTTGGATGTACCTTAAATGTTGTAAAAAGAGGCTAAATTTCTAGATTTTTCTGGGGGTGAGCCCCAGCCCCACTTAAAACACATCCTTGCCCCCTACGACCAAAAACTGAAATGACGCCCCTGTTAAGCGGAATGTTGAAATGAAATAGTAGCGCTCCGGTACTTCTTTGGTTAGAATTTAAGCCCTGGGAGACAGTAGCATCTAAGTAATTAGTATTACTGTAAGTGTACACGGCTAGGGATTCTCAATCCATGCAGAGGAAGTACTATATTAAATTGTAGTAATGAGTAGTTCCGAACTAATAAAGTCATAACTTTTTAATACTTTCACTTTCACCCAGTTTAAATTTATAATAAAACCAATATTTAGTTCTAAACCTTCCGCTAATTAAAGGATTTTTCGCTAAACACCTTCTCCTTATACACCTTATACTCCTTAACACCTTATAGATGATAAAATAAATTTATGAGCTGAGGTGTCATGGATGAGTTATCGGGCGCATTTACTTTTTACAACTATCAAATCAAAACTATAAAAAGAAGATATAGCAAGTTTTACATCTTTGAACGATTTATTTTTCACATTTACTTCTCTGCTACTTTTTATAATTTACATCTTCCAGACTTATATATTGGTCACCAGTCACCACTGTTTGATTAAAAGTTGAATTTCTGTTAAAAAAAAACTCAATCTTTGAAACAATTCAACATTATAAATTAATAAATTGATTTACTTTTCGGAATCTTGTCTACTATTAAAAATTCCATCTTAATAAATCATAAACTAACAAGTGGATAACAGCTGAGTTGAAACAAGAAAAAAAAAGGTTGATAGTACTATCTCAAACTTCCTCTACTAAATTACCCCCAGGTAATCAAAAAGTTTCAAATTAAGTTACGAAGATTAAAAATTTCAAACTTGTATTTTTCGAAATGTTCTCGAATTCTGGCTTGTAGATCCTCCATGGCTTGAGGGGCGTGATACATCTCAATCTCATTTTTCACTTCTTTGATGGTGTTTATGTACTCAATCTCGTTTTTCAAGATTAGTTCTCTCCTATTTTTCCTCAAGTCAGCCACCCTTTGCAGAGCGTAAGAGTTTTCCGTTTTTTCGGACAGCACAGAAGGTTGCTAAAAAATATAGAAATCAGCCGTATATTTTGTGATACTAACGCCAAGATAAAATTAAAGAATAGATTTTCTTTACTCTTGATTTAACTTGGATATCCCTAGTGGTCAAGGAAACTAACAGAGTACTGAATCGTAGATATTTGAGAACAAATTGAAAGTTAATAAAATACATTAAAACTCCCGACTTATTGTAGTGAGAATATAGTCTCTACAAATCAGAACTCTTCAAACAATGCCTTTAGTTTTAACAACCTATACAGAATATTATAAGGTTAGAGTTTGAGGGAACAGATATTTCTAAACAACATAAATTAACTGCTTAAGAAATTAGAGCTTTAATACGTCTTCTCCACTTCAAATTACTTGAAATCATTTTTAGAAAGACTAAAATATTCCTTTAAGAGTTCTTACTGACACGATTATTTTTATAATTTAGTGAAACAAAAATATCGGAATGATAAGTAAAAGAAAGACGTTATTTGATTAAATTCTTTGGTAGAAGTACATTTTTAATACATTCCATAAAGGTTGAAGTGCTTTAAAAATGCATTTTACGTAGGGACAGGAAAATTACCATTCTTAAAAGTTTCATTTCAGCTCCATAAACAATCCTGAACTTTTTGTGAAAAATATACCAACGCCATGCCTATAATAAAAATGGCAGCATTGAGAAAGTAATAGTAGAAAGTCAGACTTATTTTATCAAAAAGGAATTAATGGAAAATTATTTGTATTAAAAAGTTTAAATTTTGAATTGATAATGAAATCCAATTTCACACAACTCATTTAAAAAGAAATTGAAGAGTTCAAAATACAGATAAATAAGTTAAAATAGGTAGGAAGTACAACTGTTATAGCTTAGTATTTGTTAAAAGTTTATAATATGAAGTTTTCATGAATGCTCAGAAAATAAAAAGAGAGAGAGAGAAATGTGAGGTAGAACTTTTAAAGAAACTGTAAGTAGAACTTTGTTTTAGTGCATTAAATGAAATGTACTACCGAATGTAAAAAAAGGAGGTGAACTTATGTGCAAAAAGTTATGTAATATAGATATTTTTGTATTAGTAAAGCTTTGCGAGACTCTAGGAAGGAAGTAGTAAGGTAAAATAACTTTCAACACCCGGAAAAATTTTTAGTAATTTTGTTGACGGTTCTTTATTCTTTTACCAAGCTATATATACTTAAATCGTGTAGGTGTGATCTTACTCGTTGTATTCTCGTGGCTGCTATAAGATCAGTGACTTCTGCAGGGAGATTTCTCCTTATTTCTTTAAGCCTGTTCTCTTCCTTGATCTCGAATAACCTCTGCGCCTCCAAGAAAGCTTGTCTTCCCTGCCGGGCTTGCTCATGAATTTGAATTAGCTTAACCGCTTCCTTCACTGTCATTTGATGCTCACCTCGAAACTTAAAAGGAAAGAACCAGCGTATATTACTTTAGAAGTCGTTCATTATGTTTTTAGGAATTTAAAAAAAATGGTTACCTTTTAATTTTTTTATTTTACAACTAACTGTAAGATGTATTAACCGAGTATTTCACCGACAAAATACGTGATTCAAAATTTAAGGGAAAAAACTCTAGATGTACGAATAAAAATGATAACCATTTTTAAATGAGATTAGGAATTAATTATAAATTTCAGATTACATATGGTTTTTCAGTTTATGTACCAATACATAAATTGGATTATTTTCATATGGATTTTACCTTATTAGATATATTTAGAGATAGATATTTCAACAGCTCTTGTATCAATGACAGTTTTTCTTGTTCTTCTTCTGTCTTTTCATAATAATACCTTGGGATCTTTAAATCCATATCACTCTGAAAAATAAATCAAAAATACAAAAAAATGGAAAGAAGAAAAAAAATCTCTGCAAAGGTCAAATCCTTGTGTGAAATATTTATAAAAGCAAAAATATTTCTCTTTTTACAATTCTGACCTTAAGTTAGGTTTTAGTGAATCATAATTAACTACGACCCCTAACTAAGTTTAAAGTTGAGAATTATCTAAAAACTTTCCTTCAAAGCGCTTACGTTTTCTCTTCATATCAAAACCCTTTCTTTTTCTTAATGGGCTAGTTCATCGAAATCAGATAAACTTTATTTTATCCCTGTACATCAAACTGTAAACCCACCGGCAACGTTTTCATCTCCAGTAGCATGTCATCCAGATAGTGGACCTCCGAGAACTCTAACGCCACCAGCCCATGCTTCAGCTCTAGGACTCGACCGATGCAATTGTCAATCAGTCTTCGCAGCAGACGTTGCTTCTGAGGCTGCAAGATGTTCTCGTAGCAGTCGATGAGTTGGTTTGCCACTCGAATGTACTTCAGGTATAGAGTTGATGTTTTCTGAACAGCAACTAACCTTTCCTAAAACCGAAATGTTGATTTTCCTATACATTGAGACCATGAGAGTAGTTTTGGTACGTAGCAGTAGCGAATCCAGGATTTTTGTCTGGGGGGGGGCTGAGGTGCCCAAAGCATGTATATTTCCATGACTTTCTCGTTTTAAAAGGATTTAATATTCATAATTTAAAGGAATTCTCTTCATAATATTCATAATTTAAAGTACATAATAAATTTCCTATTACTACCTACTTTTATGAAAAAAGTGGAAAAAATTCAAATCATTGAAGGAATTTGTATTGAAATTTTTGAAGAACATTTTAATTCTAGGGGGTCTGCAGCCCTATAGCCCCTTCGTCCTCATGGATTCGCCCTTACGTAAAGCTGCAACTGCTAACTTTTACAATGCTACAAGAAGTTGCTAATCCTCTTCGGTGATTTGAGAGCATAAAACATAATATAACACACATAACAGATTATAAAATTATCTCCTCTCAAGAGTAAAGAAAATGATGATGTAAATCTGTACATCTGTTAAATTGAGTTAAATTTTAATGTATCAAAATGGGGGAAGGTTTCACTGAAACAGTATAGCGTACAGTGTTATTCCTAGGATTTTTTTGGAGGAGTAAAAATACTCCTTGACTTTTTTAGGAGGAGTGAAATTGAATTATAAGGAGTGACATACGGAAATAGCATGAACTTCATATATAGAGCCATGAAAACCGAAATCAAACTCCCTAAGCATGAGAACAATAATTTAAAAATTAATTTTTAACAAAAAAGAGACCGACTTCAAAAATGCGCCTAAAAGTGAGAAATAATTTTTATCAAAAAAACAACAATACTACTTTTTAACATAATTTTTGAAGTCGAAACACTTTCACAATAAATTAACATTACGCTAACATTAAAATAATAACACGTAACAAAATAATAACATAAGATAAAATATTTACAATTAAAGGCACAATATAGTAAATTGGTTTCTTTTCTTAATTTAATAAGAAAAGGGTTAAATGCCTTTTTTGGAAATCATAAACATGAAGAAAAGAGGGCAGTTCAGACCTCTCAGCTGGTAATGTATAAGGTAGTATTACTAACAAATATGTGGTTTTGTTACCGCATGCTATACGATGTTATATATTTTGAGCAGTCTTATGAAAATTAATTTGAAAAGAAAAACTATTTTACCCATAAATTATGATATAATAAACATTTTCACTGTTAGCGAGGAATGTTAATTTATTGTGAAAGTGTTTCGACTTCAAAAATTATGTTAAAAAGTAGTATTGTTGTTTTTTGGATAAAAATTATTTCTCACTTTTAGGCGCATTTTTGAAGTCGGTCTCTTTTTTGTTAAAAATTAATTTATTTCATTCTTTTTAGTGGATTTGTAAAATGTAAGTTCGCTTAATCCGGATTTGGATTTTTTGTATAGTGATGATAGGAAATTAAAAATTTTATAAAGTACTATGGTTTAATTAGGTTTTATCTGCAATGTTTATGAATCAACGTTGCTTTTGACCCCACCCTATTTTTATATTAATTATTACGAAATTTTCAATCCAAGTTGTTCTAAATAGTAATTTGACTATGTGCTGACATGTAATAAAATGAGACTAAAAGTTTGAATTTAAAAAAATTTTTGCATTACAGAAAATTTCAATATAAGGGATATAAGGGTGTTTCCACAAGTCTCTACTCAAACTGCACAGCCAGATTCCTTGAGTTGTAATACATAAAAATTATCCGAAGAACTAATTTTTTGAAAATTTGATGCCATATCCGATAAAAAATATTCTAAGGCGTGCATCCAAAAGAACAGTGAATGATTTTAATATCTTAGCCTGCAATCCTATACAGAGAACTATGTTATTGCTTTTGGAAATATTTGTATTGCTTAAATCGGATATAACGTCAATCATTTCTCTGTCTTAACTTTACCTAAAACAATGAGTTGTAGAGAAACAGCTCTGGGGTCATTTGAATGCGCTCCACGCCTAATTCGGGTTGACCTTTCGATGTTTTTAAAGAATTAAAATTTTCAAACATAAAATAAAAATAAATATAATTTGAGTCGTGACTATTAAATTGCTTATGCTTGAAACCGGGTATTTCTGATATTTGAAAATTGAAAGATTTGGGTCGTCATAGTTGAAACGAAAAATTACATATCAAAATGAGAACATTAATACTAAGATTTAAAAGTGTCATTTTCTCAGTAAAGCTAGACTTACGCCTCTTCGGCGCATTTTTCTATAGAACGTTTTTCGAAGTTTTACATTATGTTTTTTTGTATTCTTAACGTCCAACTCATAGGTGGCTATCTCTTAAAGCTAAATCAGTTGAACCTTATTTTCTCCAACTAAATCAACACCACCTTCGGTGGCTGTTACCCAGGAAATTTGTTTGAATTTCATTTTAATGTGTATTTTTAATTTTATCTTATGACTCTCCTCACTTATACCACCTCTAATGCCTCTAAACTTCTTTGATGTTTCATTATACTATAATAGCATTTTAATTCTAACTTTTCAAATCGACTGCGATTTTAAAAGCTTAATTCCACTTTAATTTTTTTTTCTTGCGGAGTTTTGCCTATATACTACGTTTTATTATCTAATGGTTTTTTTATAACAACTCACCTGCCGGCTTTGTAATTAGGATGGAACTTTGGAAAAGTCTATGTTCTATAAGAACGGTTAGTTTGTGCATGGTTGAATAAACCGAACCAGCCTTATAAACTTTTCCAAAATACTAAAACCGGTGACTAATTTCAGAAAACTTTTTTCTAAATAAAGTTTTTGTATCATTTTCGGAAATCTTTTAATTTAATTTTTAATTTGGCCACTAAGAGCTGGAAGTCATCTCAATATATTCATCATGGTCACTTTACTATAGGAACATCTTACTCCCATAATTCTACGAGGTGTTATTGTTTAAAATTAAAGCTCTGCAGCGTACTTTAAAACATCATATAGAAATTTTAATTAACACATCCCGTTCATTTACTTGAAAGGCACAATTTTAAGCCTTGCGCATTACACCTATACACAATTACAGATCGAATAAGCTAAAAAGGAAGAAGATTCATGAGGTAGTCTTTTTTTCCAGTGAATGAACCTCGGTTCATTCACTAAAATTTCTTTTCAGAGTGTTTTAATGACGACACGCCTGCGGGGTGTAACGAGTAATACAAATATAACTGTTTTTAAGCTTGTAAAAATTGTTTTAAATCCCGACACACGCCGCCTTTGGCGGCGTTTTCACTCTTAACTTCTTTTGATTTTTTTACATAATGATTTTAATTTTAACTTATCAAGTCGCCTGCGGCTCCAAAAGTTTAATGCCAATAGAAAAAGTGTTTATCTTCCCAACGCACGACGCCTTCGGCGTCGTTTCAATGAAATTTTCTTTATTGCGCAATTTTGAAGTCTACACTTTTTTGTTAAAAAAATTAATTTATTTCATTCTTTTTTTAACTTATCAAGTCGAATGCGGCTTCAAAAGCTTGATGGAAATAGAAAAATGTTTCATCGGCACGACGCACGACGCCGTTTGAATGAACTTTTCATTTGTTAATTAACTAATTCTTTACTTCGTAATTTTATTAGGTTCAGTCGATATTTATACCCCATTTCAATAATCTAATTCTAGTGTTCGGCACTAGTTAACTAGAACTAGTTGCAACTAGTAGTTAACTACCGATCAACTAGTAGTTAACTAGTAGTTTAACTACTTTTGGTTTAAACTAGTTCAACTAGTAGTTGAACTACTTTTTTTAATAACTACTAGTTGAAACTACTTTCAAATTTTCAACTACTTTAAAAAAAATTTGTTTAAAATTTCAAAAATATTTAAAATTTTTATCAAAATATACAAAAATTACACTGCTATTTATAACTACATCAGTGTCATGGTAGAGTACACAAATACCATAACCAGAAATAAAGCGCCGTTTTGAGCGAAGCATAAAGTTTTTTGTGATATAGATAAGAAAGATGTATTAGAATTTGGGCAAAAAATAGGTTATGAAATTAAATAGACTAGTTAACTAGTAGTTAACTACTTTGGGAATTAGTTAAATACTAGTTGCAACTAGTCCCAGGAAAAAATAGTTAACTACTAGTTGCAACTAGATTTTCCCAGACTAGTTAGTAGTTGGTAGTTAACTACTTTTTGACCACTAGTTGCCGAACACTATCTAATTCTTATAGTGGTAAGTAAGCTCGCGACAAGTTTTCGAAAAAATCATTATAACTCCGCTTGTATCCGCAAGAGGGCGTTTTAATTAAAATGGGACCAACTTCAAAACATTTCTAATCTATTGCAAAAAACCGTGTCCAAATCGGCCCAGTAGAACATACCAAAAGGGCGTGGCACAGATTGGACATTTATATTCTACGAATTGATAACCTCCTCCTTTTTGAAGTCGGTAAAAATCACTATGGCTGTATGAAAACACAATTAAAAAGTATGATAATTAAGGTGCAGTGGCTTTTGGCAATTGGCTTTGGCCAGAAGTCGGGCGAAAATGTATCCGCTGAATAAGCTAAACCTTTGTGAAAAATTCAAAGAGTGAATTAAAATACTCCTGTCTAGTTTTTCAAAGAGTATTTCCGATTTTCAAGGAGTGAAATACTCTCGAGGAGTTAAAAATATCTCTGATAGCGTATATAGAATTTTTTTTCGAAAGGGACCCAGATATTCTCTAAAAAAAACGGTATCTGGTCTAAACTAGATTTTTATACTGGGATAAATTACCCAAAATTATTTCTTACCACCTCCCATGCTTAAGTCCAATATAGCTTTTAAATACATATTTGCATCTTAAGTAAGTTAATAAAATAATAGTTGTGAGTAACAGGGTACCAAAGAGGTTCAAGGGGTCCCTCCCCAGAAATTTTTTTTAGAATTTTATCCTAAAAAAATAGGGTTTAAACTTATTTTGGTTATTAAGAGTAAACTAATTTCGGACATACATTTTTAGGTGAGATATGCATTTCGATGAACAACAGGGTTAAAACTTGATTTGATACACCTAGTTCTAATTTCTAGGAAGGCCCCACCTTTATATATATGTTCCTGCTCTGAAATGTGAAAACTTTTAACATAAGGGGAGAGATTGGTATATAACGTCTTAACGTCTGTAAGTGATAATGTGAAGTTCATTTATAATTTGTCCTTCATAAAGAAGTTGTAGGTCTGACTTTGAGACATAAAGAAATAAATAGAAATACCCTTCTCTTCTTACCTGTTCCAAAGCTGTTGTTTCTTCCGTTGTTTCGTGCTCAAGAAGATTTTTAAGAATTTCTTGAGTTAATCTCCAAAGTTCATTATAAGTTCTAAAGTAAGAAGGATATTCAAATCAGTTTACGCTTCAAGTTTGAGAAATTCAATGTCGGCTTTTGAATAAATGCTATGGGGTGTGAAGATGGAAAAAAAACCCCAACCCTTATTTCTAGTGTTCGGCACTAGTTAACTAGAACTAGTTGCAACTAGTAGTTAACTACCGATCAACTAGTAGTTAACTAGTAGTTTAACTACTTTTGGTTTAAACTAGTTTAACTAGTAGTTGAACTACTTTTTTTAATAACTACTAGTTGAAACTACTTTCAAATTTTCAACTACTTTTTAAAAAAATTTTGTTTAAAATTTCAAAATTATTAAAAAATGTTATCAAAATATACAAAAAATTACACTGCTATTTATAACTACAGTGTCATGGTAGAGTTCTCAAATACCATAACCAGAAATAAACAAGGTTGTTAAGTATTTAAATACTTAGTAACGGAAATACTTTTTAAATACTTTAAAAGTATTTAGTTACATTAGTTACTTTTTGAGTATCAAACTGGTATTTAACTACAAAAATTTTAAAGTAACTAACTCTTTGTTACTTAAATACCTATGCTGTACTTTAGTTACTTTCTAAACCCAGAATTTAAAAAACGGAATCCAACATTGGAGAGGGGAACAAAACACTTCTTCCTGCTTCCGCATAGCCCGAGGGGAAAAAGCGTTCTCGGCAGTGGCCGACTGCCCGACCGGACACCCGGGCGACAGCGCTGACAATCCTCCCCCGACAATTTATAGCCCCCCTGTGTTGACGAGGAGCTGGCGCTTGTGTGTTCTCTGGGTGGCCGGCCGCCTTGCAGGTCGAATTGCAGTGCAGGAGATGGAATAGCCGATATGGCACCGTTTTATACTTTTATGGCCACTAATTGTTCGTAGTTTCTTGTTTTCCCACCCCACCTTCCACGAACCAAAGGGAGGGAGGGCACATTTTCAAGGGCAAAGGCAATCAAATCTTACCAGAGCCTCCTTCAGTCCCTTTTTGTTTGTGCTCTCGAAAAGCTGCAAGTTTCCTGCCTCCTGGATAGAAGAAGTATATTTATTTAAGAAGATCAACTGCTTAGAAGTATAATGTCCCAAAAAGAGCTAGGTTGTGTTTATATTTTTTTTTTTAAAGTAGAGTGAAGGGATTAAGGATTTATGTTTTCTTTATATTTTTATCTAGATAATAACAATTGATTTTTATTTTTTGATATTTGTATATGACATGGGACTTGAAAATTCTCCAGTTTTTGCTCAAAAGGCCTTTTATAAAACGTCCTACTCTCAAACTAATGTTAATGTAGTATGCTTACAAGATTCTATGAAAATATTATTTTGAAAGTTTACAACTTTCTTTCTATGTTCCCGTGTAATAATTTTGTTTTTACTAACCGGAATTTTCGTATAACCTTTTGTATAGAGTTTTTTAACAAGATACTCTGATTAAAAAAAAATTAACTAAATAAAAAAAAAATTCCGAATTACACTATATACAAATCTAAGGGTATTTTATTTTTTCATTCCATAAGTTTAATTTCATGAAAGCAAACAGTTTTAAGGAACCTCCAAAACTGTATTTATGAAGAAAAACTAAGCCCCCCCCCCCGAAAAAATATTACCATCCTTTAACTTTTTTCATATTGATTGTATTTTGGTAATTAAAATAAAATCCTTCCATAATAATAAAAAAAAACAGTTAAAACTTAAATATTCATTTTTATAGTAGTAAATAAATTGTGTTGTAATTTATATATTTAAACTCCTGGACTTTTATTTTGAAGTTTAAATATAATTTCTATGAAGTAGTTTCAAAAATTAATCCATTCCCGGGAATGACTGAAATTCCGGGGATTTCCCGGGAAGATTATACTATGACTAAATATACTAATGACCTGAAAAAATACTATATTATTTATTTATTCATTTTTGGGATTGTTGGTCGTGTCTTTAGGAATTTAAATCCATAGGGGAGAGTACCCCAAAGCGGGTATGCTAACTTTGAAAGCTCAAAAACCTTAATTATTGTTTGATTGTAATTACATATTTGATTTTATATAATACTTTTGTGCTTCTGGGGAGAGGCTTTTCAGCTCTTTTAAACTAATGGTGCCCCCCCATGGGGCGAGGCATCATAATTTTAAATAAATTTTAATTCAAATTTTATTTTCTTATTAAAATTAGAAATTGATTTTAAAATAAATTTTAATAATTAAAATATTTTTTTAATTTAAATCTTAAAAATTAATTTAAATTTTAAAAATTAATTTTATTAATTTAAATTTTAAAAATTAATTACTTTACCGTTACTTACAGTTACTTACAGTTAATTACAGTTACTTTACCAGTGAAATTTTAATTTAAATTTTATAAATTAAAATTTCACTGGTAAAGTAACTGAAGGTCGTCTTAAATACTTTTCATGTACTCTATTTGTACTCTATTTAATTACTTTTTTGGGGTATTTGTATTTAATATTTAGTTACTTTTTCTGAAATACTTGTATTTGTACTCAAATACTTTTTAAAAGTAACTTTAACAACCTTGGAAATAAAGCACCGTTTTGAGCGAAGCATAAAGTTTTTTGTGATATAGGTAAGAAAGATGTTTGGAATTTGGGCAAAAAATAGGTTATTAAATTAAATAGACTAGTTAACTAGTAGTTAACTACTTTGGGAAATAGTTAACTACTAGTTGCAACTAGTCCCAGGAAAAAATAGTTAACTACTAGTTGCAACTAGATTTTCCCAGACTAGTTAGTAGTTGGTAGTTAACTACTTTTTTACCACTAGTTGCCGAACACTACTTATTTCCAAGAGTCAAACATCTCCTCGCTAGATCTGGGAAGGTGGGAAGCTCCAACGAAAGATGAAGAGGTAGCTTTTAGCTTAGATAAAGCTAGGTTCAAGGAAAGGACCCCCGGGCCCCCCAAGGGTTCTGTTCTTAAAAAATTTAGAATTTCAGAATACCAAAATGTATTTTTAAGGTACTTTTGGGTGTTAAAAGGGGGTATTATCCTTCCTCAAACCTCCAGTGTTTCATATTTCTCTCTTGAGAATGCTTCATGGAACCCCGGTTGTGAAACGTTGGTTTACATTAGACTATTGAATAAAATGAATTAATTCCTTAAATCCATATATGGCTCCATATCCATATATTTTACTCAAATGAAAATAATTTATTTTAACTTTATATATAAAGTTAAAATAAATTATTTTTATTTGAGTAAAATATTTTTTATGTATGTAAAGAAAGGAAAGAAGTTACCGAGAAATTATATTTTTCAGTTTGTAAAAATCGTTGAAAAGAAACTATAGCTTTCATAGTTTTAGAAAATTAAATTTTTAAGACCCCAAAACACATACGATACAAGATACAAGAATCGAACTTTTCAACAAAGCAGCTCTTACCACCTGACCATGGGCGGATTAATGGAAAGGGACAGCTTGCAAGGTTTCCATCATGCCTCCCGGTTCCTCACCGATATCCACCCATGCCCATGGGCGTAGCCAGGTTCCATGTTAGGGGGGGGCAAGGATACTTACCTTTGCCCATGGCATGGTCTCAAGTACCCCCATGGGGAGTACTTTTACACGTTAAATTTTAGAGTAATTATACGAAGGGTTTGAACTTTTGCACTTCGCACACTTAACTTAAATAATAGTGTAATTAATGTGTGCTCTAAGAAAAATGGGGGGGGGGGTTGGGGGTCCTCCCCCAGAAAACTTTTTAAAATTTGCCCCTTAAAGTAGTGTTTTAGCTCATTTTTAGACTCTTTGGCCAGAACAGAACCACCTCTTGTAAGTTGTAAGCCACATACTTTTCTAGGAAAGTTATGTGGCTAATGACTAAAAGTATAATTTGTAAAATCTAATCGAGTTGAGTTAAATTCAATAAATTTTATCTATTTTATTTTATGTTACCTGGTGAAACTTTCGTATGTTTGGACATTAAAAAAAAACATCAAGCTTGAGGAAAATACGCAACTGCTTTAATTACATAATAATTTAGAAGATAATAAGAGAATAAAGAAGAATACTAAGTTACAGTTAGTCTGAAAATAGTCCGAACAACTTTGTATCAACTGTTCAAGTTGTTGCAGTTACTTGAATAACCATGATATAAGATATAACATTTAACAATAACCTTAAAATGTAAAAGTAAAACCGTCCTGCTTTCTCAAATATTATTTAGCTTTTTTTTTTCACTCTTAAAGAAAAAATTATCTAATTAGATATTTTAAAACAAATAGTTTATCCCCCAAAACTAAGATGCAATACTAAATTCAACTTACTTTAATTGCTGGTGCTGGATTAAGGCTTTACATAATACGTCTAGATAGTATTAATATGGAGGACTGAAATAGTATTCTTTTTATTTTCAATGCTAGAAAACTAAATCACATATCTTAGACTAAAGGGTATTTTCTGCAGGAATAGCCAATGACCACACGGCTTTCTTTCTATTCGTTGAAAGGTCTGCCAAAGCTTCGAAATAATAATGGCTGGGTTCACAAAAGACCCCTCTGTTTTTGTGTAAACACTTGAGAAACACGTTGAAACAATTTCCTGCAGGGCCGTAACCAGACTTTTGTTTCGGGGGGGGGGGGGGGTTTGACTCAAATATTTTCTGAGGTACCTCCTTACGGGTACTTTTATATGTTAAGTTTTAGTTGACAACACTGGATTTAAATTTTGATGCACTTCATTTCAAAATTGTTTAAACAATATGAATCCGAAGTAAAAGGGGGGTCTGGGGGTCCTCCCCCAGAAAATTTTTGAAAATTTGCTCCTCAAAAGAGTGCTTTAGCTCATTTCTGAGACCCTTTAGATTACACCCATAGAGCACTACTCATTGTAAGCGGCCGAATTTTCAAGGTAAAAAGAAGGTATATTGTAATAAATGGCGAAATGTTAAGGGGGTTTTTAGGTTACTACTCCAGAAAATTTTTTGAATTTTTCCCCTATTAGTGGCATTTTAACTCATTTTGAGACATATTAGGTAACATTAAAGAGGACCAATCATTGTAAATCACACAAGTTTGAAGGAAAAACCGTATACTTAATAGATTTCAAAATTTTGAGGGGGTTTGGGGGTCCTCCCCCAAAAAACTTTTGGAAATTTTACCCTTAAAAGTAGGGTTTTGACTCATTTTGAGACCCTTTGGGTTATACCCGAAGAGGATATCGCTCCTTGTGAGACATAATTTTCAAGAAAAAAAAGCAGTATAAAAATTGATGTCAAAATTTCGGGGGGGGGGTTTGAACCCCTAACCCCCCCCCTTGGATACGGCCCTGATTTCCTGACACACCCAGACACCTGAAGCCTCCTTGCTTGTTTGAGTCGTTGAGTGCCGAAGATTTATGATACCCTTTCACACCCCAATCCATTGTCAAAGGCAGAGGTGTACGTATAATTGGATTTTGTGGTTTGGGAAGAGCATTTCCCCCTCACCCCTATTTCTTCTCCAATTAGGACAGTAGAGGACAACATAGGAAAGAAGGAGCGTTCACCCCCCGCTGGCTCCTGTACGTGAACAACAGGTGTTACCAGTAACGAGTTTACTTTACCCTTATCTTATCTTGGGGCTGTTTGTCAACTCTTCCCATTTCTAGCCGTTCAATAGATTTCCACTCCGCGGGAGGTGGTCAACTGGGGTTGTATCTTATCTTGTATCTTTGAATTTGTCGAATATTTTGACTGGCCCGGTCGTTTGGGGAACTAAAAATGGTGAATGAAATGAATTCTGCGTGAATTCTTCAGCCACATCTCACATATAAGCTCGTTTTATTGACACATATTCTTTAAAAAAAATTGAAGGGTTTCGGCTTTAAAAAATTTTTTCAGAAAAAAAAATTTTATAAATGTTTTTCAATTTTACAGAAAAAATTATTTTGGGGGAAAATTTCTGAAGAGTTATGAAAAATTTAGGGGGGGGGCAGCTGCCCCCCCCTGCCTCCCCCTGGCTACGCCCATGCCCATGCCCATGACATAATATCGAATCGTGGTACAAAAATTCAACGTACTTGTTAGTCATTCTGTTAAACTTTGATTGTCTGAAAAGAAATAGAAAGACTGATTAAAATAGCCAGTCGTCTTATAAATTACATATATGGGGCCGTCCATAAATGACGTCACGCTCAGAGAGGGGGAAGGGGGTTAATCAATTTGTGACAAGGGGGAGGGGGGAGTTTCAAAAGTTGTGACATCACATCCTCCAAAACTGAAAATCAACCAAAAATAGCAAAAACAGAATTTTTTTCTAAGATTTTTTATACAAAAAAAAATAAATTTTGTTGCTTCTAGGAGAATATTCTACAAAAAATTATTACCGAAAATTTTACAGCTCTGTGTATTAGACATACCAATCGATTGAAAACGTGACATGTGACATAGGGGGGAGGGGGTATGGGGAAGTGTGACAGTTTGTGACAAAGGGGGGGAGGGGGTCAAAAATGGACAAAAAAAGTGTGACATCATTTATGGACGGCCCCTATCTTCAAACTAATAATTCATTTAACACGATATATTATTCCTTATAGTAGTAGTAGTAATTGTCTTTTTTCAGGGGAATAAGAGAGTAGACAAAATTCAAATTAATAAAGGAATTTTTTAAGTAAAATTGGGAAAAATTGTTTAATTTTGGGGTCTGTAGCCCCATAGCCTCCTCCCTTGGGTTTAATCCCCCTTGAAAGAAACATTTCGTTTTATTTTTATACACCTTGAAATTTTAAAGTTGCAAACAGAAGATTTACATTTACCTGAATTAAAAAGCTTGAATTTCCTATTTCCCTGGAAGTGGTTTTATTTTATACGTCCCCACGAACCAAAAAGCCACGGAACAATACAAACCTCGCCAATCATCTTTCCTGTGAAAAGGCATGTTGTTTGGCATATTGGCGATATTTAGCTGGTACCCAGTACCCACAACCGCCAACAAAGCAACCTGCTCACTGGCAAGCCAGTCGTTCTTTACACGCAGAGCATTTTAGATTTCCAAAGTTCTATAGTTCTGGCCCTCTGAATTTACAATTAAATTACTATTTACTTAATGGCACTATGGCACTCTGTTTGTAAACAGAAGAGAAGAAGAAGTGAGGTTGATAGATTGAAGAAATTGTAATTGTAATGTAAGTAGGAGGTAAAATGTTACGAAAGAAATTAATGTACCTCATTTTATTTTTTGATAAATAAGAGATTGAAAGATTGGGTGGATATTGTCACCTAGATTTTTTAGAAGAGTTTCGGCCTGGTAATAACGGTAGTTTGTTAGATGCTTCAATTGTTATCAGAGTTACTTCGTATATTACACGAAGAATAATTGTCATTATTCAGTAGCAATACACCATTATTATTACCATACAAACACCATTACACCATACAAACGTCATTGCCTTAACGATTTATTTTAACCCTCATGTTATTTTGTTTGCTAATATTCTAGTTCTTAATTTAACTAGTATAACAATGGGTAATGTGTTATTACTATATGTGTGATGTGTATTTGAAATAGTGAAGAACAAATTTTAAGGAATGATAGAACTTATCAAAACGAACAAGAATTGGTATAGTAAGGGGGGTATTTCTATAGAATGGGGTTTAAGGGGTGAAAATCACTAAAAATTTTGGTTCAATTCCGTTAGAGTCCCTGCTAAATATCGCCCGGTTCTTTTAGACAACAAAATGTAGAAATATTCATAAATAATTTCAAACTTCTGAATTAAAATGTTTAATTAGATCAATAACTATTCAGTTTATTAATAAAAGTCAGAAAAATTTGTTGATATTTGGATATATTTAGCGATTTGGATATTGGCGATATTTAGCGGGGACTCTAACGGAATTGTACCAAATTTTTAAAGCAAAGATGGTAGTAGCTTCTCCAGCTGCCATGTTAACTCACAGCTCAAAAAATGACTGACAACCATAAATATCTAATTAATATTATTTATTATTATTAGATCCCTTATTAATAGTAATTAGTAGATTATTGTTAGAGATCTAATACTACTATTAGATCTCTATGCTGACAGCACTTGATCATGTTGCTGTAGGAGCTGTGGTTACATAATGCAACTGGAGGACTCTTTCTAAAGTTATTCCGCAAAGAGAATATGTTACCTTACATGTTTACCTTCCAACATTTCCAATTGTATTTAATTTTAACTTGACCTCTTTTTATCAACTCTTGCTCTGTAGCTATTTTAATTGATTTCAGTCCATTTTAAATTGAAACTTTTAAAAACTTCAGGTGGAGGTCCTGTAGTTGATCCCATTTTTTAAGTTAAATACCGCTCTCAAAACTTCTAAAATAGGGCGATCTTTGTGGGAAAATACACCATTCAGTCTTCTTACACCTAACTCAGTAAAGAGAAAAATTTTGGAAATGGGTTAAATTAATAAATTTGATTTTTTTTGCTTGTTTGTCAACTTCTACACCTTATATATTTATCAACAAGTTAAATTAATTTATGTATTTTATTTTAATTATTTTAGGATAGTATAGTTAAAAAGTTAACAGGTATGAACAAAAATTATTTTTTTTTCTTTGTAAATGTCTTAAATGTTATACCTATGCAGTCAATATCCATTATTTATGTGTTTTTGAACCATTTTACAGTAGCTGAAAAATTTTTAGGAATTTCCTGACACTCCTTAAAAAATTGATATTGAGGGGTGAGTTAGTAAAACCCCTTGTATCGTTTGATCTGTAAGTTCCACAAATAAGTTTCAATTAGAAAAGTTGAAGCTAAAATAAATAATCTACAAAATGAAACCAGTCTTGTGTTTTTACAACCACCGGTTCGGATTTTATAGCTGAAAACGGGCAAAATTTTGAGTTTTCTTGGAATTTTGACGCTTGGGGGCGGGGTCTAAATATTTTTTGAGCTGAAACTTTCAGAATATTAGTTTCATACCAAATGGCACCTTTTGGGGGGGGTGGCCCGAAAAAAATTCGGACTTTCGTTAAAAAATAACCACCCTAATGTAGATACATAACATTTAAATTTTTGTCTGACATGTTCTGTTTTTCTAATTGGTTTTGCGAAAGTAAGTCGTTGGATATTTAAAAAACTATCTGAATAAGTAATTTTTCTTCTCGAAAAATGGGTTTAAATATGGGTGTATTAAATTGTTACATTTTCCCCCATATAGTTCTGTGAATTTAAATATTAAAATAAAGTTTCTCTTTTATTTTCAGAATTATTCTGTGGAAGTTAATTGTACAAATACATTTGGATTCTCTTTGTGAGGAAAACATAAAATGATACGAGTTGAACTATCAGTATGTCAAGATCTCTACATAGAGCTTGCATTTACTCCAAAAATGACTTTACTTCGTTCTGAAACAGGCACCCTTAAATTTGTTCCGACCTCTGAAGAATTGTTAGATTCTCTACACAGTAGCAGAAGAACAAATTCTGATAAAGAGGAATCTGTGAATCCTTATCGGATTGATAAAGAGGTTTCTTCCCAACCAACTAGTTCTTTAAAAACCAAAGAGATAGAATCTGACGATGAAATTGAGTATTCCCCAAATCCCCATTCAATAGAAAATTGCTCAATTAAAACCACATGCCTTGAAAAGTTGAGTGAAATGATGAATAGACGTTTTAGTAAGGAAAAACCCTTACCTATCAAAAGTTTGATATCAACTAACGTTCATCAATGTGAAATTTGTAAAAAAACTTTTAAATCTTATTCAGGAAAATATAAGCATGCATTGCAATGCAAGAAGGCTTTAGAAGATCTCATAAATAATATCAAACCATTAGAATCCGTCCTATTAAAACCATCAACTGAAGTTGGCCAAGGGATAAATGACCCAAGTGATAATATATCTCTTTCTCATTTGAAGAAGGATTCCTTGCATTGTGACAAACAAGATAATGAAGATAGTTGGACATTAGCAAGAAGGACAGCAGCAGGAACTGTAGATGATCCTGCTTACTTTTTTGTGAAGAAATTTGTTCTGCCAAAAGATTTATTTAATTCTCTAGACACGGATAAAAGAAACAATTCTGAACAAGAGGAATCTAAAAATCCTTATAGATTTGATGAAAAGGTTTCTTCTCTGCCACCTAGTTCTTTAAAAACTAAAGGGAAAGAATATTCAACCAGTATTAAAGATCTGCCAAAAAATAGCTCAACAAGCACCTTTTGCCCTCAAAAGTTCAGTAGAAAGATATATGTACATTCTACTGAAGAGACAGTTAAAAAAGACTGTGTTGATAATGAAGGTTCAGATATTTCTCCTCATACTGGTTCTTCTGTGGCTTGGAGTTTCACTAAAATTAATAAATCTCCTGTTCTTCCTTGTACCGTCAATGAAAAAACAAATGAAAATCACATTTGTAGAAATTGTAAAATATCTTTTAAAACTAGTATAGGATTATATCAACATGGATTAAACTGTACAAAACCATTACCAATCAAAATTTTTAAACCAACCAAAAATCACATTTGCAAAATTTGTAAAATATCTTTTAAAACTAGTTTAGGGTTATATAAACATGGATTAAAATGTAAGAAACTGTTACCAATCAAAATTTCTTCAAATAAAAATTGTATTTGCAAAAAGTGTAAAAAATCTTTTAAATCTTATTCAGGATTATATAAACATGGATTAAAGTGTGGGAGACCTAAGAAAGCAGTCAGTAAAAAAATCAAAGCATTGGAGACCGGCCTTCCAGAATTATATTCGCCTACTGAAATCGGTCAAATAATTTACCCTAGTGATAACTTGTCTACATCATTATTGAACAACGATTCTTTGAATTGTGAAAATCAAGATAATGAAGCTGGTAGGGCAATAGCTACCATGCCAGCAGCCGAAACCATAGATGAGCCTGGTACTTTTGCGAGAGGAAATTTGTTTCAACCTCAGAAGGGGCGATCCTCTATTCTAGACACTAGCAGAATAACACATTGTGAGAAAGAGAAATCTATGAATCCTTATCAACTTGATAAAGAGTGTTCTTCTCTGCCTCAGAGTTCTTTAAAAACCAAAGGGATAAAATTTATCAGCATAATTAAGAATTCAACAAATACTAATTGAATAAAAAAATTGCCCAAATAAGACAACTTGCCTTGAAAAATTGAATAAAATGATGAATAGACCAATAGACCTTAGTAAAGAGACATTTGAAAAAGAATGTAGTATTAAATGTTTTACTGTCGTGACTTTTTACTTATAGGGTCATGTGGAATAAAATGGTTATAGCAGGAGTAAAATGGATACAGGGAATTTTAGTTTATATTTATAAAATTTTATTTATGTTTATTTGACATGCTGATTTTTCTTGAGCCTCAATAAAATTCAGCATGCTGATAAACATTAAATTTTATAAATATAAACTGCAAAAATACCCTATATCCATCATCATTTTACCCCGCTATAACCATTTTTATCTGATCCTACCTCATGTACAAAATGGGAAAGTTTTAAGTTAAAATGGCTCTCTCAAAACATTATTCTTTATGTTTATGTACTACTTTCTCAATTACCTTCAATTTTTGTAATTAACATTATTATAAAATAGTGTTTCAAAAATATTGATCACATATAAAAATATCTTAATAGTACCTTTAGAAGCAAATTATATTAAAAAAAAAAAACAGTTTTTTTTGTACTTCAGGGTAAATAACTTTTTGTGTAAAGAATTGGAAACATTCTAATAAATATTTGTCACTAAACTTGTTTGTATGTGTTTCTACTGAACTTTATTTTTGGAACTACAAATTTTCTCAGCAAACAGGGTTAATATTTTTAGGAGTAGTTTAATAAGTGTTCTGTATTTCATTTCCAAAAATATTTTTTTTGGCTCAATATGATTTAACCAGATTCTTGCGCCATGAAAGACATCCAAACCATTTCCAAATCGCATACAATTTTTATACTATTATGAGAGTTTTTCAAACTGCAGGTTTCAATTCGTATTTTAGTTTCTTGATGTATATGTCACGGGCAAAGTGATTAATCGGGCATTATTAATAATGGCTGATTTATCACATTGCCCTTAACATGTACACTTGGTTTTATTTTTTTTTATTTCCGTGCTAAGGGTGGATTGAAATTTTTTTTTTTTAGAAATGTCTAGGGGGGTGGCAAAAGTTCTGTATTGGTGTCAATAAGACATAAAAACGACCGCAACGCGTTGTGGCATTTGCGGAACGGCCACAACGCGAATTTGTCATTTTGAAAAGACAGGATGCGTTTTGAACCTTATTAAATACAACCAAGATGCAACAAAGGAGTTTTGAACACATTTTCTAGGTGTTAGATGCTTAATAATAGGTCCCTTCATAGCTTTTTTTTGCTGTTTTAACCCAGCCCTATAATTTCTCTTAATCTTTTTTCCCTTTCCTTCTTTATCCAGCTGTTCCAATTATCTGTGTAACACTTTTTAATTTTTTTTTCCTGTTTAAATAAGAAATTGTTTCTAATGCCGGCAAATTGGCATGCTAGTTGAACGAATGAGAGAGCGCAATAAAGCAAAAATCACAAATAATAAAATACAATATTATGCAATGGACTCTAACCGCCTATCTGGTTCGAGACTTCACGGAACCAACACGTGACCTACAACTGAGCTTGCAATGGACTCTAACCGCCTATCTGGTTCGAGACTTCACGGAACCAACACGTGACCTACAACTGAGCTTGCGATTGGTTACCACAGATACTACACTAGTAGATCTACTAGTGTAGTATCTGTGGTAACCAATCGCAAGCTCAGTAGGTCACGTGTTGGTTCCGTGTGACGTCAGACGGTTAGAGTCCATTGGTTACTACAGATACTGCACTAGTAGATCTACTAGTGAAGTATCTGTGATAACCAATCGCAAGCTCAGTAGGTCACGTGTTGGTTCCGTGTGACGTCAGACGGTTAGAGTCCATTGGTTACTACAGATACTGCACTAGTAGATCTACTAGTGAAGTATCTGTGATAACCAATCGCAAGCTCAGTAGGTCACGTGTTGGTTCCGTGTGACGTCAGACGGTTAGAGTCCATTATCGAGTATAAAACATTTCTGAGCTACGCGGGAGTTTCTTACTCATTTCATGCTCATTTCGAAACTTCAAGTTCACTTATTTAAATGAATTTAATTTGGATTTTTCTCTTTTTTTTCATCGAAATATTGCCGAAGTATGTATCATTAAAATCACCAGAAGTAAAAATTTAATGCATAACATAAATAGCAAGAAACCGGCACTTTTTTTTTGTTTCCTATAGAGCATTCGCACATGACGTCACTTGGAGGACAAAATCAACGTTGCTAAGGCTGTTGTTAGGGGCGGGACATAGGAGTATCCAATAGCAGCATTCGCACATGACGTCACTTGGCGAATAAACAACGTTGCTAAGGCCGTTGTTAGGCAGAGTCATGTGATTGAAAATGCTCTATAGGAAATTGAGACTTGACCCGTATGCCAAGTTGTCAAAAGTCACCACCAGAGGGCGAGCTTCGGGCTGGAATCGCGACGAGGACGAATCAGTCCACAGTGATAGTGGTATGGATGCCATAATTGGCGGCTTAGCGTGGCGTTTCATTACGTAAGCTTTAGCCAAAAAGGTTAATTTCCCGCCTATGAGCAAACATAGAGGATAGAGGATTATTTATTAATTTTGTTTGTTTCATCGTGGTGGATGTTATTGGAAAGTTCCCTACTTTTTGTTGCTGATACAAGAATTAATTGAAGTTTCATGTAGACCCAACCAATTTGTTGGTAATTATTATTCCATCACTTAAATCTTCTTCCCAATTCTGCTTTACTCATCCCAGAATATTGAACGATTTAATGAAATTCCATTGCACATTAGATTTTTTGAATAATATGTCTGTTATATTAAAAGTTACCATTAATTTAACGAAACAAATCCATATTGTGTTATTAATTAGTGGGCGAAGAAGGAAGAAGTGTTATTGCCCAGGGGAAAGAGTTGTAGTCTTGTTCTTGTAGTAACATATGAAGATTTTCTTCATATGTTTATATGAAGATTTTCTTCATATGTTTTTACATTGTTTTATGATTCACATTTAATATTAGCTAAGGAACAGCTTTAGAAAGAGTCATCCAGCCGCCATGTTTACTCACAACTCAAATGATGACAAACATGCTCGTGGTTACACATGGAGGCTGGAGGACTTTCTGAAGCTGATCCAACAAACGTACCTCATTGTCATTATTAAGAAGAAAATAAAGTAAAATCATTTTATTCAACTCTTATGAGATCCTAACAAAATAACACAACTATATAATCACATCGCATTGTATAATGGCACGGGCTGAGACTGCAGAATTGAACTCAAACTCAAAACTGAAGGAATTACCAAAAAAATTCAAATTGTTTAACCTTGAAATATTAATAAAATTGAATGTTCATCTAATCATAATTTTCCTTCAATTATGATCTCTTGAACTAACATTGTATTGTTTTCCAACAAATACAAGCAGCATGGGGGTACACAACAATAGCAATGAAGGAATTGTCTCAAAATAATTAGCATACGTACAGAGAGTTCAGCCGAGAGTAAACATGGCACCTGGCTCAAGCGACCTACGATTATACTGCCTATAGGCCGTGATATAGCGGCAACTTGGTGACTGCTAAAAATGGTCCCCCCAAAATAGGTCATAAAATATTTGCTAACATGATGTTCGTAATCTATGTATAAAAATCTATATAACAAGAACAAAATCAAAATTTCGGCTAGCTAGTCGCTTATTAAGTCTGATTTTATTGCATCCCATTTCTCAATCTATCTTCCTGAAACCCATCAACTTGTTAGGATGAAAGTGGTACAAGTCTATTAAAGTTAATTTAAAGCATTTTCGGTTAAGTTTTGACAAAATTTGATCCTCAGCAAAAATTGAGGTCATGGTTAATGAGTTAAATTATGAGCAATCCTGGGGTTTTTTTTTGGAGATGCTTTTAGAAAACCTTCAATTACTCAAAACAAAGTTTAGAGAAGACTTATACTAGTTTCATCCTAACCAGCTCAAATGTTGCAAATATAAAGTGAATGTAAAAGTGAATAACTTTATTTGAACTACCCAAATTCTGTTTCTATTTTACCAAGCATGTGTTGTAGGATTATCCATTTTGATACAAAAATGTCCATTCTGTTACATGACATCAGGGCGTTTAGAGTTGGTCCCTAAAAGTACCTAAAACTTTTTTAGGTCCCTAAAAGTCCCTTTTTTTGGCTTTTGGTCCCTAAAGTACCTTTTTTCTCAAAAAATGCAGATGGCCCTCCCCGAGAAACCCTTGCAAATAGCTTTAAAAACACTTTTTTGATACTAAAATTCTAAAATTTTCTGGGGGAGAACCCCCAAACCCCCCTCTGAAATGTTGACACCTGTTTTATTGTTTTCCTCTCGAAAGTTCTGCTGCTTAGAAGAAATTCAAAGGTCCCCAAAGTGTTTCAAAATAGATAAAGCACTAGTTTAATAGGGAATATTTTAAAAATTTTCCTGGGGGAGAACCCCCAGCCCCTTCTAAAATTTAGTGTCTACTTAAAAGATTTTTTCCTTGAAGATTCTGTAGTTTACAAGGTTTTAAAATGAGCTGAAATTTTCTTTTAGAGAAAATTTTTCTGGGGGAGTGACCCCCCCCCCCCCAGTTTTTACTTGCAGCTCAAATTGTAAAATCTTGACATTATGTGTAAAATGATTCAATGGTACTTGAAGAGATCTAAAACTTTAGGTTAGTAAATTAACGTTGAGTCAACCTCCCCCCGAAGCAAAAATTTGGTTGCTGCCCTGGTGGACTGTACTTTAAAGGGTAGGGCCGAATCTAAGCCCTCAAGGGGTTCATCTCGCCCTCTGAAATTCTCGTGGTTACTTATTACTATATCCTGTTTTTCTCTTGAAAATTCTGCAAAGTACAAGAAGTGATCCCTTTAGCAGGGGTCAGAGTTGTCCTATATTTTTCCAAAAACCTTAAAAAACGTCCTATTTTGTCCTATATTTTTGCAAATGCCCTATATGTCCTATATTTTTGCAAATGCAATGTCCTATATTTCTCATCTCAAACCCGAAGTTGAAGCAATCCTGATGCATTAAACTAAAGTGTGTACAAAAGTAATGAAAAATAGGTGGAATGGAAAAGTGGGCAAATGGTTGATACGTTGATAGTAGAAAAGTAAAATTCCCGTGACAATTACCATGTTTTAACTTATTTATAAAAACCATGTAAAGTTCTTGTCCTAAAGAGGTTATCTTCAAAGTTTAACAACAAAAAAGCAAGAAAGTTATTGTCTCTTCTTGAAGACAATCTCTTAAGATTAAAAACTTTACACAGTTTTTATAAATAAGTTAAAACATCATAATTTTATTTCAGCCTCCAATTGTTGCCCCCACAATAACTCATTTTACATTGGTTCTGGCAATTTTCATCAGTACCCTAGCACCTTAGAATTGCTTCAGGGTCCTCCTTTCCAGGATAATTCTGAATTATATTAGAGTAGTTTCAATCTGATCTGATGATCCCCCCTATCATTTTTGCCCATGAGTTTTGAATCACCCTATGTTATGTTTCAATCTGCATTTCAGAACATTTAATGAATTTTTAAGTTTTACCTAAAAATATCATTTCTTTATTGTTTATGGAGTCTAAATTCACTGAGAGGTATCAGTTTTTAAAGTTATAATCTGGAAAAATGTAAATATAGTTAAACCCTTTTCGGAGGGTCCTATATTTGTCCTATATTTTTTGTATAGAATGTCCTATATTTAGTGAAATAGTTGCTCCTACCCCTGCAAAATCTACCCCAATACAAAAATGAGTAAAAAACTTCTATTTTAAGCCAAATTTCCTGGGGAAGGACACCCAGACCCCCTCTATTGCTTTGAAGCAAGCATTACCGGATACAAAAGTCTTGTTAAAAGTCAAGCCTCTCGAAACAAAAGTCTGGTTTTATGGCCCTACAAAAATGTTACGCCCCCACTTTTTTTTTCAAAATGTTGGCACGTTTCTGGACATACTCACTGAGATAGGAAACTAATAAAGGTTACAGTTTAATTTTTTAAGTTACTATAAACCCCTAAAAAGCTGCTTAAAAACACCCTTTGAAATGCTAAAATTCTAAAAAAATATTTCTGAGGGCCCTAAAAATTTTGAAAGAATTACATACCCTCCAGTAGTATGCCCCCCCCAAAAAAAAACGTGATCTTGACCCGCCCTTGTTTTAACCTTGATAAATGGAAATTTGTAGTGTTCACTTTCTGTGTGTGTACAATTAAAGATGTAAAACATTGGTTTCAGATTAAAATATTCTAATATGTGTATATTTTTTATTACTTTTTTGGTATTTTTAGATTTGATTTTTATGTGTTACCAATATTTAATATTTGCAATACATTAAACTAGCCAACTAGTAATTTGTTCTGTTTGAATTACTGAAAAAAGTTTCTCGTCATCAAATTTTAGCTAAAAATTGAAATTCACTGTTTGTTAGTTTTATCAAAAGAAAACAGCTTTTAAAAGTTGGTCCCTAAAGTCCCTTTTTTTTAAGAAGTTTGGTCCCTAAGTCCCTTTTTTTAAGTACCAAGCTGCTAAATGCCCTGTGACATGTACAGAAATATGAATAATGTTTTTCAATAAGTAGGATATTCAAAATTTTAGCACTAATACTATCTAAAAAAAGTACCAAAGCAAAATTATTTGGGAAAAATGTAATTCTACTAAACAAAGCACAGAATTTGCTCAAATTTTAATTGCTCAGATCAGTAATTTTAAGCTTTTTCTTTTATAATATTTGAAAAATCAAAACTTATTCATGCCATTTAACAGAGTAGAAAAAGCCTTTTACTTTCTGTAATAAAACATTTACAAAACCCATAAAATTATTATTTTAACTAAATTTAAAATTTTTACCATTGAAAAGCTCAGTCTTAGCTGTAATAGAGGCATAAAATTTTTGTGATAATTCAAAATTTTTTCAAAAGGGTTTAACTCAAATGTTTGGAAATGACCCAAATAGACCCTTCATCAGGACTGAGCTACCTCCTGAACTACTCCTCTGTATTCTCTTGAAATAATGTTTCGGTAATAATTCTAAGCCGAGTTTTCAAATTTCATCCCAACCACAAACCCAAAAAAAACTTGGGTTGCTTGTTAGGTAGTTCATTGGTCATTGTCACTGGTCCGAACTGTCCAAAACAGAGTTAAAATAACAATTTTAAGGGTAAACTTTAAATTTTTGTGTGCAAACTACACTACAGGTCACTAAATTTTGGGAAGTTAAAACTAAGTTTAAGAGTAGTTTAAAACTTAAAAGCCAAGTAGCTTCTTTAGAATGGAAAAGTGCTCTTTTTTTTTCTTGTGCTTATTCTTTAACTTTCAATGCTTACTATTAATATGTTAATTAGGTACTTCATAGTTATTTCTGGCAAATGATAAAGCTACTGTGTCTGCCTTAGAGGAACATTTCCATTACAGGTAAGTAAAACTTTCATCATTCAATGTTTTTGCAGTATAAACTTAACTAAAATAATCCTGGTTGTATTATTTGTTAAAAACAAACAGCATTTTTGATAAAATATCTATATACCCAGTCATCACTTTATTTAGGTTGGAGTGGCTTAGCCAGAAAAAAAATTTCAGAGTGAGTTATGGGATGATTTTAGTTGTTTTCTAAGGCAAAAAAGGGGAAATTTCTGAGTTTCTGGATGCATATAAATATATCCCCTAATCCTCCCTTGGCTATGCCACTCTTAAGTATAGACATGATTTACCTTTGAAAGCTTAAAAGTAATGTTTGGCACTAGTTAACTAAAACTAGTTGCAACTAGTAGTTAACTACTGATCAACTAGTAGTTTAACTACTTTTGGTTTAAACTAGTTCAACTATTAGTTGAACTACTTTTTTTAATAACTACTAGTTGAAACTACTTTAGAAATTTCAACTACTTTCAAAAAAATTCTTATTAAAATTTTTATCAAAATATGGAAAAAATTGTACTGTCACAAATTTAATTAAGATGGTAGAGTACTCAAAATACCATAACCAGAATTAAAGGCCCTTTTTGCGAGGTATTTTGTGATATAGATAAGAAAGATGTATTAGAATGTGGGCAAAAAATAGGTTATGAAATTAAATAGACTAGTTAACTAGTAGTTAACTACTTTGTGAAAAAGTTAACTACTAGTTGCAACTAGATTTTCCCAGACTAGTTAGTAGTTGATAGTTAACTATTTTTTTACCACTAGTTGCCGAACACTACTTAAAAGCAATTGACTTGTTTCATTTGGAATCTGGATCTGCTCTTGGTTCTTGGCAGTTTAACCCTTTTAGGTAATACCGCTAAGAACCAATGGCTAAACCAGATTCCTCTTTGATGGTAAGAAATTGCAAAAATTAGAATGTGTTTAAGAGCTTAAAGGGTCATTAGCCCTTAAGCATGCTGTGCCTATAAAAAGTTAAGTTATAAATCAAATTATCAGATTAATGCTTCTATCCAGTGGAAAGTAATTGTTTTCTTCTAGTTACAGTTGTAGTCAACCTTTTTAAATCTACCACTGTAACACCACTCATAATAATAGAAGAGAAACTGAAACAATGAGATTTGAAAATAAAACTTGTAAAACATTGTTGAAGAATGGAATGTGCTAAAAATGAAAATAAAAACTGATTTTAAAATACACTATTTTGTTACTAAGATCTAATTGGGTTTTATAAAATATAATATTTTAATTTGATAATTCAACAGTATTATAGGTAAAAAATTGCAATCATACTCATAAGGTTAAAAGTTTTTATTGCCTTATTGATTTGACGACAAAGTATTCAAAATGAATTTGGGAGGATTTAACAAAAATAAAACAATATAATGTAATGAATATTATACTGTATTATGTGATATGCTTTTAAAGCTCGTGACTATTCTCTTAATTTCTTTTAATATTTTAAAATAAAGTAGGGGTTTCTACTCATCTGGGGTAGTCCTGGAAATCTGGTTTTTTAAACAGCATGAATTCCGGGTTTTATCCAAGTTTTCGAAAATATCAAGCTTAACAAGAAAGTGCAAAATTAGGTCCAATTAAAAATTAAGTGTAGCAGCACTGCAGCATTAACAACATCTTTTACGAAGAATCTGCTCCGATCATTGGTTCTAAACGCAATCACATAGTAGCTACATCATTCTGAAAGAAATTTTTCAAGCCGTAGCTTCAATCAAGTCGCATTTATATATGGCAGCAGTTAAAACATTAACATTCCCAACCGATTTTTCTTATCGGTTCAATATGGAAATACCTGCAGTACAAGAAATTTTTAAGAAATCTGTAAAAGTTCCAGATTTTTAAACATTCTGGAATTTGGGATTCCTGATAAAAAGTTTGTTACTCTTATAGGTTTCCAGGATTTTGAGTTGAAGTCAGTAGCACCCCTAATAAAGTTATTAAAACTGGAAACCACTGTTTAGTTGGCAAAAACACCTATTAGTTTAAAAAAATCATCATTTAAAAATCAGGAAATGTATATTAAAATAAATTTGGACTCTTTTTAAATAATTTTTTTAATTTTTTCAGTTTATCAAATGAAAGAAGACTCAAGATGTAGAATGATGAATATGTTTATGAATAACTGTTTCATTAGATCCATTTATTAAGGTAAGGGTTTCAATCATTTTGTTACAAATCTGTATACTAATTGTAATCGATTATGGGTATTTACGTGTTCTAAGTGGTCTTGATGAGGAATCATAATTATGCAATTTTCAGGACGAATATTGAAATTAACTAGTGACTCCATTGTGAAAGTCAAATCTACTAATATTAAACAGAAACTAGTATTGAGAAAAATATTTAATTTAAATTACTTGTTGGAAAATTTTGTAAAACAATGTGTCTATCTTGTATTGTTTTGGAACTTATGGGAAATATTTATTAATTAGAGAATGGCATACTACCTATCATTTTTAGTGTTCCTTTCATTTTGTGTAAAATGGAAAGTTATTATCTGAATGAATTATATTAAGCATGTTGCCATTGTTAAGACTTTTTTCAACTTCTTTGCCAAATTCAAATTCCTCTCCAAAGCAGCTAGAATACATAAGTATCTGATTAAGTGGATATTATCCAAGGGCGAATCCAGGGGGACTATGGGGCTTCAGCCTTCCCTACTGAATTTTTCCCTTTACATCTTTTATTGATACATCTACAATCTTTACACTTTATACACACCACAATCTGTTATTTTTAATTTACATTTCTGATCAAAAAATTCTCCATAAGGAGTTGCTTCTGGTTTTCTTATCTAAAATTCTAAATTAGGAAGATTTCTATCCTACCAAGGTTTCTTAGCATGGGTTCCGTTCAAAATCCCGACAGATCAGCTTCCCGACGACGAAATCCCGACAGGGTCAGAATCCCGACAGATCAAAATTCCGACTGGGTCAAAATCCCAACAGATCAAAATCCCGACAGGGTCAGAATCCCAACAAGTCAAAATCCCGACAGGGTCAGAATCCCGACAGGTCAAAATCCCGACAGGGTCAGAATCCCGACAGGTCGAAATCCCGACAGGGTCAGAATCCCGACATGGTCAGATTCCCGAAAGGGTCAAAATCCCGACAGTGTAATGTCACTCTTGAGCCGTGAGAGCATGAATTATTGAATTTTTTTAAAATTGATTAAAAACTGGTTTAATACTACACTCCTGTGCGTGCAAGACTTTTTCTGGGGGTTTTTTCAGTGCTGATTACTGATATTTCATCAAAACTGAAGTTTGAAAGATTTTAAAATTTTAAATTTTTTAAAATTGATTAAAAAATGGTTTAATACCACACTCCTGCGCGTGCAAGACTTTTTTCTGGGCTGTTTTTCAGTGCTGATTACAGATATTTCATCAAAACTGACGATTGAAAGATTTTAAAATTTTAAACCAATTTTTAATCAATTTTAAAAAATTTAAAATCTTTTAAACCTCAGTTTTGATGAAATATCTGTAATCAGCGCTGAAAAACTGACCAGAAAATTGTCTTGCACGCGCAGGAGTGTAGTATTTTTTTAATCAATTTTAAAAAATTTTAAATTTTAAAATCTTTCAAACGTCAGTTTTGATGAAATATCTGCAATCAACACTGAAAAATAGCCCAGAAAAAAGTCTTGCACGCGCAGGAGTGTAGTATTAAACCATTTTTTAATCAATTTTAAAAAATGTAAAATTTTAAAATCTTTCAAACCACAGTATTGAAGAAACATCTGTAGTCAGCACTGAAAAGCTGCCTAGAAAAAAGTCTTGCACGCGCAGGAGTGTAGTATTAAACCAGTTTTTAATCAATTTTAAAAAATTTAAAATTTCAAAAAAATTCTATAATTCATGCTCTCATGGCTCAAGAGTGACATTACACTGTCGGGATTTTGACCTGTCGGGATTTTGACCCTGTCGGGATTATGACCCTGTTGGGATTTTGACCCTGTCGGGATTTTGACCTTGTCGGGATTATGACCCTGTCGGGATTTTGACCTGTCGGGATTCTGACCCTGTCGGGATTATGAACTGTCGGGATTTCGACCGTTGGGAACCTGATCTGTCGGGATTTTGACCCACACCCTCTTAGCATAACTTCTGCATTATCAATAGCTGAAAGGGACTACCTAATATGGCTATCAAATTGCAGGCGCTAGTAAGTGAAGGAATTTGAATTGGAGGAGAGGGGAGAGAATTTACAAGAAATTCAGGTAGGGTTCTGATTTGTCACAGGACAAGTGTAATGAGTCACATGACCTGCAAGACACTGGTCTTTCTTGTTTTTGAGGGCACAATGGGGGGAAATTCGGGAAAAAAGGGGAGTGGGAAAAACCAATTCTATATTGTTCTACTCGCCTCTTCTTCAGTACTGTGGCTCATACATTATTTGAAAGGAGCTTGACCAGGAGCAGTAACCAGGATTTTTCTTCGGAGAAAAGCGTGGAAAATGCGGGAAGTCGTAATAAGCGGATAGTTTTTAATGATAAAAGGCCTATATAGTTCCCAGGGACCGGAGAAAAACGTCGAAATATGCAGGACATCACAGTGAGCAGGGGCGTACTGATGAGAGTTTACTGTACTTGCATAATATTTGAACCGCCCCGTTGCTCTTGCTTGTTTTATAGAATCTGCCAGTGTTAGCTACTGAAGGAAACATAATTTAACTTAATTTTTTAAGTTTCTTAAATAAACAATAAAATCTCAACATGAATATGCTGCCATAGGCTCCATATTATCTATGAACTCTTCCTTGTTTAATAACTGGTAGTTCATTAGGTTCAAACTATTTAGTAACAGATAGTGAGCACTAGAGGCTTTCTTTTAACTATTAGGCTTGCCGATTTGCCTGGCCTTGCACGGATGGAGAGTATAAATTTATTTTTTAAGTTACATGTCTAAGTTTCTGTTGTATCAGCTATTATCAATCATCCCAGTGTCCTCCCAACCTTTTTCCTCACGGTGTTTCCGTTGCCTTTTCATCCCGGTTCCAAGAGTGTAAATCTCCAAACCCATCTATTTCTGGGTTTGATGTTCTGGTCTTGCACATTCATTTTTTGCCGTTACCAAACTATCCATTCTAAATGTATCTTTGATTTTAAGCCATTTCTATATATATTAATATCAGTTAAGTCTTTTAACCACTCTTAGTCAAATTATAATGTATTATCATACTTATAAGCTATCGTCATCGTTATATGGCTTTGTTGTGAGATCCTGTATGGGTCTCACAACCTGTTTGTATTGTAGTAAAGGAAATTTAAAGGGTGCGGCTCACCTTTTTTAAGTAACAAAAATAAGAATAGTTCAATAAGATGGCTACTTTATCTTAAAAAGAACACTAAAGAGGTTTAATAAATGGATCATGTGTTAGAAACCAAGATAATTTCGATATTAAAAACCCCTGGCAAATTGTGTTCATGAAAATTAAATAGGGAAAAGTTAGTCTCCATCATGATCTAGTTTGAGTTAGAATATTAGAGCCCCGATTATCAGCGGAATTGGGTGGCAAGGGTACTGCAGATAACGAAAATCACGAATAACCTGAAAAAAGACTAAAAATGAGGTGAAAACACGAAAAAAATATTTCAGCATAAAAACTATGTTTTATTGTGCAAAAAACATGATATGTAAAACTTTAAAAATATGTACAGTACAGCAGAAACCTTTGCTCTACATCTAAATCACTAAAATAAAGAACAGTAAACAAAAAACAATATAGTATATACTGCAGTTGTGACGTACTGGGTTCTAGAAACACTTAATACACTCGCCGGCATTTCTATGGCTTTTTCTATCAAGATAATTTTTTTCAGTTTTAAATAATATTAAATAAAAGTATAGTTAGAATAATAGTTAAAGTAAGAATAATTAATGAATAAGAGTTGGAATAATAGTTAGAATAAAAATATTGTGACTTAAGAACTTTTAACTGGGCTGGGCAAATGGCGACCTGCAAAGAGCTTTTTGGTTGCCCGCCAAGGTAGATAGAAAAATTCTGAATTTAATAGTTCCATGTACTTTTATTTTTTTCTCATGAGTCAGCTCCGCTCATGGTTCCCGTTTATCGCTTATCACTTCTGTTTCGGTTTCACTTCTGTTCAGATTTGTGAATAAAAGATTGAAATTCTCCAATCCCTGGACATGAAAAATAGCTCATGATTTTTCACATAAATGGGATGTAAAGAATGAATATATGATGTTGTTTGCCTGTGATATTTAAAAAAAATGAATGAACCTGAACTCAATTTAACATTACTGGGAAAAGGATTGTTTGTTCGTCACATGTGGAGTCATGTAAAATAATTTTAAAACAAAATTATGCCTATTTGCAAAGCAAGCCGAAAATAAAGATTTTCTGTCAGTATTAAAGATTACCTGCAGCACTAAGAAGACAAGATCAGAGAGAGAACATGCCTAAACGTCTACCTACTCTGAACCTGCTACTGAATGATGTTGATAAAAAGTGCATGAATTTTCATAAAAAACCTATTGAATATTTCAATTGCTTTGAGACTGAAATTTTCAATCTTAATCTTCAATACTACCATGAAATTTGGGTATCAAAATGCAAGCATTGTCAGTATAAAGCAAAATTTTAGTTATGAATTATCCACTCTTCCCTGCTTTTGAAACGATAGAGTAAAAAGATAAACATTGCCTAATAGTGCAAACTTATTTTTTAAAAATTAATCCTCAGATTCATTATTCCATTTGCAATTTAACTAGAGATTGATTTATGTAGAGGTGTGTGTTAATTTAGCACAGGGTGTCTTGAGGTTTCAAATTAAAGTTTCAAAGCTTCTTTATATGTGTCTAAAACTTTTTCAGGGTGGCGACAGATCAGGGAAATCAGGGAGATCAGGGAAAAGTCAGGGAATTTCATTCATCTGGAAAAATCAGGGAAAAGTCAGGGAAATTCAGAAAAAAGTTAAAAAATCAGGGAAGATTTTAGTAATTCACGCCGCAAATACGCGCTATCCGCGATCACATCCTTCACTCATTTCAGTGGCTGGGAAAGTCTGGAATTCCTATAAAAATCTGGAATTTCAATGAAAAATTCCGGATTTCTGCCGGAAATTCGGAAGCTTCCGGACGTTTGCCTGTAAAGTCGGCATTTTTACGCCGTGAACGCGGGCGGAAAAAACAACTTCACGGTAGGTTCGCGATCGCGTTTTTCAAACTTCGCGTCAATATCCTTGGCTTTAAATGCTTGTTTTTGGAGAAATTTTGGAGATCGGTAGTTCAAATGTGATGAATATTTAGCTGGCAAATTAAGAGGTTTTTTAGAGGAATTTCCTGTTGTTTGCAAGAAGGCAAATAGAAATTTGTAGTTTGAACTTTAGAGTTTTAATATCAAAGAATTACAAGGTGGGTCATTCCATTTCAAGTGGTCCAAAAAAAGTAAAATTGGTTGCTCGACCATTTTTAAAAAATCTGAAATTTTTTGTACATCAACCCTAACCTAAAAGAAGATCAAAACAACCATTATTTTTAATTTAACCTATTTTGCTTGTCCGCAGCAGCCATGCAAATTTCGACGTTTTAGCGGTTTTTGCTAATTTAAGCGTTTACGGGATTGGAAATATCTCCCCTTTAAAATCTCCAAATCAAATGGGGTTTGAAGCAAAATTGTTTAGAATAAAACGTTCTAAAAGACTAGAGCAAGTATATTTTTCTAAAATAAACCCTTAGGGGTGAAATTTTAGTTTAAAGTTGAAATTTTTTTAAAAATATCTGCCCACTTTAAGAAGATTTTTTTATAAGAAGGAAACCTGTCAAGGCACCAATATTTTTTTTATTAATAGTCCAAATACATTTTAGGTCATATGCAAAGTTTTGGATCTGAGCCTCAATTTGTCTTTATTTAAAAAAATCTCAAAGTCGAAGATTTGTCAAAATTTGCAATTTTGAGGGTTAAATATCTCTGGTGGGGGACCAGTTAAAAATTTTAAAATGGTTCATTCTAGAGTACTATATATTAGTGTTAAGCTCAAGAAGTTCATAGGAGGAGATTTGACTACAAGCCGAGGTATGATTTTTACAAGGTGCCCCCAAATGTCGCAAAATTTGGAAGTTAAGGATTTCTACAAAATTTGTCTGTTTTCAAGAGAACTTTTTTATAGGAAGGAAACCATTCAACACAACACATATTTTTATACAAATAGTCCAAATGTAATTCAAGTTACACGCAAAATTTGAAACCTGAAACTTGGTTTTTCTTTGCTTAAAAAAATCCCAAAATCAACGATTTGTCAAGAATTTCACTTTTTTAGAGTGATATCTCTCTGAAGGAGCAGGAGATAAAAATTTGAAACTTTGTCATCTTAGAGTATATTATGGTAGTGTTATGCCCTAAAAGTTTCAAGATGGAGGATTATTTGGCTACAAACATAGAAATGGCAAGGATGATATTAAACTTTTTTTTTGTTGAAGTGATTAATTTACTTTACAATTATTTTGTAAATTTTATTAATGTTTTATTACTTTTTAATTTTAATGATACAAAATACAGCAATATATAAAAGCTTAGCAATGAACTTTATGAATTAAAATCTTTATCTCTATTTTTTACCAAACATATGTTAAAGTTGGGCTTGATATAAGTAATTATATTAACTACTTAACCTTAGCATTCAGCCATTGACAATCTTTACAACCTGAGAGACGGAGAGGGAACAAGACCACCGCGATGAGAATTGTTTTATTGCATACTGCAAACCTGCACCAAGATCGGAAGAACATTTTGATTCACCAATGTGTTTTGTTGTTGTACCCATGTTTTTTTTATTAGTCGCAAGTTCATGTTAAAAAATGGATTGTGATGTGGGTCAACTTATCAGAGAAAATTGTCACAAGTCTGTTTAGGGGACATCCATAAATTACATGAGGTCAAAAAGGGGGGAGGGGTTTGGAAAAATCTCACCAAGGGGGGAGGATGGTATCTCACGTCAACTTTTTAAGTTAGAAATTATTCGATTTTCTTTGTTTTTTAAGTATGAGAAAGGAAAATAATTTTTATAAAGTTGTAGGTAAATCTCACGCGGGGGGAGAAGGGGGGTCCAGCAAAATCTCACCAAGGGGGGAGGGGGGATTCAGATTTTGGAAAAAACACCTCACGTAATTTATGGATGTCCCCTTATGGCCCAGTAACTCTTGAGGTTAATCGGTTAAGTGAACTAAGGGAAGATCATCAAAATTTGATTGTTCTAAGGATCAATAAATCTGTCAAAAATACATGCAAATATCTTGAGAAAAAGTATTTGTTAAAATATCATAATCTCTTTGGCAATACTTGCTCGGATCCACTAAAAATTCATAAAAAAAGCTATTACCAAAGGACTTAATGAAATTAAAATAGAGCATTTAAAAAGAGAAAAGATACCCGGATAAAGATATCCTCCATCTTGAAACTTTTAGGGCATAACACTACCATAATATACTCTAAGATGACAAAGTTTCAAATTTTTATCTCCTGCTTCTTCAGAGAGATATCACTCTAAAAAAGTGAAATTCTTGACAAATCGTTGATTTTGGGATTTTTTTAAGCAAAGAAAAACCAAGTTTCAGGTTTCAAATTTTGCGTGTAACTTGAATTACATTTGGACTATTTGTATAAAAATATGTGTTGTGTTGAATGGTTTCCTTCCTATAAAAAAGTTCTCTTGAAAACAGACAAATTTTGTAGAAATCCTTAACTTCCAAATTTTGCGACATTTGGGGGCACCTTGTAAAAATCATACCTCGGCTTGTAGTCAAATCTCCTCCTATGAACTTCTTGAGCTTAACACTAATATATAGTACTCTAGAATGAACCATTTTAAAATTTTTAACTGGTCCCCCACCAGAGATATTTAACCCTCAAAATTGCAAATTTTGACAAATCTTCGACTTTGAGATTTTTTTAAATAAAGACAAATTGAGGCTCAGATCCAAAACTTTGCATATGACCTAAAATGTATTTGGACTATTAATAAAAAAAATATTGGTGCCTTGACAGGTTTCCTTCTTATAAAAAAATCTTCTTAAAGTGGGCAGATATTTTTTAAAAAATTTCAACTTTAAACTAAAATTTCACCCCTAAGGGTTTATTTTAGAAAAATATACTTGCTCTAGTCTTTTAGAACGTTTTATTCTAAACAATTTTGCTTCAAACCCCATTTGATTTGGAGATTTTAAAGGGGAGATATTTCCAATCCCGTAAACGCTTAAATTAGCAAAAACCGCTAAAACGTCGAAATTTGCATGGCTGCTGCGGACAAGCAAAATAGGTTAAATTAAAAATAATGGTTGTTTTGATCTTCTTTTAGGTTAGGGTTGATGTACAAAAAATTTCAGATTTTTTAAAAATGGTCGAGCAACCAGTGCTGGACCACTTGAAATGGAATGACCCAGGTGTATTGATAATAGGATATATGAATATTTTAAAGTATCAGAAAGGAAATCTTACAAAATCTTCCATATGGGTAATTTTTTGGGGTTGAAATTAAACTTTTTGGACTTAAGTTTTTTTTATTCCTTTCAGATTGTTTTAGTTTTTCATTTTCTGCAAATTTATACATTTTGAGTCAATGCATTAGAATAACTATTGATAATTATTTATAGTTTTATTAAAAGTATAAGATAGTTTTTAATTTTTTGAAATTAAATCTGTCTACCAGTGGCGTATATAAAGGGGGCCTTGCCTCCCCCTTCCCGAAATTCAAACTAGGTGTATCAAACAAGTTAAAATCCTGCTTTTAGGGTCAAATTACAAAAATTTTCTGGGGGAGGACCCCCAACCCCCCTTTTGTACTTGGAACGTATTATTAACGACTTTATTATAAGTTCATCCAAATCCTACCTAAAAATGTCTGTCCAAAATTCGAACTAAATTTTTCTGGGGAGGGCCCCCAGATCTCCTTTAGTACTTGAAACTCTGTTACTCATAACTTTTTTAATATTAAGTTCATCAAAATTCAAATTCTATATAAAAATGTATATCTAAAATTTGGGCTAAGAGATGTACCAAAACTAGTTAAAAACCTGTTTTTTGAGTCAAATTTCCAAAAATTTTCTGGGGGAGGACCCCCAGACCCCCCCTTTGTCCCCCAGACACCCCCTTGTAATTATGCTCCTCACAACTTTTCTTATATTAAGTTTTTTAGAGCCTAAATAATCACCTAAAATGTATTAAAAAGCTACATTGGACCTATTAAGTATGTTTGGGAGGGGCTGAGGAGTATTTTTGGGCCCCTCCCAAAATAAATTCCTGTATATGCCACTGCTGTCTAAATAGGTTCATTTATTTCAAAATTACATGAAAATATTTTGTTAATATACTATAGCGTAATTACATTTTTAATCAAACCCTTTTGTGTAGCTAGGAACTTATATGAAAATTTTATTTTATTAAACTATTTAATAGATATAGTTGTACGAAATGAAACACACATGTTCCTTAAAAAAAATTATTGCAAACAATATCGGTCAGCCTTGAAATTTTCATCTGGTAGCCTGGAAAAGTCCTTGAAAATCCTTGTTGAGTTTTTTTCCTTAAAAATTGTATGAACCCTGATATTATAAGCATTAAATACATAGAATAATTGAAAATAATACATTATATTTCCTACTTGTATGTAGCTGAAGATTTGAATAAAAAGAATATTCATATTTAATCAATATGTCTTTGGATTAAAATTTTAAAATATTCTATGTATTATTTCTACATAAGAAATATTATATTATTTCATTGTAATTAGTATTTTAATATGCTTATTACGTTCAAGTATTTCTTAGTTTATATAACTTCTAGTTTACAAATTACAGTTTATTAATATTTATCGTTAAAAAAATTTTGATGTAGGTATATCAGGGAAATTTTAAAATTATAGTCAGGGAAATTTTTTCCACAGATTCTGTAGCCACCCTGTTTTTTCAAGGAAACACGTCTGTCAAGAAATTAAAATGTGCTTTATTCTCCTTGTTTCAGGAGTTTGTCTTGAAAACCTGCTGTGGCTGTGTTTCCTTTTACTCGTTTTTTTCTTGCAACAAAAAAGTCTTTAAAATGCAATATGTACGTTTGGCTGTACCACAAGAACTGTACAAAAGCCTTGGATTTTGTCCAGAAATGGCTTTATTGCCATCAAGTGATATGAAGTCCATCAAAATTGTACCTTTGTCCAGCATTTCTAAATTGCCAAGTTCCTCTGATTCAAGTGTGTCAAGAATAAATTTATATGAAAATTCTGGCTCATTAGAACCCTTACAATCAAACTCTTTATCTCCATTTACAGAAAAAAGTGACAATATTGTAGAAAAAGCTTCCACTCTCCCCTCAGATCTAGATTCGAATAATCAAACTGACCTTTGCAATAAAACTTTAGTGGAGGTGGACACGACTCCTGCTATTGATGTAGAAAAAGGCAACAAGAATGGCGATGCACCCCATAAAAATGTTGGAATTGATTCCTGTCAAAATTTGCCATCTGAGGATCAATATCAAATGATTGAGGGAGATTCAGTTGAAGAATCAAATATTTCTTTTGGTTATAGAGAAGAAAGAGAATCACCTCAAGGAAAAATATTAGAGTCGAAAGAAACTGTTTATGAAACTGTAAATATTCCCATTTCAATTAAAGATCAAGGATGTGCTTCTAATGATAACGACCTAGATGATGGTTTATTTGATAACAATCTTTCTAGTGAAAGAATTGGAAAAAGTGATTCTTTTAAAGATCTTGTTTCATCTGAAGAATCAAGTATGGATGGAAATAGAAATGACTCTCCTGAAAGGCTTGATGATGAATCTGATCCTGACTGTGCATCTGAGGATCACTTAAGTCCTCCTCAAAATTCTGAAAAGGTTATGAATGATCAGTTGCAAAGTAATTGTAAAATTATTTCTTCCTCTAAAAAGACAAAGCTAAATGTTGAGCCACAGAGTAACAAAATTCCTTTTATAAAAGTTTGTGATAACTGCTGCAGGACATATAAGGCAAAAAAGACTTTTCAAAGACATAAGAAGAATTGTGAACGGTTTAAAGCAGAGTTGGTTTCAGGAAAAGTAAGGAAAGAAAGGGGAAGTGTTAAAATAAGTGAAAATGATATTATTTCTGATGTTAGACTCAAGGGTCCTAAAACCATTAATCATTTGATTTGGAAGAAAGGTCCTAGAGTAGATATTACATGTGAAAAATGCCATTGGAAATTTTTTAGTTTAAACAGATATGAAAGACATCTAACATATTGTAAAACACTTCAAACACGAGGAGCTGATATTTTAGACAACTCAATTGAAAAGGATAAGTCTGTGAAGTGGATTCATGCTCCTACAGAAAGTACCAAAAAGGCACAGCAATATTTTGTTTTGAGAAAATAAGAAATTTCAGAAGTGTGTTTTTTAATATCAAAATAAGAGCTTTTGCTAGCAAAACTAGCTTAACAGTTGAGAACTGAATCTTAGTAGGTATTAAGTGCAGTGGAACCCTTTTTTATTAGACTATTTGGAACCAAATGCAATCCAGATAATTGTAGAAATAAGCAACTAATAAAAAAGTATTCAAGATCAGATTCATTGCTGTAACGTTTATTTTCTGTTTTGTCTAAAATTGATTTATTCTTGTACTTGTCTTACTATACTTAAAATCAAATGTGTCGTGTGTCACAGTAACCAATGAAATCGTCGAAACATTTTTTGAGTAGGAGGGATGTATATGTTATGGGCAAAGTGATAAATAAATACTGTTGAACAAATGTCGTTCACAGTTTTCAGACTTTGGATTTTTTGCTAATCTCATCCCTGTAAAAAGGTAAAGAGTAATGAATATTTTAGCTTTTAAGAGATTGTTGTTTATGCTAATGAGCAGTAACTTTTTTGTTTTCTCTGCTAAAGATGTAGTGGTTTTAATTCATTAGTACTACTAATAAGTTAAGTTTTACTATATTTTAAAAGAAAGTTAATACTATTCTGCGAAATTTTATATTTATTAGTATTTAGGGAACTTTTTTTTTGGGAAAAAGAAAATTTATGCAGATAAGTGCTGTCAAATCAACTGACGACTCAAAAGTATACTTTGGAGTTATATTCACTTGAGTTGGTATTTATACCTCAGTTTAATAATCATTCTCCTATAGTGGGGAGTAAACTTGCTACAAAATAATTATCCTATTATGGATAAGTAAGGACCTCACGCTGTAAAACTCAAATCAATTGAACAACTAATTTTAAAACTTATTAGTCTTAATATCATAATATCAAATCTGAAAACTAAACCTAAAATTTCAATAAAATAAGTTATTTTTACTATCAAAACTTCATCTCCAGTTTTACTTTGTTTGAACAAAAAGCTTTTTTTAAATTTTTGATTGAAGGTTGCATATCCATGTCATGTTGTATGTTTGCATCTCAGAATAGAATGTAAGTATGAGTGATGTCCTATTTCTAACAAATTATAAATAATTTTATTTTTTTTAATTTTTGTAACAGTATTGTAACTGAGTTGATGGCATGTGTGTTTATTGTAAATATAAATTGGTTTTCAAAATAAAAAAAATGAAATTTTTTGAAACAAAAAGCAATGCAAGTATCTTAAAAGAATTTAAATTCTCTATATGCAACCCAATAGATTACATAATGTATCAATGCAGCATCATAAAGGAAAGACTCTTAGCATTAAAGAACTCGTAAAGCCCATTGCATACTTGCCAACTCTCCGGATTTTGGCGGGAGACTCCGGATTTTCGGTCTCTCCTCCCGCCCTCCGGATTTTCCCCGAAAATCTCCCGCTTTCTCGGTTTTCTCCCGCTTTTTTTCTGAATTCCTGGTTTTTTCGAAATATGCATAAGGAAAATGCGAAATGTGTGGAAAATAACCAAAATATTTTTGTAATACAGAATGATCAGACGGTAAGTAATGCTGAATGCCTTTTTACAGCATTCTTATTGGAGCATAATTTACCTATCAGTGTGGAGGACCATTCCGGAGCTCTCTTCAGAAAAATGTTCCCTGACAGTGCGATTGCGAAAAAGTATGGTTGTATGGTTTTAAAACGGTTAAATTTTTATTTTGAGCACATATTATCTCTTTATAATTGGTTTGCCATGGGCTATACATCGGTAAAAATTTCTCCTGATTTCTATGGAAAATCTCCTGATTTTTGACTTTCAGAGGTTGGCAAGTCTGCCATTGGATTGAAGCTCAAATATTCCTCTTTCATACAAAAAAAAATCCCTAACCTTTAGCCCTATCGAAGTGAAAGGGATTTGTTAAAATCATTCCCTTAAATGGGAGAAGTGTCATTAATGTTTGATCTTGGTCCCACCTGTCGTGTAAAATTTAGAGAACAACTTTTAAGTCCCAGTTGTGTGTGTGGGTGGCTATAAACAAGAAAAATATCTTTCTACAAAACCATGTCAACTTAAAAATAAGTTCTTACACTTTAAATGATTATCTGATGTATTTAAACATTCCCTGATAAAGGTTTTGAATATACTATTCATTATTTAGAATGGAAAATGATGTGTGGGGTGCGCACGTCCTCATGGGCTCTCAATAAATTAAGTTAAAGAACATGGACTGAACATTGTAACCTCATTGATGGCGTCACATTTTTATTTTCTAAAATTTTTCAATATCTTCCCGTGCCACTGATTTAACTCAGCCGGGAGCTGCGGGTTACCCCTCCCTGCCTTACATGGTTATATTTTTAATTTATGTGGTAAATAGCTTGAATGGTATATTTTTACATTCATGGTTTCTGTTAACCTAAATAGGTTTGTGTAAAAAAGTCGATTAAATGTAAATGAAAGTATCTGTTATAATTAAATGATAAAATGTTATACGAGAGCTATTCAGCTATTATGAGCAATTAATAAAGAGAATGTTCTCAATATTTATAATGGGTTGCTAGCCTCTTTTTATATTTTGATGTTAACTTCTGGCTGTGATGTAACTGTTACTTGGAACTTACAGGTTTGAGCATAAAATACCTGTTTAATGAATATTTAACTTAGTTTTTTATTAGTTTTACTTAGTTTTATTTTGCTTGTGTTGTTCAACTTGTTAATGAAAGATGGACTACCATTTTGAACCCAAGAGGGAATGCGAGCAGTTCAACAGCCCAGCTGTTGTTTTAGGACATTCTGATGGGCTGGTTGGCTGGAACACAAAACATGATAATTCCCTGTTGGGCTCAGACTAGTGTCCATTTAATTGTCTAACCTCTCACTTTACCATTGCTTAACTATGTAATCTTAGAATCTTATGATCCTTGTTCTCTTGTTTTCAGGTTTGGCTTATGAAAAACCTGTGTTGAATTATAATTTTAGTTCAATTTACTGAGAATAAAACTGTTCAGTTATGCCTTACATAAAGGTAAAAGTTCCTCAAGACCTTTATCAGGAACTAGGATTGTGTTCAGATATGGAGTTGGTGCGTTCTAAAGGATCCATTAAATTTGTTCCTCTATCTGACAAAAGTGTTTTGGATAATTATGAAAGTCCTCTGCTAAAAAGTCCACAATTCGGGAACCATACCAATACTGAAAAGGTAGCTGGTAAAACTGTTCCGAAAGTGTTACCTAGTGAGCCTGTATCAAATATTGCTATACCATCTGCGAGTACCAATGAAGAATGCATAGCCACGAGGTTTAAAAGCTCTCTCCAAGAATCCATGAATTCTGACACTTCTAGACAAGCTAGAAAAGTTTTCATTCCTAGCGAAAATAAAGTGAGATACACTACTAACAAACTGAGTGGGGATGAAACCTCATCTAAAGGGGGAAATAAATCAGAACATGTTACCTTTATCGAACGTCCTGATATAAATAAATCTGTTTCTTTTGAAGACAAAGCTCAATCTAGTGTGGAGAATGATTCCAATCAAGATAGATTTAAGAATGAGTTAACCCCCAACAATGAAAACAAAATTCTTTCTCCTGCACTGCAATTTAATCCTATCATCAGTTATCCTTTTGCAAATCCTACAGGATATATATTTGTTCCACATCCTCCTGTTATTACAATGGCTTCTAATATTCATACAGCTTTGAATTCTGAAACTTCCGTATCAGCCAAACAAGGTACCATTAGCAATGATGATGAATTTAAAAGTACTGACAAATGTTGTGAAAATACATCCCAAAACAACCCTTGTGAAAGAGGAACTAAATCTAAGGTTATTCCTGAAGATTGCATTGGTTTAAATAATTCCATTTCATCCGATGGGGAAGTTCAAATCAGCTTGAAGAATGAAGATGCAATTAACAATCAATTGGCCAGCAATCAGGGAAACACAATTCTGATAACATCTGCACTGCAAGTCAATTCAATCGTAAACTTCACTCCTTTTGCAAATCCTTCAGGATTTATAGTTTTTCCACATCCTCCAGTTAACACGCTGCCTTCTGGTGCCCACAAATCCAAAAGTTCTGTCACTCCCATTATAGCCGAACGAGTTAACTGCAATGATGATGAATTGAAAATTGACACAACTGACAAAGTGTGTAAAGACACACCTAAAAACTACCCATCTGAAGATGGAACTAAATCAGAGGATATCTTTTCTCAAGATAACATAGATTTAAATCAGTCTGTTTCATCTAAGGATGAAGCTCAATTTAGTGTGGACAATGATTCTAATCAGAGTGTATTTGAGAAAGTGGGAAACACGATCCTAACTCTTGGAATGCAAGTCAATCCATTTACAAGTTCGACTTTTGTAAACCCTACTGGATATTTATTCTTTCCAAATAAAAGCACTAAAGCTGATGTGCCTCATATTAAACCCAATCCAAGTGATAGTTTGTCTTCAGATATTTTTTCTACTCAGTTAGATAGTGAACAACAGAAAACTTTACCTTCTATTGCTAAGCATATCAAGCTTTTGAAGCTACCAGGTGTTGAATCTAAGATTTTGCCTCGGAATATGCAGTCAACTAAAGTGCCTGCAAGTGATTTGTCTCTCCAAAATGCTCTTGTAGTTAAAGGTTATTCAGCTCCAAACAAATCATTGATATCTTCTAATGTCAAATGTAAAATATTGCCAAAACCACAGAATTGGCTTGACAGAAAGCCTGCAGTTCCTACAAAAACTTTTTCGCAGAAGCTTAACTCAACTAAAAAGTCTGCTAGTGACATTCCTTTCCAAAAATCACTGATAGCTGGTGGTTTTACTCCTTTAACCGAGTCTTCATCAAATGGTGAAGGTAAGATCTCTTCTCAACCAAAGGAAGAATCAAATGAACTTTTTATACATAGGAGAGGAGAGAAAGATGCAAGAATTAAGTTACAATGTAAAAACTGTTCTTCTGTTTATTCCTCAAAGTCATCATTTTCCCTTCATAAAGAAAGGTGTGAATACTTAAAAGAGAAAAAATTACGTTTGGGTGATCAGATCCCAATAAAATATCCTAGGAAATGTAAAAAATGTAGTGCTATGATTTTCACTCAGGCAACTTTTAGTCGTCATCTTAAAAAGTGCCATGGGGGCTATGTATCTTCTACTAAAAGAATATTTATCCCTGTTGAATCCGTAGCACATAATACAAATTTAGTATCACAGGAGCGAGATAAGTATGTCATTTATAAAAACTCTGAATCTCGTCTCTTATATTTTAAGAAAAAAGTATAACAAAATCTGATTAGTAAACTCAACATACATGGTGGCCACTCTTAAAGTGAACCAATAGCTAATTTCTAAACTGTTCGTTATACTACCAGTGAAAAAAATGTTAAAAATGAAGTAAAGAATCGTGTTTGGTGGGTTTTTTTGTCGGAATTTTTTTTCCATAAACTATATGAAACTAAACTAAAAAAAAACCATGGACACTATTTAATAAAACCACTCAAATTAAATCGATTAAACTAATTGAGTTTAAATTTATTAATATTCCCCATAGTAATAAAGGAGAGGAAGCCATTTCTAACAAACTGCTGTTTTAATACATATGCCTTCTAATCAAACTTTTGGTTTAAAGCGCTATCTATCGATTGAAATAGGAAGTAAAACCATTAAATACTAATACGTATTGGTGTTTTTAGCTGTTAATTTCTATAAAAAAAATGTTTAAGAGGGAAAATGCAGAGGCCCACCACAGTGGACCTAAGGAGTGAAGAGTATATAGAGGGTCTTGCCTACTTAAAGTGAAAATACTTTGAAATAAATTTCGATAGAGACTAAACTGTTGAAGGTTTGAGTATAATTTTAATCTTTAGTAAATTGCATCTATGAAGAATGGTTCAAAAATTTAGCCATTTATTGGGTGACCCAAAGAGTGGACACCTTGTATAAAATTCAAGTTAAGATCAAAATGGTAGTGTTCAATCAAGTTCAGTTCTTATTGCATTTGTTATGATGCATTTATGTACTTGTAAATTTGAATGGAAGTTATTTGGCTTGCCTGATTCTAGTACTTGTATTTTTTTAATAAATCTATACATCTAAGCTTTGTCTTTATATCTTTGAATTTCTGCGTGTGTAAGCTTTGACACTTTTCAGACTTTCACTGCATAGTTTCTTTTTAACTATCTATATAAACATCTTCATAGAAGTTATATGTTTATTCAGTTTCTATTATTATTTCTAAAGAAATTTTGGTGTTAGCATATTTCTGTAACAATTTCGAACTTAGAGCTAGAGCAGGGGTTCCCAAACTTTTTAAGTCGCTGAGCACTTTTCAAAAGACAAATTCGTCGGGGAGCACTTTTTCCGAAGATTAATTTTTCAAGGTGTAAGAAACAGATTGTTACATGTTGTTGTTGTTGTTTCTTATGCCACTTGGAATATCCAAGCTCCATCCGCAAAGCGTACAGGATTTAAGGCAAAGGGGGTGTGGCTCCTGAGAAAGTGAGGCCCATGAAATGACAGGAGTCCGACTTAAGCCTCGGATGATAGATGTCGCCACCATCTATCACCACCTCCACAATTTTGCCATGCTTTGAAGGGGAGGGAAATAGTCTCCAGACACCTGGACCCGTGGTAAACTGCGCCATGTCGGACCACAGGACTTTCGGACCCACAGATTTAACGAGCACGTACTCCACTTATACTCGGTGGGTCTTCAGCGATGTCGGGAATCGAACCCGGGACCCTCCGAAGCCGATGCCTTAACCACTAGGCTCCCCACGGCCCAGATTGTTACATAAAACCTATTGGTACAAGAAATAATAGCATGGATGGAATGCTTTTAAGCAATTAAATACATTTTAAGTAGTACTTGTTTAATTTTTTACACTTGACCAACTTGACAGTAATAAAGAAATTTTATTTTAAATTCGATTTATTTCAGATTATTTTTTATTTAAATCTTTCCTTAGAAAAGAAGTAAAAAATATGCCTCTAAAAGTACTGATTTAGCTAATTTTGAGACAGTTTGGGTTATATCCGAAGATAACAGCTCTTTGTAAACCACATAATTTAAAAGAACAATTATAAATAGGTGTCGAACTTTCGAGGGGGCTGGGAGTCCCTCCCAGAAAAAAAAAATTGCTAGTGTTTTTTCTCATTCTGAAACTTTATGAGGAATGTAAGAGGCAGAATTTTCAAAGGAATAACATAGTGCAACAGACGTCAAAATTTTGGAGGGGGTTAGGGTTCTTCCGCCAGAAATATTTTTTAAATTTGCCCTTGAAAAGTACTGTTAATACTAATTTTGAGAACCATTGAGTTACTCACGACGATGATAGCTCCTTGTAAGTTGCAGAATTTTCAAGGGAAAAGACAAAAATTGATGTCAAAATTTCGGGGAGGGGTTGAATCCTTAAAACCACCCCTTGGATACGGCCCTGAATTCATACGTTTCCTATTTAGCAAGATGAGCTTGTTTTGACGAACACATTGTGGCTATATCTGGTTTAATTTCTGACAATTTCAGAGTAACGCCAATTAGAAATTTTCAAAAAATGTATTTTAAATTTCTTCGCGAAGGACAGTTTGGGAACCGCTGAGCTAGAGTGATAGGCTGTTTTTTACTATTCTTGTGTAAAAAATATAATTCATTCAATCCAATCCAGTACTTGCAAACTATTTAAGATTTCATTCATGCTTAGCGGAACATGAAAAAAGTTCTTTGAAAGTCAGTCTAACCGAGATTAGATAACTTTTTGTATTCCATTGTCATTAAAAAATGTAAGATTATTGTATACTTTTTTTATAGTTTGTTAAAACTCTGAAATCATAACTGATTGCGCATTTTTAAATCCATGAATATTGATTTAAAAGCAAATCCACGAATTTTTTTGTCGTGTCTATGATGAAATACATATACAAATTCCGAGACAATAATATCAAATGAAATCCATGAATCACTCTATTAATTGACTTGATTTTTAAGTTGTGTTCCAAGTTTTTTTTATAGTTTTAAGACCCTTGTTCTCTTGTTTTCAGGATTGTCTTGGAAAGACCTGAGGTGAATAACAATTCGGTGTTCCGAATTAATTATCTTTTTTTGATTATGCCTTACATAAAAGTGAAAGTTTCTCAAGACCTTTATCAAGAACTAGGATTGAGTCCAAATATGGAGTTGGTGCGTTCCGATTCTAAAGGATCCATTAAATTTGTTCCCTTATCCAACAAAAGTATTTTCGATGATTATGAGAGTCCTCTTCTGACAAGTCCTATATTTGGGAACCGTTCAAAAAATGAAAACGTGACTTCTAAAACGTTTTCAACAGATCTTGTATCGAGTATTGGTGTACTGCCATCTGCGAGTGTCAATGAAGTATGCGCTGCCAAGCGGTTTAAGAGCTCTCACCAAGAATCTATGAATTCCGCCTGTTCCATATTGTTTAAAGAAGACGACAGTGTAAAATACCCGACTGACCAATTGTGTAACGATACATGTCAAGACATCTTATCTGAAGGAAGAAATAAAATGAAGGAAATAGTTTTTGAGGATCACATCGATTTGAACCTATCTCTTTTACCTGAGGGGGAAGCCGTTTACATGGGACATTTAAACCAAAATCCTGTTCAGGAAGTCATTGCATCTTTTGATTCGTCTCCTGTTGAAATTTCTTCTAATTCAAACGTTATTAAAAATAAGGTAGTGAAGTACCCAAGGGAATGTGAAAACTGCTCCTCTGTTTTTAAAACCAACGTGTGTTTTTCCAAGCATAAAAAGCATTGTGAAAAAATAAAAGAGAATAAGCAGTTTGGATGTCCAAAAAGCTTTTGGTTAAAAGAAGAAGAACCTAGGATCTGTGAAAAGTGTGGTTTGATTTTCAACAGTAAATCTTCATTTAATTTTCATTTAAAAAAAACATGCGATAGATTTCGTAAAATAAATACTACCTCTACTAACTCTAAAATAATTTTTCCTCCTATTACTGACTCCATGGATAGTGACTCGGTATCAAGTGATGTTAAATTCTATACCCCACTTAAAAAAGATGTCGATGCTACGCGTTTTTTTATTAGAAAGAATGTATCAATAGAACCAGATAAATAATATTTTTATTTTTAAGTAAATTCAAAGTCCAAGAATTTTTTTTAAAGATGTTTCCCTAATTTTGTGGCGGTTTAACTCGTTTTCAGAGATAAATTATAATTACTTCTATTTTTTGTTAAGCTTTTTAAAAGCCTTTTGAAATAATTTAAAATTAACAAAAATGGAAATCGTTTAAATTTCTCTTGTTGAAATTTTAACACATAGTGATAAAGAAGGCCACAGAGACCTTAAAAACTGGAATTATCTTGGAAAAATCGAAGAATTTTACAAAATCAGGGAAAATAAAGTATTGGAAAATGTTGAAAATCAGAAAAATATTTAATTTATTTTTAAGTCTTTATAAGTGCATTTCCATGCTCCTTCCCACAAAAATATCTTGGAATTTCCTATAATCCTCTGAACTGAAACATTTTCCGTGTTTCGCTAATGTCCATTCACTTGAAAAGCAACTGTATTGCGTAATCCTTTGTGTTAGAAACCCAGAGATTGGAAATGGTCTAATTTTTATTGTTTTACCTGTGAGTTTCAAAATTCAAACCTTCCCTATTTTGTCCGGAGACTTCATAATATTTCCTTTCTTCCTCCCGTCTTCCCGATTTTTACCCTCTCGCTTTCCAGATTATTAGAGTATATTTATAAATCATCAGGGAAAATCTGGAATTATCAGGAAATTTTGAAATAAATTTTCCGTCAGTCTGATATCTGTCATAAAATCAAAATACAACATCAACAAAAATGTACCTTATTAGTTTTTTATAAATGCTTGTTTTGTAAGCGTCAGTATTCCTATTCATTCTTGTACGTTAATAAAATTGTTTATTTTAGTAAATCTTTCTGATGTTTCTGTTAATTACCTAATTCTTACTAAAATTTACACCTAGAGCACATATGACATATACCACTTATTTATGCAGGCCTCGCAGAGTTCCTTAAATTCCTAAAATTCCTTTTAGTTTGAGGCTTTCCTAAAATTCCTTTTAGTTTGAGGCTTTCCTAAAATGTAACTAAAATTTTATTATCATCCTAAAATTTTTGATTGAACGCTCTTTGTTTCCAAAAAAGTTCTAATTTGTCCGTTATTTTTATGTCAGCAGAACCAAAATAGCTGTGGCATCTGCTTTTTTTAGTTCAATAAACTACTTCTGTTGCGAAATGGTCTTACACTGTTGGCTTTTCTGAATGGCTACCGGAAGAGGAGTGTGACAAAAATCCTTTTTTAGGATTAGGATAGTAACGCTGATAAAAATTTGTCTGAATCTACGTCTGTGAATTAACTGTTATCTGGCCAAGACTGCTGCTTTGGGATTGGGCACCTATGGACCGGAGCCGAGGTACTGTTACCAGCGCCATACACAAATTCGCTCACACAACCCCTTTTTACAGGGGGCCACATTCATTCATCCCACAAGGACAGAAACTAACATCCATGCCAAACGGGGATTCGAACCCCAAATGTATGGCTTCACAGTCAGAAGCTCTAATGAAACATTTGATGTATCAAACAGTGGGTTTAATCAAGTAAAATCATGTCATAAAGGAAAAAAGCATACGATCGTTTTTAAAAATCAGTTCAAAAACAAATAAAAAACAAAGGGTTTTCCAATTTTATGTTCTATGCAGTAGTTTTTCTGTTTTTATAAGCAACTTATTTTAATCAAGCAGTATCGTAATTGCAAAAACCCAAAAACAAGTTCCTAAAATATTCCTAAAATTGTTTTTAAAAATTCCTAAAATTCCTCCCTAAAAATTTTAATGAGCTCACTATGAGGCCTGTTTATGTTTCCGAAATATCTCAAATGAAGTACTATAAAAAAGGCGATTTTTAAAGTCATTTTCCAGGTGGGATTCGTTCAATTGCTTGACAATTCGACTTCCCGACGCCGCCGTTTGCATTGGCGGCAAGCTGATGATGTCGGGATTTGAACCAAATTCCCGGCACCTCGAACTATCAACTTGTGTCCACTAGATGTAGTTTTGAGTAACTGAAGTTTTTCTGTGTTGTTTCTATGGAGAAGGCATTTTTTAGGCAGGTCTTATACGGGCTACTTATTGACTTGGACTGGACGACTACTACACTAGGTAAAAGAGCTTAAAAGAAGTTCCAAATTCATGCTTTTCTCAAATTTTGCATTTTTGAACGCATGCCACTTTTATCCTGAGCAGCTCATGTGTAGACTAGAGATTAAATAAAATGGAGATTTTGCAATTTTTCATAAAAGGAAAATACACGGATGTAAATATACATTTTTTTCACATCAATAAGTTGCGTATCTGATACGGGCATTATTAATAATAACGTATTTCGGGCTATGTGATAAATACTCATTGTTAAATGCCATTGAATTTATCACATTGCCCACCTCCACTTCGGTCATTATTAATAATGCCTGGTTTATCACTTTGCCCGTAACATATATAATTACCTCTTAATCAAGGTTTGTAGAGAGAGAAGGTTGGCTCATCCGTGACGTCACAACATGGGAAGAGGGTGCTCTGCCAATGGCAATGCTCGTACCGAGCTGTACGAGAATTGCCATTGGCAGAGCACCCTCTTCCCATGTGGTGACGTCACGGATGAGCCAACCTTCTCTCTCTACAAACCTTGCCTCTTAATACACTTTTTTTAGTCATTGATAACTAAAAATAACCCTATTTAGTTCTAGATAACGTTCTGGGATTAATTAATAAATTATTCACTCATTTCTCAAAAAAAGTTGTAACTAAGTAATGCCCAAATTTAGTATTTTGTAATTACAATAACTCAGGCATATCACATCTACTTAAATGTCTATATCAAAAGTCGGCAACTGGCGGGCCGCGGTCCGCATCCGTACCGTGAGAGGTTATTTTCTGGATCGTCAGAGTATTTTGAAAATCAATTATATGTATTTTTAGACACAAAAAGTTAGTTTGACCTTTTTTCGAGGATCAAATTTCCTGGGGGAAATCCCCATACCCCTTTTAAAGTAATTTACAAGTACTTAAGACAAAACTTAATTCCATGGTTTCGAATTTTATAATTTAGGAGGAATGCTGAAAAGTAAAAAGTGCATTCTCGTATGTATTCTTAAAAGTAAAGTTCTTTGTAGTTAATAAATCAAAGCTTTGTGAATCCTTCTAAGAAGGAATCTCAAATTCCCGGGCCATCCCCTCAACATTCTCTTGCTGACGAAATCCATTCGTTTCAGTGATAGCATTATCAATGCTTTTTTAAAATATGCATATTATAATGTGTGAAATGGATTTTACAACAATTCATGGGCGTCATTTAGGGGGGGGGGCAATTGCCCCCCCCCAAGGTTTCCACTCTTAAGTGAAAAATTGCTGCAAGTCCCTTGAAAATTTTTTAACTTCCACAAGGAGCATCGGATTTAACTCAAAAAGTCCCAAAAAGAGTTTTACTTACTAAGAGTTAGAGTAGTTCACTACTTTTGAGGGTCAAATTTTAAAAATTTCTGGGGTAGAACCCCCAAACCCCCTCCTGACCTTTTATGTCTGACAATGTTTCTCCCTTGAAAATTCTGCCCCTTACAAGAAGCGGTTCCCTTTGGGAACCAAAGAGTTTGAAACCCCAAGCAGTTTGAAGAGGAGGTAAAGCACTGGTTTAATGGGGAATTTTCAAAAAAATTTACTATCTCTGCCCCCCTTAAAAATTTGACGTTTATTTATAACTTTTTTCCCCTAGAAAATTCTATGCTTTACAAGGAACTGTTCTTTTTGGATGTAACCCAAAAGGCCTCAAAATGAGCTGAAACACTACTTTAAGAGGCAAATTTCAAAAAAATTTCTGGGGGAGAACTCCCAGACCCCCCTTTAAAATTTTTACTTGTATATGTTACACAGTGTATTTGATTTCCCTTGAAAATTCTGTCGCTTACAAGAAGCGGTTCCCTCAGGGTGCTCCCCAATGAGGTTACAAAGGAGATAAAACACTAGTGTAAAGGGAAAAGAAATTTAAAAAAAAATTCTGAAGGAGGACCTCCGGCTCCCCTTGAAACTTTGACGTATATTTGTAACTTTTTTCTCTAGAAAATTATGTGGTTTACAAAGGACTGTTCTCCTCGGATTTAATTTAAATGTTGTAAAAATGAGGCAAAGTTTCTCAAAATAATAATAGTTCCCAAAATTTAGTGTAAATCACTTTTGAGTTCATTTTTTAAATTACCCGACCCGATTACTCGTCTTTGCCATCATGTATAATAAATAATATGTTATGAGTTTTCTTTGAATCTTTTTATCATTGCAAAAAGTCTTCACAGCCGGGTGAATGCAGTGAGGAATTTTCCAGGCTAGTAGGCCGTGGTCTGGTAGTACGATTACCTTTAAAAACGTCTTTTGGTACAGTTTTGGGCGAAACTTGCTAATCTTACAACCAGATCACGGCCTACAAGCCCGGAAATTTCATCACTGCTTATCATTTTTCTCTTGTTTTCAGGATTATCTGCTGAAGTATAACCTAAGTTCAGTTTACTGGATAAAGTTTCAGTTATGCCTTACATAAACCTGAAAGTTTCCCAAGACCTTTTTGAAGAACTAGGACTAAGCTCAAGTATGGAATTAGTGCGTTCAGGAGGATCCATAAAATTTATACCCCTATGCAACAAAAGATTTTTCGATGATTATAAGAGTCCCCTTCTGACAAGTCCAATATTTGGAAACCATCCTAATGTTGAAAAGGGGTCAAGCAAAACCGTTCCAAACGTCTTTCCATGTGAACCTGTGCTAAATATAGCTGCATTGTCATCTGTTAGAGTTCCTGTTAGTAAGAAGTGTAAGATCTCTCATCAAGATTCTGCGGATTCTGACTCTTCCGTAACAGTTGAGCAAGCAAGCGTTTTCGGCAGAGACATAAGATGCTCCACTGATAAATCACTTGATGATACCCTTCAAAACAACGCATCTAAAAACGGGAATAAAACAGATCTCATTCATTTTGAGGATTATCCCGATTTGAATCAATTTGGTTCATTTGAGGACAGTGATTCCAATCTGGGGGCTTTTAATGATTTATTGTTCCTTGATGAAGAATCTGAAGGTGTCGAAGCCGAGAACACTGTCCAATCTCCTCTGCGGCAAGTCTGTCCATCCGTTACTGAGTCTCCTGTAGCAGTACCGTCAGAAAATTCTTTAAATTTTCGACTCCCTTCTTCTTTAGAACCCAGTAGCACAACCCTTTCACGTTTCAGCATTGATGCCGATAATGTGTCTAGTATTCAGCTTGACTCCAGAGGCCGTTTGTCATCAGTGACTCTGACTGCTCCACAGTTGACCTCCGCATTTCAAGAAGTCAAGCCATCCTCCCCCGTTAAAAATGAGGGAACAAGGTGTGAGAAGTGCTTTTCCGTTTTCAAGAGGCACGGGCATTATCGACGCCATGAAAAGATCTGTGATCAGCTTGTGGAGAAAAGGCTGAAATGGGCAGGGGCGAGTCCGGATTGTGATCGCGAAACCTTGGAATTTGTACTTAAGCAGAAAATTACATATCCTAGGATTTGTGTAAAGTGTGGATTAATCTTTGAAGACGGTAGCGGATTCAGGAGTCACCGCAAAAGATGTGAGGAATATAGTAAAAGACAAACTATCTCATCTCGGACTGAAAAGATAATCCTTCCTTCATGTTCAGACTCTATGAGTAGTGGTATGGTGTCAAGTACTGTAGATAAGTATATTCCCCTTAAAGAAGAACCCAAATCAGGCCCTCGTTTTTTCATTAGAAAGAAAGCACCAATCGACACTAATAATTAAACTTTTTATTATGAAGAATAAAAAATTGAAAACCACTTGTTTTTCTTTGAAACTTTTACTAGAATTGGTTTCTTAAATGGTGACTCACAAACCTTTAGGGGCTGTCCATAAATTATGACACGCTTGGAGGGTAGGGAGGGGGTTCATCAGTCTGTGACACGGGAAGGGGATTTTTAAGAATTGGCACATCGAAAATCGACTAAAAAAACTAAGTAGGGTGGGTTTTTTTTTTTTTTTTTTTAATGTAGTTTAAACGATCTAACGAAATGAAAGTTCACTTTAAAATTTAAGATGTAGTCAAACTTGAATAAAAACATTGGGTCCCAGTTTCGTACCAACCTTATTCTAAACATAATGTGACCATGTTTTTCGATGAAAAAAATCGGAATATTTCACTGACGAAAGGAGGTTTTAATTTTTTCAGAGGTTTAAATCTCATCAGTAAATCTTAAGTTTTCTATATTTTTTCTTTTAAAAAAAATACTATCTCCCCTCATTTTGAGACAGTTGGGACAGATGTCCTTTTTTCCTTTTTGCTACGATACAGAATTTTAAATAAAAATTAACCTGCACAAAACTACCAAAACTTCGAGAAAAGTTCTATAACAGCATTCTGTGGATACGACAGTGAGACAAACCCTTCTACAATATAATATTTTAGGAAATCAAAATAGCTAATGAATGAGCAATAATTGTGTTGAAAAAATTAAGTTTTTGTTTATATTTTTGTCGATTACTAATGGCATCTGATAAATTGAACAATTTGTATTGAAATAGTTTTTATGTTGTATTTTTAACTAATAAGATTATAAGTATTTCTTTCATTGTTGATGTTTGTCAATATATACAGCTTAACTGATTTGTGTACTTATATTTCTAGAAATAAAAGTATTTGTTTAATTTTAAAGCTTAATTTCTGACGTTCACAACATCATAATATTGCGACAATTGTCTTGATTGAGAAGAAAAAGGTGTCGTTTTTAATGAGCAAAATACGACCCCGATTTGTAACCGGAATAAGGATAAAAAGATCCGTGGAATTAAAGTGGAACAGGTTCAAAAACATGTAGCTTCGGAGGGAAAAAGTCACTTTTAATTTAATTTTATTTCATTCTCGTTTTCTGTTTTAAAATGTGTTTAATCCTCAGACCCCATCCGCCGTTCTTCCTTTTCCCCTATCTCAACCTCCGAATACAACTATTTAATTATACTGGCCGTGCCGACTTGTACACCATAAGAGTACAAAATTTAACTTTTTAAGGGTACAAAATTTTAACTTCCAGTACTCTTATTATAGTGGCAATGAAATGTTTTTTAATCTACCGACCATTTTTTATTATAAAATTAGTTTCTCTCCCTAAAAATATTCGAACGGTGAACGTACCAAAATCGCTGGTCTATTTTATTATTGTTTTATTTTACCACGTTTTTTATACTGCCAGTTAACCGCCGGTCAAGTTACCAGTGACTACGGCCAGCCGTAGGTTTGAATTAACATTATAGTTAGAGAACAATTGATTTCTATTACGAACATAACAAAATCCAAAATATCGTTCAAAATAAAACATGCACATTAAGTACCTAATTTTGTCAGGATCTGAAAAGACTAAGAAAAAACTGATTCTTTACTAATTAAAATTGGTTTGCAACTTTTAAAGTCACATTTAGCAAGTAGTATACTGGCGGTAAAATTATTTAGAATTAAATGTTTGAGTTGTTCATTTTTACTTTATACTTATTTTTTTAAACTTTTACCCTTAATTTTATTCATAACACATTTTTCTAAGACCTACATGAAAAAAAGGGAATTTTTTGGTACATCCGGAAAACTAGAAGCGGCACCCATGAGTACCCCCCCCCCCCTAAATAGGGGGGGGGGGGCTCATACTCACGTCACTCTTACTGAAAAGGTTGGCAACCCCTGTTATCTAAGCACGCATGTTTACTTGTCTGTTGTGGTTTAATTTAAAATTTTATTTTTGGCTTATTTCCTAATGAGCTTGCAACTTAATGCATATAGTTCTGTGTTATGAGCAACTTTGTCCCTTTTTTCCATTTAAAATTCCTCTTCTTTTTTTCTCTTTCAATTTTAGACTACTTTTTCAGTTACGTCATCTTAACTTAAAACTCTAATATCTCAGATGATAATATTAATAACCGAAACTGTATTTAATTTTCTAAAAATGTCTGCTTGTCTCGGAAAAACTTAATTACTCTTGTATATAAACTGTCGTTAGTACTGCGAGTGTAAGACGTGTCTCAAAAATCTCAGCTTGCACTTTGTGGTTCAATCGACTTCATTAATTTTCCTTTTCTTTCTAACTTCTAATCTAATCTTCTTTCTAAATTCTTGATCTTAAAGATTATTTCTCTACAAAAATGTCAATGCCATCGTATTACTGTTGTCTTTCAAACTGAAATGAACTAATGGTGCTAAGTTTTCTTTTTGTGATCTTATGAGCCTTGTTCTCTTGTTTTCAGGATTGTCTGGGGAAGACCTGAGGTGAATTATAGTTCAGTTTTCTGAATTATTTTTTATTTAAAAATGCCTTACATAAAGGTAAAAATTTGTCATGACCTTTATCAAGAATTAGGACTGTGTCCAAATATGGAACTGATCCGTTCTAATAATGAAGGATCCATAAAATTTGTTCCCTTATCTAACAAAAGTGTTTTCGATGATTATGAGAGTCCTCTCCTAACTAGTCCTATGTTTGGGAACCGTATGCAAGAATCTGAGAATTCAAACTCTTCTGTATTAATCGGTCAAGATAGCGACGATGACGAAATGAGTTCCACCTCTGATAAACTGTGTGAGGAGGATGCATCCCATAACAGCCCATCTGAAGGAGGAAATACACCGGAGAATATCGTTTTAGAAAAACGCTCCATTTTAAATCAACCTGTTTCATTTGAAGACAAAATTCCGGTTACTGTAAAGAATGTTACTGCAGGTTCTTCCATGAATGTTACCGATGAAGAAATTACAGTTGTTGATGAAGGGGACACTTCTGTTCAGAAAGACAATCCAACTGTAAATTTGTCTCCTATTGCAATACCTACTGGGAATAATTTACATTTTGAACATTTTAGTGCATCAACGGTATCTTCGTCTCTTCTAAATATTGAAGTTGATAATGTGTGTTCTATTGAACTTGATTCTCGAGGCCATTTGTCTTCAGTATCTCTTACTGCTCCACCAGAGCTAAGTAACGCCACTTCTACTCAGCAATGCTTTTCGTATGATGCGGCTATTCCTTCTCTTTCATGTGATACTCCCCTAAAGTGCAAAGTGTGTTCTAAAAAATATTCTAGTGTTGTTTCATTCTCCAAGCACTTGAAGAATTGCGATAAAAGAATCAAGTACCCAAGAAAGTGTGAAAACTGCTTTTCGGTCTATAAGCATTGTTCGTCATTTATTAGGCATAAAAAAAGTTGTGAAGAGGTAAAACAGAAAAGGCTGAAAGGGGCAGCTTTAAAATCGACTTGTGATTCTGAAACTTTGCAATCTGAACTTAAGCAGAAAAAAGTGACTACATCATACCCTAGAATTTGCGAGAATTGTGGATTAATCTTTGCACAAAGTAGGGCATTCAGGTATCATCTCAATAAATGCGAAAAGTATCGTGGAATTCAAACAATATCTTCTAACACCGAGATCATAGTAAAACTTCCTGATGCAGTCAGCTCGAACATTGATTTAGGGGTAAATATTGAAGCTAAATATATCCCTCTTATGGAAGGTTCAGAATCTTGTCGGTTTTTCATTAGAAAAAAAGGACATACGGACTCTGATTAAACTTAGTTTTATGCTATTTATATTAATGAATATTCCAAGTTAAGAACCGACCGTTTTTACCATCATCCATTCGATCACGCCCTACTTGCCCGGAAAAGAACATTTATTATTGTCCTAACTCCGGCCGTGAAAGCTTTCATTGTTAAACCGATACATTCGTTTAAACCAGTGTTTCCCAACGTGGGGGACACGTCCCCACCGGGTGGCAATTTGAAAATTTTTAACCAAATTGCCCCCCACCAGGTTTTTAATTATTTTTGAAGAAGGATTTTCGAAAAAAATTAATGACATGGGGGCATGGAAAATTTAGAAAGGCTTTGGGGGGCATGGACCGAAAAAGGTTGGGAAACTGTATGACTTTTTCCAAAATTTGTTTGCCACGTTTATTTAAGGAGTGACAGATTAATATCATTCTTATATCGGCGAATCAGTTAGTTTAGGTAAATACCTGAGTTATCGCGTGTTTCTCAAAAATGAAATCTAAAATTTGAAATTAACTAAAAATTATTTTTTAGGGAAGGAGAGAGTTCTTTGAAGGCAAATTTCATTTTGTAAACCTCTTCTAATATAAGACTGATATTTTTCTGTGTAACTTATTATTTACTGAGTTTTAAAATTTGATTTAATCCGGAATTTGTCATGTTTGACTATCGTAACCCTGAAAGTTTTTAAAATGTGATATAAAATAAAAAAGTATTTCTGTGTACTTTAGTTTTGTATTATTGAAACAACTGATAAACATGACTTGTACTAATGTATTTAACCTCTAAAAGGTTGTAATATTTTTACTCAAGTAGCAAGCTAGCAATTTAATAGTTTTATTTCGTAACATATTAACCGTTAACCTAACGTCCTTAGATCAGTCCTAGAGTTTGTCTATTCTGAGTAGTTTTAAATTTTTAGTACGAAAATATTTAATAATAGAAGAGCTTTACCACTCATTCACGTATCCATTCACTCACTCACTCACTCAATCAACGCACAACAAAATCAACCAGGGCTAAAGACTCGAAACTTGGTATGGTGGAAGACACGGTTGTATACGCGCACTAAGAAGGGATTTTTCGAAATTTCTTTTTTCTGACCCACAGGGGGGTTTGGAGCGTTTGTTATTGAAGGTACCTAGCGATATATCTAGAAAGGCATTTTTCAAATTTTAGATATTCGAATTTTAAGGGGTCGGATAAACAAAGTTATGTATCTTCGTAGAAAGCAATACCAAGAATTTGATATTACGAAACGATCTGTCGGTAATATCTTAAGAGTATTTCAAAGAGTAATTTCTGAATTTTTCGATATCTCCTTCTATAGAGGGGGCTCAGAGGTTTAAATTTGCTCTTGTTTTTAGTTTTTGCACATTATTGAAATTATTAATATGATTTTTATGACATTTTAACATGTTGTTCCTCACACAACCAGGAAGGTTTGTGAAAAAGAAATTTTGAAATTAAATTATTCCAAGCAGCATTTTTTGACCCTTTTCTAAATCTTTATGGAACATTCCATGTTATTATGGTTTTTGCTCCTTCCAGGTGACACAATGCCTCTATTGTTAGAAATATTCATTAAAATTATTTTTATAACAGGTGAAATTTTTGAAAATATAACATAATTTTTATGATTTAATAAATTCGTTACGATACTATAGCCTTAAAAACTGGTTAACACTTTAATTCTGAACCGTTTTGTTTTACATCTTAAAAAATATTTATTTTTTAATGTTTTGTATTTTTTGAAAACTTAGCGGGACGAAGAAACTACCTTTAATGTGAAGCGAATGCGTAGAAATTTGACTCAATTAAAGGCATAATTCCAATTGCTGAAATGGATGGAGAGAGCAAAGGACATTGAAAAGAAAAAAGAAATAACACCCCTAAATAGGGGATTCAGAAGGTCCCCCTGACTTTTTTATTTTGAAAAAAAAAATACTCTAATTAAATCTAAACAGGTGGTATTTTTAAAGTTTTTTTTTAAATCGTAAGGAAGTAGCATGAAATCAAAAAAGAATTCTAGCGGGAAGGCAGTTGACCCTATTGCACCTAAATGACGCCTTGGAAAGGAACACAGTGAAGAAAATAATTGAATCGTCAGTTAGAAGAAGGGAATAAGTCTAAAAACGAAGTTGTATAAGTAATGGAATTTTTATCCTATAGCCACCAAATTTTTACAGGAAATTCATGACACTGTTAAGAATACAGAACAATTATCGTAAAAATTATAAGTGTATTTTAAAATGTTTTACAGTTAAAAAAAGAGGATGGACTTATTCCCTTCTTCAACCTTATGAAATTTCACATGAACAAAAATCTTAAAAACCACTTAAATTGACAATTAAATTATATTTCTGCTTAGTTCACAGTAGAAAAGTGAAAGATAGAAATACTAAGACGAATAAAATTGAAAAATATTATGAAACTGCGTCATTAAGGCACTATCAATGGAGTAAGTGAATATGAATGGAGTCAATTATTCATTGGTTAAAAAAAAAAAGAAAAAACGCTTTTAAATTAAAATGAAATTATATTTCGGCCAAGTTTACAAGCCAAAGAATAAGAAAAGAAAGACACACAAATTAATTTAAATTTCAAATTTAATAAAAAAAATACAATGAACGGACATTGATTCTGCAAATTCAAGGAGCTATATCTGGCGATAGGGGGTAGTTATTTTTTTTTCCTCTTTACACTCATATGTAGAGCGAAGCTTGGAGATTTTTTTGAGCAGAAAAAGTCAATTTGCCATTTTTTGGGCTTATTCCCTTCTTCTAACTGACGATTCAATTATTATTTATTTTAACACACAGTTTGAAAATTCTTTTCCACCCGAGCAACGGCGGGTATATCTAAAACCTTGGATGAAGACGTTACTTTGAAGAAGTTACGTCTTCATCCAGGGCTTTAGGTATATCAGCTAGTTGTTAGATAAAATTCATTGCCTCAAACATCTAGGAACTAGTAGTTTTTTCTTTTGAAATATAAGATGTAGTACTTTTAATAGAACACGTATAATTATATCCCAAATGCCTGACGTCCTATTAATGGAACAAATATTCAATTTCCATTTCAAATTCTCATTATTTTTTAAGGTAAAAGCCTTCATTTGGGTAGGAAGACTTTTATGTATACTAGGGAATTTTTCGAAAACTTTAGAATTACAGATAATACTGATATTTTGAGGAATAATAAAAGCTCTTCATTTTGAAAAACAACTATAGGTGCTTCTCGCTTCCATTCTCTTTTTTATTCTGCAATTGTGTTGACATCTACTGAGCGAAAATGAAAGCATAGTGCTTTTCTAGCATGCATTATTAGTAAGACAGCAGGTTTTGAAGAAAATTTGTTTGAAAATTAGTATTTTGGAGTAATGCAAAGGGGTTTTCTAATGCTAGGACGCCAGGGCAGAAGAGGTTAAAGTTTGTACTAATTAATTTTTCTTCCATCCTTTATTTTAGACTAAAAATAAAAACTAGTGTTCTTTTGATATTTATTATATTTTCATTATGTATTTTGTTTTGTTTCTTTAAAGTGACAAGTGTTTTATTACTTTTAGGATTTTTACTGGACACTCACTCTGAAAGGAATGCATTCAGCTAGAATGTTTTACATAAATTTAAAAGTTCCTTGGGAACTTTATAAAGAGCTACAACTCTGTCCAAACATGATATTAACTCGTTCACATTCCAATGGTTCTCTTAGACTTATTCCTGACACTACTTCAAGTAAAACGTTGAATATATCTAATGCTGATCAGTCGGTCGATTTGGAACAAGGTGCCTTTGCCCAAATCTCCAACACATGTGTACTCCAACCGGGTCCTTCAAATTCTGCTCCGATATCAAGTCTTCAGAAAATAAATCCTGCCATTTCTAATACCGTGAATGCAGTATCTACAAGTGCTACTAAACCGTTTTACATCACTTACTCAGCACTAAGTAATGATAACACTATAATACCATCAGTCAATAATATCTCCCCATCTTTAATATACCTTCCTCCAATACCTAATAATACCAAATCAGTATTGAGTGACAGTGGAACTTTACATGTTAACCAAGTTGTTACTAATATTGGATTCTTAAAAAATAATGGTTTAAACTCTCTTCCTCTCACTACTGAAACAGTTTTAAGAGACTGCAGGAACTCTATTGTAAACCAAGCTATTACCAGTGACGTAAAAATAAGTAAAAAGTCTGATACAGGCCTTCTTCCGGTTGCTGAATCAGTTTTAAGTAAAGGCAAGGCTTCACTTGTTAATAAGGTTGTAAGAAACCGAGATTTGACTAATAAGTCTGATAAAAGCCTTCTTCCCACTACTGAATCAGTTTCAAGTGACTGCAAGGAATCACTTGATAATCGGGTTGTCTTAAGTAATGAAGAATCGAATAAAAAGTCTACTATAGGTTTGTTTCCCACTGCTGAACTAGTTTCAAGTGACAGTATGGATTCAAGCGGTAATCGGGTTGTCATAAGTAATGAAGAAACGAATAATGAGTCTGATACTGGTTTGTTTCCCACTGCTGAATCAGTTTTGAATGACGGCGGGTGTTCAGATGTAAAAGAAGTTACTAGTGACAGACACTTAAATACTAAGCTTCCAACAAGCTTGGTGAATTACATCGAGACTACCTCCCCTACGACTCTAAATCAAGAATCATTTTCCATTGAAACCTTGGAAAAGGCTGAAAATTTAAAAATATCTTCAGGTTTAGGATGCAATCCCAATAGCAGTATAAACTCCAACTCAGCTGCTTATATGCCAGACAAGCCAATTGTTGTAAATATGCAACCTCGGAAAGAGAAAATCAAATACCCAAGACAATGTGATAAGTGTTTGAACCACTATAGTCATAAATCCAGTTTTTCTACGCATAAAAAACGTTGTGGTCAGAAATCTAAAAAATCTGGATCTGGTGAGAAAGAGAAATCTGAAAGTAAAAATGTTAGAAGATCAAAGCCATTGACTTTTGAGCAGGCTTGTATCGACTGGAAGATGAAATATCCTCATATCATACCCCAAAAACCAATTAACTTTAAGGACAAAAAATGGGTGCATTTTTCTTCTGGAAGAGCTGCGTTTTATGTGAAATCAGCGTCTTTAAAGAAATGAAATGCAATAGTAACTCTACTTTATCTCGAAAATTTTAAAGCAAAATCTAAGACGAATCTTCAAGAAAATTATTTCATCTATTGGTTCTCTTCCTGTTTCCAGTAAAGTTTTACAATATTTCAGACCAGAGCAAGTTTGTTTTTATCGACATGCTTTCAAGGATCCACTGTATTGTGTTCAATATAAATACAGGTTAATACAGTGCTTTTTGAAAACTTTATAAAGTTGTTGAATTTGTATATTAATGTGTAATGAGTAATGACTAATGGGATTAAAAGTTGTGTTCATAAAATTTAGTGGATGGTATCATGAAATAAAGGAAACTAGAGGTCGAAAACCTCTACTGGTATTCCAATTAATTATCTTGCATGTGTGTACAGTAGGGGGACCACTTTTTACAGTTTAAATATTTTTTAAAAAACTAATACATATAAGGTAAATGTGGGTATAGTGGCCACTTTTAGAAACATTTTCGCTTAAATTCTCTATAAATTTCAATCGATTTGTTTGAAAACAACTATCATCCTTTTTTTTTTTAGCAGGGGTGCTACTTTTCCGCGATAGCCCTAGAAATCCTGTTTTTATAACAGCATGAAACCCAGAACTCAGGGTTTTATCGAAATTTTCCATACTTCAAGCTCAACAAGAAAGCAGAAAATTGGGTTTAATTAAAAAATAAATGCAGAGCTGCAGTATTAACAACATCTTTTATAAAGATTCCGTTCTCACCAACGGTTTTGAGCCATTCAACTTGACAAAACTACAGTGGCTTTGAAACGGTAACTCCTGAGCTCTCGTTCCCATATCGTTCCGAGATTTGAATCTACGTTACTGGTGGGTGGATTTCTTTTACTCTTTTTGAGGTCCCGTTAAATAGAGAACTTGTTGAGAGAGAAATTTATGAGTAAAACACTACTTTTGGGGGGCAAATTGCAAAATTTTTTCTTGGGGAGAACCCCCAAACCCCCCTCCAAAAGTATGACGCCTTTTATACAGTGTCTTTCTCTTGTAAAATTCTGTCGCTAAAAAGAAGCAGTTCGCTTTGAGTGTTCACCAAAGAGAAGGTTTCAAAATGATAAAAAGCACTAGTTTAAAGGGGCAAATCTCGAAAATGTTTCTGGGGGAGGACCTCCTAGACCCCTTAAAACTTTGTCGTCTACTTATAATTCCCTCCCCCCTTGAAAAATTGGTAGTTTACGAGGAGCTGTTTCGGATTTAACCCAAAGGGTCTCAAAATGGAGCTAAAATGCTATTTTTAGAGGTAAACTTTCAAAATTTTTCTGGGGGAGGACCCCCATATTTACTACTTCGAGTTCACATTGCAAAATTTGTAGTTTAAGGGATCTTAAACTTAACATATAAATGAACTCGATCGAGGTTACCTTCTTAGAAATACTGTTGAGTTGAGTCAAAATCCCTCCCGAAACAAAAGTCTAGTTACTGCCCTGTATGAAAGTAATAGAGAAATCTAGTGTAGGGGAGACTGCTGTACCTAAGGACACCTAATTTTAAAATTCGAAAATACAAGTGACATGACTGGTTTATGGCCATGCGGCCCATGCGATCACGTAATGTCTTTTAAAATGACCTTTTCAAAACCCTCTAAAGTTTAGGGCCCTAATTTGAAGAAAAACCTGAGTTTTTCTTGAAACAAATAGAAATTTGAAAAAGTTGAACTTCTGTAACTCGTAATTTTTTTCAAATTTTAGTATGTTAATATTTAGGTGTTGGATTTATCTTTTTTGAAGTTTTGTTAGATTTTGCGGGGGGTTTTAATTTTTTTCATATAGTTAATTAGGCAATATTTGATTTCTGCACTCAAAAATAACCTTTAAACATCGCCTCCTGCCAGCAGTGTTAGCCACTGAGCTATAAACAAACTGGAGTGACAACTGAGCGTGCCGAAACCGCATCACACCTTATCGAAGTTTGTGTCTGCGCGGAAAAGATTTCCATCTTCTTTTAGTTTTCCCCATCCGTTGGCACAGTTGTATGCACAACATGATACGACCATTCTAAATGTTGCTCATAATATTTTTTAAAAAGGTGGTTTTCTAGAAATAGTTCAACTCACACAATGTTAGTCTATGGGGAAATTCGTTTGTTTTGCCCGGTTCGCTCAAGCGAACTACTGGGTTCCACTTCCACCACTGAGGGCTTCGCTGCCGCTCTCCGGCTGGTTTGTCATGTCAATATTAGTCTGTGCTTTTAGTATTATTTTTTTTTTTCAATATTTTGGCAACAGAAATTTTCTAAAAAAGCGGGAATTTGTTTCGGGTTTGGTTTGTTTGTTTACATGGTGGAATGGCTTACGCCCATGCTTACGCCAGATTATTGTGGGTGTGAGTTTGCAGACTACGATTACTACGATAGTGTTCTCGACTTGATATATCATTTAATGAGGTTTGTTTGAATTTTCTTAATAGTTTTGAATATTTGTTCCAAGTAAACTTACTGCACGATAGGAGTTAAACTTTTGCTACATTAAGATTACTCCATTAATATTTCTGAATCTAAAATAATGTAGTATTAGCCTACTTTACTTTGTTCCATTGTTTAGCTTTGTAAATTTTATAAAGTATCGGATTATTTATATGGATTCTTTCGGTACAGCGAAACATGGGTGCCCATACATAAGGGCAAGAGGGGACCCGGGCCCCCGAGTATATTTGGTGTAAGATTATAACTGCTGATGCGCCAAGTGGGCAGTGAGTTTTTAGCGATAAAAGCAACCCTAATACAACGCTAAAAGTAACGTTAAAAGGCCAAATCTCGCCAACCATCAGCAGTTCTGAACTTGTGCCGAATATTTTCCAAAATATGGCATCTATTTATGATTACATCCTTGAAAATTCTGTGGTTTACATGCTTTCAAAATGAGCTGAAACTTTATGGCACAGCTAGAATAAGAGTCCTTCATTTGGCGATTTGGCATTTTCTGATGAAACCTTTTTAACTTTAACAAAGTTTTGCAATTCATTTATGTTATACTCGGAAAAGACCTTGGATAAAATTGGGAGCAGTGGCGGATCCAAGGGGGGGGCAACAGGCCTTTTGCCACCCCCCCTTGGGCTCAGGCACTTTTTAAAATTAAGGTAAGAAAAGGAAAAAAAAATTGTAAGTGGGAAGTGAAGATTAAAATATTGAACACAAAATGGGAAGCATGAAGATATAAGTCAATATGGGAGGGCTGGCACTCTCAAGCGCAGATTCAGGGGGGGGCAACTGGTCAATTGCACCCCAATGGGCTTGGACTAGGTGTACCAAAACGAGTTAAAACCCTGGTTTTTGGGTCAAATTTCCAAAATTTTCTGGGGGAGGAACTTGGGCGTAGCTAGGTTTCCTGTTAGGGGGGGGGGCAAGGATACTTACCTTTGCTCTTGATGTTGCGAATACTAAGTGACAGGGGTTGACTCAACGATATTTCCCACGAACCCCCATACCCCATGGCGAGTACTTTTACACGCTTAATTTTAGGGTACTTATACAAAAGGATTTGGGGACTTTTGCACACCTAACGTAAAAATATGGGTAGTTAATGTGAGCTTAAAAATGGAGGGTCTGGGGGTCCTCCCCCCAGAACATTTTTTAAAATTTGTCCCTCAAAGTAGTGTTTTAGCTCATTTTGAGACTCTTTGGGCCGAACAAAACCTCTTCTTGTAAACCACACAATGTTTTCAAGGAAAGTTATGTACTATTGCTTTAATAAAAAAATTTCAAATATTTTTTTTTTTTTCAAAAAAATTTAACAAACTGAGAAGTTAGGGGGGGGGGCAGCTGCCCCTCCCTGCACCCCCTAGCTACGCCCATGGGGAGGAACCCTAGACCACCTTTTGTATTTACATCATTATTATTTACAATTTTTATATGAAGTTCTTCAAGATGCAAATACTATCTAAAAACGTATTAAAAAGCTTTATTGAACCCATTAGGGGCCATCCATAAAGGACATCACGCTCGGAGGGGGGAGGTATATATTCATTTTGATCCAGTTTGTGACAAAGGGGAGGAGTGGCAAAAGTTATGACATCACATCCAGCAGCTGAAAACCAACAAAAAAAAAAGAAAATTTATTTTTTCTAAAATACTTTTTCAAAACAAACCAATTTAAACCCCATGAATAAGAAATAGAAATAAAACTATTTGGTGGGGAAAAATTAAGCTTAAATAATAAAAAAAGTTGGTTTTGAGCATTTTTAAACCGTATATCAATTGTTCAATATTGTTGGTTTAAGAGCTTGACATGTGACATAGGGGGAGGGGGTCGAAAATTGGCAAAAAAAAACATCATTTATGGATGGTTCCTTAAATAAGCATAGGAATATTTTTGAGTCCTCTTCCCCGGTGCAAAAATCTAGATTTTTCTTGATAATGACTAAATATTTTAGACCTTTAGAGGATATTTGGGCTCCTACCAAAATAAATTTCTATATGCCCCATTGGAGTGATGAAAAGAGAGGGAGATAAGGAAAGACCTGTGGGGCAATCAGCCCCATGTGTCAAGTCAACCCCTTGACCATCTAGAACAGAGATGACCGTTCATCTCTAGGATCTCTCTCGGAGGATGAGACCTTAAATCCCGTCTTAAAAGTTCAAAAATAAGTCCAGAGATTACATTTTAAGGTATTTTTTAAAAAATTCTGGGGGAGGACCCCCACACACACACCTTTCCTTCCCTAGGGAGTAATCTAAGCATCATCAATAAAATACTTGGGGGAGAGACGTTGGGAAAAATATAGGAATCATCTAAACCCTTCCCTAAAAACAAGAGTCTGGTTGTACGGCTCTGTAGACGACCTCAAATAGGTTTTTAGGGTAAAATTTTCAAAATTCTTCTTGAGGAGAACCCCCAACCTTCCTAAAATGTGGTTGCCCCCCCTTAGGACCAGGCTGGATCCGCCACTGATTGGGAGCCAAACATCGCGGGAAATGTAAGTATTGTTATGGCCCTACAAAAATACTTCGCCCTCCCCCCACTTTCTAAAACAATGCCACGGGCCCTGGATATTCTCTAAGTTACTAAAAAGCTGCTTAAAAGCAAGTACTGTTCAAAAAATTTTCTCAGGCACTGAAAATTTCGAATGTAATACCCTCCGACATGGCCCCCTCCCCAAAAAAAAAATCTGGTCTAGAACTGCACTTGCCGGGCCCTCTCTTCCACCCAGAAAAATTTACATAAAATCTTCATTTGACTATAATAAATAGATTTTTTAAAAACTTTTTTTAAATTTTGAACTGGTATTAATCTGTTTAGTATGATTGTAAGCTAATTCAAAAACAAAATGTAGATTGTTTCTAATAAAGTTGACCACTATTTAGTATGTCTACTAGTTTCGGTACCTACAGCTTTAGAAAGAGTCCTCCAGCCGCTATGTTTACCCAAAGCTTCGTAGCGTAGCCTATGTTTTTCCTATGAGTTTATTTAAATTATACCAAGTTTGGTATCACACATCGGAAGAAAATTGTAGAATTGTATAAAAGACACACACACATTGACTTTTATTGTCATTAGATTTCATGGTAATGAATAGCATGGCTTTTCATGGCCACTTAAATAATCAGTATTTTCGAACTGTTCGTATCGTCAAATTCAGTTGCACAGCTATAGAAGAGTCAATAGGCTTTTATAAATAAGGTTTTCGGTTTAAGCCGCACAGTTGATATTATAATACAGCGTTTCTCAACCGGGGTTCCGCAAGGCCTCCTCAAGGGTTCTGCGAGAAATTTGAAAAAAAAAAATTGTCGTTCTAGATTCTAGAATCTAGAACACTTTGTGCACCAAAAACAAGTTAAAACCCTGTTTTTAGGGTCAAATTTTAAAAAAAATTCTGGGGGAGGACCCCCAAACCCCCCTTTTGTACTTGGAATTTATTAACAACTTTATTATAAGTTCATCAAAATCCAAATTCTACCAAAAAATATACGTCCAAAATTCGGACTAAGTGTACTAAAAACAAGTTAAAACCCCGTTTTTAGGGGTAAAGTTCCAACAATTTTCTGGGGGAGGACCCCCAGACCCCCCTTTTGTACTTGTATTTTTATTACTAACAACTTTCCCCTATATGAAGTATTTAGAACCTAAATAATCACCTAAAAAGCTACATTGGACCTATTAAATATGTGGGGGAGGGACTGGGGACTAATTTTGGGCCCCTCCCGAAAGAAACTCCTATATACGCCACTGGCTGTATTCTAATGATTCTAATAAATAAATATAATAAATAAACTATTTCTTTGTTACTTATTTTCCGTTTTATTTAATAATTTAAAAATTAGTAAGAAAAATATTGCTACATGGACGCTAGGGTTCAGCGGAACTTGGGCATTGTCAAAAGGGTTCCGTGGGAGTAAAAAGGTTGGGAAACGCTGTTATAATACATAAGAACCCAATAATCTTAATCATTACTTTACTTATATTCTCTCTTTTCTAGAATGCCTGCTAATGGTCATGTTATTCCAAGTACACCAATAGCTGTTGATTTATGGAATGTAAAGACCTACCCTCAAGCTCGTGTGTTTTTTCTGTCGCATTTTCATGCTGACCATATAGTGGGTCTGACAAGTTCTTGGCAATATCCTATATATACCTCACCTACCACTGCAAAATTTCTCATTCATAAACTTAAGGTGTGTATATTTTTTATTGGGTTTCCTTTACATTTAATACTTATACAGGTTTTTATCTATTTACTGCTTGAATTTTATCCTGATTGCTGAGCCTTTGAGTAGGTATAGGTCTTAAAAATATAAAAAAAGAATAAGAATAGGCACTGTGTAGAGAATTCATATTTTTTATTTTTAAATGCATTTGTTTTACAAGATTCTTCAAAGTTTTGATGCTTTTCATCAGATAAAAAAGTAACTATAACTCAAACATCTTGCAATTGTTTTCAAGTTTACAATCTTGTTTTTTTTTATATAAAATAAAAACTCGGTTTCTGTACCCATAGCCTCTTGATCTTGAATGCTAAATTTTTACTATGTTAAAAATATAGTCCACTCTGCTTAATGTGATCACGGTTAATGTTATCAATTGGATTAAAATCAGCAAGTCCCGATCACTTCTATTTTATTTAATGTAAAATACATTGTTTTTATGTGATCAAAAGGTTGCTTACTGTTATCAAAAGTTTGTATTTTCCCCCTTAAAAGGCGTCTTATCAAATTTTGTTTTGACTACAAATATCAAATCAAATACAAATAACCATCTGCCCATAGATCTGCCCCTCTTTTTTCTGATAGCATACATGCGATTCCTCTAATCACATGTATCACAGCTAATTGGCGGAAATCCACCAACTCTCTACTTAAAATAAAGAAAAATTGAGATGCCCTCGAAATTTTTAAAAATACTTTCAGCCAATTTATTGTCAGTTATCACACGTATGTGATAGTCAGTAGCACTTTGTTTTTGTTTTCCTTATAAAGGAAACATTCAATGCTCAGCATAAATGGAAAGAAAATGGTTACGGGGGGACCCAAATCTATGGGGAAATGTTGATGTGATGTATATAATCCAAGGGCATAGGCCTGTAAGTGTCTACTTTCAGATTTTGATTTGTCTGCTTGTTTAGCAGAATTCATATAATTTTGAGTGGTTTAATGTAACGAAAGGAAGTATTATATGGAGTGGAAAAGGGAAAGATTTAAGCCTTATAGAAAAATTGGATATTATTGACTCTAAGTCAGTTTTATATTTATTTATAATTTTTGGGTTTTGCTGGTTTTTAAGGTGATTTTCCAGTTTTTTTGCTTTTTGTCACAATAAATCCCTATTAAAAACTTATGTCTAGCAACCATGCTTTTTAAATACCTAGCTTAGGACAGGTTTTTCCAAGATAAGTTCTCATAATATATAATAAGTTTATAATTCATTATTAGTTATATGCAATTAAGTGTTATTAAATTTAAGGACTTTTTAGATTTAGGTCATGGAATTTTAGTATATTCCAGCTATGAAAGTTTTATCTCCTTTTCAACTTCAATAGAGCAGATCTAAATTTTCTTAGACATAATTACTTTTGTTATTATCTACCTTACACACCAAGCCCGAATGAGTAAACCACAAACCTATACCACTTATCTGGTTTATGTGTGTCTATATTTATGATCAATCATTCATTTAATTAAGGAAAATGTCAAAATGAAGTAAATATAACAAGAACTATAGAAAAATAATGATTTTAGAAAATAACAATTACAAGGTGCTTAAAAATCTTTCGCAACCTCTTCATGTTTTTTAACCACATTTCTTACTTTTCTTTTACATCCTGTATTTTAAATTATAAATATAAAGATGGAATTTCTTGATTTTTCTTTTCTTTTTACTTTTAGATCAAGCCTAGTTTGGTTAAAAGTTTAGAGATAGGTGAGGATCATCTCATCCCTCTAGACGATGACAATCAAGAAATGGTCACAGTTACTCTTCTTAATGCGAACCACTGTCCTGGATCTGTGATGTTCTTGTTTAGTGGTTATTTTGGGGATATTCTTTACACTGGAGATTTCCGTTATAAGCCTGGTTTGTTGGATGGATTTTCATTACCTCCCATTGATGTGTTGTATGTAGATAATACTTATTGCTCACCTAAGTGTGTATTCCCGACCCGAGATGATGCAATTGAAAATATTCTCTCCCAACTCTCAACTTGCCTGGTCCAGAGTAATCGTGTTTTCATTGGGTTAGATAATCTTGGAAAAGAAGATTTGCTGCAGAGGATTTCTAAAGAGAGACAGTGTAAAATTCATGTGTTTCCATCTAAAAAAGAGATAATGGACATCCTTGAAATGACTGATATAATAACCACAGATAAAGCCAGAACTAAAGTCTTTGTTGTACCCACTAACCAAATAAGTGGAAATAACCTTACCAAATGGAATAAAGAAACGAAAACACATGCGTTAGTAGCCACTGCTAGGTATTGTGGATACAACTTTAAGCCTTATTCCAAATTTCCAGAAATCCATGTTGTCCCTTACTCTAACCACTCATCCTACTATGAACTCAAAGAGTTTGTGAGGCTGGTCCGCCCTCGGGCCATTATCCCCATAGTGAGTAAATCTGCAAAGGGGATGTTTGGAGCAGATATAAGCAATCGAGCTGATATGAGTGTGTTCAAACAATTTCTTCGAGATCCTAGTCCCTTCTCATCTGAATTCCACATTCCGGAATCTGTGAAACGGACAATGAATGCTAGCGAAGAGAAGTACGAAATGCCACCTAAGAGGCGCAAGGTTGCACGACCTAAACAGCAGCGGCCAACTTGGAGGCGTCCTATGACTGTGGGGGTGCGTTTTATTGTGAGTGAGGATTCTGAGACAGACTCTGATCCCGATGCAGTTCATATTGAATGTGACAAGTCTTTCAGTGAAGGAATATCAGAATACAGTTCTGATGCTTCGGAGGAATGTGACGATGCTGGGCATGTGTGGGAAATAACACACATTGCTGGTAAAGGAAAGAGATCCGTGTATTACCTGAATTCCTAGTCAATGTGTTAATTATGTATGTAAATTACTTTGACAAAGCTACCATAGCTTTTCCACATTTTCATTATGTTATAATATTGTTTTGTCTCGCATTGTAACTAAAATACCAATGGATTTAAGTCAGTTCTCAGTTAAACAACTATTTGAAATGAAGCAAAAGTTTAGGATAAATTAAAAAATATTTATAAAATTCAGAATTATGACAACAATTGGATTCAATAGTTTTTAAAATAAATATAAGAAATTTTATATTTTTTCACTCAAAAATTGAAAAATATAAAGATGGGTTGAAAATAAAAATAGTTCCAAACTTGTTGTTATGGAATGTAAAAACAAAATTTTCCAATTATGATAGTGATCAAAAGTGCTGCTAAATGTTGAAAGTTTATAATAAAAATAAATTATACTTTAAATTTTTAGATTCCTGAAATACAGATTTCTACAGTACTTAAGGAGAGGATATTTGTGTTCCTTCTAACTTACTGTGTAGTGATACAGTGATATTATCACTACACAGTAATTATTCCATCATTAATTTTGAAATAGTGTCAGATATATTAAAAATTAACACACATTTATGTGTCATAAATCCTTATACATGGTTCCCACTCTTTGGAAACATTGAAAATCAAGGATTTTTCAAGGACCTCAACAAAATTTTTCAAGGACCTTTTTTGCAGACATTTAAAATTATAATCTTTCTACAGCAATTGGAGTTGTTTTTAAAATGCCAACCAACTTAAACTCCAACTTAAATAATTTTACCTTAACTTAACCAACTTAACTTAAACCAACTCCAACTTAAATAATTTTCTACCTAGTTGGTTCACTTGCGGAACCGATGTAGAGGGCGTTACTGTCATAGTTTCATGATCAGAGCGTTTAAGCCGGTAACTGCGGAAAGAAATTTAGATAAATCAGCAAAAGGCAAAATTCTAGAACCTTTCGCATTTTTTAAGGACCTAGGCTGTTTTTCAAGATCCTAATTCTAGCAGAAAAAAATTCAAGGACCATGGGAACCCTGTTATATTTAAAGCTAGGATTGCTTTTTCTGTGTTTTTTATCTTACCAAAAAAATTTTTTTTGTCCCGATAGGTATTTATTTTTAGATTTTTCAAAATAATTAACTTGTTGCTGTGAAAATTAAGAAATTATTTGATTTTTTAATAATGAAATGCATAATTTAGTTGTAATTAAGATATATTAGTAATAATCTTCATGCTATTCTGTGATAATTTACGACCAGTTATAGAATTTAAAACACATTTGTGTCAAAATTGTTTTTGCAATTTTTGACAGCAAAAAACTTTTTTTCATTGATAGTTTTTGCAGTGGCAAAAATTGTCAAAACATGGTATATAAATTATGCTTTTTAATTAAATAAATTGAAAATTCAGGGTTTTTTTCTAAAAAGGTCCATAGAATTTAGATGTGAAAAATCAAGCATTGTACAATTTTCTTAGACAACTAACTTTGATAAAATCAGTGGTAAAATTATGATTTATCAATTAAGTGAGAGTGCAATTTATACACACAATTACTTGTTTCAGTGGATAAAATTGTACTGGCAGCTGTGCCTTTAACTCACTAACGAGTCTTCTTAAGTAACATTTAATTGGGAAAAAATTGCAAAGTATAAACCTGTTTTCAAGTTTAATGAGAAAACTGCACTTATTAATTTCATTATTCAGTTAATTTATGTACCATTAGTGGCCATAAATTACCTTGAATCTTTGTAATTCATAAAAACTTTGTCAAAAGCTATAAATTTACCTTGTGGTGAACTTGCAGAGTCAGATAACTAAAATTGGGGTATAAATACCAGGGATGCTACTTTTCTGGGGTAACCCCAGAAATCCGTTTTTTTTTTTTAACTGCATGAGTTATGGAATTCCGGGTTTTATTGAAATTTTCGAAAATCTTGAGCTTAACAAGAAAGCACAAAATCAAGTCTGATAAAAAAATAAATTCAGTACTGCACCATCAATAACATCTATTAACAGTGGTTCCCAAAGTGTGCGCTGCGAAGTATTGTTAGGTCAGTAAATAAAAAAATTGAAACTTCCAATAATGCGTATTTTTACAGTAATGTCAATGTAATTTTAAATGTAAGGAATTTAATAATGTAGTTGTCAAATGTAAATCACAGTTGAATTGAAAATTTTCAAACTTTCCTACAAGGCGGACCTGGAAAAAGTTGAAACCTTCCCCTGAACCTAATAAAATTTACCCGAATTGCTCCTATGGAGCTGACAGGGGCTTCCCCCAAACCAGGTTCGGGCACTTTTTCCAGGTCCGCCTACAAGTTAAGAAATAATTGCTGTTTTTGAAGTGGTCTGCCACACTTGACAGACCATTTGGATCCCCTCAAACCAATTACTAATATCCTGTCGACATAGGCTTAACTGTTTGACTGGGGGGAACAATAACTATAGGCCCAAGCAGTATTATTCCTAGGATTTTTTTGGAGTAGTAAAAATACTCAGACTTTTTTAGGAGGAGTGAAATATGGAAATAGCATAAACTCCATATACAGAGACAAAATTTCTTTTAAAAACGCTTACTTTTTAATGCAGAAAATGAAATTGAAAAAAAAAAAATTAAAATTTAGATGCTATTTTGGGTTTCAATCAAACTCCCTAATCATCAGAACAATAAATGGGGGAAAAAGCAGTACGTAAACACAATTATAAAGTATGATAATGAGAATGCTGTGGCTGAAGGTTTAAGCTAAACCTTTGTGAAAATACTCCTGTCTAGTTTTTTAAAAAGTAATTCCGATTTTCAAGGAGTGAAATACTCTCTCAATATCTTTGGGCCCAAGGGAGTTGTTACCAGACTATTTTTGGTAGGTGTTTTGGCTGCCAAAATGTTTCTAGTTTCTACATTTCTGAGTATATTGTAAGGCAAATGGGAATCTTTTATTTAAATCCAAAATTTGTGTTAAAATTTTTTGAAATTTGCCCTCAAAAGTTGCATTTTGATTCATTTTTTGAATACTTGGGACAGGAACCTTCCTGTTTGGTTGACATGAGGATACCCACTTGTGTACTGCAGAATATTTTGGTTGTATTACGTTATGCATCAATGTTAATTCAAAATTCGATACTGAATAGCCTGAAACAAACAGTTTTGTGAAAAAGCACTCAAATTGCAGCTATCACCACATTTGTTACCACAGGGGTAGGAGCAACTATTTCACTAAATATAGGACATTCTATACAAAAAATATAGGACAAATATAGGACCCTCCGGAAAAGGGTTAACTATATTTATTTACATTTCTCCAGATTATAACTTTAAAAACTGATACCTCTCAGTGAATTTAGACTTGATAAACAATAAAGATATGATTTTTTTGGATAAAACTAAAAACATTCATTAAATGTTCTGAAATGCAGATTGAAACATAACACAGGGTGATTCAAAACTCATGGGCAAAAATGATAGAGGGATAAAGACGGATCAGAATCAGACAGATCAGATCGAAATCAAATTCTGCCCAGGCCTAGTGGCCCAACAGGCGGTTTCTATCTCCGTTTCATTAGCCTTTGGGCCTGGGGTGCTAATTACTTAGCTTGTGCCCAGGCTGAGTGGCTAGCCTGACCCTGGACCCCCAGTTGGGCTGAGTCGACCCATGACCAGCTACCCAAGCAGAAGGCATCGAACCTGAGTCGGTAATGCTGGTAGACAGGCACGCTGACCACTACACCACTGCGGCCATGATCAGATCGAAACTACTCGAATATAATTCAGAATTGTCCTTGAAAATGGACCCTGAAGCAATTCTAAGGTGCTAGAGTACTGATGAAAATTGCCAGAACCAATGTAAAATGAGTTATTGTGGGGGCAAACAATTGGAGGCAGAAATAAAATTATGATGTTTTAACTTATTTATAAAAACACTGTGTGAAGTTTTTGATCCTAAGAGATTGTCTTCAAGAAGAGACAATAACTTTCTTGTTGTTAAACTTTTTGAAGATGACCTCTTTACAGTTTTTAGAAATAAGTTAAAACATGATAATTGTCACTGGAATTTTATTTTTCTACTACTATCAACCATTTGCCCACTTTCCATTTCACCCATTTTTCATTACTTTTGTACACAATTTATTTTAATGCCTCAGAATTGCTTCAACTTTGGGTCTGAGATGAGAAATATAGGACATTTGCAAAAATATAGGACAATATAGGACGCTTTTTAAGGTTTTTGGAAAAATATAGGAAATATAGGATATATAGGACAACTCTGACCCCTGTTACCACTGAATGCATAAAAGTGTATGCTTTTAAAGAGAGTTAGTTTTTTTAATCTGATCTCCCTTATCAGGTGGTGAAGATAGAGGTATGTGATAATGGCTCTTAGGGTACAATATTACTTATATGGTTAATAAGAATAGCCTATGTAAAAAATCATGTGTCAAAAAAGTTTATTTACAAGAAAAATAAATAAAATACATAAAACATTTCATTACTGATGAAACTACAGTGGAAGTTCTCGTAGCAATTTTAATCCATTTAAGAGTTTTAGTCTATAAGATCAAATTTTGAGAGAAATACTTGTTCCAAACATCAATTGTTTGAAAAATACGACATGTTAACCACAGCAATCTTTCCTAATAGTTTTTAGGATAGAATAGAATAGAATTACAAGGAGGGGCAAAAGAATAAAATGCCAGGCACCTCGACCAAAGGTCCATTGTGCCAACCTCCTGGCTGAAAACAGTCCCTGTCCGCAGACACCCGAACAGTTCGCTAATAGTTTTTAAGAAGTTGAATGCAACTACCTCTAATAAATAATTTTAGAACACAAGTGAAGAAATCTTGGTAACATTATTTAAATTAATTTAGAAATTAAGCTAGTTAAATCACCAAAATTAAATTATATCAAATCAGCTATGTCAGCATTGGGATCTTGGAGAGTAGGTAAGTTCTTACGTAGGGCTTACACAACCATGAAGATGAGCTTTTAACATTTGTGAGTAAGATACATAAATTTATCCAGAGAAAGATCTCAAAAAAGGCAGTTTTCAGGTTGTAAGAGCAGGGCGCTATTAGAACTTTCACCATACTTTTTCTATCAAAAAGGTACCAAGAGTATTCTGAATACTTGTAATATTCTGGGTATTGAATCATTACAATGAAATCTAACCAAACAAAAGAAAATATTCCTAAATATTAATACATGACATTTTATACCCAATATTCAATGGGTTTAAAAAGTAAGTAATGGCTGTTTCCAGATTGGAAATTATCAAAAACACTCAACATTTAAATGGAACTGTCAAATGACAAGGAGTACAAAGTTAAGTATGTACATATATACAGTTATATAAGAAAGTTTTAAGTGGAACCAACTTGAACTGGAGTTAACAAAATGAAAATTAATTTAAAGGTTTTGATTTTGTTTGAAGTTTTTCAGTATAACTATTTCATTAAATCTTTTGAAAACAAACTAAATTAAATGTATTTTTTTTAAGTAGACATTATAAATGAAACTTGAGTATATTTTATATTTTAAAAATTGCTTATTTCAAAGTTAAAGAGACCACTGAAAAACTTATTATCCAAGACCTCGATTTAAAGAAGTTCTAGATTAACTTTGAGATTGAAAAGATAAACAAGCATAATATTTATCTTCGGATCTATTTGCAACTTTATCTATTCAATAATTGTAAATTCTGTCTTGAAGGTGTACTTTACCCAAAGACATGGTAAATGTTCATTCTGAAACTCTCTTGAAAAAGTTGTGACCTTTCTTATGAATTATGAATACAGTGATGATTTTATAAGGATGAATGGCGAAAAAACATCACAATTTTAAAATTTTGTGAGAAAAACTTTAAACTATCCACATTTATAACAATGATATATATAGATAGAAAGTTCAAGGGACCAAAACCTTTGAGTGATCCATGACTTGAAATTAAAGATGTTCAAGTAATTCAAGTTGCACTGTGGTACTAATTAAATAAAAAGCATAAAAATAATAACAGCAATATAATAGTGGGATAAGTCACAAAATTGGCAAGCCAAATTGGAGTATGCTATCATAATGTTTTTAGAATGTAAACATAAAAGACATGATAAGTAAGGGTTTAAAATCCAATTTAGTAAGCAAAATGAAATTTTCACTTATAAATAGAAAAATGGTATTTTTTTTAGCTGTGAATTTTTTCAGCAAAGTAAAAGATTTAGAATTTCAAAGAAAAATTTAGTAAAGGTTAAACTGCCAAAAATATAGATACATTGTTTTGTCATGGACAGGATTAAAATAAAAATATCGAATTCATAGAAGATTTGAGGGGTTTAGAGCACAAGTTACATTCTGTTAGAACTTAGCATAATTAGATTAAATTCCAATTGTTTCAAGCCCAGAAGTATTTGTTACTTTTATGTTGAAATTGTTTTATTCTAGGTTTTTATATGTCTTGTTTATTAATTAGCTGGGAATAATTGAAATAACATGAGAACTAAAACAATTCCAACAATTTCTGATCCAAACTTATTCCAACATTGTAGCTAATTCAAGGTACAATCATAGATTTTGGAAATGCTTTAAGAACTTGGGTAAAAATTTCCCCAGAGCTCTCTGAATTTCCCCCGAACATTGTTCAGGCATTCGGACATATTCTGCACCCCTGGATTGGAAATACCTTTCCTGATTTAATTATTGAAGAACATTCTTTTTATAGCCTTCATACATCAAAGAATAGAATCACCCGTAAACAATCTATGGTTAAGCACATTAATTTCGAAACAGCACTGGGTTAGTTTTAGTTTGAGGCAGGGAAATGAGTGATCAACATGTTTCCTTCAACCTAACAAGAGCCACGAGTCCCGAAATGTTTCTTCCTTCTTTTTTCACATACTATTCCAAGGACAACAGTTTTTTCACCCAAACATAAATATTTTTCACTCGTGGATTATCTTATCTCTTATCAATATGGAATCTGATTGAAATTTCTGTTTATTTCTTGTTAAAAATCCCTTTTTAAGGGAATTTCCAGACTTTTGATGAAAGTTGGGATACTTATACAAAATATGGGAGGCGAAGGGGTAATTTAGTCTCGCAAATAAATCAGGAGAGTTGGCATGTAGGGCATACAATAATATGCTATGTGTGCATGGAAGTTCTGGAAGCTTTTTTTTGTGCAATTTAACTCTGTTGTACTTGAACTCAATCAAAATTGGGATTCTAAGTGGTGCTACGGATGTTTCGCCAACTTTGAATTTTCCTACCCCCACTTGTTGGGCCTTACACATGCAAATTCCTAAAGCGAAGATTAAACAGGAGACCAGGGGGTAGGAACACCTTCTAAGTGAAAGTTCTTACCAAGAGCACACACAAAAAAAAGAAAAAAAATTGCCCATCTTGAAAATTGTTAACAAACTCTTTCACAAAAGTTAATTGCAATGTCCCTTGTGCTCCAAACCACTCATTTGTCATTTTATACTTAGAACAATCAGAATTCTTAAAGTCTCTTAGTCTATCTGCATACACACAAAAAATTGTCAATTTAACTTATTCTTGTTTTATGCACCTAATGTTGCAAGGATTGGGTCAAGTAAGGTTAGATAAACTATAAAAACAAACACCTCCCATAAGATAGCGCAAAGTTAAACTAACATAGAATTCAAGAAAACTAAAAAATAACCAATTTAAAAATTTAGAAACCACAATTTGGAAATTCATGGCAAGTCTAGTTAAAAAATAAATATTGTAGCAATGCTTGAAAGTACATTTATAAAAAACAAAACTAAGTTCTTTCATAATATGCATACACACAGAAAAAAGTAAAGTAAATAACTATTGTTAAAATAAAACTTTTCAATTTTTCATGTCACTTGTGATGTGCCTCTTTTTTAATGGGGGCTCGCAACTATCTTCACTCATCTCTTCAGATTTGATATGCATAGAATTATCTAGAAAAAAAAATTAAGACAAAAGTTTATATATCAATCTAAGTGATTTTAAAATTACATGTAAATGTAGAAGTTACTAAAGCCAGATTTTTTAAAACAATCGACTTGTAAACTTAGATAGATTATCTTTAGACAGTTGAGACTGATGATGTTAGTGACCTGGGCATGGTCTTTTGGATCAGGTGTACTTTCCTATACCAGGGGTATAGGGGTAATAACAACAAAGCAATAATTGGGTGATTTTATCATAATTTTTTACACTACATAAAATAAGCCTTGTTTCTCATGGGGGATCTTGAGGGCAATCCCCTTTGACTTTTTGAGAAAATTCCATTTTCTTAATAGTAGTAAATTATGTTTCCAGAGCTACCAGGGACAGCTTACCCCACCTCCACCTAAATCTGCCCATGTTTACCAATTTTAAATTTAAACTAAGAATAAATCAGAAAAAAAAAATATTACACTGATACTATAAACTAAATTGTTTATATCTTTGATATATTCAGACAGTATTATGATTCATGCATTACATGTTTGGTTTCTTGATGCTTTTAGTGATTCATTTTTGTTTTTTGGGGGAAACCTTAATATCTCGATAACTTGCTATCTCATTTTTTTTTTTAATTTATCTCAACTCTTAGGTTTTGAGATATTGAGGTTATACTGCACCATATGACAAGTTAGTAGAAATGTTTATCCCAAAATAATCCTGGACAATAAATGACAGGTAATTTCAAAATGATTATGCTGTACTGATTTCAATTTGAAAGACTAGCAGAATACTAAACCTGGTTGACTATCAGGAAATTGAGCATCACTGCTATTTTCCATGCTCAGATTTGTGGCATCATCACTAGCAGCTCTTGAATCTTGGCTAATGTCAGCAAACCCTGGCAAAGTAATGTCAAAAAAAAATTTTTAAGCAAATATTTAACTATATCATGTTACATAAGAAGCTCAAGTATCTAAAAAATAAGTTAAAACACCACAAAAATTTTCAAAATTATTTTTGGACCCCATGTAAAATTACTTGCTGGCCACTGCTCTAAAGGACAAACGCTTTACCCAGTTTATATAAATAAGTAAAAAAAAAAATAATAATTGGCAAAAAAGTTTTATTTCTACTCTTAATCACCCCTCTTTCATTGCTTCTAGCAACTAGGATCTCAGAATTGCATATGGGGTCCACCTTTTCTGGACGATTCTAAATCGTTTTAGGGTAGTCTCCCTTTTTATTTTAGTCCATAAGTTTTGAATCACCCTGTATAAGTGAAATTTAAACTCGGCATTAGAACTAGAGCTTAATTATATTGAAAAGTAGCACATATAAATCCAGTGAATATAAATTTAAAACAATTCAGTTTTATTTAATTAAAATATCATAACTTACCCAGACTTGATTCCTCCATAACACTGGATATAGAGCTGGATTCTCTGGTGCACATATGCTTACTTTCACTGCCTATTGGAGAACCTGTGGATGGAAAAAAACAATTAACACAAAATAAAGTACCTGCTGTAAAGTTTAATTTGAGAGATAATTTATCTCTCAATTAAGAAATAAATTTTTAGCAAACTGTAGAAACTTATTACAATAGCTTTTCCATGTGATTGTAGCAGATGACCAAGCTAAGTAAGCTCAGATTATGAATCATTCTTATAAAAGAACGGTGCAAGCATTTCGGGGATTTAGTAGTGAATCGACGTGTTATGGCTCGGCTCGGTGTGTGGATAAGGACATTGTAAATAAAAGACTATGAACTAGTTGGTTTTTGAGCAATAAAACAGCTACAGCGGAAATTACACTCCATGATAGCAAGAAACTGGTGCTCCCCTGAACCCTTTTTATTAGAAGAGAAGGGGAAGATATCACCCACAAAAGCAAAAATGGAATGCATGACCAATTGATTCTTCAAGGTTGATTTTAAAACTGATAAGATTGAAGATGACTCCTATGTAAAATAAGAGACATCTATGTAAAGAAAGAGAAGCTAAAACCATGAAAAACCTTAGCATACAAAGCAAAGAATCAATGGACGAGCAGCACTCGGGATAATCAGGGAAGTACCTCGCAGAAGCGGACGATTGGCGCCTGGGCAAAACAGGCAGGAGGTTAAAATATTACAGCTTTTTTCATATTTAAATGTATTTATTTAAAAATTAGGCAATTTTTCTTAAACCTAAGAGTTTTTTTTTTTAATCTATGATGTTTTTCTAAAAGCATAGTAGGGTATTGACATTTTTGTGGGTTTATATATGGATTAAGTGGATTTTTTTTTCTTTCAAATTTTACTTGATTTTTTCAAGGTTTATAAGACGTATTTTTTTTTTTTATGTGAAATGGGTTTTCAAAAAATTAAGAGTTTTTTTTCAAATCTCCCTGGGTTGTTTAAAAATTAGATGGGGTTTTTCAAAGCCCTGTAGACTGTTTATATTTTAAGTGTTTTTTTTTTTCAAAGCTCTGTGTACTATTTTTAAATTAAGCGGTTTTTTCAAAGCTCTGTGGAATATTTAAAATTTAAGTGTGTATTTTCAAAGATCCATGGGCTTTTTAAGAATCCAATGGGTTTTTTTCAAAGCTAAAGTTGTTTAAAAAACAAATGTGTGTTTTTTTTAAAGCTTTGTGGACTGTTTAAATATTAAGGTGGTTTTTTTTCAAAGATCTGAGGACTGTTCATACATTAAGTGGGTTTATTTTTAAAGCTCTGTGTAAATGTTTTTTTTCGAAGCTCCATGGGCTTTTTAAGAATCAAATGGGTTTTTTTCAAAGCTCCTTAGGTTGTTTAAAAACCTAGTAGCTTTGTTTTTCTCCATGGGTTTTAAAAATATTAGTTGAGTTTTTAAAAGCTGGGTGGACAGCTACATCCGCTTCAAAATAGCTGCATTGTTAATTTAGCAGCAAGAGTGAAAAAATAAATACCTAGATGAGCATATTCCATTTATAGCATTAGGGGGTCACTTAATGGCAACTACAATTTTAGATATGTTATTTCATTAATAGTTTTGTTTGCATTTGAAAATTGGGCAAAATTGTGATTTTTCTTGAAAAAAACCCTCAAAAATGGGTCTAAAAGTAATTTTTTTACACCCACACATTGGGTTCAACTCTGCCAACCCTGTTGATAATGGAAAATAAATTCTTATTCTAAAGAAAAAGGATATACATATTATATGAATATTATTTTAATCATTTAACCCTTTAGTGTGCAGATTTTTGATACCCTTTGCATATGTGCAATGTGGAACACTGAAGGATTAAGCTAATGAATACCCAGCTCTTAACTGAATTATGCCAAAGTAATAATTTTAAAAAATCAAATGCAAGAAAAAAAACTTTACAGGATATAAAAAGAAAGTAAAGTCCTTAGGGTAATCAAATGGTTTTGGTGAAAATGTAAGGGTATAAGATAAATGCAAGATGTCAATAAGAAAAAACTATTTTTGAGAAAAGTGTCCACATTAATGAAGTTCATGATATCAATATAATATGTTTGTACATAAATTTAAAAAGGTACTTACTCTTTCCACTAGAAGATTTTCCTTCATTTTGCAAGCATTTTTCAATATTTTCTTTGTTTCCTCTGTTGGACACATTTTTTGCTTTTCCCCGAGTCTGTAAAAATATTATAAAACATTTCAGTTCCATTAAAGAGATTTTAAAGTTAAATATATATAACAGCAAATAATGAAACTGACCTGAGCTTCTCTACTTGGAACTGAAAAAATATTCAACTATTAGTTATAAATATTTACAAATGCATAAAAAAATCAACACATCTCCATCTCCAATTACTTTTGAAATACTAAGGGTAGCTACACTGGTGCTCAAAATTAAGAGAAATTGAACATTAGTTTAATTTTTTTCCAGATCTACTTGACAGATTTGGATGAAATTTGGTATGAACACAGATTGGATTAAACTATTATTAAAATTATACTAAAGAATGAAATAAAAGTATTTATCAGTAGCTTTTACTCACCCGGCACCCATTTATAAATTTTCATAGTGGTATCACCAATTGTTACCCACTTCTTTTCCCTAATTAAATAAAAGAAGAGTAAATGTCTATAACTAGGATATCAAAGGGGGGATATGAATTATACATGAATTAGCCATTTCGACACAAATGAGAAGAAAAAAGTGAATTATCGGCAAATGTTTTCAGAAAAATAGTGATTGCTCAAAATATAAAGTGAAAATCAAAACAAAAGTGAAAAAAATGAATCTCATCATACCATTTCCGAACTTTATCGATGGCTTGCATAACACGCTTAATATCATCTTTTGCACGGCTTCGTGTCTCAGCTCGGATCGATCTGGACATCATCTTGAGGATTTTTTTTAATTAATACAACTATTTAATAGCGACTTCAGCTTGTTTGATAAGTTCTAGTCGTATTGATTAATGATGCCGATAGCTTTTTTACCATTAGAGAGAAAAAAAAATAAATAGTTGTTGAAGTAGGAGTTCTTAACAAAACTGCCAACAAAAAAATCTAAAATTTGTTTCTGAAATAATTCTGAAATGGTGTAAAAAACTGCAATCAACCCAGCCAGTCAAACAAAGATGAAAGTTCTAAAAACTCAATACATGGATTAAAAATACTGAAATCGTTCTTATGTAATTTTATTTTGATTATTTAAGGTATGTTTGCAAATATTTTTAGCTTTCAGTTGAGTATTCTGCAATCAGGATAGCAAGTAAATTCGAAGAAATTTTGTATTCAGTCAATTAAATAGCTCGTTACTCTTTCATTCTAGTGCTACAATTGTTTTTGTATTTCCTCTTTATCACTTAGAAACTTAGAAACCATCAGATCTGCTAAAAAATAATCTTCATGAAATTCCAGTTTCATTTTAAAAAAGTTGTGAGTCATGTTGGCAATAGTTTAATGCGCGCCTGTTTTACTGGTTAAAAAAGAACTAAGTGTGTAGTTGACATGCTATACAATTGCATGTTTCGGACTAAGTAAAATTTCATATTAATCCAATTGTAACATAATTAAACTATATTACCCTAGTTTTCTAAAGGAACTATTTAAAATGGCCGAAAAAAAGCGTAAGTTCAGCGGTGACCACCTAGATCAGTATGTATGCAGTGCAAATGATGTTATATCAATGAAATTTGTCTTGGATAATCAAGATATTGAGGATTCTGAGCCTTACAAACCGGAATACACTCACCAGTTTTTTGGTGATAGTGAAAACATCTTTGGTTATATCGGTCTTCAAGTGACTCTGATGTACTCGGCATGTCGTTTGACCCCATATTTCGGCATCAAGTATTTGGAAAAAGTTAAAACTTCAAAATCTGGTGGGATAGAAGCTGACAACGTCCTGAAAATCATTTCTGACAAGCAGGAGCTTGTGCCTGGTACGGACTTGGAGGAATTCGGCGAGTCCCTTGCCAAAGAATCCTCGTTTCAACCACCTGGAGAATTACTCGACACATTCACCATTAAAAACAACGGTAAGAATGAAACTTACGGAGTTTACCGGGCCATTAACACCACACCAGGCTTCAAGGAATACCACAACAAAATGCAGACTTTAATTTTGTGGTACATTGATGCAGCTTCCTACATTGATGATGAGGATGAACGGTGGGACTATTTTATCTTACATCAGCATCTTGAAAGAGATGGCAAGAATTACTTTCCTTTTATCGGTTATGCCACTGTGTACCGGTACTATGCTTATCCTGTGAAAGTACGACCTAGGATAAGCCAGATGCTGGTTCTTCCTCCATACCAGAAGAAAGGCCTGGGATCCCATCTCCTTGACAAGATCTGTGACTGCTACATCAAAGATCCAGATGTTCTTGACATCACTGTTGAGGATCCTTCTGAAGAGTTTATTCGCATTAGGGATTTTATCGATTGCAGAAAGTGTGAGGGTCTCTCTAGTTTTTCCAAAGATAATCTCCTTAAAGGATTCAACTCTGATATGGCCGAAGAGGCAAAAGAAAAGTTCAAGATCAATAAAAAGCAAGCAAGACGGGTGTATGAGATCCTTAGATTAAAAGTTACAAATTTGGCTGACAAAGATGAGTATAAAGAGTATCGTCTTGATGTGAAAAACAGGCTAAACATTCCACATCAAAGAGAGAAGCTGGACTTGGAAAAGTTGCAGAAGAGCCTGTCTGCAGATGAACTTAAAGCAGCCATCAATCCTATGCCACGGGAGCAGAGGTTGGAACAGCTGGATCACGCTTATTTGGAGCTGGAAGAAAAGTATAAGCACATAGTTGAACGACTAGATAGAGAGTGTGAGTAAAGTGAAAAGAGGGCATATACTTTAAAGGTACAGCTTCAATAAGAGTCCTCTAGCTGCCATGTTTATCCATAAATTCAAATGAGAACACTTAAGCATATTGCAGTGGGAGCTGTAGATAAACATGGCGGCTGGAGAACTCTTATTGAAGCTGTGCCAATTTTAATTCTACCTTATGGGTATACATCATTTAAATATTAAGACATTAGAAAAGCTCTGTTGTATCCCCCTATTTGGGTGCTAGCAGGGGTTCATTCAGGTTTTTCTAACAGGTTCCTGTTTTAAGAATTTTGTGAAAATAAAGGGCCTACACCCACAGTACAACCACAGCATTTATAATTTATGGAATGGGTCCAATACTGGCAAATTCCATTCCAAAATGATAAAAACACTCCTGAAAACGGATTTTCAAAACATTTTTGATCTTTGGACTTTAGTGAAGTGTCAATTTTTGGTAATTGGAATTTTGTGGAAGGTCCTTTTTTAAAGATTAGAATTTTTTGAAGGGTCCTAAACAGACCCATTTTTCTTCTAGATGAACCCCTGGCTAGTAAGTTTTTGGCCATGATTTAGTACTATCCTGATAATAAGCAAATATACTTTCAATTTAATTACTCAACCTCAGCCTAACAGGGTTGGCTAACCTTGAGGGTTGGCACAGTTTAAACCAGATCAATAAACATCAGGTTTCTTCTACAGTTACATACAAATCTATGGATTTTTTATAATTTTTTTTAAATATTTGTGGATACAAGTAGTGAAAGTGAAGTCACAAAAACCAGTTGTTGTTTTTATTCTATTACAAACATTTTTATTTTAATACAATTGAACTGATTATTATTATTTGAGGTTTATAAAACCAGTCTGTTTAAGGTTACAAAATTATATTTAATAAAAAACCATAGTTTTTTAAAAATATGTGTATACAAATGGCTTAATTTACAAAAACCAGTTTTTTTTTTTGGTATTGGCATGGTGTCAACCACAAACCATGGTTTATAAACTGAAGTTTTTTTGTTAATTGCGATTAAACACAAATGTTCTTCGCCTTGTGTGCTTCATCTATAGATCCGTTTTTAAACCTTTGTCAAGTATGACAGACACAAACAGAACTTTTACTTTCATAGAGGAGGAGAGATATTACACCCAAGGCAAAACAGAGAATCAAATTTGACACCAGGTACAGAGTGCAGACTATTGGTATATTGGGTTGCATAGTAATCCTCCTACTGGGCCATCCCGGCCCCTTTCTTGCTAAAAAAACCCAGACTGGTGTACCTATTTTCTCTGTTCTGTCTGATTCCTCGATCAGCTTTTAATTTAATTAAACCAGACCCACAAGACCATACTCTCCCAGAAAATCTAAAAACAAAGTGTTTTTTTGCCAATCGTCAAGTTTTTTTAATTAAGTTTTGAATTTCAAAAAAAAATTATTTATTAAAACATTACTGGAATTGATTTGATACTGAGTCTCCGTGCCAAAAAGGGGCAATGGTCTCATAGTACTGGAGAATGGCCATGCTATATATCAAAATTTGATAAACATAATATACCAGACCAGGTTATTTTTATTCACTAGGTATATATTAATTTTATTTAATTCTGAAGAGTTGGTGTTGGTCTTTTATAACTGAATAGAAATGAATGTTTTGCTTTATTTTAAAAATAAAAGTTTTTTAGGATCTGGTAAGAGCAAAAGGTTTATTTCAATTTTCAAAAAGCAGTTGGTGTTTTATGTTAAAAGAGCTGGGAATGGTTTAGTTTATTTGATTTAATTTGACATGTCTGAAAAAAGTATACTTAATTTAATGAAAATCAAAACCAGTTTTTTTTCATTCATAAACTATCCTGATGTCTTAATTAATTGAAAGAGTAAATCATGGCAATTTAATTAAATGTCATAACCTGCACAAAAACCTGTTTTTTCTTAAAAACCTTATGTATGTAGTAAAGTAACATAACCACCATGCCTTTTCTATGCTATAAATACCAGTTGAGTTTTTATGGCAGCAAATAAAAAATTGATGGTTTATTTTATGGTTATTACTAGGGCAAGGATTTATATGTAATTACATATTTGTTCAGAGATCTGATATTAAAGTGTGCTTTCGAATTCTATACGTTTTAAAATATTTAGAATCGATTAAGACCATGTTTATTTTACATATTTTCACATATTTATCCATTTTCAAGTTTTTCAAAAATCATCACACGTTTGACTGATTTTCAAATTAAAGTTACCCCTGAAATGAAATACTCATTCAAATTGTAGTTAAAATTAGTGCTCCCAATGCTGAATTTAACTTTTAAAAGGTTGTGAAGCGATTCGTTTTCTTCCCAAAGACCATTTTTCGCGGTCAACAGGTGGAGAGTGAATTTTAATGAGCTGTTAAAGCAAAAAAGCAGGTGTTATAATCTCACATGGCAAATAGCGAAAACCACCCTTCCTTACTATGTGCTGGCGTAATATTCGAAGAGCCCCTTTAAAAAAATTACTTGGCATTTTCGTTTTATTATTACATATTTGAAATTTTTTAATACATATTTTGCTAAAATTACCACACATATTATCTGTACATATTTCAGATTTTTAATTACATATAAATCCTTGCCCTAGTTATTACGTATTATCCTGTCGACTGTGCTGCTGAATTATCAAAGCCCATTTGACTGTTCTGCAGTTGTGCTGCTGAATGTGCGATGGGATAATATGCTATTTTATTAGCCTTTAAGAATTGAAGTTGAATAAAATGGTACTTACGTATTATCCTGTTGATCATGCCGTTGAATTTGAAGAGCATTACCATATTACCAAATCTCATAGACTGCCTTTGAACTGATGGTTGCAGAATGGTCGATGGAATAATATGTAAGTATGAAGCAATGAAATAAATGTAAAATAATTTAAGTTACTTTGTTTTTAGCTGAATTTTGATGTACTATTTAAAATCTAAACCTAATCAGAAAAATTTACATTTATGTGTTAGGAAAAACATTATAAGGAAACTTGGTTTAAACCAGGGTTGGCACGGTTTAAACCATTTGGTTTAAACCATGGTTTAAACCACGGTTTAAACCAAATGGTTTTTTTCATAAAAAAACCAAAATGGTTTTTTTGGTTTTTTTCCAAAAAAATTTTAGCTAAACTTTTGGGTTTAAAGTCATTTATTGATTCAAATATTGTCTTTTGAACAAAATATGTTGAATGCTTCTGACATTAATGCTGTAAAGCTATGCAATTTTTTGAAAACAATTAGCCAATTGAAATTTTCTTAGAAAGACTCCTGGTTTTTTTATAAAAAACCTGGAGTGGTTTGGTTTTGAAACTTGTTTTTTTTTTAATTCATTAAGAACTAGATATTTGAATGCATAATAAAAATCAATTGGTTTTTTTAATCAACTAATCACCAGATTTTTAAATTTGCATTATAAAGAACCACTTGGTTTTTTAATGCTCTAAAAAGACTCCCTTGGTTTTTTTTTTTTTATAAAAAAACCAATTTGTTTTTTTTTTAATTCATTTAGAACTAGACTAGATATTTGAATGTATCATAAAAACCGATTGTTTTTTTTAATCCATTGGATTTTTAAATGTGCATTATAAAAACCAGTTGGTTTTAAATGCTCTAAAAAGAATCCTTGGCCTTGGTTTTTATGAATAATGCCTTGGTTTTATTTATAAAAAACAACTATTTGTTTTTTTAATTCATTAAGGAACTGGATATTTGAATGCATAATAAAAACCAATTGTTTTTTTTAATCAAATATTATAAGCACTGGATTTTTAAATATAATATGCATTATAAAAACCAGATGGTTTTTTAATGCTCTAAACAGACTCCCTTGGTTTTTTTTTAAACCAAAAAATTCTGTATTAAACTTTAAAAAAATCCTGTGTTTTTTTTTTTCAACAAAACCTGTTTTTTTTTTCAACCTTGCTGCCCACCTTGTTAAAAGGAAGATTAAACTGGTTTGAGTAGCATCATTACTTTTCTCACTACTTTCGCATTAGCCCGTGGACCATTTTCTCCAACTTAGCAAAATTTTGCAAAAGTGATCATCGTAGTGTGGCAGTGTTTACCATACTTGGCAACAGATTGCTACTCCTGTTGGCGGGTCGATGGACTAATGTGAAAGTACCCTTTTCTCTAATAATGATTGTTAGGTCTTGATAAAAAACTCAAATTAACTCAAGTGAAGATACTGATAAAAAGGGGGTTTGGGAACAGATTTGAAACAGGTCTGTTCCATAATGTCTTAGAGTACTTAACTATGTTGCCATGACATGTTTCAATTTGAACTGTAGGTAATTAGAAATTTTACCACTTGTGTGATAGAAAAATAATCTTAGGTTTAATTTAATCTTACCACCCTGTATTACCATATTACCCCAAAAACCTGAAACTTCTATCAAATCCTATAAAGTATTTGGGGCGGTTTTGACTGAAATGGTTACAGGTGGTATGAGTAATATGCAAGTATCTAAGTTTGCATTCAATCTGCTTTTACCTATAATTTCAAATTATGTGATTGCATTTGTAAGGTCCTTTGCTTTTACTACACCACTTTACTGATAAAGCCTGATTGGTAATCATTTTGTTTAAAATATAATTGTTAAGTTCACATAAAACTGCCCTATATCCCTATTTGAAACTTCTCTGCTTGCATTTTATATGATAATGGTATTATAAATCAGAACCTCTTTGTATTGAGTTGTCAATTTCAGATTTCCCATTCCTAAACCATTAGTAACCTTTAAAAGCTGTAAATAATTTAGAATAACATGATTCTCATTTTATTGATTAATTTTATTTTTATGTAAGATTAATTTTGTTAGCATGATAATTTTGTAGGATTTTTAACTAATTAATCTTGAAACTCCTATAAAATGTTCTTAATGCTGATAGTTGTTAAAAACATGTAATTACGTTCAATGTTGTATTCTATGTACCATCAATCCGAATTAATATAAAATCTTATGCTGTAATAATATAATATTTTATCAACTATTTATATAACTCCATGGCAACATTGTAGGTTGCAAAAATGAAATATATTCTCAGTATAAAATCAAAATCTTGCATCTTGTTGGTTTTAATTTAATATTTTCCTAAAAATATAATTAGTAATGTAATAATAGATATTATCTAAATTTTAAATATTTGTAATAAAGAATTAACATAAAAACTTTTGTTACTTGAATTAATTTGTTTCTTGTCATTGCATGGTTCAAATTTGTAAAACATATCAAGATATATTTTGTAGTTGTGGTGCCATAGCTAGAAAAAAAACTTCAAATGGGGATATTGGAATTTTGGGGGAATGTATGGGGTTAAATTAGTTATAAAAAGGACGCCAACTTATTCCTCCCTCCAGAAACTATGCCAAAGTTGATGTTCCAAAGAATTGCGGGTTTCGCGTAGAGTTCTTTTCTTTGAGACCTGTCTTGGTGGTGTAACTTAATTTCATGAGAGGTTAAACTTAAAGCTGTTAAGCGACTGTATGCATGTTATATTTAATAATTATTTCCATTAAAAATAAGTTCAATTGACTTTTCTGCTTGTGATAGGATAAATCATTACATAGTGCTGTCTTTAAAAAAAAACACTTTTTTATTTTCCTTCATAAAAGTTTTTTTAAAATATAATTAAATAAAAAAAAATAGTGTTGTAACGGCTCATTCTTCCCAACATTTTAGTGCCTAGTACTTTTAATTCCAACTCTCGGTTACAATTTGGCAGACAATCAATAATTAAAAAAAAAAAAAAAACAATTTTCCTAAACAATGTGTCATTATAAGTAAACGTCCTTAGATAAAGGGTTAAAGAATGATTACTTTTCGTTGCACATCTAATACTTTTTTTTAATTCTTTCGTTTTACATTGAGAACATTTTCTTATAAATTTATAACGATTTTAATGATTACTAACCACAACATTTCAGCTTTTTTTTATTTGAGAAGTTCATTACTTAATCTTTCAATTGCATTGATTTTATGAGTTCACGGAAATAGGACAAAAACAAAATTTATTTAATCCGGAAATATCATTGCCTTTTAATAAAATAATAAAATCCCACTCGTTTAAAGGGATGTTTAATTTTTTTTATTAAAAAGTGAACTAAAATTATCAATTAGTAGTAATTGAGGCTTATGATACATGTTTAAAAGCTATTTTCAGAGCTAAGCCAAATACGAATATTCTTTTTAAATTGAAAAAAAAATCAATTAAAAGTTAATGTTGATGATGTTAAAGAGCTTATGTCAGTTAAAAAAATATATTTTGTTAACTCTTTTAAAATTTGAAACTTTACGGAAATAGTGAAGGCCCCCTCCCCCATAAACACATAGAGGTCCGTATTCACCTAAAGGGAAAATTTTGTTGCCGGTACGGTTTTGTTGTTTTGTAAAACCGAAATGCTCCTCGCGCGGTCCCCAAATCGGTGTGGGCTCTCTCGGGGGTCAGGGGAGGTCAAGAGACAAAATCTCGTTGCTGCACTATAACCAACCTTTATAATTTAAAAATATGCCTTAGAATAATTCTTGAAAATCCCTCAAAAGTACTTTATTTTCAGGCTTGTTTTTGGAAGGGTCAATGAATGTGTAGTAAGAATTTAGACTTTTAAAATAGTGTACCGTACCCACAGGCCAGGGAATTCTAATTTGACCAAATAAGTCGGAGAAAATTGCTTATTTTTGCCTAAAACCTTGAAAATTATACAAAATACTTGGAAAATTGACCAATTTTTATGGCTCTGAAAAAGTAAAAAATATATTTACTGTTATTAGTAAAAATTTACTGTTCGGAAAAGCAAGAAACGTCTAAAAAATGTAAATTGCTAGTTATTTGACCGGGAAATTTTTAAATTAACTTTGAAAAAATCGGGGAATTTTATTTCCAAAATTGGGTGGGAACTCTGTTATAAAAAATACTAAATTTAATTTGTATTTAACCTACCAAATCACTAGGTTTTCCCTTACAAAATTAAAAAGAGGAAAAAAAAATACAATGGAAGTAATTTTTCACTGATACATTTTTTCTTGGGGTGTCTATGATTCAATTTGACCATAGAATTTATTATTATAGTGTTTTCAGGTGACGTCACAACCGGTTATTTTCTTTTAACTGTACCTTCTGTAGGGCTTATAACTGTTGCTAAGGCCGTTGTTTATATGTTGCTAAGGCGGTTTTTAGGTATGGGATCACGTGATTGCAAATGCTCCAATTTAAGAATTCCACGGCCAGTCATTTTCTGTAACTACATTTTCTGTTGCTAAGGCCGTTGTTAGGTCCGAGTCATGTGATTGAAAATGCTCTATTACAGGGCTCACACACCTGCTACAATTGCTCCAAACTGCTACAAAACAAAAATTCTGCTACAAATTGCTTATTGTCTTTGCTCCAAAACTGCACCATTTTTAATAATTTTCTTTAGATTTTTCATCGAATTTTAATTTCTAAAAGGCATTAAAAAAGGCTTAAAGTCCTGTAAAAAAACTGTATAACAAGCTGGAATTTCAATGAAAAATCCCAAAGAGGCGACGAATTTTTGTAAAGTATTTTTAATGAAGAAAATAATTTTTTAGTGTATCTTGTTGTGAATTTGCGACAAAAATAATTTTTGTAGTACCTGTTTTGTACTTTTTGACTGCTACAAAATAATTTTTGTGCTACAAAACTTGTTTTTACCTGCTACAAGACATTTTTTGTGCTACAAAATTCAATTTTATCTGCTACAAATATTTCTAAGTGAGTGTGAGCCCTGTATTAGAATAGATTGTTTTAGAGGAAGTTCCTTTGGGTATAAATGGAATTTCTGCCTTTTTACGAGTCTGAAATACGTAAAATTTTGTGCCCTGAAAAATATTTTGCTGCTAACTGCTGAAAGGTATTGCATTTAATCTTTTTCTTAAAAAATACCCTTTCCTTACCAATGAATTTATTATTTCCGTGAATGAATGTTTTCTCTTAATCTTTTAAAGGGAGAGATTTTAAAAAATACCCCCTGCCTTCCTCAGTTTGTAGAAGTTTCTAATTTTAAACTTGATTTCACGGATGTACAACATATGGGAAGGTTTTTACTTTTTCAGTTTTTGACGTAAGGTGTTGAGTATCATCATACATTGCTCCATCAGTTCCAGGAATGAATTAGGTGAAAAAGGTCCTAACTAAAGTAGAGTAAAGAGATTTCCTAGATCTTTAAACTAAACCCCCAAGCTTATTTCAACACTGAAAATTTATTTTGACTATGAAGATTCACAAAGACTTATTTCACTTGAGGATTTAAAACATTTATTCTAGGTCAATTTTGTGCCACACAATTTAAACACTATTATCCTTAATGTAATAATTATAATTATCAATATTATCCTTAATGTAATGTTAATGTATTTATTAAATTAAAATTTAAAACTAAATTGTAGATATTAAAGAAGATTGAAAGAAAACATTTCTTAGAAAATAAGCAATTAATTACGTTTTGAAAATGAAAACCAAAAAGTGTTTAAATTTCCAGAGAAAAGTGATTGCTAAATTAGTTCATATCCAAGAAGGTTGGGGGATTCTTTTCTCAAAGAGTTTTTAAATACGAAGCTCGTTTGTTTCATTTTACCAATCCTAACAGAGGGTCCAAAACGCTACATTAAAAGTCGCTATTATTATTACATACAAAAACGCTACGCAAAAGTAGCAGACGTTTCTGGCTTTAGATTCCCTCATCAACAGTGAATAGTGAAGGAATGACTCGACACAGTTTTTAGTTATTCTTTAGTTGAACTACCTGATTACAGTCTGAAAATGTACGAGGGTTAGTAGCATATACGTAATTTTTTTAATTGATTAGCTAGCATTGTAAAAAACTTAAAAACAGTATAATTAAATTTTTAAAATCAATTTTTATGAAACACGGAATTTTGGGCCGATTATATGTAAAAAAATTTCATCTGATATAATTTCAGGACTATTAAAGCAAGCAGGAAGAGTAAATTTGCAAATTACGAAGGATCATGAGAGGTAAAGATAATTAAAAATATTAAATAATTAACAAAACCATTTTTTATATTTAAGTTTGTTTTCATCTCGAAATTAAATTAAAAAAAAAACAGATGAATATATTAATCACAGATCTGACGTATCTAGCAATAACTTATGGGTATTATTATTTTTGCTAATTAAATTAATTCTTATGCTTACGATCAGAGTTGGGTATTTTGTTAATAAGTTTGACTTTCCAAAATCCTAAAATTTATTAACTTCTGAAATAAGTTTTTAGAAGCCCGTAACCGTAAAAAAACAATAAAATGCTTAAATGCCTTATTAGAATTAATCCAGTTAAATTATAAACATACGACTAACTATTGTATCTGCATAAATATGGAAGTTATATTTTTCATAAACTAAAATGATTAACATTACTAAAGGCTATTCTTCCACTGCGTCTTAACATTCGACACATCTGTAATAAATTTAGATAAAAGATTGAGTTGTGTATTAGGTTTTATGGGTTACAATAAATATATCTTTGGCGATTAAAAATTTTCAAACTAAAATTACCTAAATTGTGCACGGGGTTAATGGCTATAAGGATAAAAATCTATGAGATACAAGATTTACCCTAAATTCTAAGAACTTCAAACATTTCTAGTGTCTGTAGACCAAATTATGTGAAACTTGGGGTTTTTTTTTGGGGAGGGGGGGGTGCTCTTTCAGAATCGATCATAACCATTGAGGCTGTCCGTAGGAAAAAATGTTAGTGGTTCTTTTAATATGAAGACGACCCCATAAGGACTCGATTTTTTTTGTTTAAAGAATAATTCAAATCATGAAAAATATCTTTTGTCTTTACATTTCGAGCCGTTCCGGAGATATAGGGTCTGAGTAGAGTTTTTTCCAATAGTACAGTTGGGAAGAAAAACAACCTTTGATTTTATTATGCATCATATTTTATTTAAATCGTTATAAAAATACAACCCGACCACCAAATTTTGAAAGCTTTCTACCAATAACATAATTGATGATAAAGCACAGTAAAGTTATATGACAGTTCATGCAAAAGCTTGCAACACTGACTGTGCAAACTCACTTCCTGAGTTACTGGAGCCAGGCACAATCGCATCTAACACAGCCACCATTGTCTCCATCAAGGCCTCTACCAGGACCTCAGACTTAGAAAGGGTGGAGCTGCCTTGGATGTGACTGGCGGCGTTGGCGATGGTATTGGAGAGGGCGTTAAAGTTTACTTGCCCACCCGAAAGAGCTGACGATATAGAGCTAGACATAGCAGCGATGCGCTGCTTGGCTGCTGGAGACGCTGCAGAGCTTGCTAGTGGAGAGGTAGATGGAGTGACGCCTGCTGAGCTGCCGTATGAAGAGGTTGCAGATGACGCTTGTTGGTACTGAGAAGCTGCGGATGTCGAAGCTGCCTGTTGGTATTGGGAAGCTGCGGAAGTCGAAGCTGCCTGTTGGTACTGGGAGGCGGCTGATGCCGAAGCTGCTTGCTGGTATTGAGAGGCGGCTGATGCCGAAGCTGCCTGTTGGTATTGGGAGGCGGCTGATGCCGAAGCTGCTTGTTGGTATTGAGAAGCTGCGGATGTAGAAGCTGCCTGTTGGTATTGGGAGGCGGCTGATGCCGAAGCTGCCTGTTGGTATTGGGAAGCTGCGGAAGTCGAAGCTGCCTGTTGGTATTGAGAAGCTGCGGATGCCGAAGCTGCTTGCTGGTATTGGGAGGCGGCTGATGCCGAAACTGCCTGTTGGTATTGGGAGGCGGCTGATGCCGAATCTGCCTGTTCGTATTGGGAAGCTGCGGAAGTCGAAGCTGCTTGCTGGTATTGGGAGGCGGCTGATGCCGAAGCTGCCTGTTCGTATTGGGAGGCGGCTGATGCCGAAGCTGCTTGCTGGTATTGGGAGGCGGCTGATGCCGAAGCTGCCTGTTGGTATTGAGAAGCTGCAGATGCCGAAGCTGCCTGTTCGTATTGGGAGGCGGCTGATGCCGAAGCTGCTTGCTGGTATTGGGAGGCGGCTGATGCCGAAGCTGCCTGTTGGTATTGAGAAGCTGCAGATGCCGAAGCTGCCTGTTCGTATTGGGAGGCGGCTGATGCCGAAGCGGCTTGCTGGTATTGGGAGGCGGCTGATGCTGAAGCTGCCTGTTGGTATTGAGAAGCTGCAGATGCCGAAGCTGCCTGTTCGTATTGGGAGGCGGCTGATGCCGAAGCTGCTTGCTGGTATTGGAAGGCGGCTGATGTCGAAGCTGCCTGTTGGTATTGGGAGGCGGCTGATGTCGAAGCTGCCTGTTGGTATTGGGAAACTGCAGATGTTGAAGCTGCCTGTTGGTATTGGGAAGCAGTAGATGCAGATTGAGCGAAGTTAGACGGTGCTGTGTCTTGGTAGGAAGGTGATGGAGCTACAGGTAGTGGAGCTGAAATTACTGGTCTCTGGGAAACCAGGCTTGTAAGAGTTCTAGATATTACTGAAGCAGCTGATTGAGCCAAAGATTGTTCTGAACCAGCTCTTGCAGATCCAGAGTTCTGAAGAGCGGCTGATACACCACTGGATATTGCTTGGGCCAGTCCTTGGATAGATAGAGAACTCAAGCCAGATAAGTTCTGTGAAATAGCACTTTGTAGGGTAGACTGCGACAGGCCGAGGTCTCGAGAAAGATCAATTGCAATAGCTGAAGCAATATCAGAAAGACCGGCTGAAGTTTGACCGTAAACCACTGAATTGAGTGCTCCCAAGTTATTCAAAGATGAAGCCAGGGTGCTACTAACGATTTGAGGACTGAAATAAACTGGAGCTGGTAAAGGCTGTGGTTGAGCTACTGGTGTCGGTTGGGGGATTTGAGACCCAGAAAAGGAAGATGCAGCAGCGGAATAACTGTTGGAAGTGGCCTGTTGTGACTGTACTTGGGACGCCTGCACTGATGATTGTTGAATGTTACTAGCTTGCTGAGAAGAAACAGATTGGGACTGTGCTGAGTAAGTTGGTACAATTGCCACTGGGGCTGGTAATGGGCGAGGAACTTGAATTGGAGCAGGAAGAGGTCTGGGTGCTGGTAAAGGCCTGGGTGCAGGCAGAGGAGCTGGTACAGGTCTTGGTGCAGGCAGAGGAGCTGGTACAGGTCTTGGTGCAGGCAGAGGAGCTGGTACAGGTCTTGGTGCAGGCAGAGGAGCTGGTAATGGTCTGGGTGCAGGAAGAGGAGAAGGTTGATTTCGAGCTACAAGCTGGCTTAGAGTACTTGATATTACTGAAGATGCAGTTCTGGCCAATGTCTGTTCACTTCCGGCTCTAGCATTGCCAGATTGTTGCAAAGCCAGTGAAACTGCTCTAGAAATTGCTTGGGATAGTCCTTGGGATGAACTGGTTGATCCTGAACTAGAGAGTTGCTGAGAGAAGATGCTTTGCAGTAAAGATTGAGAGATTCCAAGTCTCTGAGCCAAATTTCTAGAAAGTTCATTTGCTATGTCATAAGATGACACTGAAATCTGTCCAGAAGCAATAGAGTTAAGGTCAGAGGAACTCTGGAGGGAGGATGAAACTGAGCCCTGGACTAAACCAGAGTTGAAATAACTAGAACTAGCTGCACTTGACTGTTGGTTGTTTGAAGCGGTGTTTGTTGCAGAGGAAAGTACATTCGCAGATTGTTGAGTGATGGCCTGAGATGCGCTACTGGAACCCGTGTTTGAAGCTGATGAATATGCATTCGAGGACTGTTGGTACTGTGAAGCAGCTGATTGATGAGCTTGGACTTGAGAAACCGACGACTGCTGCGCAGCTATTTGGGGTACAACTGAAACTGGTCTTGGTGCAGGAATAGGCATGGGTCTTGGAGCTGGTAAGGGCCTTGGTGCAGGGAGTGGGGCTGGCAATGGTCTAGAAACTGGTGCAGGTTGAACTCTTGGAGCCGCTAGTTGTCTTAGAGCAGTAGAGATCAACGAGGAAGCGGTTTGAGCTAATGTTTGTTCATTTCCTGCTCTTGCACTAGCAGATTGCTGCAAAGCAATCGAAATTCCTCTGGATATCGCTTGGGCTAGTCCTTGGGATGAACTGAATGCTCCTGAATTTGAAAGTTGTTGAGAAAGTGTGGATTGTAGAGAGGACTGAGACAAACCAAACCTATTGGCTAAATTGCTTGACAGGATTGACACCAAGTCACCTGAGTTCACAGAAATCTGACCCGATGTAATGCTGTTAAGAAGACCTGAGTTCAAAAGAGAAGAAGAAATCGAGTTTTGAACACTTCCAGCATTGAAATAAGTGGCTACGTTGCTGGACTGTTGTACGTTGGAAGCGCTTGAGACAGCAGTATTTGCAGCTGAATATGTGTTCGAAGATTGTTGGTTTTGGGAGCCAGAAACAGCGGTTTGTGATGCACTTGCGGCAGCAGAGAAGGCGTTCGATGATTGTTGGTATTGAGAAGCAGCCGAGGATTGCTGTGATTGTACCGATGACTGTTGAACAGACTGCTGCACTTGTGGGATCACAGGAGTTACAATTGGTTGAGGTGCAGGAAGAGGTCTAGGAGCAGGCAATGGTCTTGGGGCTGGAACAGGCAAAGGTCTCGGAGCTGGTCGTTGACTTTGGAAAGCGAGTGAGCGCAGAGTATTTGTGATGATTGAGGATGCAGTTTGAGCTAATGTGTGTTCACTACCTGCTCTTGCGCTTCCAGATTGCTGAATTGCAGACGATACAGCTCTAGAGATGGCGTTTGAAAGGCTTTGAGAAGAGCTCAAAGAAGTGGAAGATAAGTATTGAGACATAGTTCTCTGCAGCGAGGATTGAGAGACACCAATATTTTGAGCCAGGCTTGATGCTAAAGCTGCTACAATATCAGAGGAAGATACTGTGGTTTGCCCTGAAACAATAGTATTCAGTGCATTTGAGCTTTGAAGGGCAGAGAAAAGATTACTTTGCATTGCCCCAGAGTTAAAGTAACTAGCATGTTGACTAAATTGTTGATTATTAGATGCTGCTGAAGTTGCTCCCGACGAGTATGCATTAGAACTTTGTTGAGAATGGGCTTGTGATACTGCCGATTGCTGGGATTGCACCTGAGCCAAGGAAGAATGTTGCACTTGCGAAGATACTGCTGACTGCTGCACTTGGGAAGACACTGCTGACTGTTGCACTTGTGAAGAAACCGCTGATTGCTGCACTTGAGGCACTATGACTGGAGCAGGTCTAGGTGCAGGTATAAGTCGGGGAGCTGGGAGGGGTCGTGGGGCAGGAGCTGGTCGAGTTCTTTGAGCCACTAACTGAGTCAGAGCACTCAAAATCGTTGAGGAAGTCGACTGTGCCAGTGACTGCTCAGCGCCGGCTCTTGCACTGCCCGACGACTGTACGGCATGAGAAACGGCTCGAGATATGGCTTGGGATATACGTTGTACTGAATTCAAGTTACCTATTACACCAAGTTCTCTAGAAAGCAGAGACTGAATGGTGGACTGAGATAATCCAAGCTTCTGAGACAAACTACCCGCGACAACAGATGCAATGTCCGAAGATGATACTGTAGTCAGGCCGGAAGCTATAGAATTCAAGGAACTTGAACTCTGAAGGGATGAAGACACAGAACTCTGAAGAATTCCTGCGTTAAAAGAATTGGCTTGTTGTTGTTGGACAGAATTCGTTGACGCAGCCAACTGTGAAGATCCGGAATTATAGGAGTTGGAAACCTGTTGAGTTTGAACTTGAGACAAGGTTGACTGTTGGGAAGACTCAGATTGTGATTGTTGGGTCTGAGCAGCAGCAGAAGACTGTACTTGTACTTGGGAGACTACTGGAGCAGGTAAGGGTCGAGCCACTGGAAGTGGTCTAGGTGCTGGAATTGGCCTAGGAGCCGGGATGGGAGCCGGTAGAGGTCGGGGAGCTGGAGCCGGTCGAAGTCTTTGGGATACCAATTGACTTAGTGCACTGGTAATGAGCGAGGAAGACGTTTGGGCCAAGCTCTGCTCACTTCCAGCCCTAGCGCCGCTTGATTGTGAAATAACCTGGGAAATAGCACTTGAGAGGGCACCTGATATTCCTTGGACAGAGTTAAGAGAAACGCCTGAGAGGGCTTGTGAGAAGGAGTTTTGTAAGACAGATTGCGATAGACCTAGTCTTCCTGCCAAAGAGTTCGAGAGGAAGGATGCAATGTCAGATGAAGAGACAGTTGTTTGGCCCGAGGCGATTGTATTCAATGCTGATGAACTTTGGAGTGAGGAAGAAACTGAGCCCTGTACGATTCCGGAGTTGAAGTAGCTCGCTTGCACGTTAGAAGAAGCTTGTGTAACACTGGATCCCGTGTTTGATGCCGAACTGAAAGCATTCGAGGTTTTTTGTTGAGTAGTCTGAACTTGAGAGACAGTTGACTGTTGGTTGGACTGAGATTGTTGGGTCTGAGCAGCAGCAGAAGATTGTACTTGTACTTGGGAGACTACTGGAGCAGGTAAGGGTCGAGCCACTGGGAGTGGTCTAGGTGCTGGAATCGGTCTAGGAGCCGGGATGGGAGCTGGTAGAGGTCGGGGAGCTGGAGCCGGTCGAAGTCTTTGGGATACCAATTGACTTAGTGCACTGGTAATGAGCGAGGAAGACGTTTGGGCCAAGCTCTGCTCACTTCCAGCCCTAGCGCCGCTTGATTGTGAAATAACCTGGGAAATAGCACTTGAGAGGGCACCTGATATTCCTTGGACAGAGTTAAGAGAAACGCCTGAGAGGGCTTGTGAGAAGGAGTTTTGCAAGACAGATTGCGATAGACCTAGTCTTCCTGCCAAAGAGTTCGAGAGGAAGGATGCAATGTCAGATGAAGAGACAGTTGTTTGGCCCGAGGCGATTGTATTCAATGCTGATGAACTTTGGAGTGAGGAAGAAACTGAGCCCTGTACGATTCCGGAGTTGAAGTAGCTCGCTTGCACGTTAGAAGAAGCTTGTGTAACACTGGATCCCGTGTTTGAGGCCGAACTGAAAGCATTCGAGTTTTTTTGTTGAGTAGTCTGAACTTGAGAGACAGTTGACTGTTGGTTGGACTGAGATTGTTGGGTCTGAGCAGCAGCAGAAGATTGTACTTGTACTTGGGAGACTACTGGAGCAGGTAAGGGTCGAGCCACTGGGAGTGGTCTAGGTGCTGGAATTGGTCTAGGAGCCGGGATGGGAGCTGGTAGAGGTCGGGGAGCTGGAGCCGGTCGAAGTCTTTGGGATACCAATTGACTTAGTGCTCTGGTAATGAGCGAGGAAGACGTTTGGGCCAAGTTCTGCTCACTTCCAGCCCTAGCGCCGCTTGATTGTGAAATAACCTGGGAAATAGCACTTGAGAGGGCACCTGATATTCCTTGGACAGAGTTAAGAGAAACGCCTGAGAGGGCTTGTGAGAAGGAGTTTTGCAAGACAGATTGCGATAGACCTAGTCTTCCTGCCAAAGAGTTCGAGAGGAAGGATGCAATGTCAGATGAAGAGACAGTTGTTTGGCCCGAGGCGATTGTATTCAATGCTGATGAACTTTGGAGTGAGGAAGAAACTGAGCCCTGTACGATTCCGGAGTTGAAGTAGCTCGCTTGCACGTTAGAAGAAGCTTGTGTAACACTGGATCCCGTGTTTGATGCCGAACTGAAAGCATTCGAGGTTTGTTGTTGAGTAGTCTGAACTTGAGAGACGGTTGACTGTTGGTTGGACTGAGATTGTTGGGTCTGAGCAGCAGCAGAAGATTGTACTTGTACTTGGGAGACTACTGGAGCAGGTAAGGGTCGAGCCACTGGGAGTGGTCTAGGTGCTGGAATTGGTCTAGGAGCCGGGATGGGAGCTGGTAGAGGTCGGGGAGCTGGAGCCGGTCGAAGTCTTTGGGATACCAATTGACTTAGTGCACTGGTAATGAGCGAGGAAGACGTTTGGGCCAAGCTCTGCTCACTTCCAGCCCTAGCGCCGCTTGATTGTGAAATAACCTGGGAAATAGCACTTGAGAGGGCACCTGATATTCCTTGGACAGAGTTAAGAGAAACGCCTGAGAGGGCTTGTGAGAAGGAGTTTTGCAAGACAGATTGCGATAGACCTAGTCTTCCTGCCAAAGAGTTCGAGAGGAAGGATGCAATGTCAGATGAAGAGACAGTTGTTTGGCCCGAGGCGATTGTATTCAATGCTGATGAACTTTGGAGTGCGGAAGAAACTGAGCCCTGTACGATTCCGGAGTTGAAGTAGCTCGCTTGCACGTTAGAAGAAGCTTGTGTAACGCTCGAACCCGTGTTTGATGCCGAACTGAAAGCATTCGAGGTTTGCTGCTGAGTAGATGCTCTTGTTTGCTGAGATTGTTGCACTTGAGATGCTGATGACTGCTGCACTTGTGCTGTTGAGGATTGTTGCACTTGAGATGCTGATGACTGCTGCCCTTGTGCTGTTGAGGATTGTTGCACTTGAGAGGAGGATTGTTGACCCTGTGAAATGGTTGCAGATATAGGACGTGGTGCAGATAAAGGTCTTGGAGCGGGTGCAGATCTTTGGGATACTAGCTGAGCCAAGGCATTCATTATAGCAGAGGAGGTTGACTGAGCCAAGGTCTGTTCGCTACCAGCAGAAGCACTGCCTGAAGTTTGGATAGCCTGCGTCACTCCACTTGAGATGGCATGTGAGACGCTCTGAATAGAGCTTAAACTTCCTAATCCCATCAACTCTTGAGACACTGCGTTTTGGACCGCTGTTCGGGAAATGCCTAGCTGACTTGATACGCTGTTGGCTACAGCGGAGGCAATGTCAGATGCCGTTACTGTAGTTTGACCGGCTGAAATGGCATTTAGGGAACTTGAACTCTGCAGGGATGAGTAAACTGAATTACCCACTACTTCTGAGTTAAAAGAGCTGGTGGAAGATGAAAGCGATGAATCGACAGAAGAATAGGCGTTAGATGACTGGGCCACAGATGCTGTAGATTGCTGAGAGTTTTCGTATGCTGCTTGTTGAGCCTGTTGTTGAGCAAGAGCTGCTTGTTGGGCAATTGCTGCTTGTTGAGCCTGTTGTTGAGCAACAGCTGCTTGCTGAGCCTGTTGTTGAGCAATCGCAGCTTCTTGGGCTTGTTGTTGAGCAATAGCTGCTTGCTGGGCCTGTTGTTGGGCAATAGCTGCTTGCTGAGCCTGTTGTTGAGCAATAGCAGCTTCTCGGGCTTGTTGTTGAGCAATAGCTGCTTGCTGGGCCTGTTGTTGGGCAATAGCTGCTTGCTGGGCCTGTTGTTGAGCAATAGCAGCTTCTCTGGCTTGTTGTTGAGCAATAGCTGCTTGTTGAGCCTGTTGTTGGGCTATAGCTGCTTGTTGAGCCTGTTGTTGGGCAATAGCTGCTTGTTGAGCCTGTTGTTGGGCAATAGCTGCTTGCTGGGCCTGTTGTTGAGCAATAGCAGCTTCTTGAGCTTGTTGTTGAGCAATAGCTGCTTGTTGAGCCTGCTGTTGGGCAATTGCTGCTTGCTGTGCCTGTTGTTGAGCAATAGCAGCTTCTTGGGCTTGTTGTTGAGCAATAGCAGCTTCTTGGGCTTGTTGTTGAGCAATAGCTGCTTGTTGAGCCTGTTGTTGGGCAATAGCTGCTTGTTGGGCTTGTTGTTGAGCCTGTTGTTGGGCTTGTTGTTGAGCAATAGCTGCTTGTTGAGCCTGTTGTTGGGCAATAGCTGCTTGTTGGGCTTGTTGTTGAGCCTGTTGTTGGGCTTGTTGTTGAGCAATAGCTGCTTGTTGAGCCTGTTGTTGGGCAATAGCTGCTTGTTGGGCTTGTTGTTGAGCCTGTTGTTGGGCTTGTTGTTGAGCAATAGCTGCTTGTTGAGCCTGTTGTTGGGCTTGTTGTTGAACAATAGCTGCTTGTTGAGCCTCTTGTTGGGCAATAGCTGCTTCTTGTGCTTGTTGAGCGATGTATGTTTCTTGGGCTTGTTGTTGAGAAATAGCAGCTTCTTGAGCTTGTTGAGCTGTGGCGATTTCTTGCGCTTGCTGGGCAATAGCAATTTCTTGAGATTGTTGCTGTTCGAAAATTGCCTGGTTCTGGGCAGCTTGATTAATGAAGTTTTCTGAAGTTTCCGTTGTAGTTGTGGTTGTCGTTACAGTGTTTTCAGTGTTTGCTGTATTGAACCCACCAGTTGAAATGGAACTCTGGGAAGACTGACTATTTTCTTGGAGAATCACTGGTGTTTGAGGGACTGACAAAAGAGCGGTTTCAGCGGCAAGAATTTCTTTTTCAAGTTCTTCTTGTTGGGCCTGCTGTTGTTCTTCTATTTGGTCTTCTATTTCATTGTTGTACATTACAACGATAAGTTCCTGCATACATAAAATTCATTAAAACATTTCATATAACCTCATTTTTCATTCAATTTTTGATACAGTTTAAATGATGACCTCTTTAATTGCCTAATATTGTTTCAAGTTTAGCAAATGAATGGAGCACATTAGTATTTTAACATTATTTAATTTTTCAAAATATTTTAAATTGGTTTGATATTTGGATTTATCTATACGCCAAAAAATTAAGTTTTAAAGGTATTACAAAGAAAATGAGTACTGACAGTTTATTAAATTGAATCTCATGGATTCGGGATGGATTTACTGCTCATTAAATAAGGTTTGATTCAAAGATATTTAATTTCTTGTAAAAAAAAATCTGAATATAACATTATTTAAATTTTCTCTATTATGTATCTCCATAAGAGGAGGGTTTTGTTTTAGTAACTTACTTGTAACGATTCTATGAACCCATCATCCACTCTACCAGATGTTTCTTCCATAGCAGCAACAATGGCTCTGGTGGCGCAGTCCATCTTGTAGGTCGTGTCTGCATTTCCAGAGAATCCCTCCGTTATCAAACTCGCCAACTTGGACGCGAGGGTCTGTTTAATCTTGCTGCCCTTGGCGTTCTTCTGGAACAGGAACGCAACGTCTTGTCTCAAGGAACTGACGGCTTCCACATCCTGTCCGGGGCTGAGGATTCCGCAATCTCGCAGGTACTCCACGGTGCGGTCGATGAAGTATGCAGTGGAACCCTGGTCCGTGAACAGCGACTTGGAGACATGGCTGTGGCACTGGGATGCCAACAGCGCTAGAAGAAGGGTGGTGACTGGAAGCCAAGACATTGCGAGAAATGTATTGGACTGTGAGTCGAGTGTGGTTTGGGTAGAAAGTTTCTCGGCTTTTATACTGAGGAGAATGCGTTCGCATCTTGCGGAAAGCAAACGGACTACCAATTATCGTAACGAGTACCTTGATTGAAAATCAAACATCTCGTTATTTTTAGGGTAAATATTGTAATTTGATTAGTAAGTTTCGCAGTTGTGCGTTTCGCAATGTTATGTCGTTATTACTTGGCTTCCAATATTGTTTGGGAAACATTGCGAGATTATTTTTTTAATAACTTGGAGCTAAGAGCGTCGTGATAAGTTTATACTTTTATAAGGTTTGATATTAGAAAATATTTCATGTAGGGTTGAATATGTGAGTAATACACACTATGGTGGGCTAATTGTTTTGCGAAAACTAAGCTATAGGTGTAAAATTTTGCTCACGTCATCTAAAAATAGTGTTTTCAGTTCTTCAATATATTACTATAGAAATGATAATAATGTTTCCAATTTTTAGGTTCATCATAAATTTATACGATTATAAGTGTTTTTGACAAAAATAATTACGAACTTATGAGTCATATAAAAAAAGAAGGTAAATCAGAATTTTTAACAGTAGTTATGGGGCAACTTTTTGTTATGTGGTAAAATCTGTTAAAACTTTTTTTTTAAATTTCGGTCTTTCTCTGCTAAAAATAACCAACTAAATAATTTTATTTCGTATTTTATACTCGAAGTAAATAAAGACTGTTATAAAGAAAATAATATACACCCTATCAGTGTTATTCCTAGGATTTTTTTGGAGGAGTAAAAATACTCCTTGACTTTTTTTAGGAGGAGTGAAATTCAATTATGAGGAGTGAAATACGGAAATAGCATAAACTACACATAGAGACAAAATTTCTATTAAAAACTCTTACTTTTTAATGGACAAAATGCAATTGAAAAAAAAAATGAGGATGCTATTTTGGGTTTCAATCAATCAAACTCCCCAATCTTCAAAAAAAAAGAATTACTATGGCTGTATGAAAACACAATTAAAAAGTATGATAATTAGGATACCGTGGTTGAAGGTTTAAGCTAAACCTTTGTGAAAAATTCAAAGAGTGAAAATACTCCTGTCTAGTTTTTTTTAAAGAGAAATTCCGATTTTCAAGGAGTGAAATACTCTCTCAGAGGAGTTAAAAATATCTCTGCACCCTATAGATTTCAAACACCTCTCTCCAAAAACTCTTTTTGTTATAACTCCCGATCTCATGGCTGTCCCATTCTATTACTTTCAGAATTTATACCTTATAATATTGCAAAAAACATGTACAATTTTCAAAAAATTCTAGGACACCAACTTTGTTTTTCAAAACTTCTTCATAAAAAAATGAAGAAAATACTTTTTTCAAATACATAATCACATTGTATTTTAAATTAAACCTTGTAAAACCCCCTTTAAAACGAGGGATGAAAATTTTTTCTCTGGGCGTAATAAAACCGGAGTTATTCAAGATAAAAGATTGTTGTGACAAATGTTGGATTCTTTGGATTTAAAAAAAAAAAATAAAATAAATTACAGAGAAAACTAAAGTATAAAATTTTTTTTCTTCTCAATTTCAGCGTGGGCAAAAAGTTAGTAGACTTTTGAAAATTCCATATAAAAACCGGGAAATTAATCGGAATAAAAACGGTCTTCACTCTCAGCGTCCTGAGGTCAAGGTTTTTTTCAAGACAATAAAAAATTTTAGATCTTAATCTGGACGGTTTATTTTTGAAATCGAACACAGAACCCCGTGAATTATGTTGGCTCCATCTATTAACATATTTTTGAACTAAAATTTTTTTATTGGCTTAAAAAAAGCCCGTGATCCCAGAAGGCTTAGAGTGAAGACAGTTTTTTTTTTTATTCCGGTTTTTATGGAATTTTCAAAAGTGTACCTTGTGTTATATCATATAAAAGAATAATTCCTGAAAATTTCATTGAAATCCCAAAGGGCCAGGTTGATTTTTGACATGGAATGACCCCCAGATTTTTAATTTTTTTAGACATGGAAGTGGGCGAGTTTTGCACACAGCAGCACAGAGACATGGAAGTTTTGCACACAGCCAAAAAATCGCTGATTTTTACAGAGCGCTCTAGCATCAAGGGCGGATCCAGACCAGATTTTCGGGGGGGGGCCATGTCAGAGTCGGTGGGTATTACATTCGAAATTTTCAGTGCCTCAGAAATTTTTTTGAAGAGTGCTTGTTTTTAAGCAGCTTTTTAGGGGGTTATAGTAACTTAGAGGATATCCGGGGCCCGTGCCATTGTTTTAGAAAGTGTGGGGGGGGCGAAACCTTTTTGGTAGGGGCATAACAATACTTATGTTTCGCGAGGTGTTTGGCTCCCAATTTTCCGAGTATAACATAAATAAAATACGAAACTTTGTTAAAGTTATAAAGGTTTCATCAGATAATGCTAGCTCGAAAGCAAAAGGGGGGTTCTGGGGGTCCTCCCCCAGAAAATTTTGTGAAATTTGGCTTCCAACAGAAGTTTTTTTACTCATTTTTGTACATTTGGTACCCATTGGATAACACCTACAGAGAGCAACTTCTTGTACTCCTAAAAGAAAAATTTTGAACATTTGCCTCTAAAAATAAAGTTTCAGCTCATTTTGAAAGCATGAACCACAGAATTTTCAAGGATGAAATTATAAATAGATGCCAAATTTTGAAAAGGACTGGGGGTCCTCTCCCAGAAAATGTTTGCAAATGCGCCCTTTCAAACTATAGTATTCATCTATTTTAAAACTTCCCAAAAGAGAACAGCTTCTTTTAAGCGGAAGAATTTTCATGGGAAAAACACTCTAAAACAGATGTCACATGTCAAAATATTAAAGGGGGGTTGGGGGTTCTCCCCCAGAAATTTTTTTGAATTTTAGCATTAAGAAAGTGTTTTTAAGCTATTTGTTAGGGTTTCTCGGGGTGGGGGCCATGGCCCCCAGGGCCCCCCCCTGGATCCGCCACTGTCTAGCATTAATATCTTCCGACAGAAAAATCAAAGTTGACAGGTGCATTTTGTAGGAAATTTGATGTATGTACTTTCACATGATACAAACATTTTGTCGATAAAATATGAGTACGTAGAGTTGCGTGAGGGTAGAAAGCGGGCGTTCTTCACTTTTCTGCTGAAATCCCGAAAAAGCCCTGTACTTCAGAACGCTGTAGTGCCTATCCTCGACAGCAACGTTTCTTGAACCCAGTACATCACAAATGCGGAAGGAGAAATCGGTAAACACATAGCCTGTTAAGTTGCTAGGAGGAGTTTCGGTACGCAAATCGCGTGATTGAAAAGCACTATTATATACATGGGTTTAACAAAATAATCATATAGGTATTTCACTCAAAATTCAGACACCGCGATGGGAACTACTTTGTTTATTAGTGACGTCATTGGCTCAACTTAAGTTGCTGTCTAGTATATAGCATTCGGCATAAAAACAAATTATACCAGTGCATCTTATAGGAAATTTTATTTGCTTTAATTTGGTGTAGAGCTTATTTACAAAAAATGCACAGTTTTGTAAATATAGTCAAAAAACTAAAACCAATGCAAAATTTTCGCGGGGGGGGGTTGCGTTTTTTGATGTGAAAGTGACCTTTTATGTGAAAGTAAACTTGAAATTAATATAATTAGAAACCCCAAAAACGTATAAATCCGTTCATTAAATTACTCCAGGAATTTAATACATGAATTTTTTTGCTTCATGTTCTATGTAATTTACCAATTTTTGGTAAATAAAGCTTTTTATTTATCTAACATAATTAGTCGCCAATTCATTCAAAATAACTTTTTCATGGATAATATATCGATAGTAAATCGTCGACTCTGGAGATAGATAGGTGGGAAGGTTCGTTTTTCCTGTAATCGCTCCGCTCCCTCCTCGCTTCTGACTTAATTAAACTTTAAAGATGGATTTGTAGGAAATTAAATGTTCTTTCAGGTGGTAAATCTTTTTTATAGCATGGATACTTTTCGATATTTAGGAGGTTGAGCGCGCGTTTGCCATTTCTTTTTTGCAGAAGGGCCAAAAAATCGCTGTTTTCCAGCGCGCTCTAGCTGTAAAACCATTAATCAGAAAATCAAAGTTAAACAGTGCATTTTGAAGAAATTAATTATATTTTCTTCGAGAAACTTTCAGTTTTTGATACATAAGCAAAAATTTGAAAAAGAAGCAAACATTTTGCGATTTTTGATAAGAAGCCGATCTTCCACATGTCAACAAACTTCAAATTTGAAATCAGCACTACAAAAAACTTATAATATAACCGTCGAAAGACTTTTTAATTAAAAAAAAGTGGCAATATTTGGTTTCAGCACTCAAGAATAACCCATAAGCCATGTATCACATGTCTATATAAAATATTTTTTTTTGGAATTTTTTTCGGCCATTTAAAAAAAAATTCCCATTGTCCGATTTTTAGTATGATATTATTGGGGTCATTCCTAAGTGAAAACCGTTGAGAAACCTTTTATTGCAATTTCTCCGAGGTTCGGCCCTTTTTTTTTCTCTATTTTCAGTGAACGATAATCTATCCTCAAACTTAACCAAGTTTATATGAAAATTGTATGCAAAAAATGAAGATGATGCAATGATGCATGAAAATATGAAGACGGGAGGTTTTTTTTAGATGAATTAATATCTACTTAAAGCATATATGAGAATGGGAAAAGAAAGGGAGGCAACTACTGGTCAAGTAGAAAGACTATTTTTTATAAATGGAGCACTGATCAAAATCGACAATCTAATATTTTATAAAACAATTATCGATAGTTGTATAGGTAATCATTAGTTTTGAGTTTTATAGATAAAATCTTTCAAGAAAATTCATTATATCCTCAGAAACAGTAAAAAGTTATTTAAAAAACAGATTTCTAGCTTGTCTTAGTCAAATATATCCAAATAGTAATTCAAATGTTCAAAACTTGTAGTTTTTAGAAATGTTTTCAACATTTAGATAATGTTTGGTTTTCCAATTTAAAAAATTCCCTCCCCCTCACATCTTCCTATTATTATAATTAATCTAGTTAGTAAATAAATGAACTTGTGTAATCATTCGTTCTTATTGAAACATTTTTGTTTCATATCATAGAAAGCACCTGTTGATTAGAATTACATACTTTAATTCAATAACAAGCTTCTAAATGAAAAGTCAACAAGTAACCATCGTCTCAAATTGGAACTACAAATCAAAGATACAACAGCTGTCTCCACCATTCATGCTACTATGCAATTCCTTATACTTTAGTAAAGCTCTGAAGGGCCACTGTTCTCCCTGCGGTAAGTGTTTCAAGTATGTACTTTTTCTCATTCGACTTACCAAGAAAGAACTCACTTAAAAGAGATATTCTTTGTTTATTTCGCCTTTCAACCATATACTAGGGAAACTCATGTAACCTTTATGATAAGAAACAATGTGGCAATATATTATTAGCTAAAGCAAAATAAATTTTAAATTTTCCACTTTCTTCAAATACCTGCAATAAGGATCAGAATGTTTTACTTTAATTGAAAGTTGTTGTTGTTGTCGTGTGCATGGTGTGCAGAATTTATAAAACATTAGATCGCACCAAGGCGAATTGGCCAAGGAATTGAAAGTTAAACCAATCAATTCTTTCTAAGGTTGTGAAGCAATAATTTTTAAACCTTGGAAATATCTGGACTTTTCATGAACTCATTTAAAAATTTTACTTTATCTTTAATTAAGGAATAGATTTAATTTAGTACTGATATTAAATAATGCCTTTAGTAAACCACAAAATATTTCATTTTCTTCTCTGATTTTTTATACCATGAACGGTATTAGAGCTGCAATCAGATCAAACAAACTGAAGAAATGTTTCTTTAATTTATAAGTCTTTTAATTCCAAGCCCCCTTAAAGTACTGATAGATCCATGGCTACATCGCTATAAAATTAGTATTTTTGCTTGACAAAATCTTGAGATTTTAAGGAACGGGTGAGGAAAAATGGAACGAGTTCTCTAATAGCATTGGTGGTGGTTTTCGCGTGTTTATGATACCCTAAGATTGTTCACAATTTTTTTCTGAAATAGATGGTTAAGTATACTAAGTTTATTGACTCCGGAACTGCTTTTCAGTTTTTCTCAGATCATTTCACGATCTTAGCTCGCTTGTTTCATTTCACCAATCCAGCACAACCTGCTCATGGGCTTAATCAATGCTCGTTTATTACTAAAACTAATTATCTCTCTTGCTTATAAGTAACTTAATCAGGATAATCCCAAAATAATAAAATAAATCTGTTGCTGAAATATTCTTTTTCTTTTCCCAAAAAAATTATCCATCAAGTCTACTAATAACTATCAAACATCTTGGAGAAAAAGGGAAATACCTCTTCATATTCTAAATGAATTTAAGTCTATTTACTGAAGTAATACTCAGTTGGCAACTATGCCTTTTAAATATAAAAATAATGTTTAAATCCACAAAAATTTCACCCTGATTTAAATAATTTCTTATTTTTTTAATTTTAAATTGATAATATGGTTTATAATTGGTAATTGGTTTGATTTCTATTTCAAAGGCCTGTAATAAGTAGAAGTTTCGATCTAAAAAGATGTTTATTGCATTTTAATCTTTGTATATTTACATTTTCAAAATATGTATAATTGATAAGTGTAATTTTTCCATCTTTTTCTATTAAATGGCAACCAAAAGTATGAAAAGCTGAAAAAAAAAGCCAGGTTGCTGCTGAAAGCAAATCAATATTCTTCTCATGTCCACCAATAATACACTTTAAAAAATGCACAAATAACGGTTTATTAATTTTAAACAAAATACGAATAAGAAATCATATTTACAAGCATTGAAATCACACTGAAATAAAAATTACTCATTGGAAAAAATATAAAACATTGGTTCATTACATTCAGTTTATGCGAAATTTAATAAATATATTTTTTAACTATTTTAAGCAAAATTATATTTTAAAAAGAAACAGAGCAATGTTTGGTAGCCTTATTGCCATTCTTGAGCATTTATCTTCTTTTCAGAAAAAATCATTAAAAATCTATAATTATCTTGATGCCATATTTCTAATCACATTGTAAAGTATCGCTCCGTTATACAGTGCGTGTCAGAAGTTTATGCACGTCACAAATGTTGAAAATAATGTTAAATATTAATTTTATTTTAATATGCTAGAATATTTATAAGCAGTTGAGATCATAAGACAATTTTGATACAGTTTAGTTATTTTCATTGCTTTAAATTATAAAATATCGCAATGCTTCCAAAATACCAATATCATTAGTTTAAGCACTGCATTCTTTTATCCATTCCGAGAAAAATTAATAAAACATTCATGCTGAATTTTTGATACGTTTGAAGAAGCTCAAGCTCATACATGTATTCCCACCGACAAAATTTTATTATAATGTTTTATGATATAAAGTATCTTCAAAGTCGGATATAAAGTCCTTAATTGAAGAGTACCACTTACTATTTCAATAAAATCTGCGGGGAAGATTTCCTTTAATAAGTCAAGTTAAGACTCAATAACTGGCTATTGCACAATTATTGGCAACCTGAAAATTATAGCTGGTTTTATCATTTTTAATGAAACTGAAACTTTAGAAATGAACGGAACGGGATTTCATTCTTTAGATTGGAATTCCACCCCTTCCTGGAAAAATTATGGTGAATTAGGGATCTTGTGCTGTTCAAATGTGAAGTTATTTACTCAAATATCCTTTTCATGAGAAATTGTTTTGATTTGATTGTAAAATTTGTTAAATAAAAAAAAATACTTTTATTCCTTAACTTTTGACACAGGTGTTTTGGCGTTTGGCATGTAAAATAAAATTAATATTTAAGACTCTATTCAAAAAATTGTGCTGTGCGTGCATAAACTTCTGACACGCACGTTATCGCATATGTGTATACATACTAAATTTTTTTTAACAAGTTCGTATTCCAATAGTTCTCCTATTCAATCCTATTTACAGTATTAGCTCTATGATTTAAGTGATCAAATTCTTATCGACGCCATCTCTCCATCCCAATACCTCAGATTTATGCCTATATCCCCCATAAGAAATAATACTGTTCTGGTAGAGTTATGTGTCTGTGGGTGACTGTTAGCTGCTGATGGATTTCCTGTAGGTGACCTTTTCCGTGAGCTGTACGTGGACGAAGAGGGTGGCGCGGTCCAGCCTCTGACCTCTGGAATCCTCCAAGTGTATGTGGCGATAACCTGGAAGGGATAACTTTGAATTTCTACAGAATCATACACGCTTAAAATGAAGGAGTTACTAAGGCAAAATGAAATGGCCAAGGTAGGTGATTAAAAGGCACAGTAGAACCTCAATTATCCGTCGCCTTCGTATGGGCGTTGCCCGGAATGCTGAAAAGTCGGATAATCAGGGAATAATGAAACAATCCTTTACAGAGCTCAAAACTATGTAGAAAATTAAAATTAAGTATTAAAAATGCGTTTCTTATATAGTAAAGTGAAAACAAAACTGAAAATTTATTTTAAGAAGTTTTAAAATGCTTTGCTGCTTCAATTTCTCGTTTTGACAGGAGTAAAATAAACTTAAAATGCTGGTGGTTGGATAGCCCGAGAAATCGGTTAATTGAAGGTTTACTGTAGTCCAGAACATATAGGAAAGGCATTTAAAAAATATTTGGGTTTATTTCTCTCATACTTTCTTGTATGCTCGTACACAATCTCATTCTCATTTCCCTTAAGGCTTATTTACACTGTTTCATTTTCGGTGTTCCTCATGAGTGATCCTCTCCGATGAATTACTTATTCTTAAAGGAAATCAGAGCAGTAAAGAGTGAAAAGACAGCGAAAGCTTGTCACTTTGAATGATTCCTTCAAGATGAACACCGAAATGGAAAGTGTAAATCAGCCTTTACTATTAAGGCTTATTTAGACTTTTCAGTTGTCCATTTCACTTGTTCAAGTATCATAACTCATGAGGAAATGGAATGTGAAAACCATAGGTGAAAACAGTGTAAATGAGTTTTATCCTTTTATTTCTTCTTTTCTCTTGCATACATCTTTCTCACTTTCAGTCTCCGCCCTTTCAGAATTTTTTCTTTATCTATTTCTTTTCCTTATTATCTTAGTTATCTGGGTGAATCCGCCCTCACATTTCAAAGTAAGATGAAAAGAGCTAAGAGAAGTTTGAATGCGACGTTCTTTTTCAATCTAGACAATAAAGGCAGGTAACCATTAAGGGAATTTGAACTAAATGTCGAAGCATTACATAAAATCTATCCCATCAACTTAAAACACTACTATTATCAAGCAAAATCGTTTCTTGTTATCCACCTTTCATTTATTAAACAACAAAGTAAACCCCCTGAAACAATCCAAGAACAGTAAAGCTTTGGTTAAAATATTATTAAAATTACTAAAGTGTACATTACTAAGTAGAAATCTACAACTTTATCGCCGAGTCCTCACCTGAAGCAAAGGACACAAATCTCTAACTTAACTCAACTCAAATTTTTTAAAAAGAATAAAAGGAAGTGATTCATTGCTCTCAATTACGGAAAGATACCGTTAGGAAATTTTAAGAAAAGGCACCAAAGTAACAAAAAATATCAAGTTCTAAAATATCCCCTCTGTGTATACTTGGTTAAAAATTTGAACTTTCATTTATCCGTCAGGCTTAAAGTTGTTGTTTTTTTTTGCGGAATATAAATAATGAGTTACCTTGACTCATTGATGTGCATGGAAGAGCAAAATGTCCGATCAACTCATTACTGCCCACATTTTGGTCTTTCACTCTAAAGTTGAAAATTGCTTCTTCAGGAACGTCTATGAAGAATTCAAGAGTTTCGTTCCACATTGGATTAAAACCTAAATATGTATAAAAATAAATAATTTTACTACTATAATTTTAATCTGGAGTAGGTATTTATAATAGTACAACAATTTTTACTGCATCTATAACTATAAATACTACAGTAGAGCCTCGATTATCCGCGGAATTGGGTGGCAAGGGTACCGCGGATAGCGAAAATCGCGGATAACCCGAAAATAGGCTAAAAATGAGGTGAAATCACGAAAAAAATATTTAATCATAAAAACTATGCTTTATTGTACAAAAAACATGATATGTAAAACTTTTAAATTATGTACAGTGCAGCAGAAACCTTTGCTCTACATCTAAATCACTAAAAATACATCTAAATCACTAAATTTTTTTTCCGTGGCACTCGCGGATAATCGGGGCTCTACTGCATTTTGTTTTACGAAGAAAGCTTTTTATTTGATAATAATAGGTAATAAAACGACACTAAAAAGTAGGTAAAAACCAGGCGCGGATCCAGCAGGTCTCCAAGGGGAGGGCACTTTTTGAGGATCACCTCTACCTTTGCACGCAAAATAGACTAAATTTTACTTTTTTCTATAAAGATCCCCCTAATTAATTTTATATTTGAACCCCAACATGTTTGATAAACAGTATAAGTGAAACTATTTTTGAACCTATGATCGGGATCTGAACCTTGTAACTGTCTTTTAAGAACGCAAATTTTTTAGGGGAGGCTGGGGATCCTCCCCTAGAAAATTGTACGGATTTTGACCCTGAATAATTCATTTTTGATCCACACAGGCGCTTGATGAACGAAAAAAGTTTGGAGAATCTGGGGAAAGTGACACCTTGGGCTAAAAAGGGGGCCAAGAGGGGAAAAGGAAGAGAAAAAAGGGTAAAAAGAAGAAAAAAAAATAATTATATTTTTTTAAATGACAAAAAAAATTCTTGGTCTTCAAAATCTACTTTCTTTTTTACGCCTTTTCTCTCTTTTTCCCATCTTTCCCTAGGAGGGGTCATTTTCCAAAGTGCCCCCCCCCATTGAATCCGCGCCTGGCTGAAATGTATTTTGAAATATTAAAAATCCGTCCTATACCATTTTGTTTCCTGATAATCAATTATTTTTCTTGCAGGGATAATGACACAACACTCCTATCTCTATAATGAGCTATATGAAGAGGCCTGACGAGAGAGGGGGGGCGAGGGGGTACGATCCCCCGGGGTCCGGGCCGATTGGGGGCCCGGTACCCAAAGCTTTTCATATTGAGTACTAAGACGGATATCATTTTGAATATTTTGGAAATTAATTTGTTCACATAAAGGTCCAAAAATGAGTAAATTCCCAGTTTTCTAGGGCATATTCTCAAAAATTTTCTGGAGGAAGACCCCCAGACCTCCTTTATTACTTGTTACTCATCGTATTATCAAGAAAATGATACTTTTAAGTTGAGTGAAATTCAGATATTGCCTAGAAATATTCTAAAAATTACATTAAGCCTATGAATGCATGGGTGGAACTTCAGAAAATTTCGCCCCCTATCCCGAAATGAGAATATGTCATTGGGGGCCCGTTTCTCAACCTTGTAGGCTTGTACCCGGGGCCCGACTTGGCTCTCGGCGGCCCTGTATATGAACTCAATTTGTGTCAATAATTTCTTTCATGTCAATATTTTTTTTTTATATTTTAATGATTACAGGGTGGGCAAAAAGTCAGTACACTTTTGATAATTAAAAAAAAATATCAGAATAAAAATGGTTTTCACTCTTATAGGGATTTTATTATTAGGGATTTTTTAAGGCAATAAAAAATTTAGTTCAAAATTATGATAATACAGTGGAAGCTCTTATAACGACCTGCTCTTATAAAAATACTCTCTTATAAAGACCCAAAAATTAGTCTCTATAAGAGCACAAAAGTGCTCTTATAAAGACTAATCTTCGAATCGATTCAGCTTATCGAATACTTTTCTGGATCGGTTTGTTTGCGTCACACATGAATTAGCCAATAAACGAATTTCAGAGTATGACAACCCCCCCCCCCCCCAACGTCAAGTAACCATCGCATCTTCTTCTCGCTTGCTTTCGCCCGGGGTAACCGGCTACAATCCCAAAACGAAACCTTGCGCTACCCAATGCCTTTGTTGATTTGAGACTTTAAATTTATTAGCGTTTTAGTTTTATGTAAGCATCCGACCATTCTAAGGAAGCTAAGCTACGCAATAAATTAATATCAAAATAAAAATCTAATAGCAAACGCAAATATTTATACTTTGTAAAATATTGATCTTAAATTTCATAGCAAAAAATAAGGTAATATAACATTAAATTGAAAGTATCAAGAAAAATGAGGAAAATCAATTGAGTGATTCGAATTGTGTTCTAAATCCCAACGATCTAGTATCCTACTGTTTGGATATAATGGTAAAATATACAACCAAGGGTTTCAGTTTGTTGATTAAAAAAACGTATTACGGGTAACTGCAATTTCCATAATCCATCCCTTTGCCTTTGACGATTGAGGGTTGGTGATCGTTTTCAGGTTTAGATTTCCTCCAAACTTTATAAACTAATCTACTAAAAATATATCTTTTAGGGAATCGAGTCCACCTTCCCGAAAAGCATCAAAATTGATAGTTAAGTTTAACGAGTATATTACTTTTATACGAGTGATATTCTACACTCGAGTGTATCACTCGAAGTTTGCTCTTATAACGACAAAAAACTCGGTACGGATTAATTACGCTATAAGAGCTTCCACTGTAGATAGTTTCTACGGAACTTTCAAAAGTGTATCGACTTTTTGCCCACCCATGAATAAAGTTATGGAGTGGTTGGTTGTCCTTCATACACACTCAAATTCATAAAATTAGAAAAGAGCCTCGAACTGGAAATTTTACAAACAAATAAGAAATAGCACTGAAAATAAATTCAACAAACATATATTTTTAAAATAAAAAAAATGTTCTTTTTTATTAGACAAAAGTTTTATTTTTTAAGCTATAATCAGGTTGTATATGAAATTCAAATTTAAAAAATAATCTGTAAAGATCGATGCATTTTTTTAAGCTTAACAGAACTGGAGTTATTCAAGAAAAAGGGCTATAAAACTTTTTTTTTTTTCAAATTTAAAAAAAAATCCCCAAAAAATTGAGATAAATATATTTTCATGTTTCTTTCACAGTAAAGAATAACCCCTAAAAGTGTTAGTGAAATTCACACATGAGGGTCAGGTTGCAGGTTGACACAGGATGATATACAAAATTCATACAAAAAATAAATTATAAACATAAATGAGAAAAATAAGACTTAGATAACTCACACTAAAATGTTTCTTATTGTTTACAATATCGAAATTAATAATCTCCAGTAGCTTTAAAATTCTCAGAGAGATGTGAGCGAATGGCCTGGACGTCAAGATCGTGATGCTACAAATCAATAGGACTCTGGTTCAAAGCCTGCCTACCACTTTTTTTTTCAAATTTTGAATTTATATATTAACTTTAAATTATTAAAATAAACCAGAGGCTTCAAGAATGGATGGTACGGTTAGCTAACGCACTGCCGTCTGAGGTAGGTGACAGTTGTTCTTAAAAGGTTTCGGGATCGATCCTCGGCAATATTTTCTGTTTTTTTTTTTTAAATGGTGAAGTATCAACTTCAAATTAATTACAAGACTGTCGCAGCTGCAGGAACGGATGGCTTAGTGGTTAGCACACCAGATTGCCATCCGAAAGGCCCTCAGATCGAATCTGAGCCTTCTCAGCGGGTATAGCACTCGGAAATAAATACGGATTGGTATTTATAAATTTTCCTGCTTAATTCACGGGAGGTCTTAATATTCCTTATTTTCAACGTTAACTGTAACCGTAACAGTAAAAATAATTGAAAATATTACTATTTTTGATGACTTTTACACTCTTTTTTTGTAACATTTAAAGACTTTAACTCTTTTGCCTACGACGGGAACTGAAAGAATGTAAGAGTCCTAAGAATGAAGAGTACAGCAATAGATTTTTCCATCCACAAACCCCTACCACCAACCCAGGCGTTTTGTTTAACTTAGGATTTTTATCCTACTTTATTAAGTGGTAACAAAATTTCAGTCAGAGTTAATGAAGATGCTCTACTTAATATTTTTTTCTTAATTTAAAAAGTGTTGACTAATAACCACATCCACTAATATTTCACAGGTTATGGAAAGAATAGCTGGACTGTTACCTTATATTAACAGAGCCATTCCAAACGCAGGACACTGATATATTACTTTTGCTCAACTTAATAATTTTCACTTAATTTAAAAAGCGGTGACTAAAAACCACTACGGCTAAAATGAAATAATCCAAACAGATTAAGAACACAGCTCTAAACTTATATTTCACAGGTTATGGAAGGGATGCTTCACGGTTTTCTCATGTGAAGAGAAACACTTCTCAACGCAGGACATAGATTCCGTGACAGAGTTGATATTTTTGCTCAACTTAATACTTTTCACTTAATTTAAAAAGCGGTGACTAATGATCATTACCACAAAAATGAAATAATCCAAACCGATTAAGAACAGAGCTCTAAACTTATATTTCACAGGTTAGGAAGGGATGCTTCACGGTTTTCTCATGTGAAGAGAAGCACTTCTCACGCAGGACATAGATCCCGTTACAGAGTAAATAGTTTTGCTCAACTTAATACTTTTCACTTAATTTAAAAAGCGGTGACTAATGACCACTACCGCTAAAATGAAATAATCCAAACCGATTAAGAACAGAGCTCTAAACTTATATGTAACAGGTTATGGAAGGGATGCTTCACGGTTTTCTCATGTGAAGATAAACACTTCTCACACAGGACATAGATCCCGTTACATAGTAAATAATTTTGCCCAACTTAATACTTTTCACTTAATTTAAAAAGCGGTGACATAAAGACCACTACCACTAAAAGGGAATAATCCAAACCGATTAAGAACAGAGCTCTAAACTTATATTTCACAGGTTAGGAAGGGATGCTTCACGGTTTTCTCATGTGAAGAGAAACACTTCTCACGCAGGACATAGATCCCGTTACAGAATAAATAATTTTGCTCAACTTAATACTTTTCACTTTATTTAAAAAGCGGTGACTAAAGACCACTACCACTCTAAGGGAATAATCCAAACCGATTAAGAACAGAGCTCTAAACTTATATTTCACAGGTTATGGAAGGGATGCTTCACGGTTTTCTCATGTGAAGAGAAACACTTCTCACGCAGGACATAGATCCCGTTACAGAATAAATAATTTTGCTCAACTTAATACTTTTCACTTTATTTAAAAAGCGGTGACTAAAGACCACTACCACTCTAAGGGAATAATCCAAACCAATTAAGAACAGAGCTCTAAACTTATATTTCACAGGTTATGGAAGGGATGCTTCACGGTTTTCTCATGTGAAGAGAAACACTTCTCACGCAGGACCTAGATCCCATTACAGAATAATTTTGTTCAACTTAATACTTTTCACTTTATTTAAAAAGCGGTGACTAAAGACCACTACCACTAAAAGGGAATAATCCAAACCGATTAAGAACAGAGCTCTAAACTCATATGTCACAGGTTATGGAAGGGATGCTTCACGGTTTTCTCATGTGAAGAGAACAGGCGCGGATCCAGCACGGATCAAGATCCCCTTTCGGTACGGTTGGGGGGGGGGTATGAGGGTTCCCCCCCTGAAAATTTTTTGAAATTTGACGTGTAAAAGTAGGGTTTTAACTCATTTTGAGTACTTTTTGGGACATTTTTTGGTACTTATGAGTGATTTTTTGGCTCCAAGGGGGGGGGGCACTTTCCAGAGTGCCACCCCCTGAATCCGCCACTGGTAAAAACTAAAATGTTATCCAAAAGTTATAAATTAGAAAATATATCAAGATAAACTAGTACATTGCATTACAGTGTACTAAAAACGTTTTTATTTTTCCCAAATTAGGTTTAAAAAGAAATATAGTATCTCAGAACCCTTAAAACAATATAAAGTTTATTTTGTTATAAACCCTTTAGGGAGAGCGCGCATGGGTGACGGTGACAAAGACAAAATTGTTGCTATTTCTATTGAAACACTTGAAGAGTGCGCGCACTAGGCGACGTGACAGTTGGCCGATTGCCAAGAATTTCTTCATAGAGATCCATTGTTTTCTAGTGATATTTTTAATCCTGGTCGCCGTGACTTTAGTCACTCGTGCGTGCCCAGCCTACTATGATATTTGTTTCGTGCCTATGTACTTTCAAGTATAGTGCTAAATACTCTTCTAGATTACCCATACTTATAGGGTACACTTAAAGTAGAACTTGGCTGAGATTGGGATTCTCCATCATTACCATTGTTGCTGATGTATTTAGTCTTCTTTTTCTGACAGTCTCTGGTATGACCAACCACTTTGATGGAGACGTACGGGTCCACTACTTCACCTTCGGATGCTCGGTTTGGTTTTGGCAAGAACTGAGCACTTATGATCTGCAAGACAAGATACAAAGTTTGAACATTAATCATTTTTTTAATGTGTTTAAGGAAAAATAAAACGGTTTGGGAAAAAAATAGGTTCAAAGTGATATTGAGGTTCAAAGAAACCTTAAATTCTGAGCCTTACTAAGTAAAAGAGTAAGAATAAAAATGTATGAGGGGCCATTCATTAATTACGTAAGGATGATTTTGGCAATTTTTGACCCCCTCTACCCCCATGTAAGGGTACGTAAGATTTTTCAAACCCCTCCCCCTATTCTTACGTAAGATTCCATTTCGTTTCGTTTTTTTCGCGCGCTTTTGGCGTGAAGCGTGGAAAACCTATGGTGCCAAGGCAACCATCAGTGCACGAAATGATAAACAAAAAAAGAATGCTAATAAAGATTTCTCTCTCTTTTTGCTTCTGTTTTTTTTTTCGACTCTTGACAACTGGAAGATGGATTCAACAGTTTTGTTTTTTATCTTAACTTAATGCTACTCCAATAAAAAATAAAAAATACATATGATATACCTTCATTAAAACTTCGATAATATACCGAGATCGTCAGCATTTTTAAGCTTTTCTGGGGTTATTCAATAGTAATTTGATTAGAATAATTGGAATTTGTTTACATTAACTTGGAAAATCTTACGTAAGAATAGGTTTGACCCTCCCAAGTAAGGGTATGTAGAGATTTTTCCAACCCCCCTCCCCCTCGGGATCCTTACGTAATTAATGAAGATTCCTAACCTTCTCACGATAACCTAAAACATGGGCGGATTTATGGGTGGTCTAGAAGAAGACAACGTCTATAGAAGACAACGCCCACCCAACTTTTTGAGAAAACTTATTTTTTTATTGGTAAATCACGTTTCAAGAGCTTGCGCCCCCCCCCCCCCAAAGTTTTCCAGCTACTTTTTTTTACATTTTGTTAATAAAGATTATTATTATTATTATTATGGATATCCTGATATTATTTAATAATAAAGAAATATTACAGATGTAAGGAAAACAAACAAAAAAAAGCATTACCTTAAAAGAAACTTTTAGCTGTTTATCAGGATTAGGCTTTCTTCTAGGATCATAAGGAACTAAAATATAAAAATACAGAATGATTAATGGCCTATAAATGCTAGTACGTATTTTTAATACATAAAAATATAGAGGGTGTAAAGACATGGGCGTAGCCAGGTTTCATGTTAGGGCGGGCAAGGATATTTACCTTTGATGTTACAAATACTAGTGAAAATTATTGAGCTGAACTAGTGGGGTTCTGGGTTCTCCCCCAGAAAATTTTTGAAAATTTGTCCCTCAAAGTAGTGTTTTGCCCGAACAGAACCGCTTCTTTGTAAGCCACATAATTTTGAAAATTAGTATAAAAATAGGTTCAAAACCTTTATCCCCTAATTTTTTTTTTGAAATTAACCTCCAAAAATTTATGTTGTATCTAATTTTGTGACTTTTTTTTTGGCTATCTCGGATAGTCCTTTAAAAGGGGCAGGATTTTTAAGGAAATTAATAAACTAAAAGAAAAAATAACAAATAGAGAATTTAGGGGGGGGGGCAGCTGTCCCTCCCTGCAACCTCCTGGCTATGCCCATGTGTAAAGAAATGTTTGGGAACTGCTGCTTCTACAGAAAAAATATACTTTGTCCATCTTTTAGTTAATTGTAAACTAAAATGTCTATTGTAATTTTATTTTACATTCCATATTGAAAAGTTCAATAATAGAAACCCGTTTACTTTTTATTTTCAAATCAGAATTAATTTGTATTGAAACAAAACTACCCAGTTAACCGCCAGAGGGCAGCACCACCTCTTAAAATGGGACCGCTGAAATGAAATGGGAGCATAGACGGATGCTGTGAGAGAAGAAGCAAATAAACTGCCTTTATAAAATGTAATTAATTACAACTGTGGTAAAAAGTGTAATTTAATTTTATTATCACAGGGGTATTTGTTTATTACTACTTTTGAATTAAAATATCGTAAAAAAATATTTTTCATATAATTCAATAGTGTTACCGGTGAAAGTCGACATTCTCCAATTTCGGTCTTTCACGGTAACAAATACATAAGCTGGATGAAATCATTAACCCTTTCAGTCCTAGGTCGACCGAGATTTCTATGGAGAATTTTGGGCGGTCTGGACTGAAAGGGTTAAAAGACATACAGACTTTTTTTCCTCAAAAGGAATATGAAAATAAATTTTTAATTATAAGACTCGATTCATTTTATGATAGATTTTTAATACATAATTTTTACTTCCTCTTTTCTCACAAATGGTTAATTTCATTTACATCTTTAATAAAAGGTATGGTAACAATTTGAACTATTCCCACGTCCTTCAAATAAAAAATTTCAATACCTTTAGAAAAATATCTTATATTATTTTCGACCCATTAATTTTAGTTTGGTTGTTATGAAGAAAATAACAAAACCTTACCTTCATCAGTGAGATATTTAGGTTTCAGAACATAACCACATTTTCCATTCTGCGAAAACTTGGCTTCGTTTACGTACATAGGTTCATCCCATGTCTGATAGTTAAGTGCCACTAAAAATTTAACACAAAAAATTATTTTTTGGGGGGAAATTTTGTATTTCTATTTAATAAACCAGGGGACTCCAAAGTATGGCCCGCGATAGCTGACTGACTTTTTTTGAAATCCGTACGTAAACTCCTTTACTTAGGCATATTCTTCGGTCCAACACCGGACATAATTTTGAACTTACTTAATAAATACCATCGATTCATCAAATATTTAAAACTAAAAAAATAAAAACACATTTAAACAGAAATATTAAATTTTATTTATTCATTTGTACTCGTATTTTTCAATTGACATTACGTTTTTAAAAAAATGTTTGTTTGACTCAATTTTATCACAAAATTCACAGAGTTAAGTTCTGAACTAATACGGACGTAATAAGAAACTGAAAAAGTAAAACATTGCAATTACAACCATCTTGCTGATCTCTCCCCCATTTCTTTTATAAAATCTTAATGTATCTTGCAAATCTTAAATGTATGAAACCACGTATATTTTTGCGACCCCGGACAGCACTAAAACTGTCCGGATTAATCCCGGACGTGTGGTAAGACTATACTTTTACGAGACTTAACGTGAATCCCCGTGAGATTTTGAAACTAGTTTCAGTCTGGCCCCGCAAGACATAATATAGTAGTACTTGAGCTGAAGAGTTTGGAGACCCCTGCACACTAAACTGATAGCTGGCTTACCCAATTGGCATCCCAAGCTCCAGTAGTGCCATGGTTCGTAGTTAGTCGAATCAGTCCTAGTGCCTTTCGGATAGATGCGGGAGACGTGTTTTCGGTTGTGGGCGACGAAGTCCATGCCTCCCTCCTCGGCTGCAAGGGTCAGAGCCACAGTCTCAGAGAACGATGACATGTCACTGAATTGCCCTGCATAAAACGACTTTGCGATCATTACAAAGCATGATAGTGAATGATTCTGCTCCACTTGGGCATTCGGGATTGATAACGGTAACAAAAGAAGGAAACAAATTATTTGTTTGAGTTATTTAAAAGTATGTATGAATAGAAAGATGGAGAATGTGTTTAATTCAGTGTTGTTCCCTAACTCTTTCGAGCCGCGGCGCCCCTATTGAATAAATATTTTTTCACGGTGTCCATCTCAAAAAAGGTTAAGTAAAAAAAATGTTTTTTTTTAAAGTTTTTTTTTAAATTTAGGACTGCGTCATAAAATTATTTTTTCAGTTGTTATAATGTTTACTTTTAAATAATAAGCAGATAAAATGTAGAAACTCCCAAATTCAAATATTTTTTTTTTTGAACTTTTTAATGATATATATTATTTGTCTTTAAAAACAACTAGCCCTTCTAACTATTTTCACACAAATTTTGCATTTACTGATGTATTTAAAATCTAGGGAACCATATGAATTAAATTGAGCCTATAATAAAAAAATTCTCCATTTCAAATTTCTTTCGTTTTAAATAATTAAAAACTCCTTTCAATATTCGAATATGGATTTATTTTCACTAATTTCTCTTCAAAATAAATTTCTTAAAATTTAATTCATCACGTCCCCTTTTATTGTAGTAACAATGTATATAAATTTACTTACAGCACACTTTACATTCGTTGAATGAAGTAAATCTTTGAGCACAGAAGTAGTTCACAAGATCCGATAAATCAGGCGCAATAGTTCTTCTTGACTAAAAAATAAAATGATAAAGTGAAGTAGCTAGAAATAATTCGATTTTTTCTATAGTTAATTGGATACATTTTTGATTCTGATAGATGGCAGCCCAACAGTTTTACAGGAAATGTACAGGGTGTTTCAATTCTGCACAGAAAGAAGTTATTGCATTGAGTGCATAAAAAATGCCAAAAGAACTATACCCTGTGCGACGCATATTTTCTTTTTAAAAAATGTGACGTCATATCCGATAAAAATACCATTATTTCATTCGACGGCACGTGCGTGCATGCATGCGCTGTATATATTTTTAACATCTTAGTTTTCGAATATAATTTGTAGTCCGAGCGCCTAGAGAAACTAAACTTCGAAAAGTTCAAATCTAAATGATAATCACAAAGATTTGGCATAAAACGTTTTTTTTTCTTAGAGTTTATTAATTATCATCAACTCCAAAATCGAGTGGAATAACTCGTTTCCATAACAATCGTCATAATATACGACATTAAAAGCTTTTCTCGTAGCATAAATAAGTTCACATTTTCCACCTACCTTTTTTAAACGTAAACCTTATAAGACGTCATACCTTTTTCGATCAAAATTTTCTGGAAAACTACGGGTTTACCCCTGTTTACAGAGGACAGCGGACATTTTAACAGCATCTTTGCTTACCGGGGCTGCCATTGGGGCGGAAAGGGCCATCAGTTCGGGCGGAAGATCGTCTGTCGGTTCTGCGTCGGCGGGGGCTGCCTGAGCTGCCGCAAGGGCGCTGGCCATGGCTTCTTCACGTTCCTCCTCCTCTTCCAGCAGAAAGGGTTCCGGACTCATCATCACTCCGTCTGAGTTGGGACGATCCTTCAGTTTCTTGCTCTGCAAATTGAAGTAGACTGATTTACTCGGGTTGAAATGTTGCCGTTACGGTAAAGATTATTAATAAAGTGTGCAGGAACAGCTTTAGAAAGAGTCCTCCAGTCGCCATGTGTGACCACAGCTCCCACAGCAACAAGCTTAAGTGTTGTCATAATTTGAGCTGTGGGTAAACATGTCAGCTGGAGGACTCTTTCTAAAGCTGCTCCGGTGTGCAGTGTGACTACTCAAAAAGACAGTAATTTCACTTGCTGTATAAATGTAAGCCAATATTCCTGTTGATATTTTAGGGGAATAGTGTTACTATTGGTATTTTTATTTTTCATAAACGCAATACTTTGATTTTATTTTACTCCAAACCCGATTTTTTGGTCCCCGAAAGGTCTTATGAGTAATAATAAAACGATAACAAGTAAAAGCATGCTATATGCTATAATAAATTAGAAAACTTAAATAAAAAAATTACCAACACTAGGATTAAGAGCAAATCAATGAGTGGTGTGTTTCTTTAAATATTTATTTCTTACAGTTAATTTTATCATAGAAATGAAATAAGGATTCATTTATTTTTAAATCATCAGTTAATCACAAAATTGGATTCGGTTTAATCAAAAGAGTATCAAGCCTAAATTACCGTATGAGTGGCCATAAAATTATCTTACTTTTGGCCAACCAGTGAAGAATGATATCTTGAACATACACAATTTGCTCATCCAGAAATACTAATCAAAAGGGGGAAAACCTTTTAGATTTTACCTTGATAAATATTTTCCTGGCTAATGCTTCTGGAGATGGAAACACTTTTTCATCATCTCCGACTGGCTCCTTGTAAAGGTAATCTAGAATAAATTGAAAACAAGGACGTATACATAATTAGTTGTAATTATACATCAGTTGAAAATCGTTGGAGGTACTGCACTAATTCAAATTTTTCTAAACTGGAACTATCATATGATGTATATAGAAATTTTTATTTTTCAATAAATTATAAATTTAACATGTTAAAATTAGTATTTAGCGTGTGTAATAAAAGTGAAAACTGAAAAGATAAAAAGCTAATTTAATTAAGTAAAATAAAAAGGAAGGTGTTCCTTGTAAAACTCCAACATGGAAGGATATTATTGCAGACCATTGGGTTATTTTAAGGAGTGTATAATTCCAAAGATGTATTTTTAAAGGAGAAACTGGGAATCGGTTATTGATTTATCTAAGATCTATTTCTACTCAAAATTAAAATAAAAATATTTTTCTTCCTAAAACAAGTTGGTTAGATAAATGCAGTGGCGGGGGTCTACGGGGGGGGACGATTGGGGCCCCCCGCAAACAGATGACAGATCCACTGTTGCGTTCATTGTAAGGTAGAAAATAATCTCCATATGTAGGGTCCAAAATGCGTTAAAACGCTACTTTCAATAAGAAGCAAATTCCAGAAATATTTTGGGGGACAGCCCCCAGCTCTATATTTTTCCTGGGAACTACAAAATTTTTACATTCAATGCACTTAGATTTAGATTTAAAACATTCCACGTATCCATGAAATTTTAACAATGGGATAAAAACGAGTTTCAATCCTGCTTTAGAGGGTCAAATTTAAAATTCTAGGTTTGGACCACCAGACCCCCTTTTATGCTTATACCTCTAAGAAAAAAAATTCTATATACGCCAATGCCTGTAAGTGTTTTCTAACATTATAATGCTAGCTATAGGGGGCCTTAAAGTAATTTTGTGAGATACACCCCCATAAAAAATGAAAGTCTGGTTATGGGTGTGGAGCTAGGACAGAACATCGCCCCTCCCAAATCGAGTCACTGGATCTGCCTCTAGATAAATGTATAATAAAAGAAAATATTAAATACCTCCAAGGATATTCACAAAATGTTCAGCCATTTTTACTTGATATGATAAGCTACAATGATTTTCTATGGAAAGAATCACAGGATATCTGAGGGGATAAAAAAATTAGTTCATCGTAAAACTAAAATATCTAATCATTCACAGCAAATAGTATTTTTGTTAAGTTCAAAGCCAAAAGAAAAATTATTTTTCTTCATATTCTGAACCTATCCAAGTGAAAGATGCTAGTCATAAAATTATATACACCCAGCTAAAAACTCTGCAAAATTGCTTTTAAAAAGTGAAGGAACTGAAACACTTTCTCTGCAGTTAGAAAATCTGCAGTGTTTTTTAAGACCACTGAAATGTCTTTAGAATAGTTTCAAGATTTTTGTAGAAAAACTGCAGACTTACATTTTGAAAGATTTCTAAGTCCTATTGCTGCAAAATAACTGCTGACTTCTTTAAGAAAACTGCACTTTAAACGCTTTTTTGAAGCGATTTCCAGAATTTTTTACTGGGCAAGACGACCAAAATCTTGGAAATTATGTATACATTACAGCCACTAAAAGTATTATCTGTGCTGTGTGTCCTTCGCACAGTTTTTCCCACCCCAAACCCCCAGATACGGCCAAAATCCCAATGGCACAATTCCGGCTGAATTTTATGTAAAATGACCTCTTGAATCCGATTATGACCTCAATTTACCCCCACCCTCCTCAGATTTCGAGGAACGTCCCTCCCTTTTTTGCATTTTTCAATGCTTTATGACTTTAAATTTTATTTACTGGGTCAAAAGTATTATATTAGCCCTCCATTTTTCCACGGACCTAAACATGGACATTTGTACCAGAGGGATAGATTTAAAGGGTGATTTCCTCCCTAAAAATGCAAAACTTATTTTATAAAGATAAAGGTTTTTTAACGCAATTTTTTTTAAAACTAATTTTCACAGAAATCACCATTAAAGGATCCTATCCCTTCCCCAAGCACTCCAAAATAAGGAAAATATTATAGAAATTATTTTGCTAAAAGCTCTATACTAGACAGCAACGTTAGATGACTCTAGGGTCCCGTTTTTACATGGACCATAACCCGGGTATAAGTGGCCGGTATACCCAGCAATCCCTATGAAAGGGGAAAAAATGAATCCACCTATTTACTCGGGAATTTGAATACCAGGCTTTCCCATGATGCATTTCGGTCTCACTCAAAGCAAAAAGTCATCCATGTTAGGCTTTAGTGAATACTTGTTGGAAAGTAAGTTGTTCTTTTTTATTTCAATTGGATATTTAAGATTGATTACTATCTTAAATGTTGAAATAACTTGAAAATAATCCATTATGAACGCAAAGACGAAAACAGATAACAGAATGTAAACAAACACAAATCGCAATGAATGAAGGGACCAGTGACGTCTATACCCAGGATTTGAGGACATGGCCATGTAAACGGGTTTATAGCACGGTTTTCAGTTTCCCTTTCCCCTGCATTATACCCGGGTATAAGAGTGGCGCATGTAAACGGGGTCTAGGACGTCACTAACAATCAAAGTAGTTCCCATCGCGGTGTCTGAATTATGAGTGAAATGAAGAACGTCAATTTAAAAATATGATTATTTTGTTAAACCCATGCATATATAGCGTTTTTTATCACGATTTCCGTACCGAAACTCCTCCTAGCAACCCAACAGGCTTTGTGTTTACTCATTTTCTCCTTCCTCGTAGTGACGTTCTGGGTTCAGGAAAAGTTGCTGTCGAGTGTAGTCGTTTGACGATTCGTTTATAATGTATACATTACAGCCACTAAAAGTATTATCTGTGTGTCCTTCGCACAGTTTTTCCCACCCCAAACCCCCAGATACAGGGGCGTGCAGATAAGAAAAAAGTCGCAGACCCAGAGTCGGTGGTAATATATGTGCTGGATTAGGGTGGGTTTACAATTATACCTACATGCAGCGATTCGACTGAAACGACCAGTCGAAACTTTCCTTTAACGTAACTACTGCGTCATATTGCTAAGAACCAACGACAGGTCCAAATTCTATATCGATGAGGAAAGCGAAAGGAAATTTTCGACCGTTTTTTCCATTATTTCCTGGTTGCATCCCTCGAATCGCTTTTTACAAACCCGTCTTACTTACGCGGGCTTCAAGAGCACCTAACTCGCTCATAGTAAAAATCATTGCGTTTTCCTTATTTTGGGGTGCTTGGGGAAGGGATGACTGGTGAATTATGTGAAAATTAGTTTAAAAACCAAGCGTTAAAAAAAATTTAATATTTTTCAATAACTTTTTGCATTTTTAGGGAGGAAATAACCCCTTAAATCTATCCCTTTGCAACAAAAGCTCACGTTTTAGAACCTTTAAACTATCTAGCCCGGAAAATATTACAGGGAAAATCAAAGCTTTTGACCCAGTAAATCAAATTCAAAGTCATAAAACCATCGAAAAATACAAAAAGAGAAGGGGGATTTGGTCAGTTGAAATTGTGTCATTGACAGTTCGATCATATAGATATGCCGTAGAGTGTTATTAAAAAATCTTTACTTTTTAAAGGCTGATAATGCATATAAATTTAACACTTTACAACCATGCATAAGTTTTTAATAAAATAAATAAATAAAAATCCACTTGTATCTATAAATGTCAATAAAACCGGAAATACTTTACTGCTACTTATTTACAAAAAAATTCAGTAGGTACTTCAAAATGAAGAAATGCCTAAGGTAACCTAAATTGCCCCATTATAATACAATGGAAAAATATCAGTCTCGTAAAGACGAAAATGCAGCTCTCAAATTACAAAATTCCCAAAAATCAATGGTGAAAAATACTTACTGAGAAGCTCTAAACGCATATTTCTTAATAGCCTCCAGAATATCCCTTAAAAATATACGACTAGTTAAAGTGTATCCATGGAAAACAATAGGCTCGTCATCTGGACCATCCCAAGTGTCAACTATAAAATTTAAAAAAACATTATAACAACTTTACTTTAAAATCTGTAGAGTACTATAATTTAACTGACAACTTGTGGGAACTAGAAGAAAAACAGGGAGAAGAAGCGTCGGTGGTGCATAACTGCTTTGGAAGGCAGCTATGCTTAAAGTCCTGGATGAAGACGTTACTTCACGTTGTCATCCAGGGCTTTAGCTATGCTAATAACCCAGGGTGTCTAAAAAAACCCAACTTTTGTTTAAAAAACCTCCTCCTCAGGGCTTTTCCCTTTCGTTTTGGTTCCAAAAGATAGTGAACTCAAATGCCAAAGACTTTCCTACTGTTTTAACCGTGTACAATATATAGTACAGGGGAGCCCATGATGCTAAATGTGGATTTACTCGAGCGCGTCAGATAATCATAGGGGGGATACTTTGCATGCTTTTGAGTAACTCCACCAAATATAAGCTCTCTATGTAGGGGGGTTTATTTGTCTAGAACAGCCCGTCAAAATTTGAAAAAAAAACCAACCTATAGTTACATGGACATGGACATACTCGAGCGCGTCAGATTGGCTACAGAGACAGTTAACAACTAGTTGAGACTAGTTTCCTGACTAGTCTATAAACAATTTGCTTCGTACATTTTTCTCGAAAAGAGCGATAGCGTCTTACCGGTCTTGGCTTTACTTTGCAACTTTGTAACCCCTCCCACTCCCTTGCCCACCGCTCAAATCCGTAGATTTTAGAAAATGTACACTTTTTAGCTGGTAACTAACCTACCTTATCTTTATCTGACGCGCTCGAGTATGTCCATGTAACTAATTTTTTTTTACAAATCTGACGGGCGGTTCTAGACAAACCCACTAACATAGAGAGCTTATATTTGGTTGAGTTACTCAAAAGCATGCAAGGTATCCCTATGATTATCTGACGCGCTCGAGTATATTTATGTTACTTTAAATTACTCGGCACAAGTTTAGAACTGCTGATGCGCCAATTTTTAGCGATAAAAGCAACCCTAAAACAATATTAAGTGCCGGTAAAAACGCCAAATGTGCCGTTAAAAAGCCAAATCTCGCCAACCATCAGCAGTTGTGGCCTTCCCTACTAATATATTCTCATTTTATGAGAAAAATCCGTCCCGTTTGAAGATGTATATTTTTTTAAATGCTTTTTAAATTAATTCTTTTACTAGTATTTTTACGTATGCAATATAATTTTATTTTGAGAGGAAAATGTGAATCTTCCTTATTATATTTTAAATTACATATTTCTTTAAATTTTAAATGTGTTTGAATTTTAAATTTTTAGTATGGTAAAGCTCATGAATTGCAACGGTTTCCTTCACATACTCTTTATTTTTTTTATCAAGAATAATCTTATATTGCATTGTGAATTTGTGTGTGTGTGTGTGTTTATATTCCTTTCAGAAAAACAGGGAGAAGAAGCGTCGGTGGTATAACGGTTAGCATAGCTGCCTTCCAAGCAGTTGACCCGGGTTCGACTCCCGGCCGACGCAACTTTTAAATAAACTAGTACGGAATTTTAAAGTTTTATATTCCTTTCAGAAAAACAGGGAGAAGAAGCGTCGGTGGTATAACGGTTAGCATAGCTGCCTTCCAAGCAGTTGACCCGGGTTCGACTCCCGGCCGACGCAACTTTTAAATAAACTAGTACGGAATTTTAAAGTTTTATATTCCTTTCAGAAAAACAGGGAGAAGAAGCGTCGGTGGTATAACGGTTAGCATAGCTGCCTTCCAAGCAGTTGACCCGGGTTCGACTCCCGGCCGACGCAACTTTTAAATAAACTAGTACGGAATTTTAAAGTTTTATATTCCTTTCAGAAAAACAGGGAGAAGAAGCGTCGGTGGTATAACGGTTAGCATAGCTGCCTTCCAAGCAGTTGACCCGGGTTCGACTCCCGGCCGACGCAACTTTTAAATAAACTAGTACGGAATTTTAAAGTTTTATATTCCTTTCAGAAAAACAGGGAGAAGAAGCGTCGGTGGTATAACGGTTAGCATAGCTGCCTTCCAAGCAGTTGACCCGGTTTCGACTCCCGGCCGACGCAACTTTTAAATAAACTAGTACGGAATTTTAAAGTTTTATATTCCTTTCAGAAAAACAGGGAGAAGAAGCGTCGGTGGTATAACGGTTAGCATAGCTGCCTTCCAAGCAGTTGACCCGGGTTCGACTCCCGGCCGACGCAACTTTTAAATAAACTAGTACGGAATTTTAAAGTTTTATATTCCTTTCAGAAAAACAGGGAGAAGAAGCGTCGGTGGTATAACGGTTAGCATAGCTGCCTTCCAAGCAGTTGACCCGGGTTCGACTCCCGGCCGACGCAACTTTTAAATAAACTAGTACGGAATTTTAAAGTTTTATATTCCTTTCAGAAAAACAGAGAGAAGAAGCGTCGGTGGTATAACGGTTAGCATAGCTGCCTTCCAAGCAGTTGACCCGGGTTCGACTCCCGGCCGACGCAACTTTTAAATAAACTAGAACGGAATTTTAAAGTTTTATATTCCTTTCAGAAAAACAGGGAGAAGAAGCGTCGGTGGTATAACGGTTAGCATAGCTGCCTTCCAAGCAGTTGACCCGGGTTCGACTCCCGGCCGACGCAACTTTTAAATAAACTAGTACGGAATTTTAAAGTTTTATATTCCTTTCAGAAAAACAGGGAGAAGAAGCGTCGGTGGTATAACGGTTAGCATAGCTGCCTTCCAAGCAGTTGACCCGGGTTCGACTCCCGGCCGACGCAACTTTTAAATAAACTAGTACGGAATTTTAAAGTTTTATATTCCTTTCAGAAAAACAGGGAGAAGAAGCGTCGGTGGTATAACGGTTAGCATAGCTGCCTTCCAAGCAGTTGACCCGGGTTCGACTCCCGGCCGACGCAACTTTTAAATAAACTAGTACGGAATTTTAAAGTTTTATATTCCTTTCAGGAAAACAGGGAGATGAAGCGTCGGTGGTATAACGGTTAGCATAGCTGCCTTCCAAGCAGTTGACCCGGGTTCGACTCCCGGCCGACGCAACTTTTAAATAAACTAGTACGGAATTTTAAAGTTTTATATTCCTTTCAGGAAAACAGGGAGATGAAGCGTCGGTGGTATAACGGTTAGCATAGCTGCCTTCCAAGCAGTTGACCCGGGTTCGACTCCCGGCCGACGCAACTTTTAAATAAACTAGTACGGAATTTTAAAGTTTTATATTCCTTTCAGAAAAACAGGGAGAAGAAGCGTCGGTGGTATAACGGTTAGCATAGCTGCCTTCCAAGCAGTTGACCCGGGTTCGACTCCCGGCCGACGCAACTTTTAAATAAACTAGTACGGAATTTTAAAGTTTTATATTCCTTTCAGAAAAACAGGGAGAAGAAGCGTCGGTGGTATAACGGTTAGCATAGCTGCCTTCCAAGCAGTTGACCCGGGTTCGACTCCCGGCCGACGCAACTTTTAAATAAACTAGTACGGAATTTTAAAGTTTTATATTCCTTTCAGAAAAACAGGGAGAAGAAGCGTCGGTGGTATAACGGTTAGCATAGCTGCCTTCCAAGCAGTTGACCCGGGTTCGACTCCCGGCCGACGCAACTTTTAAATAAACTAGTACGGAATTTTAAAGTTTTATATTCCTTTCAGAAAAACAGGGAGAAGAAGCGTCGGTGGTATAACGGTTAGCATAGCTGCCTTCCAAGCAGTTGACCCGGGTTCGACTCCCGGCCGACGCAACTTTTAAATAAACTAGTACGGAATTTTAAAGTTTTATATTCCTTTCAGAAAAACAGGGAGAAGAAGCGTCGGTGGTATAACGGTTAGCATAGCTGCCTTCCAAGCAGTTGACCCGGGTTCGACTCCCGGCCGACGCAACTTTTAAATAAACTAGTACGGAATTTTAAAGTTTTATATTCCTTTCAGAAAAACAGGGAGAAGAAGCGTCGGTGGTATAACGGTTAGCATAGCTGCCTTCCAAGCAGTTGACCCGGGTTCGACTCCCGGCCGACGCAACTTTTAAATAAACTAGTACGGAATTTTAAAGTTTTATATTCCTTTCAGAAAAACAGGGAGAAGAAGCGTCGGTGGTATAACGGTTAGCATAGCTGCCTTCCAAGCAGTTGACCCGGGTTCGACTCCCGGCCGACGCAACTTTTAAATAAACTAGTACGGAATTTTAAAGTTTTATATTCCTTTCAGAAAAACAGGGAGAAGAAGCGTCGGTGGTATAACGGTTAGCATAGCTGCCTTCCAAGCAGTTGACCCGGGTTCGACTCCCGGCCGACGCAACTTTTAAATAAACTAGTACGGAATTTTAAAGTTTTATATTCCTTTCAGAAAAACAGGGAGAAGAAGCGTCGGTGGTATAACGGTTAGCATAGCTGCCTTCCAAGCAGTTGACCCGGGTTCGACTCCCGGCCGACGCAACTTTTAAATAAACTAGTACGGAATTTTAAAGTTTTATATTCCTTTCAGAAAAACAGGGAGAAGAAGCGTCGGTGGTATAACGGTTAGCATAGCTGCCTTCCAAGCAGTTGACCCGGGTTCGACTCCCGGCCGACGCAACTTTTAAATAAACTAGTACGGAATTTTAAAGTTTTATATTCCTTTCAGAAAAACAGAGAGAAGAAGCGTCGGTGGTATAACGGTTAGCATAGCTGCCTTCCAAGCAGTTGACCCGGGTTCGACTCCCGGCCGACGCAACTTTTAAATAAACTAGTACGGAATTTTAAAGTTTTATATTCCTTTCAGAAAAACAGGGAGAAGAAGCGTCGGTGGTATAACGGTTAGCATAGCTGCCTTCCAAGCAGTTGACCCGGGTTCGACTCCCGGCCGACGCAACTTTTAAATAAACTAGTACGGAATTTTAAAGTTTTATATTCCTTTCAGAAAAACAGGGAGAAGAAGCGTCGGTGGTATAACGGTTAGCATAGCTGCCTTCCAAGCAGTTGACCCGGGTTCGACTCCCGGCCGACGCAACTTTTAAATAAACTAGTACGGAATTTTAAAGTTTTATATTCCTTTCAGAAAAACAGGGAGAAGAAGCGTCGGTGGTATAACGGTTAGCATAGCTGCCTTCCAAGCAGTTGACCCGGGTTCGACTCCCGGCCGACGCAACTTTTAAATAAACTAGTACGGAATTTTAAAGTTTTATATTCCTTTCAGAAAAACAGGGAGAAGAAGCGTCGGTGGTATAACGGTTAGCATAGCTGCCTTCCAAGCAGTTGACCCGGGTTCGACTCCCGGCCGACGCAACTTTTAAATAAACTAGTACGGAATTTTAAAGTTTTATATTCCTTTCAGAAAAACAGGGAGAAGAAGCGTCGGTGGTATAACGGTTAGCATAGCTGCCTTCCAAGCAGTTGACCCGGGTTCGACTCCCGGCCGACGCAACTTTTAAATAAACTAGTACGGAATTTTAAAGTTTTATATTCCTTTCAGAAAAACAGGGAGAAGAAGCGTCGGTGGTATAACGGTTAGCATAGCTGCCTTCCAAGCAGTTGACCCGGGTTCGACTCCCGGCCGACGCAACTTTTAAATAAACTAGTACGGAATTTTAAAGTTTTATATTCCTTTCAGAAAAACAGGGAGAAGAAGCGTCGGTGGTATAACGGTTAGCATAGCTGCCTTCCAAGCAGTTGACCCGGGTTCGACTCCCGGCCGACGCAACTTTTAAATAAACTAGTACGGAATTTTAAAGTTTTATATTCCTTTCAGAAAAACAGGGAGAAGAAGCGTCGGTGGTATAACGGTTAGCATAGCTGCCTTCCAAGCAGTTGACCCGGGTTCGACTCCCGGCCGACGCAACTTTTAAATAAACTAGTACGGAATTTTAAAGTTTTATATTCCTTTCAGAAAAACAGGGAGAAGAAGCGTCGGTGGTATAACGGTTAGCATAGCTGCCTTCCAAGCAGTTGACCCGGGTTCGACTCCCGGCCGACGCAACTTTTAAATAAACTAGTACGGAATTTTAAAGTTTTATATTCCTTTCAGAAAAACAGGGAGAAGAAGCGTCGGTGGTATAACGGTTAGCATAGCTGCCTTCCAAGCAGTTGACCCGGGTTCGACTCCCGGCCGACGCAACTTTTAAATAAACTAGTACGGAATTTTAAAGTTTTATATTCCTTTCAGAAAAACAGGGAGAAGAAGCGTCGGTGGTATAACGGTTAGCATAGCTGCCTTCCAAGCAGTTGACCCGGGTTCGACTCCCGGCCGACGCAACTTTTAAATAAACTAGTACGGAATTTTAAAGTTTTATATTCCTTTCAGAAAAACAGGGAGAAGAAGCGTCGGTGGTATAACGGTTAGCATAGCTGCCTTCCAAGCAGTTGACCCGGGTTCGACTCCCGGCCGACGCAACTTTTAAATAAACTAGTACGGAATTTTAAAGTTTTATATTCCTTTCAGATAAACAGGGAGAAGAAGCGTCGGTGGTATAACGGTTAGCATAGCTGCCTTCCAAGCAGTTGACCCGGGTTCGACTCCCGGCCGACGCAACTTTTAAATAAACTAGTACGGAATTTTAAAGTTTTATATTCCTTTCAGAAAAACAGGGAGAAGAAGCGTCGGTGGTATAACGGTTAGCATAGCTGCCTTCCAAGCAGTTGACCCGGGTTCGACTCCCGGCCGACGCAACTTTTAAATAAACTAGTACGGAATTTTAAAGTTTTATATTCCTTTCAGAAAAACAGGGAGAAGAAGCGTCGGTGGTATAACGGTTAGCATAGCTGCCTTCCAAGCAGTTGACCCGGGTTCGACTCCCGGCCGACGCAACTTTTAAATAAACTAGAACGGAATTTTAAAGTTTTATATTCCTTTCAGAAAAACAGGGAGAAGAAGCGTCGGTGGTATAACGGTTAGCATAGCTGCCTTCCAAGCAGTTGACCCGGGTTCGACTCCCGGCAGACGCAACTTTTAAATAAACTAGTACGGAATTTTAAAGTTTTATATTCCTTTCAGAAAAACAGGGAGAAGAAGCGTCGGTGGTATAACGGTTAGCATAGCTGCCTTCCAAGCAGTTGACCCGGGTTCGACTCCCGGCCGACGCAACTTTTAAATAAACTAGTACGGAATTTTAAAGTTTTATATTCCTTTCAGATAAACAGGGAGAAGAAGCGTCGGTGGTATAACGGTTAGCATAGCTGCCTTCCAAGCAGTTGACCCGGGTTCGACTCCCGGCCGACGCAACTTTTAAATAAACTAGTACGGAATTTTAAAGTTTTATATTCCTTTCAGAAAAACAGGGAGAAGAAGCGTCGGTGGTATAACGGTTAGCATAGCTGCCTTCCAAGCAGTTGACCCGGGTTCGACTCCCGGCCGACGCAACTTTTAAATAAACTAGTACGGAATTTTAAAGTTTTATATTCCTTTCAGAAAAACAGGGAGAAGAAGCGTCGGTGGTATAACGGTTAGCATAGCTGCCTTCCAAGCAGTTGACCCGGGTTCGACTCCCGGCCGACGCATCTTTTAAATAAACTAGTACGGAATTTTAAAGTTTTATATTCCTTTCAGAAAAACAGGGAGAAGAAGCGTCGGTGGTATAACGGTTAGCATAGCTGCCTTCCAAGCAGTTGACCCGGGTTCGACTCCCGGCCGACGCAACTTTTAAATAAACTAGTACGGAATTTTAAAGTTTTATATTCCTTTCAGAAAAACAGGGAGAAGAAGCGTCGGTGGTATAACGGTTAGCATAGCTGCCTTCCAAGCAGTTGACCCGGGTTCGACTCCCGGCCGACGCAACTTTTAAATAAACTAGTACGGAATTTTAAAGTTTTATATTCCTTTCAGAAAAACAGGGAGAAGAAGCGTCGGTGGTATAACGGTTAGCATAGCTGCCTTCCAAGCAGTTGACCCGGGTTCGACTCCCGGCCGACGCAACTTTTAAATAAACTAGTACGGAATTTTAAAGTTTTATATTCCTTTCAGAAAAACAGGGAGAAGAAGCGTCGGTGGTATAACGGTTAGCATAGCTGCCTTCCAAGCAGTTGACCCGGGTTCGACTCCCGGCCGACGCAACTTTTAAATAAACTAGTACGGAATTTTAAAGTTTTATATTCCTTTCAGAAAAACAGGGAGAAGAAGCGTCGGTGGTATAACGGTTAGCATAGCTGCCTTCCAAGCAGTTGACCCGGGTTCGACTCCCGGCCGACGCAACTTTTAAATAAACTAGTACGGAATTTTAAAGTTTTATATTCCTTTCAGAAAAACAGGGAGAAGAAGCGTCGGTGGTATAACGGTTAGCATAGCTGCCTTCCAAGCAGTTGACCCGGGTTCGACTCCCGGCCGACGCAACTTTTAAATAAACTAGTACGGAATTTTAAAGTTTTATATTCCTTTCAGAAAAACAGGGAGAAGAAGCGTCGGTGGTGTAACGGTTAGCATAGCTGCCTTCCAAGCAGTTGACCCGGGTTCGACTCCCGGCCGACGCAACTTTTAAATAAACTAGTACGGAATTTTAAAGTTTTATATTCCTTTCAGAAAAACAGGGAGAAGAAGCGTCGGTGGTATAACGGTTAGCATAGCTGCCTTCCAAGCAGTTGACCCGGGTTCGACTCCCGGCCGACGCAACTTTTAAATAAACTAGTACGGAATTTTAAAGTTTTATATTCCTTTCAGAAAAACAGGGAGAAGAAGCGTCGGTGGTATATAACGGTTAGCATAGCTGCCTTCCAAGCAGTTGACCCGGGTTCGACTCCCGGCCGACGCAACTTTTAAATAAACTAGTACGGATAATTTTAAAGTTTTATATTCCTTTCAGAAAAACAGGGAGAAGAAGCGTCGGTGGTATAACGGTTAGCATAGCTGCCTTCCAAGCAGTTGACCCGGGTTCGACTCCCGGCCGACGCAACTTTTAAATAAACTAGTACGGAATAATTTTAAAGTTTTATATTCCTTTCAGAAAAACAGGGAGAAGAAGCGTCGGTGGTATAACGGTTAGCATAGCTGCCTTCCAAGCAGTTGACCCGGGTTCGACTCCCGGCCGACGCAACTTTTAAATAAACTAGTACGGAATAATTTTAAAGTTTTATATTCCTTTCAGAAAAACAGGGAGAAGAAGCGTCGGTGGTATAACGGTTAGCATAGCTGCCTTCCAAGCAGTTGACCCGGGTTCGACTCCCGGCCGACGCAACTTTTAAATAAACTAGTACGGAATAATTTTAAAGTTTTATATTCCTTTCAGAAAAACAGGGAGAAGAAGCGTCGGTGGTATATAACGGTTAGCATAGCTGCCTTCCAAGCAGTTGACCCGGGTTCGACTCCCGGCCGACGCAACTTTTAAATAAACTAGTACGGAATAATTTTAAAGTTTTATATTCCTTTCAGAAAAACAGGGAGAAGAAGCGTCGGTGGTATAACGGTTAGCATAGCTGCCTTCCAAGCAGTTGACCCGGGTTCGACTCCCGGCCGACGCAACTTTTAAATAAACTAGTACGGAATAATTTTAAAGTTTTATATTCCTTTCAGAAAAACAGGGAGAAGAAGCGTCGGTGGTATAACGGTTAGCATAGCTGCCTTCCAAGCAGTTGACCCGGGTTCGACTCCCGGCCGACGCAACTTTTAAATAAACTAGTACGGAATAATTTTAAAGTTTTATATTCCTTTCAGAAAAACAGGGAGAAGAAGCGTCGGTGGTATAACGGTTAGCATAGCTGCCTTCCAAGCAGTTGACCCGGGTTCGACTCCCGGCCGACGCAACTTTTAAATAAACTAGTACGGAATAATTTTAAAGTTTTATATTCCTTTCAGAAAAACAGGGAGAAGAAGCGTCGGTGGTATAACGGTTAGCATAGCTGCCTTCCAAGCAGTTGACCCGGGTTCGACTCCCGGCCGACGCAACTTTTAAATAAACTAGTACGGAATAATTTTAAAGTTTTATATTCCTTTCAGAAAAACAGGGAGAAGAAGCGTCGGTGGTATAACGGTTAGCATACTGTCGTACCGCGAGGAGAAGAGCTTTTGACGTCATACGATGATGCTGCGGTTGGTATAGAAACGGATTATTCCACTGAATTTTGGGGGTGGTGGTAATTCACTTGGCGCTAAAATAAATGTTCCGAGCCAAATCTGAGTGGGTATCTTTCAGCTGTGTACTTCTTTCGATTCTAGAGTAACGAATTTTGGAATTTCCTTTCGCATTACATCTGATTTGATTAAATATTTCTAATCTGACCTTTTTCAACTGATCTGATCTATTTTAACTGATCTGATCTATTTTAACTGATCTGATCTGATCTATTTTAACTGATCTGATCTTTTCAACTGATCTTAAATGTTTCACCGAATCTGATCTATTTTAATTTGATATAATGTTATGCGATTTACATCAATTTATCTGATTTTATTTTGGATATTTTATAATTTTTACCATGTTCATTAATCCTTCTTTTTGAACTCTCAAGTCACTTATCATTTATCCTATCAAGTAGTTACCTTTAATTTTATTGGATCTGATCATACCTTCTTTTAAAGTAGATGTTAATTCATGAAAATTAGCGTTTAAATTATCTTTCATCTTTTTAACCCCATCCGATCGTTCACAATCGTCTCTGTAACTTTTTTTTTTATTCGCCCGACTGTACAAAATATAAGAAGCGATTATTGGAAAAAGATGGGTTGATCGAAGATATTATAGACGAATTAGTGATTAATTTGTCGGAGAGCGATTCGAATCTTTGTCAAACACTGACAGTGACTGCAGTTCTAGTGACAATGAATTGCATTAGATTGTATTTAAATGTAGTAAAATATTTTTAAAAAATTAATAAATATTTCTATATTTTGTCTCTTTACAAGTTTCTAAAGCTTCATTTAAATTTCGAGTATGGTGATTAAATTATGAAATTATTCATTTTAATTAAAATTGATAATTAAAAGTGATATGAGCTATTTTATATAAAACTAAATATAACTAATTCACTCAAAATAGCAATATTAAAGCATACTAAAAGTACAAAAATGTTTCATGCCTAAAAGTATTTTCGATTACGAGAAATTTCAAAGATAATCTATATTTCAATGCAGTTTAATAAAATATGATTATCTTATTTTCTTTCGCGAAACGCGTTTTCTCATTCGCCAAATGTACGCTTAAAAAGCCAAATACTGCCGTTCAATTCATACCAGCTTCCCTCTTCTTTTAAACTCGTCTACTCACGGCAACCCTGTTCAAAGCTCTTCTCCTCGCGGTACGACAGTAGCTGCCTTCCAAGCAGTTGACCCGGGTTCGACTCCCGGCCGACGCAACTTTTAAATAAACTAGTACGGAATAATTTTAAAGTTTTATATTCCTTTCAGAAAAACAGGGAGAAGAAGCGTCGGTGGTATAACGGTTAGCATAGCTGCCTTCCAAGCAGTTGACCCGGGTTCGACTCCCGGCCGACGCAACTTTTAAATAAACTAGTACGGAATAATTTTAAAGTTTTATATTCCTTTCAGAAAAACAGGGAGAAGAAGCGTCGGTGGTATAACGGTTAGCATAGCTGCCTTCCAAGCAGTTGACCCGGGTTCGACTCCCGGCCGACGCAACTTTTAAATAAACTAGTACGGAATAATTTTAAAGTTTTATATTCCTTTCAGAAAAACAGGGAGAAGAAGCGTCGGTGGTATAACGGTTAGCATAGCTGCCTTCCAAGCAGTTGACCCGGGTTCGACTCCCGGCCGACGCAACTTTTAAATAAACTAGTACGGAATAATTTTAAAGTTTTATATTCCTTTCAGAAAAACAGGGAGAAGAAGCGTCGGTGGTATAACGGTTAGCATAGCTGCCTTCCAAGCAGTTGACCCGGGTTCGACTCCCGGCCGACGCAACTTTTAAATAAACTAGTACGGAATAATTTTAAAGTTTTATATTCCTTTCAGAAAAACAGGGAGAAGAAGCGTCGGTGGTATAACGGTTAGCATAGCTGCCTTCCAAGCAGTTGACCCGGGTTCGACTCCCGGCCGACGCAACTTTTAAATAAACTAGTACGGAATAATTTTAAAGTTTTATATTCCTTTCAGAAAAACAGGGAGAAGAAGCGTCGGTGGTATAACGGTTAGCATAGCTGCCTTCCAAGCAGTTGACCCGGGTTCGACTCCCGGCCGACGCAACTTTTAAATAAACTAGTACGGAATAATTTTAAAGTTTTATATTCCTTTCAGAAAAACAGGGAGAAGAAGCGTCGGTGGTATAACGGTTAGCATAGCTGCCTTCCAAGCAGTTGACCCGGGTTCGACTCCCGGCCGACGCAACTTTTAAATAAACTAGTACGGAATAATTTTAAAGTTTTATATTCCTTTCAGAAAAACAGGGAGAAGAAGCGTCGGTGGTATAACGGTTAGCATAGCTGCCTTCCAAGCAGTTGACCCGGGTTCGACTCCCGGCCGACGCAACTTTTAAATAAACTAGTACGGAATAATTTTAAAGTTTTATATTCCTTTCAGAAAAACAGGGAGAAGAAGCGTCGGTGGTATAACGGTTAGCATAGCTGCCTTCCAAGCAGTTGACCCGGGTTCGACTCCCGGCCGACGCAACTTTTAAATAAACTAGTACGGAATAATTTTAAAGTTTTATATTCCTTTCAGAAAAACAGGGAGAAGAAGCGTCGGTGGTATAACGGTTAGCATAGCTGCCTTCCAAGCAGTTGACCCGGGTTCGACTCCCGGCCGACGCAACTTTTAAATAAACTAGTACGGAATAATTTTAAAGTTTTATATTCCTTTCAGAAAAACAGGGAGAAGAAGCGTCGGTGGTATAACGGTTAGCATAGCTGCCTTCCAAGCAGTTGACCCGGGTTCGACTCCCGGCCGACGCAACTTTTAAATAAACTAGTACGGAATAATTTTAAAGTTTTATATTCCTTTCAGAAAAACAGGGAGAAGAAGCGTCGGTGGTATAACGGTTAGCATAGCTGCCTTCCAAGCAGTTGACCCGGGTTCGACTCCCGGCCGACGCAACTTTTAAATAAACTAGAACGGAATAATTTTAAAGTTTTATATTCCTTTCAGAAAAACAGGGAGAAGAAGCGTCGGTGGTATAACGGTTAGCATAGCTGCCTTCCAAGCAGTTGACCCGGGTTCGACTCCCGGCCGACGCAACTTTTAAATAAACTAGTACGGAATAATTTTAAAGTTTTATATTCCTTTCAGAAAAACAGGGAGAAGAAGCGTCGGTGGTATAACGGTTAGCATAGCTGCCTTCCAAGCAGTTGACCCGGGTTCGACTCCCGGCCGACGCAACTTTTAAATAAACTAGTACGGAATAATTTTAAAGTTTTATATTCCTTTCAGAAAAACAGGGAGAAGAAGCGTCGGTGGTATAACGGTTAGCATAGCTGCCTTCCAAGCAGTTGACCCGGGTTCGACTCCCGGCCGACGCAACTTTTAAATAAACTAGTACGGAATTTTAAAGTTTTATATTCCTTTCAGAAAAACAGGGAGAAGAAGCGTCGGTGGTATAACGGTTAGCATAGCTGCCTTCCAAGCAGTTGACCCGGGTTCGACTCCCGGCCGACGCAACTTTTAAATAAACTAGTACGGAATTTTAAAGTTTTATATTCCTTTCAGAAAAACAGGGAGAAGAAGCGTCGGTGGTATAACGGTCAGCATAGCTGCCTTCCAAGCAGTTGACCCGGGTTCGACTCCCGGCCGACGCAACTTTTAAATAAACTAGTACGGAATTTTAAAGTTTTATATTCCTTTCAGAAAAACAGGGAGAAGAAGCGTCGGTGGTATAACGGTCAGCATAGCTGCCTTCCAAGCAGTTGACCCGGGTTCGACTCCCGGCCGACGCAACTTTTAAATAAACTAGTACGGAATTTTAAAGTTTTATATTCCTTTCAGAAAAACAGGGAGAAGAAGCGTCGGTGGTATAACGGTTAGCATAGCTGCCTTCCAAGCAGTTGACCCGGGTTCGACTCCCGGCCGACGCAACTTTTAAATAAACTAGTACGGAATTTTAAAGTTTTATATTCCTTTCAGAAAAACAGGGAGAAGAAGCGTCGTAGGTATAACGGTCAGCATAGCTGCCTTCCAAGCAGTTGACCCGGGTTCGACTCCCGGCCGACGCAACTTTTAAATAAACTAGTACGGAATTTTAAAGTTTTATATTTCTTTCAGAAAAACAGGGAGAAGAAGCGTCGGTGGTATAACGGTCAGCATAGCTGCCTTCCAAGCAGTTGACCCGGGTTCGACTCCCGGCCGACGCAACTTTTAAATAAATTAGTACGGAATTTTAAAGTTTTATATTCCTTTCAGAAAAACAGGGAGAAGAAGCGTCGGTGGTATAACGGTCAGTATAGCTGCCTTCCAAGCAGTTGACCCGGGTTCGACTCCCGGCCGACGCAACTTTTAAATAAACTAGTACGGAATTTTAAAGTTTTATATTCCTTTCAGAAAAACAGGGAGAAGAAGCGTCGGTGGTATAACGGTCAGCATAGCTGCCTTCCAAGCAGTTGACCCGGGTTCGACTCCCGGCCGACGCAACTTTTAAATAAACTAGTACGGAATAATTTTAAAGTTTTATATTCCTTTCAGAAAAACAGGGAGAAGAAGCGTTGGTGGTATAACGGTTAGCATAGCTGCCTTCCAAGCAGTTGACCCGGGTTCGACTCCCGGCCGACGCAACTTTTAAATAAACTAGTACGGAATAATTTTAAAGTTTTATATTCCTTTCAGAAAAACAGGGAGAAGAAGCGTCGGTGGTATAACGGTTAGCATAGCTGCCTTCCAAGCAGTTGACCCGGGTTCGACTCCCGGCCGACGCAACTTTTAAATAAACTAGTACGGAATTTTAAAGTTTTATATTCCTTTCAGAAAAACAGGGAGAAGAAGCGTCGGTGGTATAACGGTTAGCATAGCTGCCTTCCAAGCAGTTGACCCGGGTTCGACTCCCGGCCGACGCAACTTTTAAATAAACTAGTACGGAATAAAGTTTTATATTCCTTTCAGAAAAACAGGAGAAGAAGCGTCGGGTGGTATAACGGTTAGCATAGCTGCCTTCCAAGCAGTTGACCCGGGTTCGACTCCCGGCCGACGCAACTTTTAAATAAACTAGTACGGAATTTTAAAGTTTTATATTCCTTTCAGAAAAAACAGGGAGAAGAAGCGTCGGTGGTATAACGGTTAGCATAGCTGCCTTCCAAGCAGTTGACCCGGGTTCGACTCCCGGCCGACGCAACTTTTAAATAAACTAGTACGGAATAATTTTAAAGTTTTATATTCCTTTCAGAAAAACAGGGAGAAGAAGCGTCGGTGGTATAACGGTTAGCATAGACTGCCTTCCAAGCAGTTGACCCGGGTTCGACTCCCGGCCGACGCAACTTTTAAATAAACTAGTACGGAATTTTAAAGTTTTATATTCCTTTCAGAAAAACAGGGAGAAGAAGCGTCGGTGGTATAACGGTTAGCATAGCTGCCTTCCAAGCAGTTGACCCGGTTCGACTCCCGGCCGACGCAACTTTTAAATAAACTAGTACGGAATTTTAAAGTTTTATATTCCTTTCAGAAAAACAGGGAGAAGAAGCGTCGGTGGTATAACGGTAGCATAGCTGCCTTCCAAGCAGTTGACCCGGTTCGACTCCCGGCCGACGCAACTTTTAAATAAACTAGTACGGAATTTTAAAGTTTTATATTCCTTTCAGAAAAACAGAGAGAAGAAGCGTCGGTGGTATAACGGTTAGCATAGCTGCCTTCCAAGCAGTTGACCCGGGTTCGACTCCCGGCCGACGCAACTTTTAAATAAACTAGTACGGAATTTTAAAGTTTTATATTCCTTTCAGAAAAACAGGGAGAAGAAGCGTCGGTGGTATAACGGTTAGCATAGCTGCCTTCCAAGCAGTTGACCCGGGTTCGACTCCCGGCCGACGCAACTTTTAAATAAACTAGTACGGAATTTTAAAGTTTTATATTCCTTTCAGAAAAACAGGGAGAAGAAGCGTCGGTGGTATAACGGTTAGCATAGCTGCCTTCCAAGCAGTTGACCCGGGTTCGACTCCCGGCCGACGCAACTTTTAAATAAACTAGTACGGAATTTTAAAGTTTTATATTCCTTTCAGAAAAACAGGGAGAAGAAGCGTCGTGGTATAACGGTTAGCATAGCTGCCTTCCAAGCAGTTGACCCGGGTTCGACTCCCGGCCGACGCAACTTTTAAATAAACTAGTACGGAATTTTAAAGTTTTATATTCCTTTCAGAAAAACAGGAGAAGAAGCGTCGGTGGTATAACGGTTAGCATAGCTGCCTTCCAAGCAGTTGACCCGGGTTCGACTCCCGGCCGACGCAACTTTTAAATAAACTAGTACGGAATTTTAAAGTTTTATATTCCTTTCAGAAAACAGGGAGAAGAAGCGTCGGTGGTATAACGGTTAGCATAGCTGCCTTCCAAGCAGTTGACCCGGGTTCGACTCCCGGCCGACGCAACTTTTAAATAAACTAGTACGGAATTTTAAAGTTTTATATTCTCTTTCAGAAAAACAGGAGAAGAAGCGTCGGTGGTATAACGGTTAGCATAGCTGCCTTCCAAGCAGTTGACCCGGGTTCGACTCCCGGCCGACGCAACTTTTAAATAAACTAGTACGGAATTTTAAAGTTTTATATTCCTTTCAGAAAAACAGGGAGAAGAAAGCGTCGGTGGTATAACGGTTAGCATAGCTGCCTTCCAAGCAGTTGACCCGGGTTCGACTCCCGGCCGACGCAACTTTTAAATAAACTAGTACGGAATTTTAAAGTTTTATATTCCTTTCAGAAAAACAGGGAGAAGAAGCGTCGAGGTGGTATAACGGTTAGCATAGCTGCCTTCCAAGCAGTTGACCCGGGTTCGACTCCCGGCCGGACGCAACTTTTAAATAAACTAGTACGGAATTTTAAAGTTTTATATTCCTTTCAGAAAAACAGGGAGAAGAAGCGTCGGTGGTATAACGGTTAGCATAGCTGCCTTCCAAGCAGTTGACCCGGGTTCGACTCCCGGCCGACGCAACTTTTAAATAAACTAGTACGGAATTTTAAAGTTTTATATTCCTTTCAGAAAAACAGGGAGAAGAAGCGTCGGTGGTATAAACGGTTAGCATAGCTGCCTTCCAAGCAGTTGACCCGGGTCGACTCCCGGCCGACGCAACTTTTAAATAAACTAGTACGGAATTTTAAAGTTTTATATTCCTTTCAGAAAAACAGGGAGAAGAAGCGTCGGTGGTATAACGGTTAGCATAGCTGCCTTCCAAGCAGTTGACCCGGGTTCGACTCCCGGCCGACGCAACTTTTAAATAAACTAGTACGGAATTTTAAAGTTTTATATTCCTTTCAGAAAAACAGGAGAAGAAGCGTCGGTGGTATAACGGTTAGCATAGCTGGCCTTCCAAGCAGTTGACCCGGGTTCGACTCCCGGCCGACGCAACTTTTAAATAAACTAGTACGGAATTTTAAAGTTTTATATTCCTTTCAGAAAAACAGGGAGAAGAAGCGTCGGTGGTATAACGGTTAGCATAGCTGCCTTCCAAGCAGTTGACCCGGGTTCGACTCCCGGCCGACGCAACTTTTAAATAAACTAGTACGGAATTTTAAAGTTTTATATTCCTTTCAGAAAAACAGGGAGAAGAAGCGTCGGTGGTATAACGGTTAGCATAGCTGCCTTCCAAGCAGTTGACCCGGGTTCGACTCCCGGCCGACGCAACTTTTAAATAAACTAGTACGGAATTTTAAAGTTTTATATTCCTTTCAGAAAAACAGGGAGAAGAAGCGTCGGTGGTATAACGGTTAGCATAGCTGCCTTCCAAGCAGTTGACCCGGGTTCGACTCCCGGCCGACGCAACTTTTAAATAAACTAGTACGGAATTTTAAAGTTTTATATTCCTTTCAGAAAAACAGGGAGAAGAAAGCGTCGGTGGTATAACGGTTAGCATAGCTGCCTTCCAAGCAGTTGACCCGGGTTCGACTCCCGGCCGACGCAACTTTTAAATAAACTAGTACGGAATTTTAAAGTTTTATATTCCTTTCAGAAAAACAGGGAGAAGAAGCGTCGGTGGTATAACGGTTAGCATAGCTGCCTTCCAAGCAGTTGACCCGGGTTCGACTCCCGGCCGACGCAACTTTTAAATAAACTAGTACGGAATTTTAAAGTTTTATATTCCTTTCAGAAAAACAGGGAGAAGAAGCGTCGGTGGTATAACGGTTAGCATAGCTGCCTTCCAAGCAGTTGACCCGGGTTCGACTCCCGGCCGACGCAACTTTTAAATAAACTAGTACGGAATTTTAAAGTTTTATATTCCTTTCAGAAAAACAGGGAGAAGAAGCGTCGGTGGTATAACGGTTAGCATAGCTGCCTTCCAAGCAGTTGACCCGGGTTCGACTCCCGGCCGACGCAACTTTTAAATAAACTAGTACGGAATTTTAAAGTTTTATATTCCTTTCAGAAAAACAGGGAGAAGAAGCGTCGGTGGTATAACGGTTAGCATAGCTGCCTTCCAAGCAGTTGACCCGGGTTCGACTCCCGGCCGACGCAACTTTTAAATAAACTAGTACGGAATTTTAAAGTTTTATATTCCTTTCAGAAAAACAGGGAGAAGAAGCGTCGGTGGTATAACGGTTAGCATAGCTGCCTTCCAAGCAGTTGACCCGGGTTCGACTCCCGGCCGACGCAACTTTTAAATAAACTAGTACGGAATTTTAAAGTTTTATATTCCTTTCAGAAAAACAGGGAGAAGAAGCGTCGGTGGTATAACGGTTAGCATAGCTGCCTTCCAAGCAGTTGACCCGGGTTCGACTCCCGGCCGACGCAACTTTTAAATAAACTAGTACGGAATTTTAAAGTTTTATATTCCTTTCAGAAAAACAGGGAGAAGAAGCGTCGGTGGTATAACGGTTAGCATAGCTGCCTTCCAAGCAGTTGACCCGGGTTCGACTCCCGGCCGACGCAACTTTTAAATAAACTAGTACGGAATTTTAAAGTTTTATATTCCTTTCAGAAAAACAGGGAGAAGAAGCGTCGGTGGTATAACGGTTAGCATAGCTGCCTTCCAAGCAGTTGACCCGGGTTCGACTCCCGGCCGACGCAACTTTTAAATAAACTAGTACGGAATTTTAAAGTTTTATATTCCTTTCAGAAAAACAGGGAGAAGAAGCGTCGGTGGTATAACGGTTAGCATAGCTGCCTTCCAAGCAGTTGACCCGGGTTCGACTCCCGGCCTGACGCAACTTTTAAATAAACTAGTACGGAATAATTTTAAAGTTTTATATTCCTTTCAGAAAAACAGGGAGAAGAAGCGTCGGTGGTATAACGTTAGCATAGCTGCCTTCCAAGCAGTTGACCCGGGTTGCGACTCCCGGCCGACGCAACTTTTAAATAACTAGTACGGAATAATTTAAAAGTTTTATATCCTTTCAGAAAAACAGGGAGAAAGAAGCGTCGGTGGTAATTTA